>OX458986.1:10679588-11390266 GCA_949774945.1 Hoplodrina ambigua | reverse complement strand
CTAACCTAACCTAACCTAACCTAACCTAACCTAACCTAACCTAACCTAACCTAACCTAACCTAACCTAACCTAACCTAACCTAACCTAACCTAACCTAACCTAACCTAACCTAACCTAACCTAACCTAACCTAACCTAACCTAACCTAACCTAACCTAACCTAACCTAACCTAACCTAACCTAACCTAACCTAACCTAACCTAACCTAACCTAACCTAACCTAACCTAACCTAACCTAACCTAACCTAACCTAACCTAACCTAACCTAACCTAACCTAACCTAACCTAACCTAACCTAACCTAACCTAACCTAACCTAACCTAACCTAACCTAACCTAACCTAACCTAACCTAACCTAACCTAACCTAACCTAACCTAACCTAACCTAACCTAACCTAACCTAACCTAACCTAACCTAACCTAACCTAACCTAACCTAACCTAACCTAACCTAACCTAACCTAACCTAACCTAACCTAACCTAACCTAACCTAACCTAACCTAACCTAACCTAACCTAACCTAACCTAACCTAACCTAACCTAACCTAACCTAACCTAACCTAACCTAACCTAACCTAACCTAACCTAACCTAACCTAACCTAACCTAACCTAACCTAACCTAACCTAACCTAACCTAACCTAACCTAACCTAACCTAACCTAACCTAACCTAACCTAACCTAACCAACCTAACCTAACCTAACCTAACCTAACCTAACCTAACCTAACCTAACCTAACCTAACCTAACCTAACCTAACCTAACCTAACCTAACCTAACCTAACCTAACCTAACCTAACCTAACCTAACCTAACCTAACCTAACCTAACCTAACCTAACCTAACCTAACCTAACCTAACCTAACCTAACCTAACCTAACCTAACCTAACCTAACCTAACCTAACCTAACCTAACCTAACCTAACCTAACCTAACCTAACCTAACCTAACCTAACCTAACCTAACCTAACCTAACCTAACCTAACCTAACCTAACCTAACCTAACCTAACCTAACCTAACCTAACCTAACCTAACCTAACCTAACCTAACCTAACCTAACCTAACCTAACCTAACCTAACCTAACCTAACCTAACCTAACCTAACCTAACCTAACCTAACCTAACCTAACCTAACCTAACCTAACCTAACCTAACCTAACCTAACCTAACCTAACCTAACCTAACCTAACCTAACCTAACCTAACCTAACCTAACCTAACCTAACCTAACCTAACCTAACCTAACCTAACCTAACCTAACCTAACCTAACCTAACCTAACCTAACCTAACCTAACCTAACCTAACCTAACCTAACCTAACCTAACCTAACCTAACCTAACCTAACCTAACCTAACCTAACCTAACCTAACCTAACCTAACCTAACCTAACCTAACCTAACCTAACCTAACCTAACCTAACCTAACCTAACCTAACCTAACCTAACCTAACCTAACCTAACCTAACCTAACCTAACCTAACCTAACCTAACCTAACCTAACCTAACCTAACCTAACCTAACCTAACCTAACCTAACCTAACCTAACCTAACCTAACCTAACCTAACCTAACCTAACCTAACCTAACCTAACCTAACCTAACCTAACCTAACCTAACCTAACCTAACCTAACCTAACCTAACCTAACCTAACCTAACCTAACCTAACCTAACCTAACCTAACCTAACCTAACCTAACCTAACCTAACCTAACCTAACCTAACCTAACCTAACCTAACCTAACCTAACCTAACCTAACCTAACCTAACCTAACCTAACCTAACCTAACCTAACCTAACCTAACCTAACCTAACCTAACCTAACCTAACCTAACCTAACCTAACCTAACCTAACCTAACCTAACCTAACCTAACCTAACCTAACCTAACCTAACCTAACCTAACCTAACCTAACCTAACCTAACCTAACCTAACCTAACCTAACCTAACCTAACCTAACCTAACCTAACCTAACCTAACCTAACCTAACCTAACCTAACCTAACCTAACCTAACCTAACCTAACCTAACCTAACCTAACCTAACCTAACCTAACCTAACCTAACCTAACCTAACCTAACCTAACCTAACCTAACCTAACCTAACCTAACCTAACCTAACCTAACCTAACCTAACCTAACCTAACCTAACCTAACCTAACCTAACCTAACCTAACCTAACCTAACCTAACCTAACCTAACCTAACCTAACCTAACCTAACCTAACCTAACCTAACCTAACCTAACCTAACCTAACCTAACCTAACCTAACCTAACCTAACCTAACCTAACCTAACCTAACCTAACCTAACCTAACCTAACCTAACCTAACCTAACCTAACCTAACCTAACCTAACCTAACCTAACCTAACCTAACCTAACCTAACCTAACCTAACCTAACCTAACCTAACCTAACCTAACCTAACCTAACCTAACCTAACCTAACCTAACCTAACCTAACCTAACCTAACCTAACCTAACCTAACCTAACCTAACCTAACCTAACCTAACCTAACCTAACCTAACCTAACCTAACCTAACCTAACCTAACCTAACCTAACCTAACCTAACCTAACCTAACCTAACCTAACCTAACCTAACCTAACCTAACCTAACCTAACCTAACCTAACCTAACCTAACCTAACCTAACCTAACCTAACCTAACCTAACCTAACCTAACCTAACCTAACCTAACCTAACCTAACCTAACCTAACCTAACCTAACCTAACCTAACCTAACCTAACCTAACCTAACCTAACCTAACCTAACCTAACCTAACCTAACCTAACCTAACCTAACCTAACCTAACCTAACCTAACCTAACCTAACCTAACCTAACCTAACCTAACCTAACCTAACCTAACCTAACCTAACCTAACCTAACCTAACCTAACCTAACCTAACCTAACCTAACCTAACCTAACCTAACCTAACCTAACCTAACCTAACCTAACCTAACCTAACCTAACCTAACCTAACCTAACCTAACCTAACCTAACCTAACCTAACCTAACCTAACCTAACCTAACCTAACCTAACCTAACCTAACCTAACCTAACCTAACCTAACCTAACCTAACCTAACCTAACCTAACCTAACCTAACCTAACCTAACCTAACCTAACCTAACCTAACCTAACCTAACCTAACCTAACCTAACCTAACCTAACCTAACCTAACCTAACCTAACCTAACCTAACCTAACCTAACCTAACCTAACCTAACCTAACCTAACCTAACCTAACCTAACCTAACCTAACCTAACCTAACCTAACCTAACCTAACCTAACCTAACCTAACCTAACCTAACCTAACCTAACCTAACCTAACCTAACCTAACCTAACCTAACCTAACCTAACCTAACCTAACCTAACCTAACCTAACCTAACCTAACCTAACCTAACCTAACCTAACCTAACCTAACCTAACCTAACCTAACCTAACCTAACCTAACCTAACCTAACCTAACCTAACCTAACCTAACCTAACCTAACCTAACCTAACCTAACCTAACCTAACCTAACCTAACCTAACCTAACCTAACCTAACCTAACCTAACCTAACCTAACCTAACCTAACCTAACCTAACCTAACCTAACCTAACCTAACCTAACCTAACCTAACCTAACCTAACCTAACCTAACCTAACCTAACCTAACCTAACCTAACCTAACCTAACCTAACCTAACCTAACCTAACCTAACCTAACCTAACCTAACCTAACCTAACCTAACCTAACCTAACCTAACCTAACCTAACCTAACCTAACCTAACCTAACCTAACCTAACCTAACCTAACCTAACCTAACCTAACCTAACCTAACCTAACCTAACCTAACCTAACCTAACCTAACCTAACCTAACCTAACCTAACCTAACCTAACCTAACCTAACCTAACCTAACCTAACCTAACCTAACCTAACCTAACCTAACCTAACCTAACCTAACCTAACCTAACCTAACCTAACCTAACCTAACCTAACCTAACCTAACCTAACCTAACCTAACCTAACCTAACCTAACCTAACCTAACCTAACCTAACCTAACCTAACCTAACCTAACCTAACCTAACCTAACCTAACCTAACCTAACCTAACCTAACCTAACCTAACCTAACCTAACCTAACCTAACCTAACCTAACCTAACCTAACCTAACCTAACCTAACCTAACCTAACCTAACCTAACCTAACCTAACCTAACCTAACCTAACCTAACCTAACCTAACCTAACCTAACCTAACCTAACCTAACCTAACCTAACCTAACCTAACCTAACCTAACCTAACCTAACCTAACCTAACCTAACCTAACCTAACCTAACCTAACCTAACCTAACCTAACCTAACCTAACCTAACCTAACCTAACCTAACCTAACCTAACCTAACCTAACCTAACCTAACCTAACCTAACCTAACCTAACCTAACCTAACCTAACCTAACCTAACCTAACCTAACCTAACCTAACCTAACCTAACCTAACCTAACCTAACCTAACCTAACCTAACCTAACCTAACCTAACCTAACCTAACCTAACCTAACCTAACCTAACCTAACCTAACCTAACCTAACCTAACCTAACCTAACCTAACCTAACCTAACCTAACCTAACCTAACCTAACCTAACCTAACCTAACCTAACCTAACCTAACCTAACCTAACCTAACCTAACCTAACCTAACCTAACCTAACCTAACCTAACCTAACCTAACCTAACCTAACCTAACCTAACCTAACCTAACCTAACCTAACCTAACCTAACCTAACCTAACCTAACCTAACCTAACCTAACCTAACCTAACCTAACCTAACCTAACCTAACCTAACCTAACCTAACCTAACCTAACCTAACCTAACCTAACCTAACCTAACCTAACCTAACCTAACCTAACCTAACCTAACCTAACCTAACCTAACCTAACCTAACCTAACCTAACCTAACCTAACCTAACCTAACCTAACCTAACCTAACCTAACCTAACCTAACCTAACCTAACCTAACCTAACCTAACCTAACCTAACCTAACCTAACCTAACCTAACCTAACCTAACCTAACCTAACCTAACCTAACCTAACCTAACCTAACCTAACCTAACCTAACCTAACCTAACCTAACCTAACCTAACCTAACCTAACCTAACCTAACCTAACCTAACCTAACCTAACCTAACCTAACCTAACCTAACCTAACCTAACCTAACCTAACCTAACCTAACCTAACCTAACCTAACCTAACCTAACCTAACCTAACCTAACCTAACCTAACCTAACCTAACCTAACCTAACCTAACCTAACCTAACCTAACCTAACCTAACCTAACCTAACCTAACCTAACCTAACCTAACCTAACCTAACCTAACCTAACCTAACCTAACCTAACCTAACCTAACCTAACCTAACCTAACCTAACCTAACCTAACCTAACCTAACCTAACCTAACCTAACCTAACCTAACCTAACCTAACCTAACCTAACCTAACCTAACCTAACCTAACCTAACCTAACCTAACCTAACCTAACCTAACCTAACCTAACCTAACCTAACCTAACCTAACCTGAGCGAACCTAACCTGAGCGAACCTAACCTGAGCGAACCTAACCTGAGCGAACCTTACCTGAGCGAACCTTACCTGAGCGAACCTAACCTGAGCGAACCTAACCTGAGCAAACCTAACCTGAGCGAACCTAACCTGAGCGAACCTAACCTGAGCGAACCTAACCTGAGCGAACCTAACCTGAGCGAACCTAACCTGAGCGAACCTAACCTGAGCGAACCTAACCTGAGCGAACCTAACCTGAGCGAACCTAACCTGAGCGAACCTAACCTGAGCGAACCTAACCTGAGCGAACCTAACCTGAGCGAACCTAACCTGAGCGAACCTAACCTGAGCGAACCTAACCTGAGCGAACCTAACCTGAGCGAACCTAACCTGAGCGAACCTAACCTGAGCGAACCTAACCTGAGCGAACCTAACCTGAGCGAACCTAACCTGAGCGAACCTAACCTGAGCGAACCTAACCTGAGCGAACCTAACCTGAGCGAACCTAACCTGAGCGAACCTAACCTGAGCGAACCTAACCTGAGCGAACCTAACCTGAGCGAACCTAACCTGAGCGAACCTAACCTGAGCGAACCTAACCTGAGCGAACCTAACCTGAGCGAACCTAACCTGAGCGAACCTAACCTGAGCGAACCTAACCTGAGCGAACCTAACCTGAGCGAACCTAACCTGAGCGAACCTAACCTGAGTTATCGATATCGATTATTCATAAGTTATGGATATCGATTATTTATAAGTTATCGATATCGATAAATCATTAGTTATCGATATCGATAAATCATTAGTTATCGACATCGGAAAATTATTATTTATCGATAAATCATAAGTTATCGATATCGGTAAATCATAAATTATCGATATCGGTAAATCATTAAATATCGATAAATCATAAGTTATCGATATCGATAAATCATAAGTTATCAATATCGATATCGGTATCGGTAAATCATTAGTCATCGATAAATCATAAGTTATCAATATCAATAAATCATAAGTTGTCGATATCGGTAAATTATTAGTTATCGATAAATCATAAGTTATCGATATCGATAAATCATAAGTCATCGATATCAATAAATCATGTGATATCGATATCGATGAATAATAAGTCATCGAATTCGATAAATCATAAGTTATCGACATCGATAAATCATAAGTTATCAATATAAATAAATCAAAAGTTATTGATATCGATAAATTATTAGTTATCGACATCGATAAATCATAACTTATCGATATCGATAAACCATAAGTTATCGTAATCGATAAATCATAAGTTATCGACATCGATAAATCATAAGTTATTGATATTGATAAATTAATATTTATCGACATCGATAAATTATCAGTTATCGATATCGATAAATCATAAGTTATCGATATCGATAAACCATAAGTTACCGATATTGATAAATCATAAGTTATCGATATCGATAAATCATAAGTTTTCAATATCGATAAATCATAAGTTATTTATATTGATGAATCATGAGTTATCGATATCGATAAATCATTAGTTATCGATATCGGTAAATCATTAGTTATAGATAAATCATAAGTTATCAATATCGATAAATCATAAGTTTTCGATATAGGTAAATCAAATGTTATCGATATCGATAAAACATAAGTTATCGATATCGATAAATCATAAGTCAACGATATCGATAAATCATAAGTTATCGATATCAGTAAATCATTAGTTATAGATAAATCATAAGTTATCGATATCGATAAATCATAAGCTATCGACATCGATAAATCATAAGTTATCGACATCGATAAGTCATAAGTTAAGAATATCGATAAATCATAAGCTATTGATAAAACATAAGTTATCGATATCGATAAATCATAAGTTATCGATATCGATAAATCATAAGCTATCGATATTGATGAATCATATGTCATCATATCAATAAATCATTAATTATCGATATCGATAAAAGATGAGTTATCGACATCTATAAATCATTAGTTTTAGATAAATCATAAGTTATCGATATCGATAAATCAAATGTTATCGATAAATCATAGGTTATCGTAATCGATAAATCATCAGTTATCGATATCGATAAATCATAAGTTATTTATATTGATGAATCATGAGTTATCGATATCGATAAATCATTAGTTATCGATATCGGTAAATCATTAGTTATAGATAAATCATAAGTTATCAATATCGATAAATCATAAGTTTTCGATATAGGTAAATCAAATGTTATCGATATCGATAAAACATAAGTTATCGATATCGATAAATCATAAGTCAACGATATCGATAAATCATAAGTTATCGATATCAGTAAATCATTAGTTATAGATAAATCATAAGTTATCGATATCGATAAATCATAAGCTATCGACATCGATAAATCATAAGTTATCGACATCGATAAGTCATAAGTTAAGAATATCGATAAATCATAAGCTATTGATAAAACATAAGTTATCGATATCGATAAATCATAAGTTATCGATATCGATAAATCATAAGCTATCGATATTGATGAATCATATGTCATCATATCAATAAATCATTAATTATCGATATCGATAAAAGATGAGTTATCGACATCTATAAATCATTAGTTTTAGATAAATCATAAGTTATCGATATCGATAAATCAAATGTTATCGATAAATCATAGGTTATCGTAATCGATAAATCATCAGTTATCGATATCGATAAATCATAAGTTATTTATATTGATGAATCATGAGTTATCGATATCGATAAATCATTAGTTATCGATATCGGTAAATCATTAGTTATAGATAAATCATAAGATATCGATATCGATAAATCATAAGTTTTCGATATAGGTAAATCAAATGTTATCGATATCGATAAAACATAAGTTATCGATATCGATAAATCATAAGTCAACGATATCGATAAATCATAAATTATCGATATCGATAAATGATGAGCTATCGACATCGATAAATCATAAGTTATCGATATCGATTAATCATAAGTTATCGATATCAGTAAATCATTAGTTAGGGGCCGTTCAAGTATTACGTGAGCAGATTTCTTACCATTTTTTACCCCCCCGCCCCCCTTGTCATCAAAAGTAAGCAAAGCACTTACCCCCTATGCTTACGTAAACATTTTTAGTAATAAATGTTTTTTTATATTGTTATTTTTAAAATAGGATATAGATAGGCCATCATATTTTTTACTCATAAATCGTTTTAATTGTTACAGAACGTAAAGAGAAACTTTGTACTTATATTTACTCACCTTGGAAAAAAAATGAAGCAGATTGGATTTATTTTTAGTCGCCGCTTGCAATTCTTCTTCAATTCTCTTAGATACAATAGTATCTAGTTCCTTATCTGACTTTGCTTGTAATTTATAATTTCGCCAAACTTTGTTAACTAACTCTTGTACATTTTGCACTTTCGTCCAAGTATGAGATTTTTTAAAACTTTCGAACAGTTTTTGGTATAACTTGGATTTGTCTATATGATATGACATTCTAATAAGATATTTAAATTTAAATAATTAAAACGTTAAACTTTGGCTAATTGCATCAACATAAACACAAATGATAACTTTCAATGCTTACAATACGTTTAGAATCCAAACAAAACAATACTGATAGATGCGTACTTGCAGCCGGCCGGCACGAGAGTGAATTATTAGACAAGTGAATAGCGCACGGTAATTTCCCTAATGCTCGGTAATTCCCCTAATCAGTTCTCAAAGCGAGTGCCTACGCATATGTATTATTTGCGGGAATCCCCGAAAAAACTTAAATAACTAACGATGACGTAATCATCATCCAGACCCCCCCACCCCCCATGTCATCCAAAATAAACAAAACAGAGACCCCCCCACCCCTCCTTGGTGCTTACGTAATACTTGAACAGCCCCTTATAGATAAATCATAAGTTATCGATATCGATAAATCATAAGTTAACGAAATCGATAAATCATAAATTATCGATATTGATAAATGATGAGCTATCGACATCGATAAATCATAAGTTAAGGATATCGATAAATCATAAGCTATTGATAAAACATAAGTTATCGAATTCGATAAAACATAAGTTATCGATATCGATAAATCATAAGTTATCGATATCGATAAATCATAAGTTATTGATATTGATGAATCATACGTTATCGATATCGATAAATCATAAGTTATCGATATCGATAAATCATAAGCTATCGATATTGATGAATCATATGTCATCATATCGATAAATCATAAATTATCGATATCGATAAAAGATGAGTTATCGACATCTATAAATCATTAGTTTTAGATAAATCATAAGTTATCGATATCGATAAATCATAAGTTAACGATATCGATAAATCATAAGTTTTCGATATCGGTTAATCAAATGTTATCGATATCGATAAAACATAAGTTATCGATATCGATAAAACATAAGTTTTTGATATCGGTAAATCAAATGTTATCGATAGCGATAAAACATAAGTTATCGATATCGATAAATCATTAGTTATCGATATCGGTAAATAATTAGTTATAGACAAATCATAAGTTATCGATATCGATAAATCATAAGTCATCGATATCAATAAATCATGTGATATCGATATCGATGAATAATAAGTTATCGAATTCGATAAATCATAAGTTATCGACATCGATAAATCATAAGTTATCAATATAAATTAATCAAAAGTTATTGATATCGATAAATCATAAGTTATTGATATCGATAAATTATTATTTATCGACATCGATAAATTATCAGTTATCGATATCGATAAATCATAAGTTATCGATATCGATAAATCATAAGCTATCGATATTGATGAATCATATGTCATCATATCAATAAATCATTAATTATCGATATCGATAAAAGATGAGTTATCGACATGTATAAATCATTAGTTTTAGATAAAACATAAGTTATCGATATCGATAAATCAAATGTTATCGATAAATCATAGGTTATCGTAATCGATAAATCATCAGTTATCGATATCGATAAATCATAAGTTATTTATATTGATGAATCATGAGTTATCGATATCGATAAATCATTAGTTATCGATATCGGTAAATCATTAGTTATAGATAAATCATAAGATATCGATATCGATAAATCATAAGTTTTATTTATTTATTTATTTAAACTTTATGCACATGTAAAAAATACACTGTACAAAGGCGGACTTAATGCCTTGGGCATTTTCTACCAGTCTACCTTAGGGTGATGCAGAGACAAAACGTAGTAGGTGCAGAAAATACAGAAAAATTTCGATATTAAAATATAAAAAAAAAATATAAAAATAAATACATATATACATACATACAAACAAAATATATAGGGTAGAGAGAGATAAAAAATAAATAGGTGGTGAAGTACGACAAATTAATTATGGGACGAGTCTGCCAACTTCTTACGTAAGTGTTCGCGAACTTTTACCTTAAAAGTGAACCGACTGGTGGCCATCCTGATATTCTGAGGGAGTTCATTCCATAAGAAAACCGCCTGGACTAGAAAAGAAGATTTAAGAAAACCAGAGCGGTGGGAAGGACATCGCAGAATACGATTATTAGAGGAACGAAGATTCTTGGTGTGCGCAGAGCATAAATATTGAAAGTGAGAAGTCAGGTAAGAAGGAGAACTAGGTTTTTCAAGGAGAGAAAATAAGGTTGTCAAAGCCCTTAACGCTCTGCGCTGTCTGATGGGAAACCATTTTAAGAGTAATCGATGTGCGGACACATGATCATACTTACGGAGATTGAATACGAATCGAATGCAGTTATTAAGAAGTCGGTCTAATTTATTGAGAAGATCTGCATTCAGGTCATAGTAACACACATCGCCATAATCAAGTATGGGGAAGATAAGCGACTGAACCAGCATAGCCTTAATGTGTGATGGGAGAACATTTTTCAACCTATAAAGCGACCGCAACGTCCCGGTGACTTTTTTGCTCACAGTCGCGACCTGCTTACGCCAGCTCAGGCAAGTGTCAACATACAAGCCCAAATCCTTGACGTCGGAGCTAAACGGGATGACTGTGCCATCAAAGGTAACCGGTGGTACCGCTAAGCTATTAAGCCTTCGCAGGCTATGGGCGCTCCCTACAATAATAGCCTGGCACTTGGTTGGGTTAACCGCTACCCCGAAAAGATCTGACCAATTTTTCACCGTTGTTAAATTCCGGTTTAGCTCCTCAATCGCATCGGACAAGTTGTCAACACTCGCCTGACTGTAGAGCTGCAAGTCATCAGCGTAAAGATGATACGCACACTGAAGTTCGGTAGTGATAAGATCTATAAAAATAGAGAATAGAAGTGGAGATAAGATACCGCCTTGAGGGACGCCAGCATCAAGAACACACCAGCAGGAAGTGGAGTTTCCCACAAGAACTGACTGCTGACGCCCCCGAAGATAGGAAGAAAACCAATCCAAAACCTCGGGAGAGACCATTCGATAGGAGAGGATGGATAAAAGGACTTCATGACTGACGGTGTTGAAGGCATTGGAAAAATCAATCAGTACTAGAATGGAAACTTTACTGTCTTCCATTCCCCGCCTTAAATCGTCAGTCACTTTGAGGAGAGCTGTGACGGTACTGTGGCCAGGCCTGAAACCGGATTGGAATGGACTAATGAGGGAGTTACGGTGAATGAAGTGGGAAAATTGTTGATGGACACAGGCCTCGAGGACTTTGGATAAAAAGGGTAGGATGGTGATTGGTCGAAAGTGACTGGGAAGGGTGGGATTTGAAATTTTAGGTAGTGGTCGAACATGGGCTTTCCGCCACAGCGAAGGGAAATCACCGGAGAAAAGGGAAAAGTTGACGATATGGGAGATTGCAGGAAGGAGCTGGTCAAGAATCACCACGATCATGTGGCGACTAATGTTATCACAGCCCACGGCTTTCGATTTAATGGAGAGGATAATCTTTTTGATCTCACCCGGATCGACTGGCATGAAGGCAAAGGGAGCAATATTGGGTCGCGTCAGACCATCAAGGTAGTCAGTGGCTTGACATTTGGTTAGACTATCAAGAGTGGGAACAGTGGCGAAATGGCGATTTAGATCGTCTAAACCAAATGCAGTAGGAGGGTCTGAATGCCGCGATCTACCGATACCTAGAGTTCGAAGGAACTTCCAAATATCGGCAGGAGAAGAGGAAGTGATATTATCTAGAATCTGACGGCGTTTAGCGTTGCGTATCATCTGGTTACAACGATTGCGAGCAGTTTTGAAGAGGGTCCAGTTATCCTCCGAACGATCCTTCTTAAACTTCCGAAACGCGCGGTCCCTTCGTCGCATTGCCATCCGAACTCCCCGATTCATCCAAGGCGCAGGCGGGCGCTTCATCTTAATTTTCCTGATGGGAGCATGGGCATCATACAACTTGACTACAGCTGAATTAAAAATGCTAACTTTGTCATCAACTGAAGTGGCCTCCTCCAGCGGTGTCCAGTCGATGTTAGATGCGTCCTGTGTAAGCTTATCAATGTTCATACGCGCAAAGGCACGCCTGTACTGGAATGTAGGCTTGGATTTAGGAGGTTTAAGGATGTAAGACAGGAAAATAAGGTCATGATGGGAGAAGCCAGGAGCGACATGTTGACCATGAGAGGAGACTAGGGAAGGATTAGAGATGAGGATTAGGTCGAGCCAGGTATCATCACCGATTGTGTTATGATGAGTAGGTTGAAGTGGCAAAACATGCAAACTGGCTGACTCAACCAGGTGTAGGAGTTTACAGGATCGGGAGGAGTTGTGGGCAAGGAGGTTGGTGTTGAAATCCCCCATGACAATGTGATGTGCATACTCCGAACCCAAAGATTCCAGGACCGATTCGAATTCGATGAAGTAATCAAGGGAAGGGGGACAATACACAACTCCAATAACGGCTTTAGCCCCTTTAACACAAACCTCAAGAAAAAGAAACTCGGCCGAACTATTAGAAGGAGAAGAAGCGAGAATTTTAAAAGGAAAATCGGCACGAAGGTAAATTGCTACACCACCCCCTCTCTTACCGATCCGATCATTCCGAAGAAGAACAAACCCTGGGAGAGAGTAGGTGGTGGATAGAAGTTCAGGCTTTAGCCAGGTCTCAGAAATCAGGATGGCATGGACGTTGTTGTTCGAAAAAGTTTCATATATTTCATTGAAGTGGCTTGGAACACTCTGGGCATTGATGTGACAAACGTTAAACAGCCGGTCAGGATTTTGGTTAAAACTTTGACGCAAAAGATCGCCAAGGGTGTCTGTAATGGAACAAAAACTATCATCATCAGAAGTGGCAGCAGATTCGTTGGCAGAGAAAAAAGACTCATTATCGAAATTTGTCATAAATATAAAATAATATAAATAACACAAATATAATAATAACAACAAATTAAAAAAGGAAAAATACTGATCTAAAACAAGAACACTAATAATATAACTACACAAAAATCTAGTACGGCGTTTGCATCTCTGCACCACCCGCCAGCTAACATCAATATAAATAAAATAACACCGTAATAACAACTCAAGATTAAAGACACTATGAAATAAAGTAACTATCGCCTCAACAATATAAAGGTAGCCAAGTCAGGTATTCAGAACGCACCTCACAAGACTTTTAAACAATATAAAATTTTATGAAAGTATCCGATCATAAACGTCGTTAAAATAATACGATGTCAAATTTGACAATCATGACAAACGTATTCAATCTTAAAAAAGTCATTCAACTATAATGATGTCAAATTTGACATTCATGACAATTAGGCGTGAGCAAAATATCGAAATGAGACAAAAAAAAAATGATAACTATTGAGGGTAAACTAATTATTTTATGCAAAAGTTGTAAAATGTTAAACAGAGACGTGTGATGAATAAACAACACTTATGAAACCGAAACTATAATCATAATTATTTAAATGCAGTGAAAGATGACAATTACTAATAGTTAACTATAATTTTAAAATAACGGTAAGCAAATCCTATTAATCGATGGAATCGGTATGCTGTTAAATAGTAATAGCGAATTCATACTACAATTAACGCATCTTGTTTTCTAGGACATCTCCAGAAGTTTGAACCTTGGGGTACCTTACCAGCAGCGGATTCAGTTCTTCAAATGATGTGACCTTATGCTTACTTCCATCGGGAGCTTTAATAACAATGACGCCATCCTGAGTCCAACACGACCGCATACTAAAGTGAAGCCGCGCCTTCCCGAAGATGGATTGTCGGGTCTTTGTCAAGAACTCCTTGACAGAGATAGAAGAACCCTTCAGCCCAGTCTTCGCCCTCCAAACAGCAGACCTGTCATCGTAGCTCGAGAACTTGACAAGGATGGGCCTATGGTGATTCTTGTTGGCTACACCGAGTCTGTGGCAGACCTTTATGGAGGATGCAGTGACAGTATTGAGTGCCAGCTTCTTATTTAACACCTCCAGGATGACTGCGCTGCTGACCTCTCCATCAACCTCCGCTATACCCTGAAAGATCAGCGCCTTTCTCCGATGCCTGGTCTCCAACCCGTCAACTTGCGCAGCGCACTCGCTGATCTGCTTTCTGAGTAGACTCAGCATGCTGAAGATGAGCTCCCTGAAGGTGCGAAACTCTTCAGCTACCCTCGCCACGGTGTCCTTGGCAGGTCCGGCACTCTGAATTTGCGCTTCTAGCTCATTCATCTTTCGGATGAAGCTATCTTCCAGGCTCTTCTGTGCAGATAATATGTCGTTGAGCTGAGACATTGTAGTGCTAAGTAGTCCGTAATTCACTTGTGTCCAGTGGCAGTGTAACAGTGTTGTGTGATGATGAGCTGGCAGGTGGTGTGAAAATTATGGCTTGAGCCACATAAACGTGCTGCAAACGTGAGTACCCTTTGTGAAGGGGTTATACGCTTATAATTTAAGAAAATAAGGCGAAAATACTGTAAATTTCTATTTTAAATATTAAATCAGTACTTTAGTCACGTCTGTCTTTTTTTTGCACCTACCGCCGAAAAGTTTTCGAGATAGGTAAATCAAATGTTATCGATATCGATAAAACATAAGTTATCGATATCGATAAATCATAAGTCAACGATATCGATAAATCATAAATTATCGATATCGATAAATGATGAGCTATCGACATCGATAAATCATAAGTTATCGATATCGATTAATCATAAGTTATCGATATCAGTAAATCATTAGTTATAGATAAATCATAAGTTATCGATATCGATAAATCATAAGTTAACGAAATCGATAAATCATAAATTATCGATATCGATAAATGATGAGCTATCGACATCGATAAATCATAAGCTATCGACATCGATAAATCATAAGTTATCGACATCGATAAATCATAAGTTAAGGATATCGATAAATCATAAGCTATTGATAAAACATAAGTTATCGAATTCGATAAAACATAAGTTATCGATATCGATAAATCATAAGTTATCGATATCGATAAATCATAAGTTATTGATATTGATGAATCATACGTTATCGATATCGATAAATCATAAGTTATCGATATCGATAAATCATAAGCTATCGATATTGATGAATCATATGTCATCATATCGATAAATCATAAATTATCGATATCGATAAAAGATGAGTTATCGACATCTATAAATCATTAGTTTTAGATAAATCATTAGTTATCGATATCGATAAATCATAAGTTAACGATATCGATAAATCATAAGTTTTCGATATCGGTTAATCAAATGTTATCGATATCGATAAAACATAAGTTATCGATATCGATAAAACATAAGTTTTTGATATCGGTAAATCAAATGTTATCGATAGCGATAAAACATAAGTTATCGATATCGATAAATCATTAGTTATCGATATCGGTAAATAATTAGTTATAGACAAATCATAAGTTATCGATATCGATAAATCATAAGTCATCGATATCAATAAATCATGTGATATCGATATCGATGAATAATAAGTTATCGAATTCGATAAATCATAAGTTATCGACATCGATAAATCATAAGTTATCAATATAAATTAATCAAAAGTTATTGATATCGATAAATTATTAGTTATCGACATCGATAAATCATAACTTATCGATATCGATAAAACATAAGTTATCGATATCGATAAAACATAAGTCATCGATATCGATAAATCATAAGTCAACGATACCGATAAATCATAAATTATCGATATCGATAAATGATGAGCTATCGACATCGATAAATCATAAGTTATCGATATCGATAAATCATAAGTTATCGATATCAGTAAATCATTAGTTATAGATAAATCATAAGTTATCGATATCGATAAATCATAAGTTAACGATATCGATAAGTCATAAGTTAAGGATATCGATAAATCATAAGCTATTGATAAAACATAAGTTATCGATATCGATAAATCATAAGTTATCGATATCGATAAATCATAAGTTATCGATATCAATAAATCATGTGATATCGATATCGATGAATAATAAGTTATCGAATTCGATAAATCATAAGTTATCGATATCGATAAATCATAAGCTATCGATATTGATGAATCATATGTCATCATATCGATAAATCATAAGTTATTGATATTGATAAATCATACGTTATCGATATCGATAAATCATAAGTTATCGATATCGATAAATCATAAGCTATCGATATTGATGAATCATATGACATCATATCGATAAATCATAAATTATCGATATCGATAAAAGATGAGTTATCGACATCTATAAATCATTAGTTTTAGATAAATCATAAGTTATCGATATCGATAGATTTATCGATATCGATAACTTATGATTTATCGATGTCGATAGCTCATCATTTATCGATATCGATAATTTATGATTCATCGATGTCGATAACTTATGATTTATCGATTACGATAACTTATGGTTTATCGATATCGATAAGTTATGATTTACCGATATCGATAACTTATGATTTATCGATATCGATAACTTATGATTTATTGATGTCGATAAATTATTAGTTATCGACATCGATAAATAATAACTTATCGATATCGATAAACCATAAGTTATCGTAATCGATAAATCATAAGTTATCGATATCGATAAATCATTAGTTATCGATACAGGTAAATCATAAGTTATCGATATCGATAAATCATAGGTTATCGTAATCGATAAATCATCAGTTATCGATATCGATAAATCATAAGTTATTTATATTGAAGAATCATGAGTTATCGATATCGATAAATCATTAGTTATCGATATCGGTAAATCATTAGTTATAGATAAATCATAAGTTATCGATATCGATAAATCATAAGTTTTCGATATAGGTAAATCAAATGTTATCGATATCGATAAAACATAAGTCATCGATATCGATAAATCATAAGTCAACGATACCGATAAATCATAAATTATCGATATCGATAAATGATGAGCTATCGACATCGATAAATCATAAGTTATCGATATCGATAAATCATAAGTTATCGATATCAGTAAATCATTAGTTATAGATAAATCATAAGTTATCGATATCGATAAATCATAAGTTAACGATATCGATAAGTCATAAGTTAAGGATATCGATAAATCATAAGCTATTGATAAAACATAAGTTATCGATATCGATAAATCATAAGTTATCGATATCGATAAATCATAAGTTATCGATATCAATAAATCATGTGATATCGATATCGATGAATAATAAGTTATCGAATTCGATAAATCATAAGTTATCGATATCGATAAATCATAAGCTATCGATATTGATGAATCATATGTCATCATATCGATAAATCATAAGTTATCGATATCGATAAATCATAAGTTATCGATATCAATAAATCATGTGATATCGATATCGATGAATAATAAGTTATCGAATTCGATAAATCATAAGTTATCGATATCGATAAATCATAAGCTATCGATATTGATGAATCATATGTCATCATATCGATAAATCATAAATTATCGATATCGATAAAAGATGAGTTATCGACATCTATAAATCATTAGTTTTAGATAAATCATAAGTTATCGATATCGATAAATCATAAGTTAACGATATCGATAAATCATAAGTTTTCGATATCGGTAAATCAAATGTTATCGATATCGATATAACATAAGTTATCGATATCGATAAAACATAAGTTTTCGATATCGGTAAATCAAATGTTATCGATATCGATAAATCATAAGTTATCGATATCGATAAATCATAAGCTATCGATATTGATGAATCATATGACATCATATCGATAAATCATAAATTATCGATATCGATAAAAGATGAGTTATCGACATCTATAAATCATTAGTTTTAGATAAATCATAAGTTATCGATATCGATAGATTTATCGATATCGATAACTTATGATTTATCGATGTCGATAGCTCATCATTTATCGATATCGATAATTTATGATTCATCGATGTCGATAACTTATGATGATAATTTATGATTTATCGATAAAACATAAGTTATCGATATCGATAAATCATTAGTTATCGATATCGGTAAATAATTAGTTATAGATAAATCATAAGTTATCGATATCGATAAATCATAAGTCATCGATATCAATAAATCATAAGTTATCAATATAAATTAATCAAAAGTTATTGATATCGATAAATTATTAGTTATCGACATCGATAAATAATAACTTATCGATATCGATAAACCATAAGTTATCGTAATCGATAAATCATAAGTTATCGACATCGATAAATCATAAGTTATTGATATCGATAAATTATTATTTATCGACATCGATAAGTTATCAGTTATCGATATCGATAAATCATAAGTTATCGATATCGATAAATCATAAGTTACCGATATTGATAAATCATAAGTTATCGATATCGATAAATCATAAGTTATTGATATTGATAAATCATACGTTATCGATATCGATAAATTATAAGTTATCGATATCGATAAATCATAAGCTATCGATATTGATGAATCATATGACATCATATCGATAAATCATAAATTATCGATATCGATAAAAGATGAGTTATCGACATCTATAAATCATTAGTTTTAGATAAATCATAAGTTATCGATATCGATAGATTTATCGATATCGATAACTTATGATTTATCGATGTCGATAGCTCATCATTTATCGATATCGATAATTTATGATTCATCGATGTCGATAACTTATGATTTATCGATTACGATAACTTATGGTTTATCGATATCGATAAGTTATGATTTACCGATATCGATAACTTATGATTTATCGATATCGATAACTTATGATTTATCTATAACTAATGATTTACCGATATTGATAAATCATAAGTTATCGATATCGATAAATCATAAGTTATTGATATTGATAAATCATACGTTATCGATATCGATAAATCATAAGTTATCGATATCGATAAATCATAAGCTATCGATATTGATGAATCATATGTCATCATATCGATAAATCATAAATTATCGATATCGATAAAAGATGAGTTATCGACATCTACACCCTGAAATGTAAACCGTTGCAAAAACGCGGCAGAACGATTCGCCCTCAGTAGTACTAATGGAACGTAGAGTTAAACTTAAAAAATAAAAATATTTTTATTTTAAAATATTAAAAAAAATATTCATAAACTCGAAAGCGTGAGTAACAATAGTAACACTGTCACGCACACAAACGCAACGTAGCGAACGAAATGATACCTACGTCCTAACGTAGGTATCATTCAAAACTCATGCGCTACCGACAAAGTAAAAAGCAATAAATCATAAATGTTCAGAGAAAAATAAGCTCTCGTGCCTTGTGATACGGTATAAACTAGAGCGCGTAGCTTACACTCTCTTCATTCGCCGCCACAGATCAAAAAACGCCGCGCCGTGCCGCGCAGTGTCGCGCACTCGACGCTCAGTTGTCTTGCGGACGTTGTACTTGTAGGTTAAATAAGTGAAAAATGGATTGAAATTACGATTTTTCTAATTTTGAGTGAGACCCATTATTAAAACTAAAAGAATTTATTTAAAAGTGCTCGTTTGTGTGTGGAATGTAGTGGCTTACACTTCGAACACTTGCTTCGATACCGCGAAGTGTAGGTAAGTACTTTGTGAATAGTGAAAATTCAGAAATAGGTTAGGTGATTAAAATCATTGTAAATAAGTTGATTCCAACTTTTTAAATACGACTAAAATACTTACTTTATTGTCTTTGTTTAACTTGTTATTTTGTTTTCGTGTTCAGTAAGTAAAGTTGTAGGTAATAAAAAGTATTTTTGACAGTCTTAAGCCTGTAAAAGTATGAAGGGAGAATTGGAATAACTTTTTGGGTGTTGTGTTACATTAAATTAACTAAAGATCAGAAAATCAGCTGTTGATAAGCGCAAGGGTTAACGACCCAGTGTTCTGGCGCCCGCGCCGTCAGCCGCTCGGGTCTCGGCCGCTGCGTTTGACTAGGTACTACTATTTGATTGCGTTCATTTTCGAGTTTCGCTTTTCACAATTGTGAATCTGCCATTTTTATATTTTCATAGTAAAGATATTTACTAATCGATTGTACTACCAAAACAAAGTCATTTCGCTGCAGCTTTGCAACGGTTTACATTTCACGTTGTATAAATCATTAGCTTTAGATAAATCATAAGTTATCGATATCGATAGATTTATCGATATCGATAACTTATGATTTATCGATGTCGATAGCTCATCATTTATCGATATCGATAATTTATGATTTATCGATATCGATAACTTATGATTTATCGATAACTAATAATTTACCGATATCGATAACTTACGATTTATCGATATCGATAACTTACGATTTATCGATATCGATAACTTATGATCGTCGATATCGATAACTTATGATTTATCGATATCGATAACTTATGATACATAGATATCGAAAATTTATGATGTATCGATATCGATAACTTATGATTTATCGATATCGATAAATCATAAGTTATTGATATTGATGAATCATGAGTTATCGATATCGATAAATCATTAGTTATCGATATCGGTAAATCATTAGTTATAGATAAATCATAAGTTATCGATATCGATAAATCATAAGTTTTCGATATCGGTAAATCAAATGTTATCGATATCGATAAAACATAAGTTATCGATATCGATAAATCATAAGTTAACGATATCGGTAAATCATTACTAATCGATAAATCATAAGTTATCGATATCGGTAAATCATTAGTTATCGACAAATCATAAGTTATCGATATCGATACATCATAAGTTATCGATATCGATAAATCATAAGTTATCAATATCGATATCGGTATCGGTAAATCATTAGTTATCGATAAATCATAAGTTGACTAACGTAGACTTCGACTACGACTTCGACTACGGGTGACGTATACTTCGGCTACGACTGACGTATACTTCGGCTACGACTGACGTATACTTCGGCTACGACTGACGTTGACTTCGACTACGACTGACGTAGACCTCGACTACGACTGACGTAGACTTCGACGAAGACTTCGACTTCGACTGACGTAAACTTCGACGTAGACTTCGACTGCAACTGACGTAGACTTCGACTACGACTGACGTAGACTTCGACTACGACTTCGACTACGAGTGACGTATACTTCAACTACGACTGACGAAGACTTCGACTAAAACTGACGAAGACTTCGACTACGACTTCGACTGCGAGTGACGTATACTTCGGCTACGACTGACGTATACTTAGGCTACGACTGACGTATACTTCGGCTACGACTGACGTAGACTTCGACTACGACTGACGTATACTTCGACTACGACTGACGAAGACTTCGACTACGACTGTCGTAGACTTCGACTACGAGTGACGTATACTTCGACTACGAGTTACTTAGACTTCGACTACGACTTCGACCACGAGTGACGTATACTTCGACAACGACTGACGAAGACTTCGACTACGACTGACGTAGACTTCGACTACGACTACGACTACGAGTGACGTATACTTCGACTACGACTGACGAAGACTTCGACTACGAATGACGTAGACTTCGACTACGACTGACGTAGATTTCGACTACGACTGACGTAGTCTTCGACTACGACTGACGTAGACTTCGGCTACGACTGACTTAGACTTCGACGAAGACTTCGACTACGACTGACGTAGACTTCGACTACGACTGACGTAGACTTCGACTACGACTGACGTAGACTTCGACTACGACTGACGTAGACTTTGACTACGACTGACGTAGACTTCGACTACGACTGACGTAGACATCGACTACGACTGACGTAGACTTCGGCTACGACTGACGTAGGTTTCGACTACGACTTCGACTACGAGTGACGTATACTTCGACTACGACTGACGAAGACTTCGACTACTACAGACGTATACTTCGGCTACGACTGACGAAGACTTCGACTACGACTGACGTAGACTTCGACTACGACTGACGTAGACTTCGACTACGACTGACGTAGACTTCGACTACGACTTCGACTACGAGTGACGTATACTTTGACTACGACTGACGAAGATTTCGACTACGAATGACGTAGACTTCGACTACGACTGACGTAGACTTGGACTACGACTGACGTAGACTTCGACTACGACTTCGACTACGAGTGACGTATACTTCGACTACGACTGACGAAAACTTCGACTACGACAGACGAAGACTTCGACTACGACTGACGTAGACTTCGACTACGACTGACGTAGACTTCGACTACGACTTCGACTACGAGTGACGTATACTTCGACTACGACTGACGAAGACTTCGACTACGACTGACGTATACTTCGGCTACGACTGACGTATACTTCGGCTACGACTGACGTTGACTTCGACTACGACTGACGTAGACTTCGACTACGACTGACGTAGACTTCGACTACGACAGACGTATACTTCGGCTACGACTGACTTAGACTTCGACTACGACTTCGGCTACGACTGACGTATACTTCGGCTACGACTGACGTTGACTTCGACTACGACTGACGTAGACTTCGACTACGACTGACGTAGACTTCGACTACGACAGACGTATACTTCGGCTACGACTGACTTAGACTTCGACTACGACTTCGACTACGACTGACGTATACTTCGGCTACGACTGACGTATACTTCGGCTACGACTGACATTGACTTCGACTACGACTGACGTAGACTTCGACTACGACTGACGTATACTTCGGCTACGACTGACGTAGACTTCGACTACGACTGACGTAGACTTCGACTACGACTGACGTAGACTTCGACGAAGACTTCGACTACGAATGACGTATACTTCGACTACGACAGACGAAGACTTCGACTACGACTGACGTAGACTTCGACTACGACTGAGGTAGACTTCGACTGCAACTGACGTAGACTTCGACTACGACTGACGTAGACTTCGACTACGACTTCGACTACGAGTGACGAAAACTTCGGCTACGACTGACGTAGACTTCGACGAAGACTTCGACTTCGACTGACGTAAACTTCGACGAAGACTTCGACTACGACTGACGTAGACTTCGACGAAGACTTCGACTACGAATGACGTATACTTCGACTACGACAGACGAAGACTTCGACTACGACTGACGTAGACTTCGACTACGACTGAGGTAGACTTCGACTGCAACTGACGTAGACTTCGACTACGACTGACGTAGACTTCGACTACGACTTCGACTACGAGTGACGTATACTTCAACTACGACTGACGAAGACTTCGACTAAAACTGACGAAGACTTCGACTACGACTTCGACTGCGAGTGACGTATACTTCGGCTACGACTGACGTATACTTAGGCTACGACTGACGTATACTTCGGCTACGACTGACGTAGACTTCGACTACGACTGACGTATACTTCGACTACGACTGACGAAGACTTCGACTACGACTGTCGTAGACTTCGACTACGAGTGACGTATACTTCGACTACGAGTTACTTAGACTTCGACTACGAGTGACGTAGACTTCGACTACGACAGACGTATACTTCGGCTACGACTGACTTAGACTTCGACTACGACTTCGACTACGACTGACGTATACTTCGAATACGACTGACGAAGACTTCGACTACGACTGACGTAGACTTCGACTACGACTGACGTAGACTTCGACTAAAACTGACTTAGACTTCGACGAAGACTTCGACTACGACTGACGTAGACTTCGACTACGACTGACGTATACTTCGGCTACGACTGACGTAGACTTCGACGTAGACTTGGACTACGACTGACGTAGACTTCGACTACGACTTCGACTACGAGTGACGTATACTTCGACTACGACTGACGAAAACTTCGACTACGACAGACGAAGACTTCGACTACGACTGACGTAGACTTCGACGAAGACTTCGACTACGACTGACGTAGACTTCGACGATGACTTCGACTACGAATGACGTATACTTCGCCTACGACAGACGAAGACTTCGACTACGACTGACGTAGACTTCGACTATGACTGACGTAGACTTCGACTGCAACTGACGTAGACTTCGACTACGACTGACGTAGACTTCGACTACGACTGACGTAGACTTCGACTACGACAGACGTATACTTCGGCTACGACTGACTTAGACTTCGACTACGACTTCGGCTACGACTGACGTATACTTCGACTACGACTGTCGTAGACTTCGACTACGAGTGACGTATACTTCGACTACGAGTTACTTAGACTTCGACTACGACTTCGACCACGAGTGACGTATACTTCGACAACGACTGACGAAGACTTCGACTACGACTGACGTAGACTTCGACTACGACTTCGACTACGAGTGACGTATACTTCGGCTACGACTGACGTATACTTCGGCTACGACTGACGTAGACTTCGACTACGACTGACGTAGACTTCGACTACGACTGACGTAGACTTCAACTACGACTGACGTAGACTTCGACTACGACTGACGTATACTTCGGCTACAACTGACGTATACTTCGGCTACGACTGACGTAGACTTCGACTACAACTGACGTAGACTTTGACTACGACTGACGAAAACTTTATAATTCATCGATATCGATACCTTATTATATTTTATCGATATCGATACCTTACTATAATTTATCGATATCGATACCTTATTAAAATTTATCGATATCGATACCTTACTATAATTTATCGATATCAATACCATATTATAATTTATCGATATCGATACCTTATTATAATTTATCGATATCGATACTTTTTTATAATTTATCGATATTGATACCTTATTATAATTTTTGATATCGATAACTTGTTATAATTTATCGATATCGATACCTTACTATAATTTATCGATATTGATACCTTATTATAATTTATTGATACCGAAAACATATGATTTATTGATAACTTTGATTTATCGATATCGATACCTTGTTATGATTAATCGATATAGATAACTTATTATGTTTGTCGATGTCGATAACTTATGATGTATCGATATCGATAAATCATAATAAGTTATCGATATCGATAAATAACAAGAGGGTATCGATATCGATAAATTATAATAAGTTACCTACCGATATTGATAAGTTATAATAAGATATCAATATTTATAAATCGTAAGGTACCGATATCGATAAATTATAATAAGGTATCGATATCAATAAATTATAATAAGATGTCGATTGCGATAAATCGTAAGGTACTGATATCGATAAATTATAATAAGTTATCGATATCGATAAATTATATTAAGTTATCGATATCATTAAATTATTATAAGTTGTCGATATCGATAAATCATAATAAGGTATCGGTATCGATAAATTATAATAGGGAATCGATATCGATAAATTATAATAAGTCACCGATATTGATAAATTATAATAAGATATCGACATTGATAAATCGTAAGGTACCGATATCGATAAATCATAAGTTATCGATATCGGTTGGGTTCGGTTTCGTTATCGTTTCGGTACCTTACAATATATCGATACATTATTAAGATTTATTGATATCGACTCCTTACGATTAATCAATTTGGATACCTGGCTATTATTTATCGACGCGACGTAGATTTCTTACGATTTATCGATATTGAAACCGTGTTATTTTTCATCGATTTCGACAACTTATGACTGACCGATATCGAAAACTTATAAAAATTTATCGACATCGTAACTTAACTACGATTTATCGATATCGATATTCCTTATGGTGTGTTTCGATGCTTGTCAAGGCTTGACAAGTATCCACAAGGCACAAGCGTCCACAAATTTCGCTTGGCATTTGGAAGTCGTTTTAACGCTTGTGAATGCGTCAGTGTGCTACGTACATCCAAGCATGGCGGACAACGAACTTGTATCGGCTATTACGTTTTTTAACTTACTTTTATTTCATATATGTATAATCTAATAGAAGATAAATTTAATGAATTTCGATATGAACCATCTGGAGAGTTCGATAATTTCTGCCGAATGAGTTATGCTGATTTAAAATTTTTGCTGCAGAAAATTTCACCAATGATTTTCAAGCATGATACCGACTTCAGAGAAGCTGTACCAGCATAATTCCGTCTTGCCATAACGCTACGATTTTTAGCATCTGGTGTTTCTTACAAAAGCCTACACTACTAGTTTAAAGTATCTGTCCCTATGATACGTGCTGATATGATGACGTCGGCCATTCTCCGATTAGCAAGTTTTTCGTGTCCGGGCTGGCTAAATCCGTAATATTATCATATTCAATCATGCATTTTTTTTATATGTTAGATAGCATCCGTATCTAGCTGTAAACAAAAATATTGGCTTGTTTTAAGTAGTTAAGACTAAATAAATTATATTACGTTCAAAAAACCTCTGTTCTCTAATTACCGTGGCGTGTCCGCACACCAACTTAGTGTTAAAACTTGCTTGTAACTTTTACAACGTACAGATTTACTTTGATATTTTTAACGTTTTAAACGGCATTAAGCATCGTGTATCGCATAACAAAATATCGACTCAATAGAACCAGTCTATAAATGATTATCATTAAAGTAAAAAAAGTAAAAAAAATAATAATTTCATTATTATTATATTATTAAATGTCAATGTGTTAAATTTTCTAATTACAATTTATCAAGGTATTACTCATATAAAATGTCAAAAGAAATGTCAATAGTGGATTAATATGTAAACCTTTCTTTTATGCAATGTTGGACAAGTCCAACATTTCAATTTGTTGTTGACAAGTCAACAAGAAATTCTTTAACGGAATAATAGCACTTGTTCACGAGCTATTAATATAAACCTATATTTTAATGTATCGATATCGTGTCCTTTTTATCATTTATTGATCATAAATATGGAGAGTGCTGTGACAGAGAAACATTGACCATCAAACCAAAGCGTTAGAAAAAGCCGCAGAGTAACAGCCATTGTAGACCATTACTACATAACATAACATCACGCCTGCAATCCCCGAAGGGTTAGGCAGAGGTGTACCCATTAGTACACCCACATTTCGCCAGTTATGTTTAAGTCCCATGTAATAGGGGGCGAGCCTATTGCCATCAACCGGGCACAAATCCAGATTCCGAGGCTGCTACTGAGAAATTCCTGATGAAAAAAACCAATAACACTTTGCCCGACCTGGGAATCGAACCCAAGACCTCGTGCTCAGCAGTCGCGCTTTGCGACCACTATATTATTATTATTATTATTTATTGAATTACTAGCTTTCGCCCGCGGCTTCGCTCACGTTAATTTAGGATTTGCTAATCAATTCGGGTTGTACTCTGCTTGAGTGAACTCTTTATTTTCTGACACCCTAGTACTTTTTTTTGATAAACCCAGAATGTTGACCTCACTCTGACTAAAACTTCTTATTTCTACTGCCATAGAGATATACCTTTTTATAACACCCTAGTACTTTTTTTCTTGGGTAATCGTAAATTGGTTGTAGTAACCCCGATAATTGATTTTATGACACCCTAGTTGAAGCTAGTCCATCGACACTCAGAACACACAAAATGTATTTTGTACTTAAAATTTAAAATTCGAACATGATTTCGAAAGACATGTGGCGCCATCTATCACCAAAAGTAGGTTATTATAATTTCCCTCAGGAACAGTACTTTTTTTCGGGATGAAAGGTACCCTATGTTTGTTCCTGTACACCTGGCAATGTATATGCAAAATTTCAGGATGATCGGTTCAGTGGCTTAGGTGTAAGATGGTTACAAACAAACAAACAAACTTACTTTCGCATTTATAATATTAGTTAGGATTTTATCTTTAGGTATACGATTTATCGGTATCGATATCTTGTTATCATCTACATCGGTACTTTATTACAGTTATCGATATCAATAATGGCATCACTAAACTACAACGTTTATTAAAATCGATAAGTTATAATAAAATATGGTATCGATGTCGATGGTATGGAATCGATATCGACATCGACGGTATGGTATCTATATCGATGCGCTTCCCTGGTGCGCCGCGAGCGGGCCAGCCCCAACCTTATCCTGCGCTGTGTGGCGAGCAGACTCGATTGTCTATACGTGAGCCGCTGCTGCAATCTCCACCTCGGTGATAGGCGTGTGTCGTATATTCATGACTTTAGGTTAAGTAATTAGACTAAGAATACTAACATAGCGGTAAAGAATATTGTTACTAACACGAATGATATATTTAATTTACCGATAATTTATTACACAATAAATTATCGGTAAAATAAATATGATAAATTATGATAAGGTATCGATATCGATAACTTATTGTAAGAGTACCTATAATTATTGCTTGGCATTAAAAACACGCAGTACTTAATAGACTGTTTAAACTATTTATACTATTCGTGTCTAATCATTTAGTTTAAAATGTCGTGATGCGTTAGAGTTAAGGCGCCCGCCTCTCGTACTCATGGGCATAACAACTATGACCTTTTTCAAGCTCTATATATTTTCTAAGTTTATCTTGGACATCGCAGCTGACATCGCATTGACGAGGATGCGAATCGCAATGTATAAAAGCTGCGCAGGAGTACATTTGCGAACTAGTTGTAGTTGTGTAGGCATGTTACATGCGAGACAGGCAAATAATAATAGACCGTTTTGGTAGTATACAACGTTCATATATTGGATAAATGTTTAGTTTCCACTTACAGCACTGCAGTCAGTGAGATAGGTACGGGGCAGGTAAGGCGGGCGAACTGCTGCTAATAACAGTCACGAATCACTTCGACATGAAGCGGCCGCCTCTGGCCCGTGCACCAGACCATACAGTCGCTAAGGGACGCATGAGGCGCACGGGGGCAGGGCGGGGTGCGCTGGCCGTAGCAGCGGATCACAGTGCAACTCGACGGGTGAAATAAATACTTTTACAAAAAACTTAATACATTTTTCCTTTCACCCGTCGAACTGTTCCCTCGCCATTGATTATCATACGTTTTCTAGGGCATTGAGGGTGCGCAGCGCGCGTACCGAATATATGACGGTAAGTTCGATCGCTCTGCAGAATAACGACGTCCTTCTCACACATAGTAAACGTGCCAGAAGCTAGCGCGTTCTGCGCGCCCTTGATGCTTACAATGTTACAGGTGTTAAAGTCGTCCTGGACATAATAAGTTAGGAATGAACACGATCACCTTCAGTGTTAATGTGTACGGCACGTGCAATGTATCACTACCGGGAAATATCTTTCGCGAACCCCATGAGCCGCGAGACACGCGGGAGACGGCTGTCGGCCCCGTGAGTGTTGCAGCACCACGACTGCGAGCTCTCACCGTGACTGCAGGCCAGGCAAATATTCTTGCAGTTATTTATTACACTATGGAAGACTTAAAGCTATATAAAAACTAAACAAAAAAGAAAACATAGACGACAGAAAGCCAATTACAAGTCCTCACGTATAGAAATACACTAGAAATTACGTGAACACACGTCATACAACGTGTTATTAAAGTTAATATAGTATATATTATGTATCTACCTATTAAAGTTATTATAGTATATCTAGGAGCTGTTATATTGCCAAGAGCTGACGGCGAGTCGCTGCGTGGCTGCTGTGAGGTCTCGGTCGGTCAAGTCCAATGCCATGCAACAGGAAGCGGTTTAAAGTAAGCGCCGGTGGATCGTTCTCGGTGAACTCGACGTCTGCCAGTAGAGCGGCAGCGGTTCTCTATTGGGTACCGCTCCCGGAGTTTGAGAAGAGTGCTGTTTTTGCACTCCGTACCAATCCCTTCCACGCGCCACCCATGAAAAGCACGCGACAAGGAATGAACCGCTACGGTATGCGATGTGGGCTTGCTAACGCCTGAGTCAAAGAGTCGATCGAAACTCGGAGCTCTTGATGAGATGCCATTGAGGTAAGCTCCAGCGGCGCGGCCTATGTCTAAATGTCTTACGCAATATATCATCCTTTCATCATCCATCATCCTTTGACAAAATAAACTCAATAAATACATAATATCCTTTTGAAGTGTGAATACCTAAACCTTTATAACATAGAAACAATAAAAACAGACCAGCAACCATGTAATTCGTCTAACGCCTGCTCATAACGTATAATGATTTATCCAAAAGTAATAACTTATTACACCTTTAACCTTTTCCTAAGGCAATAGTGCCTTAGTTGATAATAGTATCAATAATGGTCACTGAGGCAGAAGAGTTCTCGCCATGAGATCTAGAATACCAGAGTCTAGATCTAGACGACGCTAAACCGACGACTGGTTGCAGCAGGCAGCGAGGGTACACTGGATGTAGATGGCCCCCTTGGTAGGCAGGGTAAGGACAGCCACTTTAGCTCACTGAATGAAGATGCCCGCCTGGGCAGACTACATGTGAGACGCCGTGAGGGCGAACTGGATGGAGGTGGCCGCTTGGGCGGACTGGATGTGGATGGATACTGGAGCAGGCAGGACGTGGATAGCCACGAGTTCAGAATAGATGTAATTGGCTTCGTGGGCAGACTGGACGTGGAAGCTTGCGAGGCCCGGCTCACTGTGGATGGGCGCGAGTACATGCTGGATGCAGATAGCCGCTCCATCAGACTGGATGTGGAAGGCCAATGTGACAGACTGGGGGAAGCGGGAGGGCTAAGTGGTTGAAAGTCTAATGGTTCCTCAAACTGTTCATGTGCGAGTATATGTTTGACTATTTCTGGACAACTCAGTTCAGCGTAGCCAGACAGGGTGGAATGAGATAGAAAAGAAAAATTGTCGTGCAGAACACAAGTCAGCTTTGATTGATCGACGCTGTTAACGATGTCGATCACAAAACTTATCAACACGTCACTTTTGTAAGTTTGAGCTGATAACAATAGTCGAGAGCATTTAACAATATCTAGGAATTCATTCAAATTACTTCTGTTCAAATGGCATTCTAGTATTTTAATGAAAAATAATATGAAATTGTGCAAGTGTTGTTGCAAAGCATCTGATAGTAACCAATATTTAATTCCAACAGAATTTAAATCGCCCGGGGCTGGTGAGTACATGTTGACGACGTATTGTGAATAAAGTCTCCCTTGCTCCATTATCATATTGAATATCATTTCTTGGCTATTTTCCAAAATACCTATAAATGACTTGTCAAATTTTATTTTATAATCAAAAATATTGCGTATATACGTCATACTATCCATTGAAAACATCACATTAAAGATAAAATCTATCCACGACGTTTGCTTTTTGCTACTATTTTCGTTTTTCAAACAATCACAAATATATTCAACTGCGAAGTATTCAGTAAATGTCATGTGTATAAATATTGGGATTTCGTTTTGCACTCTGTAAATGAGGCCCGTTTTCTCTCCTCCCTTTTCTATGAATTGTATCGTCTCTTTGATCTCTTGCAAGTCTTTCACGCTAAACAAGTTATGACAATGCATATGAAAAATGGCAAAGGCAGCCAATTTTTTGTGCTTTAAAACAAAATCTGATAGTTCATTGTCGTAAGTAATGAGGATATCAGGATTATAGATATTCATCTCGTTCTTCTCTTGAAACCGTATAGTTTTCATTTTCGTTTCCAAAAATCGTTCGTAAAAGGTAAAAGTGCTGACTTCTAGATTCCACTCGTTTGTGTTTTTGTTGACTCTTTTTATATTACTTTCGAAAAAAACGGCCGATAAGAACAAATGTAAAGGATTGCCGTCACTATTGTCGTCGTGAAATGTAAACAGAAATTGCTCAGAAAGTATCTCAACTAAGTACGAGTCATCGTATCGTTTGTTGTACGACCACAAGGTAATGTACGTGTACTTGATTTCGTTAATCAAGTAGTGGGCAGCGTTGACATACACCTTGTGCAGAGGCATTGCGAACCCATGTAGTCGTACATCTTTCGCGTTAGACATGTACTCAATGAAGTTCTTAACATTTTCGAGTTGTGCACTATCGAGCTCCTCCAATATTAAATTAGTTTCCCAAAATGTTTCCAAATACTTTTCCGTTTCTTTGGGCGAGAAGTAATCTATTTCATAAGAGGGCCCAAACTCTCGCTGTAGAATTGTTTTTACTTCGTTATACGACCGGCTTGTGACCCACATTCTGTGCTTCTGGGGACTATGACGGACGGTATTTAGACATTGTATGACTTCTTTCGTGTAATGCGGACAGATTTCATCAAAGCCATCAAACAGGAATATTATTTTTCCTTTGTTATAAAAATGGAGGAACAATTTCAACTCGAACGCAGTCCTCTGATCGCATGTGCAATATTTCAGATACACTGCACCATTTTGTTGTTCCAGTGCAATTTCCACTGTCTTTTGTTTATCAAGTTTGTCGTGAAGTAAAACTCGACACATGAACTTTAGAGTCTCTAATGTATCGATGACTGCTTTCTCCTCCTTCCACTTGCTGAATTCTCTCGAGTATTCTAATAAGTTTATTCTTACAATCCAAACTGCAGGGTCGTGTTCCTTTGTCTTAAGCGCTAAGTGGGTGAGTAGAGTTGACTTGCCCATTCCGGGTTCTGCCGTAACAAGTACAATGTCGTCTGATATATCGTAAAAAGTCTTAACAACTACATCAACATCATGTCCCGTCTTCTTAACACGTCTGTCAACATACAAGTATTTTATTTCATCATAATTTCTGTTGACAAGTAATTCGCTAACCGCAATCGCGTCTTTACTGATAATTTTATTTAAAACTTCTCCTTTCACATTTACCAAAAATTCGTCATCAACTATCAAATTTAACCTTACTTCGTTGCCTTGTAATATCACTCTGGCGCTTTCCAAGATAGTCTTCTGGCACTCTTGGCTCATGTCACTGAGACTGCTCTTTTCGTCGTTCACTATGTTATCTGCTCTTGGGAAATACTTTTGTAACATTTCAACGGACAGATTGTTCGTAATGATTATTGTGTTTTTGTCACGGACAGCTGTAGCAATGATTTCTAAAGTTTTTTTTTCGCTTCTAGAATGTTGTATTCTATCGCAAACAAAAATGAGTACATTTTCCTCATGAGTATTTGTCAACTCTGTACGTAAAGCATTACGGTCGGTCGTCGGCAGGTTGACCAGATATTCAAGATCTAACACAACGAGTTCCTTCTTTTTGAAATATTGTATAACTTTAAGGACAGTCAGGACACTGTTCTCTGTTACGATAACGCTACCCAAAAGCTGATCCTGCAAATTCAAAGACGTCACCGCGTTTTCGGTGAATGTGTAATTGTATTGTGTTATTTTGCTCATATATGTTACGTTCATTGAGGTAATGAGTGGGTCTTTAATAATGTTATTTAAGGCATTTTGAAACAAATAGCTTTCTCGTGTGAGATACGGTGCTTGTTTAGGTAGCATCCACCATTTCTGTATATCATTGTGATACTTTAGAAATATTGCGTCTGTTTTAACTTGAAAGTAGTTGGGGTCATCACGCTGGTAGTCTTCGATTTCACTTTTTAAAATTTCCTCTACGCCTTTTTCATCAGCTTGGTTATCATAAAATAGCAGATTTTCTAAAAAATCTCTCGCTAAATTTTTATCATATTCACTACTGTCGAATGAAAGTCTTGGGAATTTATTATCTTTCAAATGAAACGTATATTCGTATAAATTTGAGATTTTAGCACACAATTTAATTTTTTGAAACAGTCTTTCGGCAAGACCTTCTAGAGATTCCCAATTATCTGTAATTTTAATAAGTTTGGTATTATTATCAAGTATCAAAATGTTTCCGACAGCGCCAGCTAAACCTCCATTGAGCTGAAGCAATCCTTCTTCCATAGATTCATCTAAAGTAACAATTTTAGTGGCTTTGCACTTGTCTAATAAGTCGACAATTTTCGAAGCTAAATGGTTTAACCTTCTCTCTACATCTCTGCCGCTTATGGTTAAATCTTTGTTGCCGAACGCAACCGGCACTTTAAACTCTCGAGATGACAATATGTCTCTGGCAGCCAGTGCAACTGCTTTATGAACAGTCGATCGCGAAATGTCCATAGGATTCATTTCTGGCCTGAAAACCTTCGTGGCTTGTTTATCAAATTCTAACTGGCCGTTTCTGTATGTTATAACGGTCCCTATCAGTTTGCTCAGCTTTGCGGGATCAGTGCGGTCGGCTAAGATTTCAGTCAGATGAAACCGTACATCGACGGGTCTTATTTTTCGTCTTTTGAGAATCTCTGTATACAGTGTATCTTTAAATAATATTAAGTATTCCCCAGTAGAGTCAAAGAAATCTTGTCGGAAGGACGCGATCCGGTGCCGCTGGGCATCTTTACCCTGTTGAATCTCTGAAATGTCCACAACACTTTGTGCCAGAATGACATGATAACGTAGCACAAGCTCGTCCGTCAGCATCATTTGAAAATTCCCTTCATTCTCTACAAACGCGGCTATCCGTTTAGCCAAAGTCGTTATTTGCTCTTTCATGGCCACTTTACACAGAAATTCTACATGCTCGTCCACTCGGCACGCTTGCTTGGCACTACCACCTGTGTCTATTAGCTCGTTTACTTTAGAACAAAAACTACTTTCAACAAAGTCAGTGCTAAAGTCGTTTGTTGCCGTTGTGTATATAACGAATACACATTGTGTTTTATCAAATGTTTCATTAAATAACAAGTCGTTTTTACTCGATTCGAAAGTTTGTCTGATTTTCAAGTAACTGTCAAAGTATGTGACTAAATCGTTTCTGAGTGATTGTTTGTCATTTTCTCTGTGCTTGGCTTGTATGAACACGGCGATAGGTTTATCGAACCCCTTCACTTTTGCTTTGAAACAAATGTCATCGAATGCCCCTATCTTGTCGATATTCGAAGCTAATTGAAACTTTTCAATATCAACGTCATGACTCGCTCTAAAATATAATAAGCCAGTTAGCTTCGTTTCATACCACTGTCCGCGAATCCCTGACGTTTCTGAACGCTTGCTAAACATGGTGCAGCTCCTCGTTGGTCCCGGGGCACTGCGGGGGCTGCGCTCAGCGCACGCAGCTGCGTCGCAGGCCGGCGGCTCTCGCTCCCACCAGCAACATCAACGTGCGACTGTACCTGCGAAAAAAATGTTAATATTTCAAATATAACTATTTGGGCTTTACACACTTTACAGTAAAATCTACAATAAAAAAAAATAAAGAAAAAAAAAAATTTTAAAAGCTTTTATTACCAAAAAAAAAAACAAAATAATTTAATTCAGTTAAGAAATAGTCTGGTAAGATACAGTTACATTTTTTTTTAATAAAAGCATATTAGGTACACTAAGACATTACGAGAATTTAAGTAGGTGTAACACGCTTTTATTAAAAAAATTAGGACTAATTTGAACTTTGACTTTGAACGAGCCCAAACTCAAAGGTGTTAGGTCTTTGTATTACGGAGTTCTTATGGCTACCTTCCAGCTCTATCAACAGATCCGGGTTACCATCTAGGACCAAAGTACTCGTCAAGACGAATCAAACGAGCCAAAACTCGACGGGGTTGTGTCGTTTTATTACGGAGTTCCTATGGCTACCTTCCAGCTCCATCATCAGATCATGCATGCAAAATTTCAGCTCAATCGGAACTCGGGAAGTGGATCTTTAGCTTTCAAGTTGTGATGTCAAACACACAAGTGAAACTAAATAAAAGCTTGTAATAAAAAGTTTCGCAATTGAGCAAAACACACTGAACATAAAATCACATAAAATGGCGTAGCGACTGAGACACGCAGAGGATCGCTGTATTAGGTCCGTGTCTGTCGGTGATGGGGGCTCTCTCTCTGCCGCCGGCGACTTGCGTTTGCGCTCGCGTATGGGGTGCGCGCGCGTAGGAGTATATAGTTCAACATCTTATGCCTACAAGATAAAAAGCTTCTGCCCCAAAAAGCTTCTGCTTGAAACAAACTCGAGTGTTCGCAAAATGTCTGTACCTACCTATCCGATTTGTTTTTATTAAGGATTATTATAAAAATACGATCACGTGATCACATCTTAGTAATAGTTACACATCCATAATAGGTACCATCCCTCTCGTCAGGCGGCCCGTGTTGCTCTATGTACCATACCTACCTTATTTAACAATTTCAAATATTTAAGAGAAGATCTCTGAAAAGTTTTTGGGCATCCATGGCTCGTTGAATATCTGAATCAAAGCAAGGTAAAAGCTCGCGAACACATACAAATGAAGATGACAGACTCGTCCCACAATTAATTTATTGTATTTGTCCATCTATGTATCTATGTATTTTTATCTCTCTCTACTCTGCATATTTTGTTTGTACCTATTATGTATATTTGTATATTATTACATTTACAGTTTATTCTTGACTTTGTACAATGTATTTTTTCATGTGCATAAAGTTTAATAAATAAATAAAAATAAATTTATTAAATGCCAACGAGGTAGGTATTTATTTTATAATAATTGCGACGTTCAGTTTATTCTTTTAAGTCTTGTAGGTATCTATATAATGCGACACTGCAATTATGGGCACCGGGTACCACCCACGCTATCCACGCCACTGCATCAATATAGGTAGGTACCTACTTACTTAATAATTAATAGGAACTCTTTTTTAATATTTTGAATATCAATTGGATATAGTAGGTAAGTACCTACCTAACCAAAATGTTATTCAAAACCAAGGAAACGAAAAAGATAAGCATTAGAGACAACAACAGTAGAGACCTAATAGCACTTACCTACTTACCTCGTTACCAACACGTTATTATTATTTAGTCATTTGGCGAGATTATAATATTATCCTCATCGCCACTCGTCATATCGCCCTATTGGCGTCCACTTATTCAGTTGTAGGTGTTGACACCGTGTAAAGTGCTGCACTGAGGTGAAGACGCCGAGTCCGTGTAACACTACGAACGATGACAAATGCTTACAGCATTGAGCAGTAAGCACACATTTAAATATTCCTAATCTGTGGTTATGATGACGCTGTAGTTCAGCAGTGCTAATCTGCGTCAGACAGGAAAAACATTTACTTGCCTACCTACTACCTTTTACAACTAGTTTGGTCAGGACAGGTGGGTACTGGCTACTTTATAATACCGGACTTTTATTTTACCTACTACTTGTCAAAACAACTCAACGCACAAAGTGGCGAAATTTTAATTTGCCACGCCCGCTTTGTAACTTTCCTCTCACTGCATTGTACATTCTCCCATATCATTTTTACATACCTACTAGCTTCTGCCCGCGACTTCGTCTGCGTGAAAATCAAGTAGATAAGTATAAATCATAGTCTATGGCACTCAGCAATAATGTAGCTTTATAGACTTCCAGATACTACTTACCATACCATGGTACCCATAACCTAATAAAACAAAACCAAAAGAATAAGAAAGTTACGAGGGGCTGCGTGATCTGCTGTCCACAGACCAAATACGGTCTGTAGAGCAACTTCCACACCAGTCCACACTTTGGACATTAGAAGAAAGTCTTTAATTTAATGCGGACTCGGCAGGACACATCACATCATATATTTTAAAACACTTATGTATACATTCTAACCACAAATTAATATACCAAATTTTAATAAGAATGTAACTGGACTTATGGACCATTCCCACTCTGGAGCCTGGACAGTGAACCAGTTACGTCATAAATTATTGCTATGCTCCCGAAGTCGTAACGTGATGTTATACATACTATGCCTCACGAATCTGGCTATCATATACAAAGAGCTTTTCCAATCCGACTGGTACTTCCAGAGAGCTCATTAAAACAAACAAAAACTCTTCATCTTTATGATTATATATTTTATATTAGCATAGATCCGGGGTGGCCCACTTACAGACCCGAGATGGACCGACTCAGTGGTATCTACCAATTACAGAAAAGAAATGTCTACCTCTTGACAGCTAGTATCAAAGAATATTATTAATAATCAGTTTCTCGGTTTCCCTGTTTCTGATACCAGTGGGCTACTACATTTTTTTTTAAACTTATTAATATTGATTACAGATGTAGTTAATATTATATAATACATTTATTTAAATAAAGTAAGGATATAATAATTTCTTTAATAACAGACTACTTTGGCCCATAGATACTATACAATATTATAAGATTGAGATTGATTGATTTGAGATTTTTGACAATTAAATGTCACCGTAAAATTGGTTTTTTTTTTCTTAATACAGTTATATTATATTCTTTCGCGAGATTGTAAACGGTCGAAAGATTGTGAACCGCAACATATTACCTACTAAAGTACTACTTACAATTTAGCAAATTTTTTTTCGGTAGATTATTTTATATAAACTAATATATTTATGTGTAAAAACACTGTTTTATGAGCTATGCATAATGGTGCCGAATCCCTTGTTCACAAACTTGACTAAATTTAGAGAATTGACAACTTCTATTAACATACAGCGAAAGGAAAGGACGGTGACATTCCGTGACATTAAAGAACTAAGTTAGAGATGTCAAATTAGTTTTGCCTTGAACTTTTCCGTATTTTTAATCCATACGTTTTAAGATGTCAACTATAACTGTATGGATGTGTCAGATTGACTAAATTTGACAGCTCTTATTTTCATTAGTCTCTTTCTTGTTTTATTGGACAGAAAATGATGGAAATAGTCTAACTTAGTTTAGTTTGTGACCAAGAGAATCGGCACCAATACCCATTTTATTTATTAGATACTATCTTATGCTAGGCTGCCTCTGTTATGAAACAAGCAACTAGCTTGCAACTTTCTAACTAACCAACTCCTTGACAATTCAAAAGTAAATGGTCTTATTAAAATACATGTTTGACTATTGACCTTTAAGACTTTTAGTATTATCTAATTTATAAGAGCGGGAAGCACAGCTACTGTAACATTACTATTCATTATTTTATTCCGACTGTATCACACAAGGTACCTCCCCAAGTGAGGTAGGTGGCTCATTGATTGCTAGCAATCAATACTGTTACTTTATTTCTTCCTACATTTCCCGACAACATGTCTTGACTGTGTAAGCAGTACACAGGATACCTACCATTTCCATGGTTCAACACACTATATTAGGCTCCATAATCAGTATAAAATGCTTGACAAGAATGCTTTTTGAGGCTTGATGTAAGGCAGTTTGATTTTGACATGTTTGCCAAGCAATTTAGCAGAGCCCTGCAGCTGCATTACAACTAGACACATGTGTCAGTCATACTAAGTAAGTATATACAGGCAAATGTTTATTTACATACATATTTTGCCAAAGTCAAGTTATTGCAGACACCATGGGTACAGGTCATAAGACAAGCTATCCTTACTTCCGTCTACTTCATGGAAGTCAATTAGCCACAGGGTGCTGTACAATGCTGTGGACGAGTGGAGTAGTAGACCAAATGCACACATACTTAATGCCACCCGACCTTGTCCTCACAGTGCTGAGCCACGCCTGCAGACACTGGTGTTGTGTCTAACCATCAGGTTACAAAACACCTTAACTATGGGTATTGGGCTGGACTTTGACATCTTATTATAGAATATACTAAGTTAAACATCAACAAATCATCAGCTAAGTTCAGAAACACTAAGAATACTTAAAGAAGTATGACAAATAGGTACTAAAGGATAAATTTTCAAAGAGGAAGGGCATTACAGCACATACTCGCCCCAACACTGAAATTGCAGTCTTGCACGTCTACATGATTGTGTACATCCTTATTATTAAACAACAAAAGCAATGAGTTTTACTTTATATAGCACGAGAGCTTATCGCACATTTCATATGCTATATAAACAGTTTCAACACTAAAACCACCAGTGATTGTTCATTATGCCACAATGAATGCACCATTATCATGAAAGGCACTGAATGTAGGCAGGTCCGCATGCTACCTTCGGTTGTTGCCTCGCTGGTGTCCTCGGCCGCGCACATAGGTCTTGTGCGCGTGTTTGCCAGAATGGTCCTGCGCGGGCGACGCGAAGCGGTCGGTCTTGGCGTTATGAGGTGGCGCGGGCGCGGGCGGTGCCTGCAACGTGCGCAGAGGGGCGTGCGCCCCATTGGAGCGGTCGGACGCAGCGGGTGCGGCGCCAGCAGTGGTGGGCGGCGGCGCCGGCTGCGGCTCGCTCATGTTCACCTGCTCGTTGAACAGCATGCAGAATTCGCCCACTTTCTGTATGTCGCCGGACTTGCCGGAGTAGAGTGTGAGCGCCGCACGCCACAGGGAGGCGTAGCCGCGAGTGAGGCGCACGATGTCGCCCGGCTGCAACAGCGCGCCGGGCTCGTCCCACACGGACAGGTTCACAGAGGCCGTGGCATCCGCAACGCGTAGGGTGCGCACCTCCCGCGCTTCCTTCGTTAACGTAGGAGGACCCACTTCGAGCACGATGAACTCGGCATTTATGTTTTTCATGGCCGGTTTTAGATCCTTTATTTGTACGTACTGTATGTTACTCATTGCAGTATTTGTGATTTGCTTACATAACCTAAAGCGATTACAAGTATAAAACGACTATAATATTCTTGTATTTAATCCTTTCTTCATGAATTGTACTGTACCTAGTCTACGTTTTCTTTCTATTACAAGTACCTATTAATACAATTCAACAATTGACAGTTTTGACCATAGACCTAGTTTATTGTTCTAATGGATCACAGAGTATATAATCGCTCTACGACGTTTCATAGATCCATTTTGTGTCATTAACAGTGTAACGACGTGAATGACGTGATACAATTACTACATTGCCAAGTTGCGTTCAACCGTCGTCGCTGTAGCACATAGTGTAACATAGAGCAACACGGACGGGAGTAGCCATAGTCAGGCGTACCCCTCTGTCGAAACATATGTGCAAATGGACCACTGTTAAGTCACTGTCACCAAGTGCGATAGTGTAATTACTTTGTAGATTGTTTGTTTGTTATTGGTAAAAATATTTACTTAGGTACAATCAGTCCCTGTGTCACACTTGCATTTGTAAATGTTACAATGTCTTTTTTTAGCTTTTTCACTTTAAATGGCGCTGGTTTATTTTTGGCTGTCCCATAAAAAACAAACAAGCCTATTAATTTATTTACATACACACAATTGTTTTATACTAACAAATACCAACTCGATGCTATAAGTAAGGGTTTCTTATTTATTTCGTGAGGTTGTGTTCTCGCTTCCTGGTTCAATTTTCCATAAAAAAATAAACAATGACGAGGAACACAGGTCCCACCCCTCTCTTGCTTTCATTGGTCGGTTTGTGTGGAAATTCACAATAGCAAACGTGCTTGTGAGTAAGAAATATTTTAGTAAGGTGCTAGTAGGGATCTTGACCGTACTTCCAGGATGGTTCTGATAGACGTGGAATACTTTGCCACTCCTCAAAGTAAGATGCCCACTCGTTGCTACGTCATTATGTCCTAGCAACCGGTTTTGGGGACTCATTTATTGAGTGTGCAAGTCACTCCCTGCCATTTTATCCGTGTCTTAAGAACATTGATCAGGCAGGGGCCATAATCCCGTAGTATTAGATTACCAGTGCATTTAAACCACCCAAACCAATAGTTTCATTATTTCTCTCGAATCATGATCGAATTTTAAATTGAATTTGTGAGCAAAGCCGCTGGCGGAAGCTAGTATAATAATAAAGATATAAGTTAAAAGATGACCAGTCCCAATTGAAGGCACTTGTTCACGAACATGTCTCGTGGGTCAGCAATTCAGAACCACTTAGCTCAACCATATTGAAGGGAACCGACTTATCCAACACACGCGCTACCATCAGCGAGCCTTTTCAGTGAGCTTATCATGACTCTCGACACGTCTCGTTTTGTCAAATCACATAATAACTTATCAATAAAGACTCCATGGCACACACACATGTACAAATTAAAATAAATGATATTGAATTTTATAAAACTAAGATTTTCAGTGTACCTTTACGAGAGATGTAAAAAGGGTAATTAGTTCTGATAACTGTACAAGTCATTCAGGTCAATAATTAAAATCAAAGAAAAAAAATGAAAATAAAAACAATAATCGACTTAAGTTGCTGACTGTACTAACTACTAGTGTGTACAGGTTAGTACATACTATTTCCATGCTAAGCAAAGAGTATAGTATTATTGGTAAAATGTGCAGCAGAAAATTCTATTATTTTATTATTCGTTGTTTAAAATAACTATTTCAATACAAATAATCAATCAAAATCATAGCATATACATCAGTCTAGGTATACATCAGTGTAGGTTCTTTTATCAAAGCCCCAACCAAACTAATTTTTATGATTCAAATTACCTATGGTCTTTGCTCCAAAACCAATAAAAAAAATAAAGTCAAAAACATAACTTCATGCCGTTGCCCGTTTTAAGCCGCGTTAGATCACATTTCGAAATTCGCGAATCCATTATTATCACTTTGTTTATAAATATGGTAGTGTGGTTTAACACTAAAACATAGTGATTATATACGTTTGTTCAAAGCCAGGTCGGTTTGTTTGTTTGTAACTTTCTAGTGTCGATAGTAAGCGGTGAAAATGTTCAACCAGCTGGGCGGCGCGCCGAGCAACCCGAACAAGGACTTGGAGGTGACTTCTCCGCCGGATGATACGGTGTCGGCGCTGGAGTTCTCGCCGCCTTCTCTGCCGCAGACCTTCCTCGTGTCGGGCAGCTGGGATTGTCGGGTTAGTGGCCTGTCGCACATTTGCAGCGGGGTAGTCTACCGGTCGTATGCCTGTTTAATATGTCTGCTGAAATAGAAGATATTAGTAAAAAGATCACGACATGTATCAGAAAACACCAGCAATTAGTAGAATAGAAATTATAAGGAATTAAATTGAAAAAACAGGAGGTGTCAAAGAAGCCCTTAAACAACTTAAAGAACACAAAATTTGGATGCCAAGCATACAGCACAAAGACAACGTTCAAACATCAAACGAAAATTGTGGTCGTGATCAAAAAGACAAAATCTTTGAAATGGTGCTGGACGGGACACTACACACAAATTAGCTCTCTCTACGCACATAGCATACCTGTCATGTTGGGCACTGACAATAGAAGTGTGATACTATGTGTTTGATGACAGAGATTAACAAAGATGCATGCTTGCAGGTGCGATGCTGGGAGGTGGAGGCATCTGGCAAAACGGTGCCCAAGGCAGTGCAGAGCATGGACGGGCCTGTCCTCGATGTGGCGTGGCATGATGTCAGTACATGCAACACATAATGCACTACCTGCAAGGGACCATACCTACTTTACTACCTACTTTGCTGTATTGTGTTTGCAGGATGGCAGTAAAATATTCATGGCATCCACAGATAAGAGTGTCAAATGCTGGGACCTAGCTTCCAATCAATCAATTCAGGTAACATATTTCAATATTTTTTTAATTATTGTCATTTTGACTTAAAAGTCTAACAAAGTTTATGTTTATTTAGTAATTGTAAATACTAATGAAAATTGTTTAACTTACAAAAAGTGGAGTATGTGTCTAAATACTCCAGCTCTAGCTTTTGCTGTGTACCTTAACTAAGCTCTGTTAAATATTAAAATTAAACTTTGTAAGTTGAACATTGTATGTACCCCTCTTTGCAGTTACTAAAAAACTGACAAATTTAACTATTGAATGTGCTTGGACACCTAACAAACTAGCTTAAAGGGTTGTTATTTATTTTTTACTGTAGTACACAGTACACTGTTGAGTCCTGTCCTTGAAAAGAACATGTCACAATTAATGTCTCCAAAAAACCTTAATAACGAAACGAAACATTGATTTAATATCATTTTTACCCATATTTCTTTAATTTAACTTCACCTGTATGTATGTTGTATGTATGTCCCTGAATTTTTACAGTTATGGATTGAATTTAGAAATATATTTCCTAATTACTTGTACATAGCGTAAACGGAAACTGCGCCTTTGTAAGTCTAATGATTTAGGATTGAGGATGGGCAGTGAATAGTTAGCGAGTCAGGACTTTTCCTAGGTTAGATAAACCACACCTAACTTGACGCGCCCTCCCACAATTCAAAACGTTTGAAAGTGTTTGTAGAAGTATTGAAAAGATTCACGCATGTGTGCGTTCTGAGACCGCTCCCGAAACAAAAACAAAACAGCGATTTGTTCCTCGACTAGCGGCGGTCATTATTCACTCATTATTACTAGTATGGATCTGCACTGACATACTCTATGAAAATGATAGGTGCGTTGTCTTGCGCGGTCGGCTATTTATGGTTAGTTGACAAACAAAATCTGCCGGCCTGCTACTGAAGATGATTACTCACAACTACATACAAACTCTTTCATACGGATGTGACTACACACATTTAAATAGTAATATGGAGGGGCGCGTCATGTTATAGTAGTTTATCTCTACTTATGTTTGTGTTGAGACTTGTGTTTGTTGCGCAGGTAGCGGCGCACGAGGCGCCCGTCAAGACGTGCCACTGGATCAAGGCGCCCAACTACACCTGCCTCATGACTGCCTCCTGGGACAAGACGCTCAAGGTACCGCGCTCCAGCCGCGTTGGATACTTACAACGCGAGCATGCGTTATCCATTTACTAACACTTCTTTTTGTTTTAGTTCTGGGACACCCGCAGCGCAGTTCCTATAATGAATATGAACTTGTCGGAGCGCTGCTACTGCGCGGATGTGGTATGTGACGTTTCGCGTCGATGACAGTCCAGTGAGTGCAGTGCAACAGAAGGCTCATGAGTCTTGTCCTGGTTGTGTGTGGCAGGACTACCCGATGGCGGTGGTGGGCACGGCGGACCGCGGCATCTGTCTGTACACGCTGGAGGGAAAGCCGGGCGAGTTCAAGCGCGTAGAGTCGCCGCTCAAGCATCAGCACCGCTGCATCGCCATCTTCCGCGACAAGAAGACCAAGCAGCCCACCGGCTTCGCACTGGGCAGTGTGGAAGGCCGCGTGGCCATCCAGTACGTCAACCCCACCAACCCCAAGGACAACTTCACCTTCAAGTGCCACCGGCCGCCCGCCAACACCACCGGCTATCAGGCGAGTTTACACACCACTCTCACTACCGACAATCCCGTGCGGCGCCGACGCGGCCTATCTCTTTAGGTAGAGGTCATAGAGGTGTTATCTAAAGGGATTCTGTGTGATAATGTCGGCTCATGTGCAGGACATCTACGCGGTGAACGACATCGCGTTCCACCCGGCGCACGGCACGCTGGCCACGGTGGGCTCGGACGGCTCCTTCTCGTTCTGGGACAAGGACGCGCGCACGCGGCTCAAGTCCTCAGAGATGCTGGACCAGCCGCTCACCAAGTGCGCCTTCAACCACAACGGCCAGATATTCGCATACGCCGTCGGATACGACTGGTCCAAGGTCAGACTCGCTGCGCCATACAAATGTGCATGTACTGTTCAACAAATGGGGATGTATAAATGAATTAGCTACTGTTGTGATTTAAATATACATACAAATTGTATCAATTTGCTATACTCAGTTTCACTGTCTGTGCAAAGGGCCAAATTAATATTGCACCTCTTGATAGATATTTTTAATGCATTTTTTTATAAGCTTTACCTGTAACATAATTATACATAACATAATATGTATACATTGTAGCAATGTATCGAAATGTCATAGACAGGGCCACTGCGTCCAGCAGACTGACCGAGCCGTGAAACAGGAGGCAATTTTGTTTGGTGAAACTGCCTCACCTTGGCTCCTGAAGCCCTGTGCAACCAAACAAAATTGCACGGCTCGCGAGCAGGAAGATCAAGCGTGGCTCGCGAGCCGTGCTCGGTCGGTCTGGACGCGGCTAATGAATATTTAAAGTATTGCGTCGATGCGTGTACTTAATTATGATGCGCCTACTGCAGGGTCACGAACACTTCAACCCGGCCAAGAAGAACTACATCTACCTGCGCGCCTGCTACGAAGACCTCAAGCCGCGCTCCACGTGAGCCCCTCGCACACACGCCACGCCGCGCTACAACACTTGAATGTCTTTCTTTGTACATATAATATAATGTGAATCAAGATCAAGACATCCATCTAGTTACATGTTTTGTTTTAAAACTTTATTCTCTATAACTCCTTGACAACGTAAATCATCGAAGGCAGGCTAAGATAATATGCATTTTGAGCGTGCGCAGAGGGTGCATTCCCATACCAGCCAGACGAGAGATCTGCACAGTTGACGCAGTGACTGTCTTGCAGTGACCTATTGTATAGAGGTAATGGAATGGCAACATTAAAATAATTAAGTATTGTGTCCTGATAAGTGAGTAAATTTTGCCAAACGTGAACTAGTGTAAAATACGAGAAGGTAGCAATCAAGATATGGAAGTAACAACAACGTTATATTAAGCAAAACAGACTGATGTGTTAATAAATGATATTAAGCAATACAATGGTATGGTATTATTTGTGGTAATACAGTTGAGACCATTAGAATTGGAAAACAGTTGAAATGACAAAATGTTTAAACAACAAAATAATTATATTCAATAGATTGTCACTAGGCTAGTTACTGGTATAACTCGCGCTATTAAAGAAACAAATCAAATGGATAGTCAAACAAAGATGTTTTAACTCACACTAGGTTAACAAGCGCATGACAGGTGCTTCCAATTTCAATAAGTTTCTTTAATGGCACAAGTTACAATGAGGATGAGCTCAGTGATGTCCGTGGTCTTCCTCGCCGAGCATCTTGGTGGCGCCCACGGTGATTACTGCCAGGATAAGCCCGAGTGGCATGCCACGGAGAAATGCCTTATTGGCGCGCGACAACTTCGTCCCGAACCCAGGGTGGTACCGCCATGCCTCGTTTCTGGAATGTATTATTGAAGTATAGTACAATGTTATACCATGTTGTGGTACAAAGGAGATGGACAGAATTTGCCTTGGTAATAATGGGTGTCATTTAATAGTGCAGGTCTTGTATTAATTTGCAAAAAGTTGCATACTGCTGAGCAGCCATGGACATTGTACAAACCTGTATATTTCTTGGCCATCTCTATTTCTATATAATGAAAAAATTTTGGGGGATAACAAAGCAATGGTTTTATCACCTGATCCAGGGGTCACAAAGGCCCTTTCTTTCAAGGGCTTTTTCTAACTCTTCCAGCTGAGGGATGCCCTCGATTTTGAACTGTTTGTAGTCCGGTATTTTGTAAGGAGGCTCATGATGACCATGTCCACCCATCCTATAAACATACCATTTTATAATGACAGGTAATCTTGCCAGTACTCCTCAGGGGACAGCGAGACGAATAGTACTAACACGGGTAACCGTATGAAATCCTTCGCAATCGAGGGCGAATCTGTTGCCATTAATCAGACTTTATGCAAAAATAACAAAATTCTAACCTACATCATTAAATTACATAATTATCAGCCCTGGTACTAAAGTGTTACGAATGAATAAAATGCAATTTTATGTTTTTTTTTTTCACCAACCTGGTGTATAACTCCTTGCTTTGTTTACGTTTAAAAAAAAAACAATTCGTGGAATCAAACGCTCCTATCGTCAAAAATATTCAATTAGGTATTTTGCAATTCGATTTTTTAAAATTGACATTGACACCAAATTAAAACCAGTGCTGCCAGTGCCAGATAAAGAAAAAAGATGGCCACAACAACTACCTAATTGCCGATTCTTGCCCAGAAAGGTACCGGTATCGAAAAATATTAAAACTTGATGTTACATGTTTTATTTATTGTAGAGGGTAAAAGAACAAGCACGCACTGCTATGCAACTTTTCCGACACGATTATAAAATCATACTTTTGTACATTATGGTTGCGATTTTTTTTGCCGATAAGCTCAGTTGGTTATTATAATTCATTTTACAAATGATAAAAAAACGTAAGAAAATTTAAATTTCGGTGGCCACCTTTGCGCATCAAACGCTCGAATATTGGTAAATCTTAGAATTTAACAACAATCAGACATGGCAATGGCACTCGCCGTATGGATTTAAGTATGGAATTAATATTTTTGAATGAACAAATATAAACAGAGGTATTCAGTTTTTCAAAAATCAACTGTCTTCCTGTCGTCTATGATTTCCTTTTGATTTAGTTTATAAGTCGTAAGTCTTCCATGCTTAGATTCCGTGTCCTCATCCGGAATCAAGTTCGTAGGGATAAGTGCGCTATCCAAGCAAAAAAAGTCGCTAATATAGTTCTAGTGTAAAATAATAATTATGAAGACGATAAATATTATACTATTTTTATTGCATCATAAACAGTTGTTTTACAAAAGAAAACAGTTTATTATACTTATAATACCAAAGTTACTACTTTGTTAGGAATTAAAAGTTGTGGTGTAGCAATATTGGTACCCGTAACCTATGGAAAACGTACATACGATTTCCATGCCCGTACCATAGAGCGCGAGAGCGCTGCGAACATAATGTGTTAGTGTGTGTATTCACTAGTCTGTCACATTCTGTCTCTGAGTGCTGCTTGTATCCTACTCACACGTACTCACATCACTGCTCACTAGCTGTCTAGCTAGTGTCCAGTTTTTATGTTTGTGTGTGTAAGTTCTGTAGCGGCGGCGGCGGGCGGCGCGACTCTGTCCTATCGAGACGTATTGTTTGTTTGTGTCGCTTGAGATATACATAGTACTTTAAAACTACACAGTGCTAAACTAGTTTTAATTCCTACTATATTTCTAAACGCAGATATTCCTAAATCTTAGTGAATTGTGATCAAGTTCCAGTCATTGTTATGAGTGTAGTTTAGCGTCGATAGTAAACAGAAATAGATTCTAAGATCCATTTGAACATATCTCAAAGATCCAGAGAAGCAAGTTTGCGGATTTTTTGTAGTCATACAGGGGTGAATGTATACGAGTATGCCAGTGACAAAGGTTGTGCATGTGAGCGCGTGAGAAGACAAAGGATGGCGGCCGGAGCCGTGCGGGCCGGCTGGCCTGCGGCCGCGGCGCTGCTGCTGGCGCTCGCCGGCGCGGCGGCACACTCCGCCTCAGGTACCTGCGCTCTCGTTGGAGCCTCAAACCCTCGCCGGTCAGCCGGCGCCGCACATGAGCACCGGCTTGACTGCAGGTTTGGAAGAGTGGGTTGCACTTGCCTGTTAGTGCAAAATATATCGTACGGAGTTTTTTTTAATCGAATGCCGGGAACTATGTTTGAAACTTTTGTAAACTAAAGTCCTTTATTAGCTTCTACAAACTAGACACGTGACCCAAAATGGGTAATTAGGAACTGAGTACTCTTCCCATTCTTCCCATGAATATTGCCGCACTTTGGATTTATCGAGACTCTCGGGAACCTTCTGACGCCGAACAGACGAAACAATCCACGGGAAGTGGCGCGAAGAGGACGCCGCCCTCGCTTGCGGCGCCAAGCTCGAGCGAAATATAAGCTTGTGTGTGTCGTATAACCCTGAGTAGGACGATTGCGAGAGTGTTTAGTGATGTTGCCCGAGGACGTCACTATACCCTCAGCCCTCGGCTCAACAACGTTGGTTGCTGGTACATGCAGTGTGCCCGATGGACAGGCGCCAGCCGCCAGGCCGCGTGACGTATCGGTTTCACATAGACATGATGTCGTACAATATGACCTTTCGAGGCCTGATTAATGAAATAGTCCACAGGTTCAATATTAATTAATGTTTAGGCGGCGCAAGGCGTAACATAAACATCCGTCAGCTCAGGTCACTGGCCAATGTTTTACCAAGTTGTGTAGCATAAGTTTAATAATTTATTGTCAGGCTTCTAAGGCCCATAGATATTAATATATTAGGTACTCGTATTATCTTACAAGAAGATAGAAAAAATTGTTCGTATTGCTAACAAGTAACATTGTGAAATTGGAAATAAAGTATTATTATAATTTATTTTTATTTGCATATTTATAAATTAAATACATACGACAATTATTTGTGGTGTAAAGCCGTGTATGCACATACGAACGTTGCGTTGCATGATCCTATTGGTATGTTCTGAGACGGTGTTCGAAAACATTCCGGTACTTCACAATCGACTACTTCCATTGCTTGGCGCCGCCAAGCGAACTCGATTTGAACTAATGTTCGCGATCGTGTTCGATTAAGCCGTTCATATGTACGAATAACGAACCAAATGTTAAAGTTTGATGTCTGTGCTCTCTATGTTCGTGTTCTTACGTGCGTACGCGGCTTTAGGCTCAACAGGAGCTAGTTGCTGCAGCGATTCTGGTCGAGTCGCGTTCGGCGCTTCGTCGTTTGCATCGTTACGAAGCCATCATCGTTATCAGGCACAGGGATTAGGGGCGACATGGAAGATTTGCCAGGACATACGGTAGAGAATTTGCCAGGGCTGCAAGTACAGGCAGCAGGACTGCAGGAGGGGGCGAAGGGCTCGGGCGGCATAGAAAGAGCACGGAAACCGCGCTCACAGGCTCAGCAATCATCGAGAAGTTCGGCGACTACTATGGAAGCCGGTTCCGCGATGCGTGTTGATGCTGGGCCAACGGCTGGGGACCTATGTACCAGCGCAGTCATGAACGAACGGTTAGATTACAGGCAAATACGTATCAGTTCCCAGAAGCAAGCATGTGTGGGGTGAGCGACGCCGAGAGGCATAGGCAACCGCGCCACGCCGCCGCGCCGTCGGTGCCGACTTTTCAAGCATGTGCTAAAATTACTCGCGACTACGCATCATGACATGTAGTAGCGCTACATTGCTACTGTGCTACGTATGCACGCGGCGTCCAACGATTAGCGACTAATGCCGACCGTTCAAACAGACCATGCCTTCAAACCTAAATGTCCTCATCGCTACGAGTACCTACCTATTATAAACGACCCAGCAATTTATATACTATACAATAATCCAGCAGCGGTTACAAACCTTTACAAAAAATAGATAATGATCAAAGTCCCGCGGACTGAGTGTTTTGAACTGAAGCCTTATTAAATCACAGTGTTCATTCATTATACAAACCTATTCAAAAGTATTATGACATCATCAACCTTAACACAAAACGGTTCTTCCCCTACATTCACATAATTACTTTTTCACTATCTGTCAGAAATTCTTCACCTTATCAAGAGTACGTACCAGTCATAATTCGTAAGTAATTAGTGGGTAGTACTTGTGTTGTCTCGTCATTGTCGTGGAAATACGACTTGGATACGACTTCCTCTACACGTCTGCAGATGCGTTCGCGGACGGTATCTGCGGATGCGCCCGCAGACGCGTCCGCCTCGAATCCGATTGTTGTCGGTTTTTGTGGCACAGATCAAAGGGTTTCGGCGCGGTCGTCCGGCGTCTGTCCACACGTCTGGCGACGCATCAGTTTAATCGGAGCTGCGATTGAGAGTGCACGCGTACTTCTTGTGGTTTAATTCTTGTTGAAATGTTAGCCATTTCAACAAGAATTAACTTGGTCGACATTCACTTGGACGAAGCCGCGGGCATAAGCTATAGTTGTGTAAGCAAATTGTCGAGCGGCCGCCGGCGCGGCACCACGTGCTCCTTGTGATTACCTGCCGACTGCGACACCTAACTGTACCTGCACCTGATGTGACTGAAGCGCGTAGTGTTGGTTCACACGTTAACACTGCGCCGCGACGTGAGCGCCGCGACCAGCAGTAGATGCAAGGACTTAGTGACGCCAGCCGCGAACGAACAGCTAGCACATAAATATCATCTATCGTCGGATTTCAAAAGTAACATAATGAAGGCTTCAATGAAGGCAATATTTAATGAAACACGTGCAGACGAATGTAACGTTAATTGTATCGGTTCTGTTGCGCACTACTCACTACCTATAGTCTTCTCTGATAAAACAAGAAGTACGCAATAAAATACACCACCTGACTGAGAAAGTATACCAAAGCTTCACCACCGTCGACCACACTCAACCATCGACCATTCATCCGCTACTCCGATCGGAATCCGCACTACGCTGAGAGGGCACACTTCCTATTGGTGCTGCGCCTCTTGGCAGTCGTGTTACTTATAGCACTATACAGGCTACGGAACTTGCCCTTTACAGTGTCCCGACAATCATTGGGCCTGTTTCTGAACATTCAAGGTCCAATGACATGTTTAATGAATGAGAGACAACGCTATGGGGGCTACCAGCGGGCGGCGGCGCAGGATCGGCGCCGACGAGCTCGCCCCTCGCCCCGCCTCACCTCCGGCACCCGATGACCCGCGCGCACGCATCGTACGCAACCTGCCCCCTACACGTGTCTATGTATGATCTGCTGGCCGTCAATATTTGAACGCCCTTGAGAATGTTTTGAAAGTTGCTTCATAGTAACGACACAGGCGACAGCAGCCGGGCACCGTTCAGTTTACAGAGCACAATGAACTGCACACGACGGCAGCGCGGAGACAATGTTGATGTGCAGAAGGTCAGCGGCGAGGCGGCGCGGCGCGGGCGCACTAGCGATAACCTCTGTTGTTTGTCAGTTTGTTAATACCACTTTAATTGATAACTACTCATTTTAATTTGCAAAGAGATAGCGCAGTTCAGAATAATAGATGCAGTTAGGCAGTTCAAAGCAAAAGCCTAGTCGGTGCTATGAGTGAAACAGAAAGCACCGCTCTTTACTGGCTATGTACCGAGAGTTCGTACAGCAACGCAGTTAAAGCATAGCTCGATCTATTAAAGTTAATCGCAAACCGGCTAGTCCGGTCGCGAACACCGGCCAGTTGTCCCTGGCGGCGGCGCGGGCGTCGCGACCACGACGCACTTTGTTTACAGTAGGGACAGGCACCGACTGGGGCTAGTGAGCTATCATGTCGTCAGATAATTGGAATATATTTGTTGATATAGCAGACGACTGGATATTTGGAGACTAACAAACATTCGTGATCATAATTTAAGTTATTATGGTCCAAGACCTCAAAGTGGCCACACCAATGGCTGACTCAATGTCCTGTAATACCTTCTTCATACATTTTTAGAGTTCTGTAGTCAACGACAAAGATACTAGTTCCAGAAAGCTGTAATTTGGTATGGCTGTAGTTAGCTACGTATTAAACACGTCGACAAAGTGGTTAAAATAAAATTCTGAAGAAACTATTTTTAGGACCTACCTAAAACTCCCCTAAATGTAAAGTAGAGATGTATTTTGGTATGCAATGTCGTTAAAAAGATCCGTCTTAGTCATTGCGGGTATGTTACGGGCAACTACGGAACCCTACAGTGCTTGGTGCCCGACACGCACTTGGCCGGTTTTCGTTAAAAGGCCGTCACACTTAAATGTAAATGAGTAAAGTAGATACTTTTTGCACCCAACACTAAAAGCTGGCCCAGCATTGTCTGACCTGTGCTGTGAGATATATCTGTGTAATATTCCTCTATGTATTCTGTGTGAGCCATGCTCCAATGACGTCGTGTGGCGACTGTGAGCCCGCACTGTTCGCAAACCATTATCCGGATCATTGCAAGCATCCAGTTGAGACAATTGGGAACGCTCATTGGGGCGACTGTACGGGCTCTTCATAAAGTTCCACAACAAGGACTGTAGCTGTTAGCCAATCAGCAGATCCGTCAGTGCATAACGTTTGCGGTTTTCGCGACATAAACATAAGATAATAAGTCGCATTCTTTAACACAGAGTTGACCTTCTCAGATCACAGAATGAAATCATGTATCAAGTGTTGTGATGTAGGATTGTAGACAAACAACCCAACTCCCAGCCAATATGATACACAGATATAGCGAGACTGCACTGGCTGACCACACGGATCTATGCAGTTATGAACCATGCTGGTTGTAGTAGGCGAGCTGGCAGTAGGCAGGTGGGTAGGCAGCTGCTCCACTCGCCTGTCCAACGCGTAGCTGGCGCGTAGTTTCCTGTCAGTCAATCGCCACAGCACGCCTAGCTGCGCTCTACGTCAGGTAGCATCCGAATGGCTCCCTGTCACCAACTCGTGTGCGTTGGAGAGAACTCAATGAAGGCTAGGACCTCCATAGACACACTTTTACAAGTAAAAGATATAGGCTGAAAGGTATATCGTAACAACTATTACCAAAGCTTTTAAGTACCTAGGATTCAGTACATGATTCTATGGGTGCATATTAAAAGTGGTCTTAAAAAAACCAATAACTTTAAAATAGCCCAAGCAGCTAACCAGTCCCGACTGACCTAAAACCGAATGATGCTAAACATGCGCCACCATCTGCGAGACTTCTAGTGAGAATGATATACAACTCGCAACCGCTACATTGCACTCTTGCACTTACAGACTAGGCGTGTTAGATTTAGCATTGTGTGTGACGCCTCAGTGCGTGCTGCAGGGCTCGAGCCGGCGGCGGAGTCGTCCAGCGAGCCGGGCGCGGCAGAGAGCGGCACGCGCGCGGCGTGCGACTCGCAGCAGTTCGCGTGCGCGGACGGCCTGCGCTGCGTGCCTCTGGACTGGCGCTGCGACGGGCGCGCGCACTGCGCCGACGCCTCCGACGAACTGCACTGCAGCTTCCCCAACCGTAACCAGCATGCCTTGCGTTCACAAACAGACACTGCGCCGGTCGGTTGGACGTAATGCTGTAGTGACGTAAATTGCTCTGTGCAGCTTGGATGACGTCTTGTCGCGGTGACGAGTTCCGCTGCGCCGTGAGCAACTTCTGCCTGGCGCCCAGCTGGCGCTGCGACGGCGAGCCCGACTGCGGCGCGCACGACTCCTCCGACGAGGACCCTTACATGTGTACGTACAACTTCCTCTATGGTAGACCAAACAATTTGCTCATCGTTATCATAGATAAACTCGTTGAGTTTGACGAGCGGCAGGTGCGTCCTAAATTGGCAGCAATTAAATGGGACGCGTTCGCACGCCCGCAGGTCTGAAGGACTTCAAGTGCCCCGGCAACAGCGCGCGCTGCGAGACGCCGGTGGAGGGGCAGTTCTCGTGCGTGCCCATCGAGCAGTTCTGCGACGGCGCGCGCCAGTGCCCCGACGCCAGCGACGAGTGGGACATCTGCGACAACTGTGCGTACCGACGCGCTGCCTCGACTACTACTCATCAGTACAGAGGCGGATTGTAATGGGTGTCGGTATCTAAAAGCAATGAAACCAAAAACGAATCTTAAAAGAGTTGCGGCCGGGGTCAATGACCTCGTCTAGTTGTGGTTTGCTTTTGTTTTGGCGGTTTTTACATGCCGATGAGCCATGACAACGCCGCCTCCTCGTACTGTGTACAGTGAGGTAGGTAGTGCTGCGCTAACGTGTTGGTGTCGCGCAGTCACGGCGAGCCAGTGCGGCGCGCTGCAGTGCGAGCTGGGCTGCCGGCCCACGCACGCCGGCCTGGCCTGCTACTGCCGTCAGGGGTACGAGGCTGATGCCAACGGACGCTGCGTCGGTGAGTGCTGTCCCTCTTCGCTTCTCATCAAAGTAGATACCTAAAACTATAAGTTGTGAATTGTGATGATCGGAATGTGTTGTTAGATACGGACGAGTGCGGCTGGGAGGACGCGTGCGCGCAGCACTGCCACAACTCGCGCGGCTCGTACTCGTGCGCCTGCGCGCCCGGCTACCGCCTGCACGACGACCACCGCGACTGCATACCTATTAATGGTAAGTACAGCTCGTTCACAATCTGCGCCGAACTACTCGTACCTTGTAATGGTGTGTTTCGTATGAACAGAGCCGGCGGCGGAGCCGCTGTCGCTGATCGTGGTGACGCCGGGGGACGTGCGGCGCGCGTGGCCCGACGGGCCGGCGCGCACGCGCAACCACTCCACTCCCGCACTCAACGTGCGCGCCATCGACTTTCTCTACGACAACCGGTACGCACGTAACGCACGCACGGGCACAGGGCCACGCTGACACTCTAACTCTAAATGAACAACGGATCTCGATCCCATTGTGAATGCGCAGTGCTCGACTGCTGCTTGCTATGTGCCCTGTCCATAGAAAGGATTGCAAACTACGCCATTGATTGATTATTTGGAGCCAGGCTCACGCGGGAGTAGCGACAAAACCGTCCAAGTAATGGCAAACCCTTGCATATTATCAGAGCCGCACTTTTGGATTTAATTATTTTTAGTTTGTTTATTTGTGACACCTGTTACACTTTGTAATGTGCGCAGGAGTATTTGCTACGTGCACCACAACATTAGCAAGTCGGGCATCGTGTGCGTGGATGCGGACGACTTCAGCCGCCGCACCGTGCTCGGCGTGCCCGACTTCTTCCCCGACGTCACCGGTGAGAACTGATTACGTGACACATTGCTGGAGCGTCGCGCCCCTTCCTCGCGTCGCTCCGCCGCCGTATCACGAGACACAGTGGTCAGACGTGTACTGTATACATAGCGATAGTTAGTGTGGAGAAGAATACACCAGAAACTTTTTAAAATAAATTGTATACAGGAATTATACAATACACGTCAATACAATTTATAATACTTTGCATAGAAACCAGTATAACTGTTAGAATATGCACAATGTATCACAAATGAAAAAACAACAGCTAAATCGTGTTGTTGTATAGACATGCCATGTATACACGTTCTCCGTCCAGGCGTGAGCCACCTGGCCATCGACTGGGTGGCGGGCAACTGGTACGTGGTGGACGGCGCGCGCGAGGCGCTGTACGTGTGCGCGCGCGCGCTGCGGCCCTGCCGCCTGCTGCTGGACGCGGCGCTGGCCAAGGTGCACGGGCTGGCGCTGGACCCGGGCGCCGGCCTCATGTTCTGGAGCGTGTGGGGCGCGTCGCCGCCCGGCGTGGAGCGCGCCACGCTGGGCGGCGCGGCGCGCGCGCACGTGGCGGCGCTGCGCCTGGTGTACCCCAGCGCGCTGGCGCTGGACCCCGCGGCGCGCGCGCTGTACTGGGCGGACGCCTACCTGGACTGCGTGGAGCGCGCCGACTACAGCGGCGCCGGCCGCCGCACGCTGCGCCGCGGATACGCCGTGAGTACGCCCCCGTGCGCTCTCGCGCGTGCCCTTACAGAAATGTTACGCGTTCAAACAATATGACGTTTTATTTAATTACGACAGGATCTTGAAAGAGTGTGTGTTTTTTTTTGTTGAGATATCTTTACGATTTTAGTGTCAAAATTATGTAAATCGGTCCAAGTGAAAAAATACTTTAACTTGAAATTTTATATGCTGACTGTACTATCTGTCTACGTAAGTACATGCCGCCATTTAAGATTCATTTCTTTATGCACCGGCTTATATCACGCTTGTGCAGACGCAAGAGCTGCAACACATTTCCATACTGGGCTCGACGCTGTACCTGCCGGTGTGGCGCAACAGCAGCGTGGCGCTAGTGCCGCGCTTCGGCAGCGCGCGTGCGCCCTCGGCGATGGCGCTGGACGCGAGGCCCAGCGCCGCGCTGGTGTTCCACCGCCAGCGCCAGCCGCGCGTGGAGCACCCGTGCGCGCGGGCCAACGGCGGCTGCGCGCACGTGTGCATCACGGCGTACGTGCGCGGCGCGCCGCACGCGCACTGCGTGTGCCGCCACGGCTGGCGCGCGGCCGGGCGCGCGTGCGAGCGCGTGCGCCTGGACGCCTACGTGGTGCTGGCGCGCGGCGCGCCCCCGCTGGTGCAGGCGCTGGCGCTCAGCCACGCGGGCTGGGAGGCGGCCGCGCCCGCCACCGACGCCGCGCGCCCCACCGCCGCCGACGTGGACGTGCAGGGCGACTACCTGTACTACTGCGACGTGCACAGGTGCGCCCCTCGCGTCCGCTCCGCCTCTCTGGTGTCGCTCGCGACTGACGCGTCGCTCGTTGCAGGTACGAAATCGTCCGCCAGAAGCTGGACGGTAGCGGGCGCGAGGTGTTCGCCGGCCGCGACGTCGACAACTGCGAGGGCATCGCCGTGGACTGGATGGGTAAGCGCGGGCCGGGCGCGCGGCCGCCGCGTGTCGCCGGGCCTACTCACGTGTGCTCGCGTGTGCAGGTCGCAACCTGTACTGGACGGACGACGCGCTGGGCACGGTGAGCGTGGCGCGGCTGGACGCGCCGGGCGTGCGCCGCGTGCTGGTGCAGGACAAGGACTACCAGCACTACCACCCGCGCGCCATCGCGCTCGACCCCAGCAACGGGTGAGTGGCGGGCGGCGGCGCGGGCGCGCGGGGCGGGCGTGGCGGGGCGGGCGTGAGACAGCTCTGTGTTGCAGCTCGATGTACTGGTCGGTGTGGGCGGCGCGCGGCGGCGCGGGGCGGCTGGAGACGGCGCACATGGACGGCTCGGCGCGGCGCGTGCTGCTGGACGCGGGGCTGCACTGGCCCGCCGGCCTGGCGCTCTCCGACTCCGGGGACCTGTACTGGTGAGTGCCGAGCGCTGCGACTGTGTCGCCGATATACCACACGGACCATAGCAGTGACGATCGTTCCCAGGTGCGACACGTACCTGAACAAGATCGAGCGCCTGGAGCTGGCGACGGGCGCGCGCCAGCTGGTGGCGGCGGACGCGCTGAAGCCGTACGGGCTGGCGCTGTACGAGGGTGAGTAGCGCGCCGCGCCGGCGGGGTGGAGCGAGCCGGCCTGACGCGCGTCGTGTCCGCAGGCGCCGTGATCTGGAGCGAGCACGGCACGGGCGCGGTGCGGCGCCGCGACGCGGACGGCAACGTGACGGAGCTGTACCGCCTGCCGCCGCCGCTGTACGACCTCAAGCTCGTGAGCGACACCCAGCGCCAGGGTGAGCATGTCGCCTATGACCACAATCCTACTGCTTTTATTCTTAACTATTTTATCTAACAATTTTTTTATAAGGTCCGACCGAACCTTGTTTTTGTTGTCTCGGCCAAGACCGAGCCCAGGACCGAGAAAAAAATAAATTCTCGGCCGAGACCGAGACATGACGCTATAACATTTAGTAGGTATGTTAAAAAGATCACAAAATAATACAAAATAAGTACATAAACGAACAATCTGCTCGCGACTATAAAAGTAAGTCTTAAAAAACCTGCGCTTGTATTTTAGTCCGGTCAATGTAGACATCAGAAGGTACAATAATTCGCACACAGCTTGTCAAAGTCAAAGTTAAAATTATTTATTTGCGTTAAATGTGGTATGTACAAAGATGGAAAATATAAATAAAAGTTCAAACACATTTCGCCATAAAAATGGCATGCAAACATAAATAGTACCTAAGTAACGACCAATTCGTTATAAATAGTTATAATGCATTACGGTAGTGATATGATTTACAATTGGATTTTTTGAGGAATTCAGCTACGGAATAAAAACTGTGTGAAAAATTTTTTTTTTTAAACTGCAATTTTTTTTTATAAGGAAGTTCAGTAATATTCTTTGGTAAAGAGTTTAAGATAAGAGGAGCCATATGAATACAATTACGTCTGTATAGTTCAATCCTAGGTACCGGCATTTTTAATACAAACTGTGCAACTGTGCGTTTATTTTTAATGTTATTGGGTTCAAAAAGTGAAAAATTAGTTTTGACAAATTTAGCGATTTCATATGTATCGGGTGTCCGGTAAAGAATGGATTATCTTGAAATGGGTGATAGTAGAACTAATGGCGATTCAGAAAAAAAATACATTAAAAAATAAAAACAAGTAGTACCAAAGATATGATTAATTACATAATATTAATTGTTTTTTGTTACCTTATTTTACATTCTTGTATAATCTTACGTTTATGTTAATATTTTTGAATAATTAGTTCCAAATATCTCGATAGATGGCGTTGATCAAATACGTCACATTTCTGAATCGCGGTGTTAAGTTCCTTCGAGATTCTATGACCTTACCGTGTATATTTAAATAAACTGTCTTCGTCAAGCAAACATGGCTTTTATTCATGGTCCTTCGAGCCGGATTTCGGATGTAGCTGTGACTGATACAAGTTTTGGACATTGCGACACTGGCGCCCCCTATCGGCGATAATGTGAACTGTAAGTGAAGTGTTGTGACGAAAGTGCAAATCAATGGACAAACTGTGAGTACTCTAAAACAATTAAAAAAAAGTTAGTGATCTTAATGTAAATAAAGTGTCAAAGAACTTAGAAAAATTAACTAGCTAATGGACTTGTAAAATTTCTATGCAAAACTGTGTTCAGACGGGGAATCCACGCCCAATTTCGGCAAAGTGTTTACAAACATAAACACTTAGAAAAATTTACCAAAAATTTCAACTTAGAAAAATTTTGAAGAATTTCAACTTAGAAAATTTTTGAAGAATTACGACTTAGAAAAATTTTGAAGAATTTGGGACTTGTAATTTAAACTACATAGTTCGTGGATAGTAACACTTTAAAAATGGATTCATTGTTAAGATTGCAAGTAGACATCCATAAAAAGATGCAAAGAGGATACATCAACTTCAAGAAGTCCCCAAAAGAAAGGATTACCATTAGCTACGTGGAAACAAGACTGGAATGTTTAGAAAAACAGTGGTCGATGTTTGATGAAACTCATAACAAATTAATATCTGAGGTAAAAAAGGAAGAATACGAAAAGTCAGAGTACCATTTGGATGATACTTATAGTCAAGCGGAAGAGTTATACATGGATTACAAAGTTGATTTAAAAGAACGTCTTACCAAGAAAACAACTTCTGATTGTACGGAAAACAATAACCAGATTACTCAGACTGGCGTGAAATTACCTAGAATAGCGATTCCTACATTTTCGGGTCACTATTCTCAGTGGACAACATTTCGGGACCTTTTTCAAACATTGATACACAAGAACCAATCATTAGACAACGTACAAAAACTACACTATTTAAAAACGTATCTTACCGGAGAAGCTGAACAGCTGTTGCGACACCTACCTATTACCAGTAATAACTATTTGATTTGTTGGAACATTTTAGAACAAAGATTTAACAATAAGAAGTTTTTAACAGATTGTATTTTCAAAAGATTCTTTAATCAAAAATGCATAACGATTGAGTCATCAAATTCTTTAAAGGAACTTTTTGATACAACTAACGAATGCCTGAATGCTTTGAACAATGAAGGTATTAATATCGAAAATTGGGATCTTATTGTTATTTATATATTGTGTTCTAAATTAGATAATGAGTCTCGCAAACAGTGGGAAGCTAAGGTTTGTAGTTCATCTAAAGAATTACCTTCGTTACAAGAGTTTTTAGATTTTGTTGAATATAGATTTAGGTCACTTGAATTTTTATGTACTAAAAACGTAAAGAGCACTAACACAAAGTCACATCACGTGGTAAAAAATGTAAACGAGAACAAAACATCCGTGTGTAGCTTTTGTTCAAACACTAATCATAAGATAGGAAATTGTAAAGAATTTGCTAAGGAAGAGTTGTCAGCACGTCGTAATTTTGTCCAAAATTCAGGTTTTTGTTTTAACTGCTTAGGCGCAAATCACATGGTAACTTCGTGTCGTTTGCCCACAAGATGTAGAATTTGCAAGAAGAAACACCATTCGTTGCTGCATTCGAATAATAATAGCCAATCAACTGATGAACCAAGCAAGCAATCAGTTGGTAGTACCAATGTTGTTGAAGCTGCAACAACATCAAAAGACGAGACCGAGGTAAGGAACATAACTAGTTGTATGTCTAACACAAATTGTCAGGTTGTATTAGCAACAGCCTTAGTGAACGCAGAAACTAACACAGGGTCTTTTATAACACTGAGGTCTCTAGTGGACCAGGGATCACAGGCTTCTTTTATAACGGAGTCTGCAGTCCAATTACTTGGGCTTAAGAGAATTAAATGCAACAGTGTTATAACAGGAGTGGGGGGTAAAGACAACGCTTCACTTAATTGTAAACATGTGGTTTATATTAAACTACAATCTCTCCTGGATCCTGACTTTACTGTAAAAGTCAAAACATATGTTCTTCGAAAATTAACTTCATTTCTACCTGAAAGGCAAATTGTCGTTCAGCTGTGGCCAAACTTACCAGTTATGAAGTTAGCAGATCCGAAGTTTAACATACCTAATAAAATTGACCTATTACTTGGTGCAGAAGTCTGTTGCCAAATTATAACTGAAGGATTGATTAGAGGTCCACCAGGAACACTGATAGCACAGAACACCAGGTTAGGTTGGGTTTTATCTGGCAAAGTGAGTGATAGTGAAACCAATACTTTGAGCTGCAAAAGTACTATCATTACCATGCATACTAACATTTGCAATGAAGATTTTAATCTTAAACAATTTTGGGAGCTTGAATCTGATAACTTTAATCTAAATAAAAAGCAATTCACTCCAGAAGAAAAACGTTGTGAAGAAATCTTTGAGGAAACGATCAAACGCGATAGTTCTGGTAGGTATATTGTAAAATTACCCTTTAGAGATAATGACCCGAGCTGTAAATATGGTAATTCGCGCAATATTGCTGTAAGAAGATTTTTATCCTTAGAAAAACGTTTCTTAAAATCATCGGATTTAAAAACTAAATATTCAGATGTTTTGTCAGAATATTTAAAGCTTGGTCATATGCAAATAATACCTGAAAAAGAAATTGATAATCCAGAAGCAGTTTACTTACCTTATCATGAAGTAGTTAGAGACGATAAAACCACTACCAAATTCAGGATCGTATTTAACGCTTCTAGTCGCGATAACAATGGTGTTTCACTAAACAGTAATCTTATGGTAGGACCGAAGTTACAAGATGATCTCAGGCACATTCTTATGAGATGGAGGTTGCACCCTATTTGTTTAGTAGCTGACATTGTGAAGATGTATCGACAGGTGAAGGTGACTGACCAAGACGCAGATTATCAACGTTTAGTGTGGAGATCTGACCCTGCAAAAGATATACAACATTTGCGTTTAGTACGAGTAACGTTTGGGACTGCTTCAGCTCCATACCTGGCGGTAAGAGCACTTCAACAAGTTGCTTATGATGAAGGAGCCCAATTCCCACTAGCATCTGAAAAGGTATTAAAGGACTTTTACATGGATGATCTTATTACTGGCTGTAAAAGTGTATCAGAAGGAAAACAAATATACCAAGAAATGACTAAACTACTAAGCAAAGGAGGCTTTGAGTTGCAAAAATGGGCAACCAATGATGATCAATTAAATGAAGAAATAAGCAAAGAAAACATAATAAGCAACCTAGAACTGAAAGAAAGTGACACAATAAAAATACTAGGACTTACTTGGAATAGACGAACCGATGACTTCGAGTACGCCGTTCAGCTACCATTAATCTCGGAACCTGTAACAAAAAGAAAAGTAATATCTGATATTGCAAAGTTGTTTGATCCAATGGGTTGGATATCACCAGCAATCATAAAAGCTAAAATTATGATTCAAAAGCTTTGGCTTGCAGGAATAGAATGGGATGATAAACTACCACCTATACTATTAAACGAGTGGATTACTTACCGTGCAGGACTTGTTGAACTTACCAAATGTCGACTTCCACGATGGATTAATGTCATGGAAAACAGCACCGTGGAACTTCATGGGTTCAGCGACGCTTCTAGTGAGGCTTATGCTGCTGTGGTGTATATACGTGTTGTTGATGATTCAGGAAACGTCTACGTTCATCTGATAACTTCCAAAACCAAAGTAGCTCCAATTAAGCAAATATCTATACCAAGACTTGAGTTATGTGGAGCTGTCTTATTAGCAAAATTGTTACAGGAAGTATCGGTAGTGTTAAACGTTCCAAAAACTAACCTACGTGCTTGGACCGACTCAACCGTGGTATTGGCTTGGTTGAGCAGCCACCCAACGCGTTGGAAAACGTTTGTAGCCAATCGGGTGTCGGAGATTCTAAATATATTAGACAGGAACCAATGGTTACACGTATCTTCTTCTGATAACCCGGCAGATTGTGCGTCGCGAGGAATTAACCCGTCAGAGTTACCGATGTTTGAACTATGGAAAACAGGACCATTATGGTTGAAACATAGACCTGAAACTCAGGACAAAAGTCAAATACCAGACACTAATATAGAAGAAAAAACAAAAAAGGTTTACCATGTAACGCAGAGTGATCAATTGCAGTTGTGGACCAAGTTCTCGTCTCTTCGTAAATTGATTCGAGTTGTAGCATACTGTAGAAGATTTATTGAAAAGTTGAAAAACGTACATGATCATCACTTACCTCTATGGTTAACTAGTATGGAATTGAATGAAGCTCTTCATATTTGTGTAAAACAGTGTCAAACAGTGAGTTTTGAGCAAGAGATTAAAGATATTAAAGAAAAGGGGATAGTACAAAAGAAAAGCAAACTTACGTCATTAAATCCATTCCTAGATGATTCAGGCATCTTGAAAGTTGGTGGTCGTTTAGAGAAAGCAGAAATAACAACTGGAATAAAACACCCAATAATATTACCGTCAAAATCTCACCTCACGGAATTAGTCTTAAATGAAACTCACCATAACACGTTGCACGGCGGACCACAGCTCATGATTAATTATCTGCGAACCAAATACTGGGTCATTGATGCTAAGAACCAAGCAAATGCGGTTGTCCGTAAATGCGTTATTTGTGAACGCCATGCTGCACAGACTAGAGACCAACTGATGGGTCCAACTAGAATCCAAAATTGTACCAAATAGAAGCTTTTACTCTCGACCTCTATCACAAATTAACTCAAACTCGCAAGACCCAACACCCCTCACGCCAGGACATTTTTTAATAGGTGAATCGTTAATTGTAGTACCTGACCATAATTACGAAACCTCATCTATTTCGTCATTGAAACGTTGGCAATTAACTCAAAAAATGTTGCAACAATTTTGGCGTAGGTGGTCAAGTGAGTATTTAAGTCAATTTTTACATCGTTATAAGTGGGCAAACAAAACTCCTGAACCAGAGATCGGAGATTTAGTTTTAGTAAAGGAGGATGGACTCCCTCCAGCCAAATGGCTTTTAGGTAAAATTATTTCTAAACACCCTGGATTGGACAACATTACGAGAGTAGTCACTCTGAAATGTAAAGGTACCACATTTAAACGATCTATAACTAAACTGTGTGTGTTACCTGTTGCTCAGTGAGCTGATAAGTTAACCATTGTTAGAGATTTGTTGATTGTTTAAAGTATTGTAAACCGTTTATTTTTGTTTTGTTTATGTTGTAATATTTTAATGTTGTAATGTTCTTAGCCACCATGTCTTTCTGACTTTAACCTTGTTTGATTTTTTTAACTTTACCATACAGTCCATTTATTCGAATGTAGTTGGTTCATGGTGGGCGGGATCAATGGACATTCTGTCCATAGTGGGCGGAATGTATAATCTTACGTTTATGTTAATATTTTTGAATAATTAGTTCCAAATATCTCGATAGATGGCGTTGATCAAATACGTCACATTTCTGAATCGCGGTGTTAAGTTCCTTCGAGATTCTATGACCTTACCGTGTATATTTAAATAAACTGTCTTCGTCAAGCAAACATGGCTTTTATTCAATTCTTGTACACCACGACCACGAATTAATGAATTCCGTCGGTTTTTTATTGTTAACGTAATTTACGTTAACTAAGCTAATAGATAAGTAATTAAAAGTAGGACTGCTATTACACGGTTTTGAAAAAAAGCAACTTAAACTATGTTCTTTTGGAAAAAAGGTGAAAAAAATTCTTTTTGAAAAAGTTTATGCGTCCGTAGTTTAAAAAACATGTATCGAAACACAAGTGGCCAATAACTCTAAAAACTTATGTGTTTATAGCCGATTTCAAAATGGTATGATTCAGTTTTGTACCTAATGTAAATAGTGAATTATTGCTATTAGTTTTCAAAAGGAGCGGAATTTGGTTAAACAACAAAGTTTGCAATATTGTAGCAAATTTGAACATTAGATGAACCTGAGGGTTTAAATAAAAAGATTTGTAGACGTTAGTAATTAATAGGAAAGCTTGGTTAACCTGTAATGCGACTTGTGGGATGTGATATGATGAAAATGTGGTGTGACCGTGTTTTTTTTTTTATTTGGGCTGTCTTAAGGACAATTATTACGCGAAGTCGATCCTTGAAAGACTTAGGTAGCCGTGTCCGGTCAACCACATCAAAAATAAGCGATCGACGTGATATACGACTACTTAGGAGAGCATTTATTCTAAAATGTAGGGTCTGAATCAGAGTGGGTGGCAGACAATTTACAACGAATGTAATTTACAACGAATACAGTCTTAACATCACTCCTGTAATCCCCGAAGGGCAGAGGTGTAGCCACATTTCACCAGTTATAACACTTTACCCAATAACACTGCTCGACCTAGCAATCGAACCCAAAACCTCATGCTTAGCAGTCAAAAACAGTGTCATTAAAATCAAATGCTGTTTTTTATTCAACCCCAATGACCAGATACATTTAATGTGAATAAATATTCTAATATCTCAAACTTTGTTGTTTACCCAAATTTCGCTCCTTTTGAAAACGAATAGCAATAATTCACTATTTATATTAGGTACAAAACTGAATCATACCATTTTGAAATCGGCTATAAACACATAAGTTTTTAAAATTATTGGCCACTTGTGTTTCGATACATCTTTTTTAAGCTACGGACGTTTAAACTTGCTCAAAAAGAAAATTGTTCACGATTTTTTTCAAAAGAACATAGTTCAAGTTGTTTTTTTTCAAAACCGTTTAATAGCAGTCCTGTTTTTGATTACTTATCTATCAGCTTAGTTAACGTAAATTACGTTAACAATAAAAAACCGACAGAATTCATTAATTCGTGGTCGTGGTGTACAAGAATGTAAAAAAAGGTCACAAAAAACAACGAATCTTATTAAATAAATCATATCTTTGGTACTACTTGTTTTTTTTTTTTTGTATTTTTTCCCAGATTAGTCATTAGTTCTACCATGACCCATTTCAAGATAATCTATTGAAAACCGGACACCCTGTATACATACAAGGAACTGTAAGAAGGTTGTTTGACTTAAATACTGGTCTGCAAGAATCAGTCCAGTCCGATATTAAAAATTGAATTAATTAATAATTAATTTATTAATTAGAATGGATTGTTTTACAAAATCGAAAGCTTTACTCAGGTCTAAGAACAAAGCTGAAGTTGTAATTTTGGAGTTAATATTATTTAAAACTGATTTGATTAACCGTATAGTTGGGAAGCGCCCCCAATTGCCGCAAAATTTTACAACATATGCATTATGGGTATCGTATCCATGGTTTTCGGGGGTGGTGATGCCGAAATTGAAGTTGAAGTGAAAATCCAAGATGGCGGCCGCTAAATTTAACGACATAATAATGCGTCATGGGTGACATGTCCGTGGTTTTAGGGGGGTGCTAATGCCGAAAATGAGGTCAAAGTGAAAATCCAAGATGGCGGTCGTGAAATTTTACAAAATATGCGTCATGGGTTCGTGACTACGAAATAAACCCAAAACCAAGGAACCAACACCCATGACGTATATTCTGTAAAATTTCACGACCGCCATCTTGAATTTTCGCTTCGACCTCATTATTTTAAGTCTACGCAAAACAAAATAATTCAGTTAATACTTTAGCAGATTTATGCATAATTATGTATTCAATGAATTATGAATATCCTCCTTTTTGAAGTCGGTTAAAAATATCTACTTAAGTAAATCTTATACCTTATTAAAAACTAGCTTTCGCCCGCGGCTTCGCTCACGTTAATTTGGCTGTATTCTGCTTGAGTGCATGAGTGAACCCTTCATTTTCTGACACCCTAGTACTTTTTTTAATAAACCCAGAATGTTGACCTTTCCACTCTAGATAAAACTTCTTATTTCTACTGCCATAGAGATATACCTTTTTTTATGACACCCTAGTACTTTTTTCTTGGGTAATCGTAAATTGGTTTTAATAACCCCGAATTATCAATAATCGATTTTATGACACCCTAGTTGAAGCTGGTCCATCGACACTCAAAACTCACAAAATGTATTAGGTACTTAAATTTAAAATTCGAACATGATTCGAAAGATATGTGGCGCCATCTATCACCATAAGAAGGTTATTGTGATTTCCCTCGGGAACAGTACTTTTTTTCGGGATGAAAGGTACCCTATGTTTGTTCCTGTACACCTGGCAATGTATATTCAAAATTTCAGGATGATCGGTTCAGTGGCTTAGTTGTAAGATGGTAACAAACAAACAAACAAACTTACTTTCGCATTTATAATATTAGTTAGGATAAGTTACGCTCCTGATTAAGCTTTGCGTTTATTTATCCATTTAATATAAAATATAAATCTCGATTTTATTCCAAGTATCGATTAGGTTGAACGCAACATTTGAATCGAATTATGAAACTTGGCTAAACGGTCAGCACTAAGAAGTGCCACAATTTTGTGTAAATTTTGATAAAGTTTGATTGTATTTTAAAAGCGCTTATGTATGGATAATGCCAAAAATAACAATGGAGGTGGAATGATAATGTCTTTATTTCGTCTGAATGCATCTTTTCAGCAAGCGAGAAGGTTCTTTATGTGCCTTTGGATAGGGTGTCGAAATACTTATATTATACCAATTTTGCAGTAATCTGAAGAGGTTTGACCGACCTCAAGTTATAATTAAAGATATTTGCCACAAACTTATTGTATAAAATAGCTGCAAACGTTTATTTGTCTTTAAAATTTGAATCCTGAAAGTTGATGTGCCATTTTATGACGTGATCCACAACACCCTGCCGAGTCAAGGGATGTGTCAAATGTCAAAATCTTGTCGAGCAGAGTGGATAAATGAAAAGCTGCTAATAACGTAGATTTTTTTTACCTTCTTTATTAGAAAACCAACCACAAATGGTGTTATTTGCTGATGATACTTCACTTATTTTTAGAGTAAATAGACAGGCTCAGCACTTTGACGACGTAAATAACGCCATGCTTAAGGTTCATAACTGGTTTACTGTGAATAATTTAGTATTAAATGAAAAAAAAAAAACGAAATGCATAAGATTCGCTTTACCAAATGTTAGAAGCAGTGAATGTAAGGTTATATTGAATAAGGACATTCTAGAATTCGTCGAATATACAGTTTTCTTGGGGATTACGCTCGATTCAAAGCTGCAGTGGGGTCCTCACTTAACATCTCTTGCAGGGCGGTTAAGTTCAGCCGCTTACGCTGTCAGAAAAATCCGGCAATTAACAGACGTGGATACCGCGAGGCTGGTCTATTTTAGTTACTTTCATAGCATCATGTCTTACGGTATTTTGCTCTGGGGACGTGCTGCAGATACAAATTCTATCTTTATCCTGCAAAAGAGGGCTGTCAGAGCCATCTATAATCTTGGTAGACGCGAATCTTTAAGGGAATTGTTTAAAACAATTAACATCATGACGGTGCCTTGTCAATATATTTATGAAAACATCATGCACGTTAGAAAAAATCTTCATATATTTAAAAAAAATAGTGATAGACATAATTTTAATAATAGAATTAAGGACAAATTAAATCAACCAAGTTTCAGATTGGCAAAAGTACACACTTCTTTTATGGGGTACGGTGTAAAATGTTATAATAAAATACCACCCGATATTCTCCAACTAAATGAGAGAAAATTTAAAACTTGCATAAAACGCACACTATGTAGTCGAGCATATTATAAGTTAGATGATTATATCACGGACAAAAATGCTTGGTTAAATGCTAGTCCTGCTCCACAGCTACTCGGGCTCACAAATTAGAATTGTTTTTTAAGAGAATGATGTTTCTTACCCTCTTTTTTGTCGACCTGAATAACTTTGTACAGTTATCGTAAGATTACTTTTTTTTTTACATATAGCAGTCATCTAACGTATCCGGACACTGAAACTGTTATTAGTATTGTATAATTTAATATCATTTATTTCAATTTTGTAAATGTGAGTACCATGGAGCGTTTTATTTTATTTACTGAGTTACTATGTGCTTTTACTAATGAGCATGGCAGTTGAGAGCTTGTCATGCTCACTCAAATGTCTCGCTGATGGTGGCGCGTGTGTTGGATCATTTGGTTCCCTCCATGATGGTTGAGCTAGGTGGTGCTGATCTATGCGTCATGCTCGTGAACGGGTGCTGTCAGTTGGGATTGGTCATCTCTTAACTGCTATGGCTTACATCTTTAGTTTTATTATTTTTTACTACGCTTTTATATTCATCTTCATTGTGATCACATGTATAATCAACAAGAATTATGTAACCAGGATTTTGTAAAAACCTAATTTAAAAGAGTGCCGTGGAGTTTCTTGCTCGTTCTTCTCCATAGAGGCCTACCTCCATTTTGGAACGAGCAACTAGCTTCAACTTTCGGACTAACTGACCGACTCCTTGACAATGCAACAAGACAATACAAGTGCCTGTAAATGGTCTAATTGAAATAAATGTTTTGACTTTGACTTTACTTTTTCTAAAACCGTATTGCTTTTTTGCCAGCATATTATATTTTTCCGAAAGAAAGACAGAATTCTTTTATACATAACCCTTTCAAAGACTTTGATAGAATCGGAATCAGAGCGATAGGACGGTAATTGTTTTTGTCAGTTTTTGAGCCTTTTTATGCAATGGTTTTATGACAGACATTTTTAATTTATCCGGAAAGCAGCCTTGTTCTAAAGATAAATTGATTATATATTATATGACAGAGGTTCAGCGATAAAAGGAGATATTTGTTTAAGAAGGTCTGTAGTTATATCATTATAACCGGCTGACTTAGTGTTATTTAATGTTTCTCTTTGATGTGACACCGCATACCATAATTAGAGAGAAGATTTTTGAATTTTGTACTATTTCTATCATTACAATCACCGGCTATTATTATTTTACTTTTTTTGGATTGCCGTTTTCGTAGGGTTTTGTACAAGTTTTCAAAAAAAATATCCACGTTGGATGAAGGTGTTCTATAAATACATGATATGATCACCTGTACTGATTTGATCTCGAATCCACAGATCTCGAAATGCTTTTCAATACAGAATTCATTAATTTCTTTTAATTCGGTACTTTGGATATAGTTATTACACAGTATGCATGTACCACCTCGCCGTTGATCATCTTGAAAGATGGGATTGTTCAAAATACCATCATAAATGAAGTCTAAAAAGTCCTCATCGATCCGACACCTGGAATTTTTAGAGAATACCAGAAGTATATAATAAAACTTACCGTTTTGCTGAAAATCGTTTTTGATCCCTAATAAAAAAAATCCAGGTCGCGAACAGATCGATGAGGACTTTTTAGATTTAATTTATGATGGTGTTTTGTACAATCGTGCCAAGTTTCAGCTGGGTGCGAACTATTGTACCTTCACGCCTATTTTTTGGTCTAATTTGCATTATAATGGTACTTGAACGAGAGTGTGCAACGTAGTGTACTCCATCATAGTTGTTCGAGAAAAGCAGCCATGACATAACGGTGTCCTTGCGCAGGCCACAACCAGTGCTCGCTAAAGAACGGCGGCTGCGCGGAGCTGTGCCTGGCGGTGCCGGGCGGGCGGGAGTGCGCGTGCGCAGACGGGCGCGAGCGCGCGCCCACCGCGCCGCACGCCTGCGTGCCCGCCCGCGCGCCCCGCCCGCCCCCGCCCTGCCCCGCCGGCACCTTCGCCTGCCAGCACGGGTGAGTCTCACGCCGTACTCGGACACGCGTAACGCGAGACGACGAGACTAATGTAGTGCGCGCGGCAGGCGCTGCATCGAGGAGCAGTACGTGTGCGACGGCGACGCGGACTGCCCGGACGGCTCGGACGAGGACTCGTCGCCCACCGGCCCGTGTGGTGAGTGCCCCGCGCCTCGGACCCGCGCTCGCTCCGCCCGCCCCTAACGCGTCTCTCTCGCCCGCAGCCAACGTCACGTGCGGCGAGGAGCAGTTCATGCGCTGCGACACCAACCGCTGCATCCCCAACTCGTGGATCTGCGACGGACAGAAAGGTAAGCGCGCTCGCGTCACGGCCGCGACGCGCCTGCGCGGGCGCGGCGCGGCCTGACCACCTCTGTGCCGCAGACTGCAACGACGGCGCGGACGAGGGCTCGGCGGCGTGCGCGCGCGCGTCGTGCCGGCCGCAGCAGTTCCAGTGCGCCACGTCGCGCCGCTGCATCCCGCTGTGGTGGCGCTGCGACGGCGCGCCCGACTGCGGCCGCGCCGACCGCAGCGACGAGGCGGACTGCGCCGCGCAGCCCTGCAGCGCCGCCATGTTCCCGTGCGACAACGGCGCCTGCCTGCCCTGGGACTACTACTGCGACGGCCGCGCCGACTGCGCCGACGCCAGCGACGAGCGCGCCTGCGCCGGCACCTCGCCCGCGCCCCCGCCCCGCGCGCAGCACCCGCAGCTGTGAGTATGGCGGGAATGGCGAACCCTCGTCGTGTCGTGTAGCGCTAATGTCAATGACAACATTGTTGTGCTTCAGAAAACCCCACCACGATAGCGGCGCGTGCGAGGAGCACGAGTTCCAGTGCAACAATACCGAGTGCATCAGAAAGGTATGCTCCGAGACCATCGTGTTGAGTATGCGTAAGAGTGTGACGTAGTAGCGGCGATCTGTGTGCTGCGCAGGAGTTCCGATGCGACGCGCACGTGGACTGCTTGGACGGCTCGGACGAGGTGGAATGCGGCGACGTGACCCCCGCCAGCACCAGCACCACCAGCACCACGGCGGCGCCCGACGCGGAGCAGGGCGGCGCGGCGTGCCCGGCGCCCGCGCTGCGCTGCGACAACGGGACGCGCTGCGTGCCGCTGCAGCAGCTGTGCGACAACATCGCCGACTGCGCCGACGGCGCCGACGAGGCGGATCGCTGCGGTATGCCCCCCTGCCCCCGCCCCCCGGCCCCCGCCCCGCCGTGAGGCTCGCTAACGTAGCGCGTGTGTGCAGGCGAGCCCATGTGCGCGCTGTCGCCGTGCTCGCACTCGTGCCACGCGTCGCCGGCGGGCCCGGTGTGCGGCTGCCCGGCCGGCCTGCACCTGCAGCGCGACGCCGCCACGTGCGAGGCGCGCCACGCGTGCGCGGCGTGGGGCGTGTGCGCGCACTCCTGCGCGCCCACCAAGTCCGGCTACAAGTGCACCTGCGACCCGGGCTACCGGCTCGCCGACGACGGCTTCAACTGCAAGAGCACCGGTGAGTGTGAGGAAGTGAGCGTGTGTCGCGCTAACGTGCGGCTCTAACGACTGACGCCGCCCCCAGACGGCACGACCCCGCTGCTGGTGTTCAGCAACCGGCACGAGGTGCGCGGCGTGTCGCTGCCGGCGCTGACGGCGCGCGCGCTCATCTCGTCGCTCAAGAACACCATCGCGCTGGACTGGCGCCGCGACCCGGCGACGGGCGAGGTGCAGCTGTACTGGACCGACGTCGTGGACGACAACATCTACCGCGGCACCATCGTCGGCAACGGTGAGCTCGCGCTCGGGGCCGCTCGGGGCCGCTCGTGGCCGCTCGGGGCCCTCAGTGTGTTCCGTGTCTGTAACGCGTGTTGCCCGCAGCGCTGAGCGGCATCGAGGCGGTGGTGCGGCAGGGGCTGTCCACGGCCGAGGGGCTGGCGGTGGACTGGGTGGCCGGCAACCTGTACTGGGTGGAGAGCAGCCTGCATCAGATCGAGGTGCGACCACTATTACTGCTTGGATTGCATCGTTAACAAAAGCCTTACCTTATTTACTGCAATACATAATTTGAGACGGAACATGTTGACATAATATAATAATAATGTATGGTGTGAACACAAAAACACCGTCTTGCAATAATATGAGTGAAATACTTGAAGAATAAGAACAGCGTTGTGGGTGCAGGTGGCGCGCCTGGACGGGCAGTACCGGCGCACGCTGATCGCGGGCGACATGGACAGCCCGCGAGCCATCGCCGCCGACCCGCGCCTGGGTACGTGCCGCCCCCCCCGCCTGTAGCGCGGCGAGTAGCGCGGCCAGTAGCGCGGCGAGTAACGTGTGCTGTGCCGCAGGCTACCTGTTCTGGAGCGACTGGGAGCAGGCGGCGCCGCGCATCGAGCGCGCGTCGCTGGCCGGGCGCGCGCGCGTGGTGCTGGTGCGCGTGGACGCGCTGTCGGACGGCGCGTGGCCCAACGGGCTGGCGCTGGACTACCGCGCGCGCCGCCTGTACTGGGTGGACGCGCGCTCCGACTCCGTGCACACCACGGACTACGCCGGCCGCGACCACCGCGAGGTGCTGCGCGGCCACGCGGCGCTGTCGCACCCCTTCGCCATCACCGTGTTCGAGCAGCACGTGTACTGGACCGACTGGCGCTCCAACAGCGTGGTGCGCGCCGGCAAGTGGAACGGCAGCGACGTCACCGTGGTGCAGCGCACGCTCACGCAGCCCTTCGACCTCAAGGTCATCCACCCCAGCCGCCAGCCGCCCGCGCCGCGCAACCCCTGCGCGCGCAACGGCGCCTGCTCGCACCTGTGCCTCATCCACTCGCCCGCCGAGCGCGCCTGCGCCTGCCCGCACGTCATGCGCCTGGCCGGCGACGGGCTCACCTGCGAGCGTACGTACCGCCCCGCCCCGCCCCGCCCCGCGCCCGCGCCCGCTCACCCGCGCTCTGCTTGCAGCGCACGAGAAGGTGCTGCTGATCGGGCGCGCGGGCGAGATCCGCGGCGTGGACCTGGAGGCGCCGCTGGTGCACATGATCCCCACGGTGTCGGGCCCGCACGTCACCGCGCCCGCCGGCCTGCAGTTCGTGGCGGCCGAGCAGAGCATCTACTGGGCCGACAGCGAGACCGGCGAGCTGAAGCGCGCCGCGCTCACGGGCGGCGGCGTGCGCGTGCTGGGCGACGCGGGCGCCGACCCGCCGCGCGGCTTCGCCGTGGACTGGGCGGCCGGCGTGCTGTACTACGCGTCGGGCGGCGCGCTGCTGGCCGCGCGGCTGGGCGGCACGCACACGCGCGCGCTGCGGCCCGCGCGCAACGTGTCGGCGCTGGCCGTGGACCCGCGCCGCGGCCGCCTGTACTGGGCGGCGCGCGAGCCCGACGCCGAGCGCGTGCGCAGCGCCACGGGCGCCGCCGAGCACGCGCGCGCGCTGCTGGACTCGCGCTCCGAGCCGCGCCTGGCCGGCGTCACCGGTGCGTACCGCCCGCCCGCCCGCCCCGCGCCCCGCCCGCTCTCACGCCGCGCTTGTGTTGCAGGTATGTGCGTGGACCTGGACGCGGACCGGCTGTACTGGGTGAACGCCGGCTCCGCCACCATGATGTACCTCGACGTCGCCACCGGTAAAGTCACCACGGTGAGTAGCCGTTATGAAACTTTTAAACTTTGGATTTCAGATTTCTTCACAAATTCAGAGCTCGGCGGGGGAGTCCCGTAATCCATTCCGATTATTAAGCCGTGTCAGCAGCTTTTCAAGGGTCGCATTTCAGCTGGAGAGCGAGGCGAGCGCGCGGCCCGTGGCGCTGGACGTGTACGGCGGCGAGGTGCTGTGGGCGGACGCGCAGGACAACAGCGTGCGCGCGTGCGACAAGGAGCGCTGCGCGCCGCACACCGCGCGCCTGCTGCGCAACAACACCGGTGAGCGCGAGCGGCTGCCGGGTATACTGTGTCCCCAGTATCCTAGCAAGAGAAAACGACCCTTTCACATACAGTGGCGTGCACAGAGGTTTTAGACAGGGTAGGCAAAACAGTTAAAAGCTATTTAAGCTAGGTAGGTACCTTACCAAACATGTAGGTACCTATCATGGTTTTGGTTCGTCACCTTGTCGACTTAAATAATAATGAAGGTAATTGCCACCTAGCCTAGATTGACTGATTTTGTAGACATATTTTACGGATACCTATTATGTTTTGATGCGTTCATATTAATTTGCAAATTAAATAATAGCAGTCAAATTAAATAAAATCCGGTGTCATGCACCTTTCACGATCACGTCTTTTTGTCACCGATAGTTTTAAAAACGCATATTTTTTATTTCCTCTATACACACAACACATGAACAACTTTCACGGTGAATATTATCTATTTTTTCACACTAATAACATCGTTAAATCTTAAATATCTGATAACAAAGCTCACGACCAAATCAAAACAAACAAACGACTAATGGCCGCTCAAACTACTTGTTTATAAAATACGACAAAAAAAATGGTGCTTTATTTAGGGAAAGTTTAATGAAATGTTACTTTTTAAAATAGTCGCAATAGCTTCCGATCGGAACAACACGCAGCCAGTTGTATGTCTCATCATTTTTACTATGAAACTTACGAGTTACATCACCTCTTTGCTGGGTCAATTCTTGTAACTCAGGTACACATCTCCCTTTTGATACAATTTGAACCTTTTCATTAAACGTTAATTGAGAAAATTTACCATTTATAACCTTTAACAAACACACATTTTCAACACAAACCTCACAATCGAACAACATTTTGAATAAACAAATAAAAAGTAATGTTAAAAACAATTCAATAAATTAATTGAAGTTAACAATAAATCGATCTATCTTATGAAAACCATCAAAATAAATACATTAAACAGCGCGCTTCACTTGAAAGAAAACAATATGAACTCTATAGAAAAAAAAAACAATTTCTAAATTTTGGCAAGTAAAACGTTATCAAATAAAATTGCATCATTGTCAATCGAAATATCACTGAACTTATACTCATTAAACTTAGTCGTATAATACATGGGGTGCGCCAATAAAGACGACGGATTCATACGAGCTGGCCCGTGATTGGGTCACCTGCCGCAGGAGATGGCTTTGTTACCGCGCCGTTGTGTGCAGTGCACAGACACGAAAATGTACCACTACATGCGTACATTTATGAATGAATTGTAGGTAGAATCACTCGCTACCTTCCGCGTTGTCCGCGATGTGTTACGAACGCCTGTCGTAGTTTTGACAGTACCGAGTACGGATTACGGTATGAATGCGACGCGCGTTGCTATTAATTTACATTAGGAGTTCGAATAATTTTATTAGTTTTGTTACGCAGAATATGTTTTTTATTTTTGAAATAACTGTAACTTGTCTAGATCTAGATCTACTAGGTCTAGGGTCTGCAGTGCCTTTATGCCTCTATGGACCGCACGCCACTGTTCACATAATTATCTTCTATTTGAAAAAAAGGGGGATTAATCCATATTCATAAAACATAGTGCAATACTCTCTTTGAAGCTTCTTCGTTAATCCAATAAATATTAGTAGTGCATGAGGCAAGTGTGACACCGTCGTGTGTGCAGAGGGCGTGCTGTCGCTGCGCGTGTACGACGCGGGCACGCAGCGCGCGGTGCGGGGCGCGTGCGCGCGGCGCGCCCGCGCGTGCGCGCACCTGTGCCTGCCCGTGTCGGACGCGCACAGCGAGTGCCGCTGCGCCACCGGCTACGAGCAGCACGGAGACGACTGCACCGGTACGTCACCACGCGCGCTCTGCTTGCGAAGCACATGTATGAGGCAGTAGTTATGAGGTGCGCGGTTGCGTGTTGCAGCCGTGGACGAGGTGGTGGTGTACTCGGTGAGCTGGGAGCTGCGCGGGGTGCCGCTCAACGCCAGCAACGAGACGCAGGTACGCCTTCCGCCGCGCCTTCACTATGTTTCGAGGGTGTCGATTCTTTCAATTACAAGCTTAAAAGGAATGTACAAAATAACAAATATATATACAAACTCATTTATTACTTGTTTCAGGTGAAACGACAGATCTTACTTTATTATTTAGGTATCACTGTAACATACCCATGGGGTGTACAATATTTGGCATTTTTTATAAAAAACAATACATTTACAAATGCGAGCGAAATCAATAGTGCATTTCACTGTGGGCCACCCTGTACTATCCTAACTAATATTATAAATGCGAAAGTAAGTTTGTTTGTTTGTTTGTTACCATTTTACGCCTAAACCACTGAACTGATCATCCTGAAATTTTGCATAGACATTGCCAGGTGTACAGGAACGAACATAGGGTACCTGTAATCCCGGAAAAAAGTATTGTTTCAGAGGGAAATTACAATAACGTTCTTATGATCATAGATGGCGCCACGTGTCGTTTCGAATTAAAATGACAGGATAAGGGCAATTTTTTCCGCGACTTCGTCTGTGTCCGCGATTACCGAAATTTGCGCAGACGAAGTCGCGGGCAAAATTAGTTATATTATATAATATAATATAGAAAACACTCAAACCTCTTAACGGATTGCGCTGAGTTATTATTATGACGTAGGCATACGATAACAAAAGATTTTTCAATGATTTCTTTTTCGTAAGGGAATGAAACGGGGGGCGGACAGTTACGCAGATGAAGTCGCGGGCAGAAGCTAGTATAAAATAAAATCGATTTCCGAGTCTGACTCACGCAACGATTTTGATGCGGGTTCCACCATCAGTTAAATAACTTTTCCCGGAAGATTAAATGCCCCGAATGGTATAGGTTATGGATCTGATTGATATTGAAATGAAAAAAGAACAATAAATATGGTCAACCTTGAATAGTTTTGTTTGTAAAAAGGGTTGTATTAGTACTGCATTAGGCGAATGTGACACCGTAGTGTGTGTGCAGAGCGCGTGCTGCCGCCGCGCGTGTACGACGCGAGCACGCAATCAAATTACCGCCGTTGGTGTTATTTTTGTTAAAGGAAGTTTAGGGGGGGGGGGGGTTGTTATTCGATTAGTAACACCCTATATAGGCGGTTCTGCTGTGATTTTATAAGGAGTTCCGTTCCATATCTCCAAAGTTCATCATCAGATCATGACAATATTCCTATGGGACCTATTCGGGACTATACTCTTTCAAACATAAAAAGAGTCATCCAAATCGATTAATAATTGGCGGAGTAATAGTTGAACAAACGCACAAAAAAAAAAAAATGCGTCGAACTGAGAACCTCCTCCTTTTTGAAGTCGGTTGAAAACTTTACAAAACAAAAAAAAACCCCATCAAAAACTACCACTGCTAAAAGTTTTCATTAGAGATATTTGCGACTAGTTGGCGACTAATCGGCAAAGAGCGCCGATTATTCGGCATCATACTTTGTATGCACGTGTATTGTCCCAAGGCGGATCAGATTATTTGGCTAGTCGGCACATCTCTAATGTTTTTATTTTTGCAGACTATTGTTTCGTGCACAGACTCGTTTGATATTGCTGTGAACGTTGCAACTGAAGGTGCGCGTGTTTCAGGAGCAGGACCCGCGCGGCCTGCTGCCGCCCGTGCCGCAGCTCTCCATGGCGTCCGCCATCGACTACGACGCGGGTGAGTACCTACACCGCGGCGCAGACCGTGTGCTCGAGTCTCGCTCGCTGCTTCACGGTGTGTCTCGTCGCAGACGGCTCGTGGGTGTACTGGGTGGACTCGGAGGCGGCGGGCGTGTGGCGCGTGCGGCGCGACGGCTCGGGGCGCGCGCGCGTGGCGGGCGCGGGCGCACCGGACCGCGCCGCCGACTGGCCCGCCGCGCTGGCGGTGGACTGGCTCGCGCGCAACCTGTACTGGTCCGACCCGCGCCGCGGCCTGGTGCTGGTCGCGCGCCTGGACGGCGAGCACCGCTACGTGCTGCTCGACACCGACCCGCTGGTCGTCACGTGTGAGTGCGTAGCGCGCTGAGGGCGGGGAGCGCGGCTCGCGGCCGCTGACGTGCGTGTGTTGCAGCGCTGGCGGTGGACCCGGCGGGCGGCTGGCTGTTCCTGGCGGGCGGCGGCTGGCTGCAGCGCGCGCGGCCCGACGGCTCGCAGCGCGAGCTGCTGCACAACGGCACGCAGGTGGCCGACGTCGCGCTCGACGTGCAGGTGCGTGCGCTCTATATGATGGGCCGGTTAAAAAAAAATCAGATTTGTGTTTCAAAGTCAAATCATTTATTTCAATTAGGCCATTATAAGGCATTTTTGAACGTTATTAAAAGAAGAGAAAAAAAAAATAGAATTAAATCTAGTTGCCCCTTCGAAAAAGGTAGTTTTGTATGGAGAAGAATGAGCAAGAAACTCCATACGTACTTTTTTAATGTTTTACAATATTATTATTTGTATACAGAGACATACGTAATTACATGTGAATGCAATGATAAAAACTACTGTATAATAACACGCACAAGGAATTTAAATCACAAATTAGGAATTGACGGTAGAAATATATTTAAATTATTATTATTTATGTCTGGTATTAATATTATGTCTATTACATATTTTCTTTAAAAGTTTATTTTTTCTCACGTACATAATATTTTCATAAATAAATTGGCAAGGCACAGTCATAATATTAATCTTTTTTAATAGTTCCCTAAGAGATTCGCGGCGAGATAGATTGTAAATGGCTCTGACAGCTCTCTTCTGTAAAATAAAAATGGTTTCAATGTCAGCAGCCCGACCCCGCAATAAAATGCCATAAGACATAATGCTATGAAAGTAGCAGAAATAGACTAATCGCACAGTCTCTACATCTGTCAACTGTCTTGTCTTTCTAACAGCATACGCTGCTGAACTTAATCGTCGCGCAATAGATGTTTTATGAGGTCCCCATTATAATTTGTCGTCTAGCGTGATTCCTAGGAAAACCGTTTGATTAATAAATTCCAGGTTTTTTTCATTCAATATTATATCACATTCGCTACTTCTAACGTTTAAACAACACCATACGTTTGAACTGAATCTAATACATTTAGTTTTTTTTTTTCATAAGATAAGATAAGATAAGATAACTTTATTTGTTCAAACATGAGTAATACATACATGAAAATATAATCAGCATGCAAGTTGTAACGAAGTATTACAAACAGATCGTCATGCTTGCCTTGTACAATGGCATACAAATATTTATGTAGGTAATATATGAAAAAAATTAACAGCTAATGTAATTATTTAAATAATACTATCAATATAATTCACTTTACCAAGTTTAAATATAAAAAGTAGTCAATAATAAATAAGTCAAAATTATAATAATCATTTATAACATTTTTCACATAAAAAATCAATAATGGCGTAATAAGCTCTTTTGGCTAGAAATTATTAACATCATTTAATACTAAATTATTAACTGTGAACCAATTTTGTACCTGAAGAATAATTTACGTCGTCAAGATTTTGTGACTGCCTGTCTATTTTAAAAATCAATAAGGTGTCATCTGCAAATAACACCATCTTCGGTTAATTTCCCAGTAATTGAGGTAAATCATTTATATAAACTAGAAATACAAATGGACCCAATATTGAACCTTGAGGAACGCCCATAGACATTTCAGACCCCAATGAGTTTACGCCGTTTACCTGAACTTTAGCCTGTCTATTTATCAGATGTGACCTTAGTAAACCAAGAGATGTTTTACTAATCCCGTAGTGCTCCAGCTTCAACAAAAGTGTCTCATGGTTAACACAATCGAATGCCTTTGAGAGATCGCAAAAGATTCCAAAGTCATCTTGGGCTTCCTCCCAGATGTTAAAAATGTTTTTTATTAGGGTGACACCAGTGTCAGTTGTACAAACGCCCTTTGGTGAAACCGTACATTTGTTAATTAAAGATGATTTTTTTATTAAAGTGACGTAACATTTGATTGAGCAATAATTTTTCAAATACCTTACTGAGAACTGGCAGAATCGACACAGGCCTATAATTGTTGGGTTCCTAACACCTGCTTTAAACAATGGTATGACTTTACTGTGTTTCATTACATCGGGAAAGACTTCTTGGTCTACACGGGTGTTAAATATTAAGGCTAAATAGGGCGCAATAGTTTCGATAATAGACCTACTAACTTTTACAGACATTCCCCGTTTAAGCGAGAGAAACCGATAAAGTAATAGATTTGCTCCTGACTTGCGTGCAGACGCAGCACGTGTACTGGGTGGAGCCGCTGGCGGCGGTGCTGTGGGTGGCGCGCTACGACGGCTCGGCGCGCGCGCAGCTGGCTCGCTTCGCGCCGCAGAGGCACCACCCCGTCGCGCTCGCGCTCTACAACCGCACGCTGTACTGGCTCGACACGTGAGACTCGCACCACCACGCTTGTATTCCATACACGACTCTTGAATTATATCGCTGGCGAAACTCAAACACGTGATCGCTATGTCTTGCACCTTTTGTTGGAATCGATGTTCCCAGCGGGTGCCGGCGATGCCCCTGTCACCTTTGAGGCGCAGCGCCATACTCGGGTGCGTAGTGTCACGAGCGCTGCCTGGGGATATGGGCATATGGAGCGCTGTAGATCGGTTGCGATTGGCAGGAGTTCCTGGGGTTGAGGGGTGGTTGTAGGTTCCTCCCACAGCTTACATTTCGTCTGTGGGTAAAATGGAAAAGCGATCGAAAACAAAAAATAATCTAAAAGTATACCAAACAAACAGACAACAATCTGTTTTTGTGAAGGATAGTCCATTTATCAAGGAAGGCTCACGCTACGATAAATAAGAGAAAAAATATTTTAAATTCCAGAATTTAAAGCCAGTTTTGCCCTAAAAAGGGGGGGGGGGGCTACTTAAACATAAATTTGCACTATAAAGCAACCCCCCAGTCCTTTAAGAAGGCCTATTCAACGATGGGGTAGACGACGTAAAAAATCTTCATCCCTTCTACACATGTAGGGGAGCTACCCATTTTTTTAACCACTTCGTCGGCGTAATTGATATACACACTCCTGCAAAATTGCAGCTTTCTAGTACTTACGGTCTCTTAGCAAAACCTCGGACAGACAGACGGACGGACATGACGAAACTATAAGGGTTCCTTGTCAGAACTCATCTGCCTAGCCTTTTCCCAACTATGTTGGGGTCGGCTTCCAGTCTAACCGGATGCAGCTGAATACCAGTATTTTACATGGAGCGACTGCCTATCTGACCTCCACAACCCAGTAACTGGGTAATATGATACCCCTAGGTAAAACTGGTTGGCAGACTTTCGGGCTTCTGACGACCCGTAACGACTGTCAAAGATCCACGTATGACAGCCGGGACCAACGGCTTAAGCGAGCTCCTCTCAGAACTCTCTCTCTCTCTCCTTGTCAGAACTACGGAACCCTAAATAACCCCGCAACAAAATAGTGATCAAGTACCACTCGCGCATTTATGATCCCCGCATCTGCTGTTTTGCTCAAGATTATAATTGTAGAAAACCGTTTGTGTTACTGCTAGTAAACACCGATAGGCATGTCACGTCCGTGGAGTTTCGCTGTTGATTACAAAAGGCCCCTTCGCGGCAGCAGTGATGACTCGTGTCGTGCCCGCAGGACGGCTAACCGCGGCAGCGTGCTGGCGGCGCCGCTCAGCAACGTGTCCGACTACCGCGTGCTGCGCGACAACGTGGGCGACAGCCTCAAGGACATCATGGTAACGTTCGCGCTCGTCGCCGCCCACACCGCCTCGGATGCACTTACGTTATCGTGCGGTACGCTCTGCTCCTCCAGATCTGGTCGCGGAGGGCGCAGCAGAGCGGGGCGCAGGGGGCGCGCGAGGCGGGGGCGCGCGACGCGTGCGGGGGCTGCGAGGCGCTGTGCCTGTCGGACGGCTCGCGCGCGCGCTGCGCCTGCCCGCACGGCCGCCTGGCGCCCAACGCCCGGAACTGCACACGTCAGTATACCGCCGGACACGCCCCGCCTCCTGCCTCCCGCGCGCACCTCATGATCCGTTTGTTTGTGTGCAGCGTACGACTCGTTCCTGATGTACTCGCGCGTCACCCAGATCGACAGCATCCACCTGCTGGACGAGAAGGACCTCAACTCGCCCTACAAGCCCATCGAGAACAAGTGAGCAAACTGTCGTACTTGCTGCTAATATATACAACTATAAGTTTGTAACTGAGAAAATTAAGAAAGAAAAACTATTTATTCCCGCTATAGTGACGCACATAACATAAAAAAATATTTGCAAAAGCTCAAGTTAAATATATAAGTATTACATCTAGAAAAAATAAAATAAAATATTCAAATGTATGCGTCTTTACCGCGCGAAATGGCTGACTCTCAGCATAATGCCGTGGCCAAAGCACGAAGGCACGGCGCTGTTAAAAAAAAATACTAATTTTTATCTTCTTTATTACTTATTTATAACAAAATAAAAGCAAGTGAAACTTTGAAATAAAGTGCGCGCACGTAGTGACCGTATGCGTGTGTCGCAGGGAGCTGATGCGCAACGCGATCAGCCTGGCGTACTCGTACGAGGACGCGCGGCTGTTCTACTCGGACATCCAGCGCGGCTCCATCAACACGGTGCACTTCAACGGCTCCGGGCACGAGGTGCTGCTGGAGCGTGAGTCCCACCACATCAGTGTGTCGCTGCGCACCACTCGGACGCGTCTGTAGCTGTCTGTTTGCAGAGGTGGGCGCGGTGGAGGGCATGGTGTTCGCGGCCGCCGACGGCATGCTGTACTGGACGTGCAACAGCGGCGCCGCCATCCGCGCCGCCAGCGTGGAGCAGCTGCTGCGCGCGCGCGGGGCGGGCGGGGCCGCCGGGGCCCAGGCGGGCGGCGCGGGGGCGCGCGCGCGCACCGTGCTGCGGCTGCCGCGCGGCTCGCGGCCCCGCGGCGTGGACTACGAGCCGTGCGAGCGGCGCCTGTACTGGACCAACTGGAACGAGTCGCGGCCCTCCATCCAGCGCGCCTACGCCAGCGGGCGCGCGCTGCAGACCGTGGTGGACACGCACATCCTCATGCCCAACGGGCTGGCGCTGGACCACGCCGCCAAGAAGATCTACTGGGCCGACGCGCGCCTCGACAAGATCGAGCGCATGCACTACGACGGCTCGCACCGCCACGTGAGTGTGACGCCACTCGCTCGTGTCTCACTGTAGCGTAGCATTGACTGCTCCGTCATATTATGTAAAATCTTGTTCCTTCGGTTAATAAACTTGAAGTACGGTGATGTGGCTCAGAACTTAGCAGTCACTAGGAATGGTGTGAGGATTGAGCAATTAAGAAAGTGCAGTTAGGTGTGGTCTTAAGTTAGTAGAATGGTGTTAGGCTGACGAGCTGCGGCTACGCACACAGGTGGTGACGCGCGCGGGCACGGAGCACCCGTTCGACGTGGCCATCTCCGGGCCCTGGGTGTTCTGGACGGACTGGCTGGCGCACGGCGTGTTCCGCGCCGACAAGCGGGCCGGCGGCGCCACGCCGCTGCGCCGCGACGTGCCGCGCCCCATGGCCATCATCGCCGTGGCGCCGCTGCACCAGACGTGTGAGTACCGCCCGCTGTCACTCAGCCCGACCGTACGATCGAGTCGCCATCATCTGCTGTCCGTGCACAGGCTCGGCCGACCCGTGCGCGCTGCTGAACGGCGGCTGCGCGGAGCTGTGCTCCATGGACGCGCACGGGCGCGCCGCGTGCGCGTGCGGCGCGGGGCGCGCGCTGGGCGCGGACGGGCGCGCGTGCGGCGCGGCGCGCGCGGCGTGCGGCGCGGGGCGCTGGGCCTGCGCGGAGGGCGCCTGCATCCCCGACGAGCTGGTGTGCGACGGCGTGCCGCACTGCAGCGACGCGCCCTCCGCCAGCGACGAGGACCTCTACTATTGTAGTCAGTATACTTGCCTAACTCTGCCTCTCTGGAGTGAACGGCGAACACTCAATTTCACGATAATATCAGTAGTGGTTTTGTATGTTTTCAATTGTTATTATACAATATTAAAATTAAAATTATTATAAATACGAAGATAAGAAGATTAATTTTTTAAAATTGAACAAACAAAATACATAATAAAATAAATAAAATTTCATTTTTCTACTGGATTATTACAAAAGCTCGTAGGAAATTATTTATATTGTCGTGGTGTACATGTACTATGTCACTGCGGCTAATAATGATTCTGCTTTTATTGATTTGTGATTATTATTTTGTGATTATTGATTCTAAAAAGTGTCGTCTTCGATCTATAAAAACGTTCAAAGGAAAAAATAATGAATGCAAAAACATGTGTTTTTGCATTATGAACTTAAAAGCGGTGCAATAAGCGCAACTTTACAAGCAAGCGTGTTGAAGTAACGCTCGCGCCGCCCGCAGCGTCGCGCGTGTGTCCGCCGGACAGCTTCCGCTGCGGCTTCGGCGGGCGCTGCGTGAGCGCGGCGCGCGCGTGCGACGGGCGGCCCGACTGCGACGACGCGGCGGACGAGGCGGGCTGCGACTGCCCGCCGCAGCACTTCCGCTGCGACGACGCCGCCTGCGTGCCGCTCGCCGCGCGCTGCGACGCCGCGCGCGACTGCGCCGACGGCTCCGACGAGCGCGACTGCCCCGCCTGCATGGGCGCCGACTGCACGCCCGCCCCCGGTGAGCTTGCACTGTGCGCCACGCGCACGCCGTGAAACTATCAACAAAATATGTTTCATAATGTATTACAAATAAAGGCCTTTTAAATGACACTACACTCGGCCCAGTAAGCAGGATTGTAACGGAGGCCTTTTTAGCGGCTTAAAGGTCATAGAGAGTACGTCAATAGATTGGTCAGATTATACCTTAATCTTATGCCCGTCACTCATGTTCGCGTCAATATGCAAACCCGCAAGTGTATCGCGGAGATCAACAGTATCTGCCCAATTTTGTACAGAAGGTACACTTGGTGGCATAAAATACACTGAATAATATTGCACTCTTAAATTATATATTTAGTTGCCCGGGGAAAAGAATAAAATAACTTTTAAACGTAATAAAAAGCACGCCATTTTGGCACTCTAGTAAATAAGCACCTAAAAAAACTGTCAAGTTGACAGACGAGTACTCCGAAACGCTTAAACGAACGAAATGACATATGTCAAGTGTCAACAAAGCAAAACAAAATGACATTTACGAAATGTCAACCCGCGTGACAACCAATTAAAACGCAATCGTACATGCAAAGTTGCCACATGTTTTAATTGTATTGGTTATTAGGTTATATTTGAATATTTTATTAAAAAGTTAAAAATGATTTATGAAATTGAAATTGAAATTATTTATTTCAGACCAAGCACACTATTATTGGTACAATATGAATACAAGTAAAATTATTTTCGAATTCCTCTATTTTTTCTCTACTATTTGGTGCACGTGTACCTCGAGGTACATATTTGGGCAAAGTTGTATGAGATTTTGTTGACCTCCTTTTTCGCTGCATGCGCGGTTTTCTAAGCTGTGGCGATTTTTTACCGGACATCAAAGCGCGCGAACCTCGATCCTTTTCTAAGTTTGCGAATGAATGTCTGACAACCCTTCACATGCATTATTGACTGGTACATACAGGTTGATTGCAAATTCACCAAAAACCTGAAAAATCTTTGCTGGTTTTTCATAATGATGAGTACAATGACCCTTTTTAACCGACTTCAAAAAAAGGAGGAGGTTATCAATTCGACTGTTTTTTTATTGTTTGTTACCTCATAACTTGCAGACTGGGTGAACCGATTTTCATGATTCTTTTTTTATTTGAAAGTTGGTGCTTCCCGTTTGGTCACATTGTCACCATTTCAACATTTCTGATGATGAGATCTTGTAGAAATCGGGGGAACTCTTCAATTAATAACAGCAGATTAACCGCGATTGTTGCTATAGCATATCTACGCATTGTTTACGCCATCATACAACATAATATCACGCCTGTACTCACTACAAAGGTTATAAAAACTTTTTCGAAAAAAAAAAATATGTTAAGGGCACTTACAAGGTTTTACAAAAAACGCAATACTGAAACTAAAATATACTTAATTAGATGTTTATACGTGTAGTCGATGACTGACTGAAGAAAGAGGGGGAGGGGGTACGCCAACCTACCACTTTCCAAAATTAAATAAATCGTGTAAGGTATTGTTTGAAAGGGCTTTTATTAAGGATTTCAAATATTAACACAAAAGCACTAAAAAGTGATAAATAAAAAGCTTTTTTCCAAAAAAAGACCGCCTTCAAAAACTACAAAATAAAAAATAACTTTAGTTTGGAAGTCGGTGGCAATACCTACATAACAAAAAACAAAACCAAAGCCGTAAAAGCTTTTTATTTTTCAGGTTTTAAGTAAATTGACAATCACAGCGTACGTTTTATACGATTTTTGTTGATGTTATTAGATTCGAACGCGATACAGACGAGCACGACAGCAGCGCCGCCGCAGAAGGCGGCGCGCGACGACGACGCGGCGTCGTGCGGCAGCGCGCAGTTCACGTGCGGCGGCGGCGAGTGCGTGCCGCAGGCCTGGCGCTGCGACGGCCGCGCCGACTGCCCCGACGCCTCCGACGAGACCACGCACTGCCGTACGCACGCTGCCTACCCGCGCCCGCTCGCCTGCCCGAGAAGCGCACTAACCGATGTGTGCTGTTCACGCGCAGGGCACATGAACGCGACGTGCACGGCGGAGCAGTTCGCGTGCGGCGCGTGGAACGTGTGCGTGCCGCTGAGCGCGCGCTGCGACGGTGCCCCCGACTGCCCGCGCGCCGAGGACGAGCTGGGCTGCGCCTGCCCCCCCGGGGCCGCGCGCTGCGCCGACACCGCGCTGTGTCTGCACCCGGTAACGTAGCCTAGCGTGTGTCACTGCGACCGCGCCCGACTGCCCGCGCGCCTCTATGGATGAATCAACACTGCTCTTGCAAGTCGACGATGAGTTTTATTTAATATTGTGTACTGTACAGAGCCTGTACTGCGACGGCGACGCGGACTGCGCGGACGGCTCCGACGAGCCGGCGGGCTGCGCGGGCGCCGGGCCCGGGGCCGCGCTGTGCGGCGCGGCGGACGCGCTGGCGTGCGGCGGGCGCTGCGTGGCGCGCGCGCAGGTGTGCGACGGCCGCGACCACTGCCTGGACGGGGGCGGCGCCGGCGCCGGCAGCGACGAGGACCCGCTCATGTGTTGTACGTGCGATGCCAGCTGTACTTACAACTAATTTCGTATAAGGCCTACTGAGCCGTGTGTGTTGTGTTTTCAGCATCTTTCGAGCGCGCGTTCGGCAGCTCTGCGCTGGCGGGCGAGGCGCGCGGCGCGTGCGCACGCGGCGAGTGGGCGTGCCGCAACGCCGCGTGTGTGCCGCACGCCGCGCTGTGCGACGGCGGCGACGACTGCGGCGACTACTCGGACGAGAGCCACTGTAGTGAGTAAAGCAACGAACGGTCGCGCTGCGACGCGTCCTCGTGCAGCCGGTCACGTGCTCCGTGTGCGCAGACGTGGACGAGTGCGCGGCGGGCAACGGCGGCTGCGCGCACAACTGCACCGACCTGCGCGTGGGCCGCGCGTGCTGGTGCCGCGCGGGCTGGCGCCGCTCGCCCGCCGGCGCCTGCGCAGACGTGGACGAGTGCGCCGAGGACGACCCCTGCGACCACACCTGCAAGTGAGTGCTGCTTCAGTCAACGAGCGTGCTATAATAAGATTGTATTAAAATATTCACGCACTGAGACTCTTTCGTACCTCGAATCGCACTTTAAGCCGTTGGTCTCGGCTTTCTTACGTGGATCTCTGGCAGTCGTTAAATCAGTCAATCAGTCTTACCCAAGGCTATCGTGTTACTGGCTCGTGCAGGTCAGATAGGCAGTGTCAACACAGTCGAGAAAAGACTAGGCAAATTAATTGATGTGTTATAATTTTTAAATTATTTAATTATTTAATAGGTTATAAAAATCTTGTCTATGACTGTTAACATTGTTTTCTCCGCGCTCGTTGATAATTTAATTATCGGTTGAAATCATCCTCATTTTTTTATTAGCCAATTCTGACAGTAAGATTCCGTCCTCAGGAACACGATAGGCAGCTACGTGTGCTCGTGCGCAGAGGGCTACAAGCTGATGTCCGACGGCGCGACGTGCACGCCCGACTCGCGTGAGTATCCCTCGTGAGGGCGGGCGCCGGGGCGGTCGGTAGTCGGCGAGTAACCGTGCGTGTCCACAGCCGTGCGCGCGAGCCTGATCTTCACCAACCGCTACTACATCCGGCGCGTGCCGCTGGGCGCGGGCGGCGCGGGCGCGCTGCTGGTGCACGACCTCACCAACGCCGTGGCGCTGGACCTGCAGTGGGCGGCGGGCTGCCTGTACTGGAGCGACGTGACGCGCCTGGGCTCGGCCATCCGGCGCGCGTGCGGCGCGGCCGGCGCGGCGCGCACGCTGCACGGCGCCACGCTGCAGAACCCCGACGGGCTGGCCGTGGACTGGGTGGGCGGCAACCTGTACTGGTGCGACAAGGGCACCGACACCATCGAGGTGTCGCGCGCCGACGGCTCGCACCGCCGCGTGCTGCTGCGCGGCCAGCTCAGCGAGCCGCGCGCGCTGGCGCTGCACCCGGCCAGGGGGTGAGTCCAACTCGCCACATTTTTTTAAATAGTATAATTAACTAAATTGATCAAGCCCAATAATAATTTAATCCGTAGCATTCGAATAGGAGATAAACCAGTGACACACTCACCTGACGTAGCGAGCGCATTCAACGACTTCTTTGTTGATAAAATAAAACCTATAGAAACAAGTGACCTCGAATATAGAAAAGAACAGTAGCTCGATCAATGTATGGCACCAAGCACTGAAAACTACATTAAAAGTTTGAAAAATTCCGGTACAGTCCGGTAATTATGGCATCAAATAAACAAGTAGCAGATTGCATTAGGCAGCGGTCGTCAACCCGCGGCCAGTGAATGTTTTGTAAATTTGTATAAAATCAGTTACCTATTTAGATTCTTACTTTGTAGTTTTCATGCCTGTATGAATTTCAGCGGTTTTTTTTTTCAATGTAATGTTACCAATATGTATTTTTGTTCAAATTTTTAATAATATTATTTTTATGTTTTTCGATGGGGTATGATAAATACGTAGGTATATTAGCCTACTAGGGTTAATATCACAATTGCGGCCCGCCTTTCCTTTATTTTGCTACCTCGTGGCCCTTGCCTGCCAAAAGGTTGCCGACTAACAATAAAAGAATACTAACAAAACTATGGACTGTAGTCTGAAATAAACTTATTATAATAATAATAAGGCAGTGGGCATTTAAGCTATATTCTCAATCTGTGCGTATCACATAATATGGTGTACCTATATGGTGAATGGGGGGAGGGGGATATAAAAAAAACAGCGTCCATTTTTACAAACAAAACTGTTCAACTATTAACTATTGCATGCCTACGGTATTACAGGGAATATTCTCAGTTTAGTAAATTACTAAATGCCACCAAACCTATAAATCTAGCCATAGCACAGCTGCTTATGGTTTACCCTAGGGCACTGTCTTAGGCCCTCTGATGCTACATAAATGATCTCCCAAAAGTGAAATGGTTCGATAATAATAATCTTAACATAACCTCGGACATTGCATTGACATCTTATCTTTTATTAATATATGTATGAAAGCGAAAGATATAAAGATGTCATTTGGCAGGGAGGTAGATCAGTTAGTAGACAGCCGCTAAGACAGGATTTTATTTTATTTTATTTGGGAAAATAAACGGTTACACATTAGAATATGGTTAACAACTTAAAACTGAAATGGTAGTATAAATGTATAACCAACAACATTTTCCACATAATATAAAAAATATGTGCCCGGTTGATGGCAATGGGCTCGCCCCCTATTACATGGGACTAAAAACATAACTGGCGAAATGTGGGTGTACTAATGGGTACAACTCTGCCTAACCCGTCGTGGATTACGGATTAGGCGTGATGTTATGTTATAAAAAAAGTTAAACTAAAATGAACATCGTGCGATGTAAAGTACATAGACTATAGATTATGAATAAATGTTAAAATAATACGGAGAAAAATAATAAGGATTGACCAAAACGCACCCCCTAATAGTAGGGGAGCCCATGTGGGGATTTTGGGATTTACTCAAGTTGTACCCCTGTTAAGTACCTCCACCATATATAAGCCCTGTTTACAGGGGCGCGCGGCTAGGGCAGGGGTTGGCAACCTGCGGCTCTCGAGCCGCATGCATTTCTTTCGATATAAAGTTGTGGCTCCCCGGTTTCATACGTATAAATAAATTATTTATACCTATCCCTTCATCAATTGTGCCATCTGTCCATAATGAATTAATTAATCGTTAAATTAAATTAATTAATTCGTTATTTATTTATTTATTTAAACTTTATGTACATGTAAAAAAAATACAGTGTATAAAGGCGGACTTAATGCCTTGGGCATTTTCCACCAGTCTACCTTAGGGCGACGCAGAGACAAAACATAGTAGGTGCACAGATACAGAAAATTTTCGAAAATAAAATATAAAAATAAATACATACATACATACAAACAAAATATATCGGGTGTCCGGTAAAGAATGGATTATCTTGAAATGGGTGATAATAGAACTAATGGCGATTCAGAAAAAAAATACATTAAAAAATAAAAACAAGTAGTACCAAAGATATGATTAATTTAATAATATTCATTGTTTTTTGTTACCTTATTTTACATTCTTGTACACCACGACCACGAATTAATGGTTTTTTATTGTTAACGTAATTTACTTTAACTAAGCTAGTAGATAAGTAATCAAAAGTAGGACTGCTATTACACGGTTTTGAAAAAAAAAAACAACTTTAACTATGTTTTTTTGGAAAAAAATGTGAAAGAAATTATTTTTGAAAAAGTTTAAGCGTCCGTAGTTTAAAAAACATGTATCGAAACACAAGTGGCCAATAACTCTAAAAACTTATGTGTTTATAGCCGATTTCAAAATGGTATGATTCAGTTTTGTACCTAATGTAAATAGTGAATTATTGCTTTTCGTTTTTAAAAGGAGCGGAATTTGGTTAAACAACAAAGTTTGCAATATTGTAACAAATTTGAACATTAGATGAACCTGACCATCTGGGTTTAAATAAAAAGATTTTTAGACGTTAGTAATGAATAGGAAAGCTTGGTTAACCTGTAATGCGACTTGTGGGATGTGATATGATGAAAATGTGGTGTGACCGTGTTTTTTTTTTATTTGGGCTGTCTTAAGGAAAATTATTACGCGAAGTCGATCCTTGAAAGACTTAGGTAGCCGTGTCCGGTCAACCACATCAAAAATAAGCGATCGACGTGATATACGACTACTTAGGAGAGCATTTATTCTAAAATGTAGGGTCTGAATCAGAGTGGGTGGCAGACAATTTAAAACGAATGTAATTTACAACGAATACAGTCTTAACATCACGCCTGTAATCCCCGAAGGGCAGAGGTGTAGCCACATTTCACCAGTTATAACACTTTACCCAATAACACTGCTCGACCTGGCAATCGAACCCAAAACCTCATGCTTAGCAGTCAAAAACAGTGTCATTAATATCAAATGCTGTTTTTTAATTAAACCCCAATGACCAGATACATTTAATGTGAATAAATATTCTAATATCTCAAACTTTGTTGTTTACTCAAATTTCGCTCCTTTTGAAAACGAATAGCAATAATTCACTATTTACATTAGGTACAAAACTGAATCATACCATTTTGAAATCGGCTATAAACACATAAGTTTTTAAAATTATTGGCCACTTGTGTTTCGATACATCTTTTTTAAGATACGGACGTTTAAACTTGCTCAAAAAGAAAATTGTTCACGATTTTTTTTTAAAGAACATAGTTCAAGTTGTTTTTTTTTCAAAACCGTTTAATAGCAGTCCTATTTTTGATTACTTGTCTATCAGCTTAGTTAAAGTAAATTACGTTAACAATAAAAAACCGACTGAATTCATTAATTCGTGGTCGTGGTGTACAAGAATGTAAAAAAAGGTCACAAAAAACAACGAATCTTATTAAATAAATCATATCTTTGGTACTACTTGGTTTTTTTTTTATTTGTATTTTTTATATCCATTCTTTACCGGACACCCGATATATTTTGTTTGTATGTATGTATGTATTTATTTTTATATTTTATTTTCGAAAATTTTCTGTATCTGTGCACCTACTATGTTTTGTCTCTGCGTCGCCCTAAGGTAGACCAGTGGAAAATGCCCAAGGCATTAAGTCCGCCTTTATACACTGTATTTTTTTTACATGTACATAAAGTAATCTTAAATCATAAAATAATCCATTAAAAACCGGACACCCTGTATATAGTAGAGAGAGATAAAAATACATAGGTGGTGAAGTACAACTAATTACCGTGTATGACAGATATGCTACCATCCGCGTCGCACTCGTGCCGCCCCAGTCGCGGCGAAGGTTACTCGTTTTTGTAGAGGCTCTTTGTTCTATGACATTTTGTAAATTATTATAACTTTTGGCTCTGCTGTCTCAAAAGGTTGCCGAATATTTGTAAATCATTTAAAGAATCGCAAATATTAAACGAATTTGTGATGAAAGTATAAAAAAAAATCAAGAAGGAAGACGAAATATGGCTTAATGTCACGTCTGGGTCCAGCAACACGCCAATAGAGGATCACGGTCACTTTGGAGGATCACGGTCAACACAAAAATACACATTCCGGTTGCTCAGTTCACAAGTTAAGCTTATATTTCTACATCAAGAATTCAACTCGATGATTTTATTAAACTAACAAAAAATGCAATATTGAATGTAATTTACAAACTGTATGTCTTTCTGAGTCAACAGTCCTTCTATCTGTAAGAACCGTACGATGCTGTGTCGGCAGCACGCTGTACTGGTCGGACTGGGGCGCGCAGGCGCACATCGGGCGCGCCGGCATGGACGGGTCCGCGCGGCGCGTGCTAGTGCGCGCGGGGCTGTACTGGCCCAACGCGCTCACCGTGCTGCCCGCCTCCAACGAGCTGTACTGGGCCGACGCGCGCGAGGACTACATCGCCGTGGCCGACCTGGACGGCAACAACGTGCGCGTGCTGTTCTCGAGAGGTGAGTCGCCGGCGCGGCGCGTGCGACGCCCACGCGGCCGGCACTGACCCTGTCCTCCCGCAGAGAGCATGCCGTGGCTCCGGCTGCACCACGTGTTCGCGCTGGCGGTGTGGGACGGGCGCGTGTACTGGTCGGACTGGGAGACGCGCGCCGTGGAGTCCTGCCGGCGCCGGCCGCGCCGCCTGCCAGCCGCCGCCCCCGCCGCCAACAGCAGCGCTAGCAGCGGCGGCGCCTACGAGTGCCGCACGCTGCTGCACACCATCCACAAGCCCATGGACCTGCGCGTGTACCACCCCGCGCGCCAGCCGCCGCAGCCCGGTCAGTAGCGCACCCCACATCCCCAACACACTTGCTAATATTAACGCCACCGCAGACGTTGAGTGTGCGAGTCTTGTGTCACAGAGCTGTCGGCGAAATGCGAGGCGCTCAACTGCTCAGGGTTGTGCTTGCTGACGCCGGCCCCCCCGGGCGAGCCGGCCGGGGCTCGCTGCGCCTGCCCCGAGCACTGGGTCCTGGGGCCCGACGGGCGCTCGTGCACGCCCAACTGCACGTCAGCGCACTTCGTGTGCGCGTCTGCGCTCAAGTGCATCCCGTTCTGGTGGCGCTGCGACACGCAGGACGACTGCGGCGACTCGTCCGACGAGCCCGACACGTGCCCGCCCTTCCGCTGCTCGCCCGGCCAGTTCCAGTGCGACAACGGCCGCTGCGTGCACCCCTCGCACATCTGCGACGGCTCGCCGCACTGCGGGGACGGCTCCGACGAGCGCGACTGCGACAAGGTGACGACGTGCGTCTCTCTGCGCGGCCCGAAGCCCCGACGCTCAACTAATCGTTCTGTTGCTGCAGTTCACGTGCCTGTCGTCGCAGTGGAAGTGCCGCGGCAACGCGAGCGCGCACGTGTCCGCGCGCTGCGTGCCCGCGGGCGCGCGCTGCGACGGGCGGCGCGACTGCCACGACGCGGACGACGAGGCCGACTGCCCGCCGCGCACGTGCCCGCCGCACCACGTCAGTACTGCTGCAGACACTATGCGCACTGTGTTCCCATTTCGCGCTTATTTCGTGCTGACGTGCGGACTGTCCACAGTTCACGTGCGCTAACGGCGCGTGCGTGCCGCTGGTGTGGGTGTGCGACGCGGACTCGGACTGCGGCGACGGCTCGGACGAGGGCGCCATGTGCGACACGCGCACGTGCGCGGCGGGCGAGTTCCGCTGCGGCTCGGGCCGCTGCATCCCGCGCGAGTGGCTGTGCGACGCCGAGCCCGACTGCCCCGCGCGCGAGGACGAGGCCGCGTGCGGCCCGGGCCGCGCGCCGCCCCCCTGCGACCCCACGTACTTCCGCTGCCCCGACGGGCGCTGCGTGCCGGGCCGCTGGCGCTGCGACCTGGACGACGACTGCGGCGACGGCGCCGACGAGCTGGGCTGCTCGCCGCGCGCCTGCTCCGAGTCCGAGTGGCGCTGCGGCTCGGGCGAGTGCGTGCGCGCCGCGCTGCGCTGCTCGGGCGCGCCCGACTGCGCCGACGCCAGCGACGAGCAGGGCTGCGCGCCGCACTGCGGGCCCGGCGCGCGCGCCTGCCGCGCCGGCCGCGCCTGCGTGCGCGCCGCCTGGTGGTGCGACGGCGAGCCGGACTGCGCCGACGGCTCGGACGAGGCGGAGTGCGCGCGGCGCGGCAACGACACGGCGCGGTGCGGCGCGCGCCTAGACTGCGGCGGCGCGGCGCGCTGCGTGCCTGACGCGTGGCGCTGCGACGCGCGGCGCGACTGCGCGGACGGGCGCGACGAGGAGCCCGCGCTGTGCGAGCACCGCGTGTGCCCGCCGCCCATGTTCCGGTGCGTGTTTCGGCTCGCGGCTGCGCTTAATGCTACAAGCAGACGTTGAAGTGACCGTTGTGTGTGCAGATGTAACGACGACACGTGCCTGCCCCCCAACCTGGTGTGCGACGGCGTGGAGGACTGCGACGGCGACGAGAACCCCGCTTTCTGTGAGCCCCTCTCTGCGTGTAGTGTGTGTCGCGCTGTGTCCGTGCTAACCGTGTGCGTGTGCAGGTGACCGGCGGCGCTGGCTGGGCGAGGAGGCGGCGTGCTCGCGCGAGGAGAGCATGTGCGACGACGGGCGCTGCGTGCCCGCCAACTCGTCGTGCGACGCAGGTTCGTGTGCCGAGGTGCATGTGGTGCGTACACGTGTGCGCGAGCTAACTGACGTGCTTTGTGTGCAGGCGGCGCGCGCGCATGTCGCTGGGACTCCTGCTCGCAGCTGTGCCTGCCCAAGCATACCAACCACACTTGCAAGTGAGTCATCACTGTATGTGACGAGACAGCGTTGTGTTCGTAGTACTTTGCACGAAGGTGCAATGCGCGAGTACATCTCTGTAACATGACTGCATCCTTCAAATGAATAAATAGTGTGTTGTTTGCATCAGATGCGTGGCCGGCTTCAAGCAGCGCCAGCTGCCCGACGGCACGCTGACGTGCGAGGCGCTGGGTGAGTCACTCCGCCGTGCTTGTGCTGCGACCGGTGGTCCGGCCTCGTACGTACTGGAACACTCGACTATACGTGAATGTGTGTCAGGTGACAAGCCGCTAGTGGTGATCGCGACGGGCGGCGCGCTGCACGTGTGGGAGGCGCACAAGACGCACGACGCGCACGACGCGCACGAGCAGGCGCAGGCCGAGCACGACGCGCGCGCGCCCGACATCACGTGCGTCACCGGCGCGCTGGTCGCCGACACGTGGTGGCTGGTGTGGGGCGACGCCAGTGGCCGCGTGCTGAGGGCCAACATCACGACGCACATGCGACCGGGCGCGCCGCCCGCGGCCGCGGCTGACATCGCCGCCAGGCAGGAGGTCATCGTACGTACTCCATCCACTACCGTGTCGCTAGGGAGCGCCTCGAATCATATATAAATAAGCTTTATGCCTGTAGTTAAGATGACGAAAAAGGAATGAAGATAGGTTACTTACATTTTACTGATCTCTGAGGAACATTGAAGTTGCGGCAATAGTAAACTGTGGAAAATGAAATTATTTCAATACAGTACTGACGTCTCCACAGATAAGCGCGGGCGGCGAGGTGCGCGGCGTGGCCGTGGACCACGTGTCGGCGCGCGTGTACTGGACCAGCGCGGGCGGGGGCGCGGGCGGGGGCGTGCACGTGGCGGCGCTGGACGGGCGACGCCGCGCCACGCTGGTGCGGCGCGCGGCGGCCGAGCCGGACGACGTGGTGCTGCACAACGCCAGCCGCACGCTGTTCTGGGCGGAGCGCGGCGCGCGCGCGGGCGTGCTGGCGGCGGGCGCGGACGGCGCGGGCGCGCGCTGGCTGGTGCGGCGGCGCGTGCGGCGCGTGGCGGCGCTGGCGCTGGACGCGGCGGCGGCGCGCCTGTACTTCGTGGACGCGTACTACGACACGCTGGAGTCCGTGGCGCTGGACGGCTCGCAGCGCGTGACGCTGGCGCGCTTCGCGCAGCGCCCCACCGCCGCGCCCAAAGCGCCCACGCTCTACGTGGACGGAGGTACGGCTCTAGTCTTATCCTATACCGTGACATTCTGTTCATGTATCGGGGGGCACGACAGTGCCCCCGCCAAGACGAGTCAAGCGAAGCGCAAGGGCACTACCTACCTTTTCTCGAAGTGTTTCGTCGTTTTTTTGAACCCTCATAGTGTTGGTTTCCGATGTACCAGATAGTTCATATTCTCAGGATATGATGTCAATAATAAACTAATTAAACATACAAAGTCTCAATTGAATAGCTCTAATACTTTAGATTTTATTGATATCTAAAATACACCGATTCCGTCACTGACACACTCACTGACACACTGATGATCATCAAAATGTTTGGCTACTTCCAGAAGTGCTAGAAAGTTGAAATTTAACCTATACATAAAACCTTAAAGCAAATGTAAAACATGTACAATTCAAAAAAAAAAGGCAGAGATTAAAAATCTCATAGGGCATCAAAAAATTCGTCCGCGTCGCTGTCAATGGGGCACTTGCCCCATTGACAGCGACGTTGAAACTTTGTATGTAATCTAAGTTTAGAAAACAACCAACAAAAAAATTCATAAACTTTTAACTTTCGCCCCCCATCCGCTAAAATGGGGGGGGGGCGTGGTAGTTTGTATTAGACTTCACAATGTTAGGGTACTTCCTGAAGTGCTAGAAAGCCGAAAATTGGTATGTAAACATAAATGTTTCATGAACTCCCCCTGCACTGCTGATGAGCAAGAAATTTACTCCAAGAAAAGAAGAAAAATTTAAACATTAAAAAGGCTGCCTAGCAACTTACAAAGAGAAGTGAAATCCCACCAAAAACAATTCATGTAAAATATTGCCGAGACATAAGGTTTGCCCTATGAAAAAGATATCAGATCTCATGTAGAGCCAAGCTTCTGAATCTGCACGTCCTAACTCTGCCGACCCTAATATATATTTTTACTGATATGTAGAATTTGTGAAGTTAGGGTCGGCAGAGTAAACGAGTAAGAGTATACGAAAAATATACCATGACATAACTGATATATTATATGGATAATAATGTAGTAGTTATGCCATGATATATTTTTCTAGATCAGGAACTGAAAGTATGAACTATTTCCCTTCGAACATAATATTTTTTTCTAAACTGCAGTCTTAAAAGTCGACACTTTCCAATACGTATAATAAAATTATCGTTTTATATTCATTTTCATTATTATCACATGTAGCAGCAACGCATGAAGCAACTACTCATTCAAAAGTACCTCAATTATAATAATAGTCTAATTGAAACATATGCTTAGCCTGTGACATACTATGCAAGAAGAACAAGAGAGCGTCGGTGAGCCCTTTCTCTATCAGTACGTGAGTCGTATTCGTCTGCAGAGATCCGCCTGGCGGGCAACTCGTCTAGCGCGAGCGTAGTGTGGTCGCGAGCGTGCGCACGCGCCGCCGTGTGGGAAGAGTGGGTATGGTGCGGGACCGCACGCGGCATACTGCGCCTGGCCAAGCGGCCCTCGCGGGCCCCCGGGCCCCCCCCGCGCCCCGCGCGGGCTCCAGCGCGAGCTCTCACTGCACTGACACTGCTACACGGCGCCATGTTCCCGGCGGGCGGCGCGGACCCGTGCGCAGGCGCCTGCGACGCCAGCGCGCTGTGCGTGCGCAGCCCGCAGCCCGAGGGCTTCGCCTGCCTGTGTCCCGACGGGCTCGTGCCCGTAGACGAAGCCGCCACACTCGTGAGTATCGTCGTCGTATACTCATATCGCTTCTATTTTAGGTATTGTTCATATTAATATGAAACTTGTCTAAATTAGATATTGGTCAGTATGAAGTTGCCGCCCAGCCCAGGCCTCCCAGTTAAATTACTGCTTTCTACAAGAAATAACTACATTAAAAAATGAATATAGGAAAACCAACTTCCTTAGGTGTGCCCCGCGGCTCCACGCGTGTTTTACAATCAAATGTTTACTTACCTTACCATATGTAAGTACATTGTGACACGCAGCGATTGAGTATTGAGCATTCATTCCTCAAACACCTTACACAGAACTGGCAGACTTGACACACGCCTACAATGCTCGAGTTCCATACTAACTTACTTCCACCGAATCCGAGTAACGAAACTAATTTAATTTGTTTCAAGAAATTCGGAAAAACTAAATAGGGTGCATATGTTTAAATTTCAATGATAGATGTACAGTTGTAGACAGGCTTCTGTTATTTTACATTACCTACATTATTTCTGAGTTAGGCATCGCAAAGCGAAGCTGGTGGGTAGGCGGCTGCCATATCTCTTGTGTCGATTGTGTGTCTAAAAGTTAATACTGTTATAGTTCTTTTTTCTTCCTTTAGGAGCACCGCAAGTGCATGATCCCGCGCGGCGCGATGAGCAGCCCCACGGCTTCCCCGGGCACGTGCACGCTGGCGTGCGGCGCGGGCGCGTGCGTGCTGGGCCCCGGGGGCCCTCGCTGCCGCTGCCCGCCGCTGTTCGCGGGCGAGCGCTGCCAGCACTACCGCTGCGCGCAGCACTGCCACCGCCGCGGCCGCTGCGAGCTGGACGAGAGTGCGCAGGCGCCGGACACGGACGCGCCGCCGCCGCTGAAGGTACCGTCGGTCGCATGACTCACTGTATCTGCCTTGTCGGTCATGTTCCTTTCATATAACCTATTACACCTTCTGTAAAACATAAATTACAATAATGTGTTGGTCGCACACACAAAACGCAGCTCATTTCGAAACAAAAAAAAGCGTCAAGTATTTACTTACTCACGATTTCGGCAGGTGAGACACGTACAATGTTAATGTTATCGACTGTGCCCCTAATGATACATTGTATAAAATATAACGGACTCAAAAACTTAATTTAAGTTCGTCAAGTTTCGATAACCGTGTGTCATCGTGTTGCGTCAGTGCGTGTGCAACGCGGGCTACGCGGGCACGCGGTGCGAGCGCGTGGTCGCTGGCGCCCCCGCCGCGTGCGCCAACCTGACGTGCGAGAACGGCGCCACGTGCGTGCGCCTGGCGTGCGAGGACGGCGCCGACTGCGCGGGCGCCGGCCGCGACAAGTGCCTCTGTCCGCCCGACTACACAGGTACACACACCGTCACAATGGAATCGACAAGTCCCAGTCCGACCACAACGACCCCACCCACGTCTTTCAATTATTATTATTATTATATATCAAACTAATCAAGTATCATAGCAAAGAGTCCAATAGATAGTTAAATCTCCTATGCTTTCTAAAGATATGGTTAGATTACAACTCATTGGGAAAAATTGGAGAAAAATGTAGTACTCGTTGGTATGAAACTGTCCAAATAGGTATTCAATCTCAAACAGTCACAATACAGTTAAAATAAAATAAACAGGATTTCGCCATTTGAAAGATGTTCCATAGTACTGATGAATGTGCAGTTGTTAATATTCGCAATGTCCCCGCGCGGCAGGCGAGCGCTGCGAGCGCTGCGTGGCGGGGCCGGAGTGCGCGGGCGGCGTGTGCGTGCGCGACGCCGCGGGCGCGCGCTGCCGCGCCGCCATCTGCGAGTTCTTCTGCCTCAACCAGGTAGTATCATCATCATCGAATATGTCATGCTCTGTGCTCCGCTAACGCGCGCGTGGTCGCAGGGCACGTGCAGCGTGTCGGCGGTGGGCGCGGTGTCGTGCGCGTGCCCGGGCGCGTGGTCGGGCGAGCGCTGCCAGCGCCCCGCCTGCGTGGACGCCGCGTGCGCGCGCGACGACCTCACCGCGCACGACAACGACACCAGGAACAACAGTCAGTACACGCTTGTTACTTTACACTAACATCCACGACACGAGACTATATTGTTTCGATAATAATCATTTTGTTTTCATAGTCAATTACTATCAATAACCGCATTTACCAATAATGTGTGGAGTTCCCCATGGGTCTATTCTAGGTCCTATTTTTTATTGCTTTCCGTATATACTTACTAATACCTACCATTTTTTGTATTAATATCCAATTAATAGTCTACATGTACACAAAGTATACAGAGAAGCTATCGTTTACTAAAGTATAATAAGTTAGTTACCCAACCTAGCCTTTTGCTCTTACCAAACATGACAACTGAATTGGGCAAAAATAAATATGGAGAGGGAGAAGAGGTACAACTATATAGCAGAATACCCTCATGTGGCAATAATGAACACTCATTCAAGAATCAACGAGCTCAACATTATGCATTGAATTACCTAGTGTATTCATAACACCTACGTAGTGACGAACTCGAAGATATAATTAGTTTAGCCTAAAGTAAACGTTGTTCTCAAGTAAGTCACTGTGTTTCTTGAGACTTGAATATGTTTAAAGCTAAACTCAAGTAGGTACTTATCGACTGATCACATAACCTAAGCTGACAGGTATAAAAATCCAGCTTCATACAGTCGACTCGTATGTATGGAGATCTCACACTGTCTCTCAGCGTGCGCTCGCGCTACGTACTTACGAGTGGTACATGCGTAGTGATAATGTTTTCGCTCATGGGAGCGTGTGTATGGATGCCGCGGTCGGAGCACTTTCACTGACGCACTCGAGGCGGCCCGCGTCTGCCGGTGAAGGACACGTCGTCGCATCGTCTGGCCTTCGAGCGTACTTCATATTCCGTAGAGAAGTGCACCGAACTTATCGCCGATATGCATAAATTATACTTATATACCGCTTTTACGCAATTTAATCAAAAGTTAAAATTGAAATAATATCGGGTAAAAAATAAAGAAAAATGACCTCGATCTGAATCTAGATTGCGCGTCGTTTTAATCGAATTACTTAAAAACCCGTTGACACTGAATAATGAGAAGTGCGGGTGGTAGCACGCATGCGTCACCGCGGGGAGCAGTCCCCGCGCGGGCGCCGGGGCATTACCTGCACGAGGCGGCCATCATTCCGGGAAACGTTTACTCGATAGTACGTACCACCGGGTGCCAGAGACAGTAACATGTGACGATTGTAGCCGTACGTTTTACTGGAAGCACAACGATTAAACACAACACCTCGTCGCGACTTCGTGAGCGCGCCGAGTAGCGGCATCTCGTTAGTTGTTGTTGCTTGTCTGGCCACTTATAGTGACTAATATGAAGCTCGTGGAGTTGTCTCGTCCACGTGTTGTGCTCAGTGAGGCAGCGCTGCCGCACTGAGCGCGCCGCTCGCCCGCGCCGGCTGGAGGCCGCCGCCGCGCGATCAGGAAAACGTACTGCTTCTTGGAAAACATTTATTTATACTTTAGCTTACACGACTTGATGGATTTTAATAATTAACGTGGTACCTACATTCAGAGAACATTATAAATTATAGCTACTCAGTACTCTTTAAATAAATGAAAACAACCAAGTTATATGACTTAGCGGTTACATAACAAACAATATAATTTATTTATTATAGTTAGTAACGCGTAGCTAACGTTCTGTGGCTATTCGATAGGCTATTAGCTCTGGGCATTGTTTGCCGCGGCAGCGGTGACTCCGTCATGGTCGCACGTCAGTGTGAACGAATTAGCCAAACAAAAGTTACATTTTACTGGTTATTGGTTTGTATCCGTCTCCGATAATTTGTTTTTAGGGTTCCGTATCCAAGGGTTGCCAATTACGGAACATTATCATTACTAAGACTCCGCTGTCTGCCCGTCCGCGTCCGTCTGAATATTCACAGTCTATAATTAATACTACGACTGCCATGACAAGTTATGTTTTTTTAGTATGTGGTATTAAATATTGTACGGCGCTACAGAACCCTTCGCGTGCGGTTTTTATTTTTCTTTTGAGTTACCTAATGATTTAGCAATCGGGTTTTTTTGTTTGAATAATATTTGATTTCTTGTTTTGTGAGATGTACCGTGGCGTCGCTAGTTAATTGATATTCAGAGACGTTATCATGTTGTCATCCTCGTGTCGATCATTCAAGTCGATGTAGATGTTATAACCAGGCGCTATCTCGTTAACCTCTTTCTACAACTTGTAGTGTGTGGGTACGTCTCTATGTTTATTTATACTCGAGTACTTAGGTATGGGTTAGTATTTTTATAAAAGCGCCATCGTTCAGCTCGCGGGGGTTTCGACCTCACAATCAGACGATTCCTAATGATTTCGTGTAAAATCTTCTGGATTGTGTGCTCCATGAAATACATGTGTTTTGTATTCTTTATTGCTTACATGAATTTTGCTAGTTTTTTTTTTTCAGTACAAGTAAAACAAAACAACGTCATAAACAGCTTCGCTACCTAGATATACTAAAATATCGAAAAGCTCTCGTGTCATATTTCTTTGAGCAAAAATATTTATGAAAAGCCAGTTGTTTTATCGTACAGTTGGTCTATAGATTCACAAGTAGTTTCACCTAGTTTCTAAGGGTACCCAATGAATTTAATATCAGCCTGTATATTTTTCTGACTTACTACATAGAAATACAATTACCGTCTTGTGTTGTGCTATAACGTTGACGTCTATATGTCGCCGCCTATATGATATTATGACACTAACGTTAACATTATTCAAAAATCGTCCTCGTTCAGTCAGTTTTCCAACGAGTAAGGGATGCTTCATTACCAGTCAGAGTTGCTCATTATGTGTTTGTCATTGCAGTTGAAAGGTAGAACCAGCCTTCAGCTAGGTGCATTCATCGAAATGTTCACATTATCAGACTTATATTAGAGGGGGTCGTGCCTGGGGTTCTGCAGCCCGTGTCTATACCGATAGTGCCACTGACGAGTGTCACGTGTAGTACGCACACGATTTGATACATTTGCAAAACCTACGCCGCCGTATCGTTGCTACCCTGATAGTGTCCGAGCGAGCGCAAACTGTTTAGTTTGTTCTCTCAAACAGGACGTGGCATGCTATCTGTGCACCGACCTTGGTTACTTAAAGCTTAGTAGTGCTCTGTGACTCTTTTGTTGCATAAAGTCCAAGAAACGTATTTTGCCTTATGCAAATACTGAGCGATCAATTATCCACAGCCACCTTGAGTGGCGCCACGTTGTAAATTTCAATAATTACACATTAAGCTTATCACATTAATTAGCGAACAGCGACATTGATCATCGCTATGGCGCGATCACACTAGGTCGTTAAGCCCGTTGTTCAGGCGTTTGAATGACTTTATTATCTATATTTGGTCATCGCAATGGAATACGAGCTAACGACTGCGCGTAGTTTGGGTGAACATCATTTACTTACACTTGGTGGTCAGCCCGAATTCCATAGGAAATAGAATTCGGTCTATCGACTAAGTTTAGTTGCGCCATTACTTAATAACACTTAATGACAGCGACATGACGTGACGTGGCGCGCCAGGCGGCACTCAATGATCTTGATGGATTTGCGTTAACCTGTCGCCGTAACGTAGCCATTAGCCCCTGAGCATGTGCCTCTGTTACTAGTGTGCTGTAGGTACTATAATGACGTCCAGTGCACACATTAGCCGTGACGAGCGGACACATGGCACGTGCGGCATCTGAGAGCCACTTTAGTAAAGCGCTTGATAGATTGGCGTCGCGGACATATTTACCATTGAACCTAAATTGACCTGCACGCTGTACTTTGTACCAGTTTGTGGGCCGTGACCATGGTGTGCGGCGTCAAGTGCATGAGGACGTCGGCGTGACGTCGACGCTGCGCATGACGCGGTGAGTGGTCGCTGGTGCTCGCCGCTCGGCACCACCTCCAGTGCCGCGCAGACTGTGCGGGCGCAGTTCAGGCGCGTGCGGCGAGGTGCGCGACCACTCAATTACACTTCTTATTAACATTTATATTGGCGCGGCTTCACTCCGCGGTCAGTGGTGTCAGCGCGGCCGCGGGCGCCGGTCACCCGTAGAGCTGCGACTGTCTGTGTGCGTGTGATGCCGGCCACGAGTGACGTCAGGCGGTAGTGATCGTGCGTTCGTGCTGTAGCGGCACAGTGACAGACCGAGTGATGGCTGGAGCTCGCAGGAGGCGCGCGCGGGAAGGTGAGCGGGCAGGTGTTTGCGCGCCAAATTGTACTTATTAATTATTTCTGTCATAAAGGTACAATTGTTACAGTATGCTGATGTAGCACAGGTCAGAGCGGTCCCAGGGTCGCTCGAGTCCAGTAGGGCGCCTATAAACTGTGTAGGCGGTTTGTATTGCCATCTTTCATAGAGACGAGCTTCAAACTGCAAGTTTTTTATTTACTAAGTCGGCATTCAATTAATTGTATGGTGAAAGTTTCTCATCGTTTAAATTCTCTCAGACAACAATGTAGGTACAAATTGTTCTGTTTGTGACTTGATCATTTCTCAATGACAAAAATGAATAAATCGACTAAAACTATATAACCGCCGGAGTTAATGGCCATTAGTTATCCGACGAATAAATATTCGTCCTTTACGATAGCAACTAATCTCTCATAACAGAATTCTCGAAATTCATAAAAACGTTTCATCGTCTAAGAAATACCTACTTAGTTTATTAATTAAAATTAGTCGTTACCTTATTCATTAGTGCGCTTCGCGGAACACCTACGGTTGTAGTAATTAGTAGTTCTTCGTGCTTGGCGCGACAGTTTTTTTCATTTGGATGGCCCAAAACATAATCACTTCTACGACATCGTTGATTACTTTGGCTGCATGTTTCGGGGCACAGAGGGCAATATAGAGAGAATGTAGGTGGAGCGTGGTTGGTGACGCTCCACACCCTGCAGTGGATCTGCCACGGCGCCCCGCTTTGCGAGGCTGGAGCTTCACGACTCACGAGCACTCGGAGCGTGATGGCGGTGCAAGCCTTGATGGTGCAAGCTCGCTGAGCGGCGCAGTGAGCGAGTCTGCGCTAAAGATGCCGCGCCGTGTGTCAGTGTTGCGATAGGTCAAGGTCGCCGCCGACCGGTCGTGGAGGGTTGCGCAACCGACCGCCGCCGACCGGCTCGGTGCTCAGCTGATGATATGAATTTATGGGTTGCTATGTTTAATTATTACATAGTTGCGTTTCATTATTTGTTGACTCGTATGTAAAATGCTTTTGTTATGATTGATATGGGAGTCTGGTGTTCTCTAGGCTTGCCATAACTGTCAGCGATCAATACGGCACGTTTTAAAATAAAATAAAAAAAGTAGAAATCAAAGTTTTTATACGAATGATGGTAGGTATTTGTGACAATTTTTAACTTAAATTAGCTCGATTTAACTTATGTAATGATCCCGTTTTTGCTTTAATACAATTTAAATTTGGTCGAAAATAGGTATTCAATTACGGGACGCGATGGTCAAATGGGGTGACACGTCCCGTGAACACGGGACTTATGGAAACCCTCAATATCATGCACTCAATTTTTGAAAAAAAAAAGCAATTCAACATTTGTCAGAAATTTTGTATCTATCCAGCGATGTGGACGCATGCCGGTGTAATAATGAGTGTTGTTTCCTGGCGCAGCTCGCGCGGAGTGCGGCGCGGGCGCGTGCGCTAACGGCGGGCACTGCGTGCGCACGGCGCGCGGGCCCGCGTGCGCCTGCGCCGGCGCGTGGGGCGGCGCGCGCTGCGGGCACTACGTGGGGCACGACCACGCCTGCGCCGCGCGCGCCTGCGCGCCGCCCGCGCTGTGCGTGTGGGGACCTGACCGTGCGTATACCTTGCCTTTCACACGATCCTCATTCGCTCGTTATTAAACGTATCCGTGACATTCCTCTCATACAAACAACTTATAAAGGGCGCCGACAGCTTATAGCTACATTACCACGACGAAAGAGAACCTGACAACAGCGACTGACTACTTGTCGGTCACCGGCGCAGCTTACAAACTCTTACATATTCGTAATAGGTACTCATTTATAATTTCAGGGATTCGTGTGTATGTCTGCGCGTCCGCCACTCATTGCTCTTAACATTCTTATCTCAGCTGTTAAAATTTTTCTGTTCCATACAGCAGTACAGTCGCTGATTCTCTATAAGCATGTTACATCTGTTTGTCAGTGAGCGCAACGGAACCTGGACCAGTGTACTGTGCATGCCTGGAGGGCGCCAGCTGCACGGCGCCGCACTCGCTGGCGCCGGCGGCCGTGCCGGCGGGCGCGGCGGGCGCCGGGGTCGCAGGGGGCGCCGGGGGCGCGTGGGCGGGCGCCGTGCTGGCGATGCTGTCGCTGCTCGCTGCCGTGCTCGCCGCGCTCTACCTGCTCCACAGGAGAAGACAGTCAGTACCACATCTATATTATGATGATGCCGCTCGCGAGGCCGCTGAACTAATGCGTGTTACACTGTCCCGAGCAGCGGCGCGTTCGTGCACGCGCGCCTGTCCGACAACGTGGAGATCAACAACCCCATGTACCTCGCCGGCGAGGACGAGCTCGACGTGCCGCGCGTCACCCACAACGTAAGTACGCACAGCGTGACAGCGAGAGGCTTGTCTGCCAAGCACAGAAGTTCCGGAGATTATTGCGTTCACTGTGCAACTCTATTATATCAATAAATGTAGATAACACCTGTTTGGACGCTACAAGTAGTGAGTGACCTACTGTTATACACTATAGCACTACTATAGCAAACCGTATGCTAATTAGATCGATTTGATTTTAACGTTGCCATACTAGGAATTCCTTCAGTATCGTGGGCGTTTACATATTATACGTATCAACTCACTTATGCACAAACAGGAACAACCACCTGTGAGTCATACCAATATTTGTACCGTGCGGGAATCGAACCCGCGACACGCACCGCAGCTGTCAATCGCTCGGCCACTGCGCCAATCGTGCCGACAATTGGAAACAAATTGTTTAAATACATGTAACGTATCTCATAATAACGCCTCGCGATACAGTCGGCTGCTCTATAATGCAGCTGAATTATTTTCGGATATGCTTCAACGTGACGTTTACATTCCGAGCTCTCCGCCAATGTAATTTATAAATGCATCTTATGATGATTGGACTCGCATATAAAAGCGAGCGCCTCATGCGATAACACCGCCCATTGTACAATTAACTTCATTTTTACTGCGTGCGAAGCTTTGATAAATAAGTATAATGCAGGCACGCCGCGTGCGACCTCCTGTTGTCGCACTATGATGTTCAATGGCGGTGAGAGCCAATGTCTCGCTATCACACATTGTTTAGGAGCATCATTAGCGTTTAACACGTAGGTACTTGTTGATGCTTTGTTTTTACTAATAATTAGCGTATTGTCGGTAACAGAACGGCGGCAACCACTTCGCGAACCCCGTGTACGACAGCATGTACGCGCCGCAGCAGAACAACCCCGCAGAGGTAACACACTAGCGCCCGGCGCCGACTGCCCCTTGAGCCTTCCCTACGACTAACACTGATCATGTCCTCCGTGGATACACAGCTATTCACAAGTTCCATTGCAATAGGTGACCTTGACCCCGATATGTGTGATCATTTGATTGTTTTCTACTATCCGGTTACAGATTCTTACAGCAGTGATATTCAGTTAGGGTTACCTAAAGAGTCTGGACATTTAACTTTGTGATGTTTCTTTTGTGAGACCCTTAACTTATTTTATTTTCCTAATTCAAAGTCCCTGCAAATCCGGACGACTGGCAACTATAATATATTCAGTAGAATTGAATTTGATAGCGGAGGAATTCGAAGCTAATAAAATTCTAGTAATGGTAATTTTTTGATTTATAATATATTTTGTTGTTATTGGCAATCTCGCGGGTTGTGCATGTGTGGGTGTAGCTCGTCAATGTACAAATATGAGATTGTATGGAGGAAGGTCGACGGTGAGGTTTTTACGTCGGCAATTTGACATTACGTGTTGAAAAAACCAAACGTCATGTTCAATATATCAAGCGAGGATAAGTACATCGTTCGTCGAATACATCTAATCGTAACCATAAAACAAAATGTTTTTCCCCACTGTCGCTAACTCGCCGCGTCCTCACTCGTCGTGACTCACAAACGCGGAAGCTTTATTTTTTTCCCAAATTAACGTACCCATGATTGTTTGTTTATTATTTTTTTCTCACACAAAGTTGTTCTTTTTAAACATGCGCCTGTGCGCACATTCACATAATGCACACATTAATCTCACCAGCGAGCTAAATGGACAAGAAACGAATGTAGTACATTGCCTCTGAAGTTCTAACCATCACTAAAACACTAATCGTGTTAGAGTCGAACCGATTGCCGCGGAGCTCGTGTGTAGATGGTAGAAACTCATTTAAAATAAGTATAAGTCAGTGCATGACGTATGACGTACGTCCCGTGGGCGTGTTGTTGCGCAGGAGCACGCCAACCTGCTGGCGGAGCGCGCGGACGCGACGCCGCCCCCCGAGCGCGCCGCGCTGCTGTGAGCAGCACGTCACTCCTGAATGTCTACGAGGCCTAATTTAACTGTATGTTTAAACCAAACGTATTGAAACATGTCTTAGGTTTTAAATTATCTATTTTAAGAACTCGACCAAACTGCAACGTGTTGACGTAGGGACACTATGTAGCGATCTGTCACGAGCTGTAGGACACGTTATCGAGCATACAATATGAGGATTGCATACGAGGGGCCGCGCTGCCGGCTGTCGGCTACGCTGCCGTGTCATTTGAAGGAGATAATAGTAATTAAGTGAGTAGCGACCAGCAAATCAGTCTCGGAGTCGTTTATATTTTATTTTGACCAAAAAGGAAATAAAGTGTCCGCTAGACGTTACGGGGCGCGCCTTTGTATGTTGCAATATTATACATAGAGGGTCGAGCTAACCAGAATCTCATTACCTGTGTAGTACATAGTAATATTGTGAGTCGGCGAGCGTCGCGGAGGTGCCCGCGCTCCGGCGCAGCGCGACGCGCGCCCGCTTGCGTACATGGTAGCGTGGATGTGTAACATGCAATGTGATCAATTTGTAGTGTTGTACATAACCGATATACTCTTGCCTAGTTGTGTAGACTGTCCTCCAACAAGTACATTTATATTTATACGTATGCTAAGTGAAATCACAAGTATGCGCTTGCCTCTTGACTAACTCGTGCCATATCAGTGACGTATTAACAATCGACACTAACGATTCTTAAGATTTCTTGACATTTTTAAATAGAGCACAAACTCGCACAACACGGTGTGCCCAACATCAAGTTTGTTGCCGCTGTTGGATCACAGTTGACAACTTGACGCCAGGGACATACTTGAACTTGGGATAAACAATGTTCTATAAGTTAGTCACAGTTGCAGCCACATAGTATAATTACTGTGCACACTGCACGTATGACGTAGTGATCATTTTTTGCTTCACTATTTCCAAAGTTCCTCAAACATACTTATGACTTTTTTAATGTCTTTATTTTGTATTTATTTAAAAGAATATAATGATAGTTAAGAGTACATACAAGGCCAGTTTAATTAGTAAATAACGAGCAGTCGGCGTATAACTTTAACAATTTGTATAATCTTTATTTTGGCAGCTTTTTGACCTTGCGTTGTGCAACTTGTGATTTTTTGTATTTTTTTACTCTGTATATTGTTATAAGTTTACAATGACACTCGGGTTCTGCTCAAGACCCGACAGTGACGGGAGCCATCGAGCTTATTTGAACCGTAGGACTTCAAATAAGTACAATATGTCGTGCATATGATAGCTGTAATTACGCTTTGATACAATAGCATGTATGATGGAACTTGTGCCAAATTGTTGTGATGTACGACGACGTAACTGTTGCGTGTCGGAGCTCAAATACTTAACCCGTGCTCATGACTAGTGCGCAGGCTGACGTCTCGCGCTCAATGAATATATTTATAATTATTTGCTCAAATTAAATTCGCATTTATCACAGATGCTGAGGGTCGCGTTTGCGACGCGGTTTTGCTTAAACGACTGTTATAAACATATCACATGAGATTATCTGTCGAGTACAACTTTTACGTTTAGTTTTAAAAATAAATGAAATATTATCATTAGCAGTATATTTAAGTAAGCACTTACTGTTCATCACAACACTAACTTCTCCGGTATCGTAATGTAGGAATAGCCCCAAAATATATGTGATTAGTTGTAAGTTAATGACTTGAACAATAAAAACATTTGATTGCATTCGTTGTGGTTTTATTTGATTGTAATTAAAGAGTAAGTCTAACCTTAGCTGACCGACATTGTAGCGTGCTCGCCCGACACGTGCGGCGCCGCGGGTCCGCCTGGTCTGCTCCTGCCGCCACACTTCGCTAGTTCACTAAGTAAGTCAGAATCAAAATTAAACATTAGTCGTGTTATTTATTGGAATTCAATCATCATACGAGTCGTGTGGTGAGGCCATTCTTGCCATAACTCGTTTTCGACAAGCTTCAAGGATGAGGGAGGCGGTTCGTGTTGTGCATATAATGAAACTATCAAAACTAAATGTGAACAACTCATTTATACATGATACATAGATCGCATCTCAGTATCGAGCGGTCAGTAGAATTCGTCGTGTGTGGCGGGCGCGGCACAGTTGCGCACGTTGTCCTGCGCGAGGTACAGCTCGGCGATCTGTTGCGCGGACGTGGCCTGCTCCGGGCTCTTGTCGTCGCGCACGCGCACGAACCTGCAACGTGCCATAAAGATTCCTCATTCAAATCAAACTGATTTTTGTTAGAATACGATACTTAGACCCAATTTCACCAAACTCTTTCTAATCAGACATCAGCTAATTCGCCTTTAAATTTAACAGCGCTGTTAAAATAATGAGTGTCCCATGGTGAAAATTTAACAGATCATTTATTGATCAAGCATCAACTGAATGACATTCAAAATATTCATTCAAAATATAAAGCGACTAAAACAAAATGCCTTTGTCTGTTATGTCATCTATGTCGATTTGAGTGGTATTTCAACTAGTCGTATAAAATTTCGCGTGTTAAGTAACCCGACCGTATTAAAGTGTTGCTCACTCTCTGCAATGCATTATACAACCGGATTACTTTTCCGTTTAGCTAGTTGATATGTCAACATTACAGCTAATTCAGAACAAAACTTTTCAAAATAATTTATTTGCGAATAAAAATAAGTTTTTTATAAATAAGTAATTAATTTTTGAGGCACTGTTTTATTAATATAAAAATAATTTATTAGAGAAAAAAGGAAGAAGAAATACATTGCATGTCTAAGAATATTAACAGTACCTAACCAAGTAGGTATTAACTGTTGCAAGCGGTTTCACCCACTACAACTCGAAAATTATCCCACGGGATAATCGGGATAAAAACTAAGTATCCAATGTGTTAATTCAGATTATAAACTATCTGTGTACAGAGTACACAGAGTATGGTGAAACTGGCTCTTAAGGTGTTATACTTAATTTGGTTTTGGTGAAGTCAGACACTCCCGACTTCTCTTAGTACAGACCTGGATTATCTGCGACTTACTGATCATATCGCGGCTTTACTTGGCGCTGGCTTGCACGATAGTAAATTTTTCGAGATTTGCAGACCCCTTAAAGGGTGCATTCCACGCCACCGTTGTGGAAAGAAACAAAAATGTAGTCTTCGTCTACATCGCTGCTCACCTGGGGAAGCGCAGCGAGATGCCCTTGTCGGCGTGCGCCAGGCCGATGGCGGCGCGGTGCGCGGGCGACAGCGACAGGTCGGCGCAGCGCAGCTCCCACACGGCGCGCGGCGCCAGCCACACGTCCGCCGCGTGCGCGGGACTGTACCTGCGCGCGTAACGTAAGCTTACCTCTCCAAAATAAAACAGATTACACTTTTGAAAAATCTGCTGTTTAATAAATGAAGTCGGACGATCGGTCGCTCAATGAAGGGGGTGACGTCGAGGTTCGAAGTTTGAATTGAGCGACTACTTCACGCCGCACCCTCGCGTTGTCCGGTCAGACGGCGTACCTGTAGTAGTTCTTGGGCGCGTCTATGACGTGCTCCTGCAGCGAGTCCGTGAAGCGCTGCAGGTCGTCGTCGCTGAAGCCGGTGCCGAGCTTGCACAGCGCCTGGAACTCGTCGGCGGCGGGGTCGTAGCACGCCAGCAGGAAGCCGCCCAGCAGGCCGGCGCGCTTGCCGCGCCCGTGGTAGGCGCCGATCACCACGGCGTCGATGGTGTCGCCCGCGCCCTCCAGGTAGTCCTTCTTGAGCTAACGAGAGAGCGACGTGTTGCATTATCTCAAATGTTATCTGCTGTTAAAAGCTGCAGTAACTATTTGATTCAAATGAAAGGTTCACGGGTTTATAGCATGCTAAGGATATTACCTTGAGCCAGTTGTGGCTCCTGCGCGCGATGTCGTACCGCGCGTGCTCGCCGCTGAGGGCCTTCACCATGAGACCCTCGCACGAGCCGCGCACGGCCTCCTCCATGAACTGCTGCACCTCCTCCACCGAGCTGCAGTCCTTGCTGGTGGCGAAGTGCCACTCGCCTGCCGGGAGGTGGCGGTTACGCACAATATGTTCAAGGTCACACGTCACTATGGGTGCTATGGTATATTGTACGTCTCAAAATAACAGACGCAAAAAGGCACTTCGAAAAAGTCGAAAATGACATGATCTTACTATCATTGCGATCATTTCGTTTGTTTGTGTGCATAAATGGGAACCGTCTGGTTTCGATGATGTAAAAGGTTAAGGTTGCGGTAAGGATGCACAGTATACGAGCCCTCACACCACGAGGTTACAACTTATCTTAACTTTTGTGTGACTGTGATAGACCACCCCACAACGAGTTGTATAAACCAGTGTACATGAACACAAGTGAAGCTGGATTGAGGATACAAGGATGTTTCACGTGCTCCTTGTGGAGCAGTGAGCAGTGCGACTACACTACGAGATGATACTGCACGCCAGCTAGCGCATGATACAGTACGATCACATTACGATTAGTTTACAACTCAACGATATTTCATAATTAATGCGTAAAGAAGTATTTATTGGTAAATTACATACATATTGAGATTGTACAACATTTAAGTGACATTTCCGTAAGCTAATGCCTGACTCCAACCGCGGTAATTCAATTTATTTTTTCTTGTATGAATGTATTTGTTAGTTTTATGTACATCTATTAGTTTTAACTCTTATATTTTAGTATTTTAAATGTCTTATCTTATTGCTACTGTGCATGTACTCAAGAAATTACCTGTAATGGTGTCCCTGTTTCTCGCAGTAAATGAGTGAACGCTTCCCTATATGATGCATGCAACATAAAGTTTGCAATGTACAAATTATAAAGTATCAGTGTACTCATTGTTGAAAAGCTTAATAATAAATTAAACATACAAAGCACAGAGTCAGTAGGTGCTACTTACTTGTTGAATCGAGTGCCGTATAATCATATTATGTAATGATTGTTACAATACCACAAGGACAGACTACAATTACGCAAATCACACCCAATGTTCTATTGTTGCTATAGTCATAGTATACGATCGGGATTTTCCATTTGTAAGTAATAATTATCTGGCAATAGGTCACTGTCATTAGTTAGCCGGCTAACACGACTTACAGTTGCAGCAGTTTGTTGTTATTTCGGTTGTTTGACTGTTTCGCAGAGTGTGGCCTGTTGCAAGGGGTGAGGGTGGCGAGTGCTGCAGTTACCTTCCCTCTCGAGCAGGTGCTCCCGCAGCGCGGCGCGCCGCTCCCGCAGCGGGCGCCGCACGTAGGGCTGCTCGTTGAGGAACAGCAGGTCGAACACGAACACGCACACCTGCACCTTGATGTCTGCCGACGCGGCGTCCTTGCGCTTGCGGGTCGACAGGACCTGATGCCAACACAATACTATGTACGGCTAGTTATTATTAAGGATCCGCGGAAGGGCATCCGGATTTTTGAAGGATCACATTCGCTTATGCGGATTTAAAGATTTTTTTTTAAAGAAACTATTCAGGTGTATAAAGAAAATAATCAGACAGAAATTTTTAATATATTTAGTAGTTACAAATTGCAAAGCATTCAATTCAACAAAAAGGCATATTGAAGCCTTTTCGGGGTCAAGTCTGTTCTACATCTGCATGCTGGTGATAATAGTGGCCGGCCCCGACCAATTTCTTTTTGTCGCGATCTACATCTGCATCCTCATAAACATTCGCATTGATAATTACGGAAGCGGATGCAGGTGTCTAAATTGATGCGGAAGCTCCGCAAATGCGGATGCGAATATTCGGAACATCTCTACTATGTCTATTTACTGTTATTGTTATCTACGGGGTAAATATTTATTTTTTACTCAAAATCCAAATTAATTTATTGAAAAACCGATCACAAAGTTAAAAATAATTTTAATTACGAAAGCCGGTAGAAAAAATCACCAAAGAGTGAGTTTTGTTTAATTATGAAAATTCTTCGGATAATAGGAAGTATTCCTGAGTGCTACATGCTATATTTTATTTGAACATCAGTAGGTTAATGAAATAAATGAGACCTGGAAGGGCAGTATCTGCTTGTTCTGTGTGTCGTAAGCGACGACCTCGCAGTCCAGTACGCAGTTGGTGACGGACGGCTTCAGCAGAGCGGGCAGGCGCTGCAGCACGTCGGGGTACTTGCTGCAACACACGGGCCAGAGGGAAGCTGGCTCAGATATATGCGACCAGTCTTCACTACCATCGTATTTAAATACAAAGCTCTTTTCTGGCTGTATTATAACTATACACATTTCACAGGTCTCCAAAAAGTCAAAGGCAACAAAAATTAAAATTGTGCGTTCGGGGGACCCCCGTTAGGAACTAAGTCCCGTGTGAACCCATGTTAAGAACTCAGCTTAAACAGCTGGCCGACTGCTTGACAATAGATACGTGCACGCATTAACATACATAATAGAAAAAGAGCGAGGGTCGCCTAGAGGGAGCAGATCTCTTATGTGACGCTTTCTGCTAGGTAACTCCAATCGCAAGCCGCGTTACGGAACTTCGTTGGGAGGGAAATGTGGATGTACTAATAGGTGCACCTCTGCTAAACACTTCGGGGATTACAGGTTTGATGTTATGTTACATCACTGAAATCGGTGCAGGAAAAACATCGCGAGGAACCAGACTTGTAATTTAATTTGCCTTTTTTTTAATTTTCTTTTTTGCACTAGCATTGACTAGTGTCAGCCTAGCATCGGCTAGTGTCAAACTAGCATCGACTAGTGTCAGACTAACAACGGTTAGTGTCAGACTAGATTTAGGCTAGCATCGACTAGTGTCAGACTAGCATCGACTAGTGTCAGACTAATTTTAGACTAGCATCGACTACTATCAGACTAACATCGACTAGTGTCAGACTAGTTTTAGGCTAGCATCGACAACATAATCAGCGCTCTTTGCCGAATAGTCGCCGACTACGAAAGTAGCCAGATGAACAATGCTCATGCCTTATCTGTATGAGAAGAGGCCTTTGCCCTGCAGTGGGACAGTAATAGGCTGGTTTTTTTTTTTCATTATTTTGCACCAATGTTGAGATGTGGAAATAATGTACATGTTGATTATTGGTGACAATATCACTATATATGTATGCTTATTCTTGTAAGATTTGTTCGCTGACCTGGTGTTGTTCTCCTGATTGCGACTGAACACGGCAGCGTTGGCGAAGTCCGGGCGGTCGCGGCCCGGCACGTGGATCTGCGCGCGCTCTCCGTCGTACTTCCACTCGCACGTGAACTGCTCATTTTCGAACCTACACATAGTCTCATCAACTTGGAGATCAATGACCGAGATTGAGGTCGCCACAGATATTGATACAACTCATCAAATTAATGACAACATGAGTTAGACTTAAAAAATTCATTAGCATGTTTAGAATTAATTATAACTATATTTATGTTTACGCTTAACAACAGTTATAAGCAATAAAAACATTGTTTAAAGTTTTCATAATGTGAGTTAGTTTAAGACTATACGGGAGTAGTAAAATCAGGATAGTGCTTGAGAAGTGCTCACCTGTCGAACACTTGTGTGACCTGCTTGGTAGGATGGGCCAGCATGGGCTTGAGCGGCACGCCGGGAGTGAGGCGGCAGTGTTCCGGTAATGCCGCCACTCCGTGTTGCAGGAGCACGGGGATGATGCGATCGTAAGAGGGACATTCGCAGTATGTCGTCTTTATTATTAGGGCGTGTTCGTCTACGCGGGCCTGTGGGATACGCAATACTAGGGTGCCCGTCTATACATAACAAACTGGAGCCTTCAATATTTCATCCAGCGAAATAGCTGCCAAGCGATGAACGCCGATTACAGCATCCTTCATTTATTTGACAGCTATCATAAGTTTTATCTTACCTTAAATTTCTCGGGAGACATTCCTTTGCTCGCATCCAGCACCGTGACCCCCCCGGGGCCGGGCGGCGTGGTGGCGGTGGCTTGCGCGAGCGCCTGCAGCAGCGATTGCTCCGCCAGTCCTATGCGTAGCTTGCCTTCTAGGGACCTGCAAATAACATACGATCTCTAACAATATACTGGGCCAAGCATTGCTCGTTGGCAAACCTTGGTTCAGAAGGTCTTGGTCTTTGACTAACTCTCAGAAGTCCAACTTCTGAGAGTTAGTCAAAGTCCCAGGCTGCACTTACAATAAAAAAGTCTGTCATGCTTTGTTTGTAGTATTTTTCTGCGTAGATTGTAGTAAATAAAGCTTTTTTCATCAAAAGAAATAGGTTTCCTACTATTGTGGTTCACATATAGGTTGTGTGAGTGCGACATTACTTGTGACTAAACTTTACCTACCGTATTAGATACCTCGCCTCCGAGTGCCTGCACGCGACGTACAGCGACTGTATCTTGTTGATCTTTTTGTTAACAGACGCCTGACCTGTCAGCAATCGTCTGGTTAGCCAATAGCTTTTACCATGTAACAAAGCGAGAGAGAATGTTTATCAGGAAATTAGGATATCTTACTCAATTAAAAAAAAGTAATTTAAGTTGCAGATTGTATTATATTCTTTTTTTTGTTGTATTAAGATTGTAATTTTTTGAACAGAGGAAAGTTCTCAGCTGTCACACAGTGATTAAACTGATCAAAAAGCAATATTTGAAAGGCAAGTAGGCAGTCACCGGTCATGTAGGCTATCTCCTTGAGCGCGGCGAACACGCGGCGCGCGGTGAGCGGCGCGGGCGCGAACATGGTGCGCTGCGCGGCGCGCGCCTGCTCGGCCACGAGCCCCAGGTCTCCGCCGCGCCGCGCCGCGTCGCGCAGCTGCGCCAGCGTGCGCCCCGTGCACTGCCCGATGGCTTTCATCAGGTAAGTTTCTGCTATGCCTGGCGGAGCGCACGATACGCATTAACTCCGCCTTTTCCCTTTGTGCATGAAGCTTCAATTTACATTTACTTTAAAATATTCCATAAAAAGCATTTCTTACGATTTGTGCAAGTCGGTTGATTTGTTTTTTTTCACATGACTACAAGTAGAATTGTATTGTATTGTATTGATGATTGGGGGTGAGGCTAACATTGGGTACTTTGTTCTGGAAAGTTGCACATGTCCTGCAGAACAGTAGGAGAGGTGGAGTTGGTCAACAGCCAAAAGGAACTTATATACTAAGTAAGTAATGAGGCTTGTTTTACTCACCCAATTCTAAGCTTTCGTAAGCCGGCGCGAGCTGGTTCAGACACATGTACACGCTGGGCAGCAGATCCTCAGGCGTCAGCACCAGCACGGAGCGCAGGTAGTTGGCAAGGATGTCCACCATCTTGAGGCGCGCCGACGTGCCCTCGATGAGCTCCAGCGTGCGCGCCAGAGCCAGGTAGGGCACGGGCTGCGCCGCCCGCCAGCACGCATCCTTGACCGGGTGGTATTTTGCTTTTGCTGGGTTATACTCTATTTCTGCAATAAATATAATTTGTGATTTATTTAACACACACACACAGTCAACTTTTGGATGCAGAGACAAGCAATGGTGGTTGCTACATAGTGGTGTCACTGTGGTATACTGTTGCATAAACAAACTATTTGTATGTGTTTTCTATGAAAACTTGACATAACCTTAGCAAAATTCACCTGGAACTAGCTGGTTAATGTCACTGGTGATGTCCGGCTCTAACTTGATGGACTTGTTTTCACTTTCTTCCTCCTGCTTCTTTTCCTTCTTTGCTGTTATCTTCTTATTACTTTCCTCAACAGAATTATCTTCCTTAATTTTCTTAGGTGATGGAGTCTTCTTAAGGCTATTTGGTTCTTTGAGAGGTTTCTTCTTTTTACTCTTAGGTGATGCATATGTTTTGGGTGATTTTGATTTTTCAACTTTTATAACTGGTCGCTTCTCCGGGGATGGGCTTGGTGACGCTGCAGTCCTTTCAACTGGTGACGGTGATGTTGATTTTGCTGAGATGTCTGTCTCACTGCCCGAGCTCTCAATTCTCTGGCGTTTTACTTTTTTTTTCTGTAACATAATTGAATCTCTTAGTGATTACAATTGGTATATTAAGAAGTGTTCTAGAAAGATTTCATATTTTAAATACCTTATCTGAGCTCACTGGAGGGCTCTGCACCTTCTTAGGTGATGAGTCACTCTCGCTGCTCTCCAGCCTGGGCCTTTTTGATGTAGCCTAAAATTTTCAATTCTCGTTAATTATATTATACATACTTCTTCATGTTTTGATGGAACTCTTTTAACAAATAATATTGTGGATTTTCTGATCCCACACTGAAATTTGCTAGAACCCAAAATAAAAGCAGGTATGAAATAAATATAGTACATATCTAGTGGTAATGGCCTCCTTCTACGTGTGGGAACTCTAAGTTAGTATACCTATTGGACTTGATGTTTTCTTAGTCATAACAATACCTCACAAGTAAATAAATAATGTTGATACACACCTTGGCTTTACTATCGACTGCAGGTGCATCAACTTTGTCATCTCCATTACTTTTGATTTCCTCATCGTCAGCCTTTTCCTCCTTCACAACAGGTTTAGGAGGAGACACCTTGAAGAAGGATGTGATGCTTCTCTGCGCCATAGCCTTAACATTAACATACGAGTGTCTTGTTGAAATAGGTGCAACTACTTTTGGAATGCTACTGAATATTGTCTGATGTACCTGTCTCACTACTCTACATGGTACAACCAGTTTCAACAAGCTGTTCATATGTCATATAAGTCTAAGCATGTTTTGACACTGCCTCTTTCGTAGCTGGAATAAAGAAAAGCAATTAATTTACGTTTCGGAATTGGTATGGTCAGAGGGTCGCCTCGGAGTTGTAAAAGGTACGAACCACACTAGTTTTAAGTGAACAGGTTGCTCTTGATTGACATTTTGTTCTTGTAGAGCTAACAGACAGCGGCATGTAACTTTATTTAACCCAAATAAGCTATTTTACCTTCTATGATTTCATTATTTTTATTCCTTTTCAATGAAATTATATCAGCCGTATGCAAACTTGTTAATATAATACTTTATCTCAAATATTGACAACAGGTAAGAAGCGCGAAAATCATTTTTGACTATGATTTGACATAAAAAAATGTCAAGTGTCAACGTCAAAAATAACTTACGCGCCGTTAACATGTCTCTTCCGCCCTCTCTTAGTAGAACTAAAGAATCAAAGTCACTGAAGCAAAGTTTTGGTTGAAGTTGATTAGTATATATTTCGCAGAAAGTTGATTTTTTACTGTTTTGTTTTGTATAGCTAATATGGGTACAAACTACAGGAGACCTGAGGAAACCTGGACTTACTGTTCCACTCAAACCATGTCAGAGGCCCTTGAGGCGGTTTAGAAACTCTGACACTAGGGTGTGTGGGGTCGTAAGGCCTTACTACCGTCACGATAAGAAGAAAAAGAAAGGAGACAATGTTTTTATTTTGTAATTAATGGTTTTGTTATTTAGACCAGTATCGAATTTTAACCGTAGTATGTACTAAAGAAATAAACAAAATATAATTTTATTGATTACCAGTAGAGATGGGTTTTTGCCTGGGCATTTACAGACGTATTGAGTAAATGCCCAATAAACGTCCATTTACGCCCAATAAACGTCCAAAATCAGGGCATTTATTTTAATTGTAAAATATCACAAATTGTTACATCACAATAAGTTCAAATAACTTTAAAGTGTTTTTTTTTTTTTTGTAAAATAAAACTATAATTCCAACTTTATATACCTAGTTTTGTAGACACATACCTATTTCTTATGCTCACCGAAATGCGGATACCTATTTTGTGTTCCAATTTAAACATATTTTGATTACCACCAGCTTGCACCACCAGATTGAGTAGGTAAATATGTAATTAAGTTTAAATAGTACCTAAACACACTTACACGTGGACACGTGTAGTGAAAAAAATATAATTTCCAAATTTCCCTCCAAACATGACAGGAGACAGAGGACGAGGAACGAGGCCAGTAGGCACAAAGAGATGTTTATCAAAACTAGGAGAAGCCCAGATTGTCAAGCACCACGGATTGCAATTATTATTAAATTAATGGTTCCTAATGTGAGCTGTTACTTTTGATTCCAGTAATAGGTAGGTATGGCATAAACGCTTGAACGCACGGAAATTAGTTCTTAAGCAACAAGCTTGAAAGAAAATAATTTACTCTTAAAGTTGCCATGACCTGTGAGAAATTGGGTAACACAGTGGTCCACCACCAGCCATGTTCTGGCCAGCCGCTCACGAACTGATGGAAAGAACTGAGGCAGGCCCATGATAGAATTATTCCACCTACATTGATTAAAAGTTCTTCCCAGACGTCAGCCTGCGATTTAAATAATCTGGAGATCTTAGCTCGGTCACGTTGTGTTAGAAAGTTTGCGTCCATGGTCTCTCGCGTGGAATAGTACATTGCAGCACGTCGATGCACCTTAAGATCGACAAAGCTAACCGTTGACTTTGAAGCAATTTACGTCTTACCGCCCCTATGATGGCCCTATCGGCCCAAACAGGTGCACCGTGCTCCGGTGCGATCTCATGGCGGAATGGGAGATGCGACTGTTGCAACCCAAGGTCGGGCACGCCGCAATCGCGGCGGTAAAACCCCTCTTCTTTGAGGAGTGGTTGGAGTGACGTCAATACAATATTGTTTTTAATATTATACTTAACTAGCAGACCCGTGCCCACTTCGTTGGGCGGTAACCATTTTAACTTGTGATGAAATTATGAGTGTGGTTCGGTTAGTACTGAGTGCTATGATTTATTTCCTGCCTAAAGACGCTGCGCACGTTCAGCGCCTGATTCCCGAGCACTGGCCTGCGATGTTCCCGCGCTCTGGCTAGCGAGCCTCTGCGAGCGCTCAGCGCTAGACTCCCTATCCCTTGTTGCAGAGACATGCTGTCTTAAATCACTGAGACGCTGCGCATGTTCAGCGCTAGATTCCCGAGCACGGGCCTGCGATGTTCTCTTTGGTTAGTAAGCCGCTGTGAACGCTCGGAGCTAGATTCCCCAGCGCGTGCTTGCGAAATATTTTCTCTATTCTTCAAGAGGCGCTGATGCTTTTCAAGAGCAGACTCTTCCGTACGGCGTACTCGAACTGCTCAAGGATGTGTGACGGGAAAGTTGTGATTTCCTTTTAGGCATGATAAACAATCGCTGAAACTGTCCGATATCCCAAAAACAGAAATACCATGGGTAAATGGATAAAACGTCCGTACAAAGCATGTTCTAATGTGGTTTGGCATTTTGCGATTTAGTAATTTTATATTATCTTCGAAACTATTTAACCAATTCACATACTGTTTTGGGCAAATCGTATCTCTATGATGTTCTTGTGATGATAGTAATATTTTTTTCGATAAGTTTTAATATTTTGTTGTTTAAAAAATCGTCCAAAGGTAAGTACACCGAAAAATACTTTTTTTAACACATAAAAGCTACTTTAACTGCTAAAATATAAAAGATAAAAAAATGGTGATATGGACCTTTTCGTAGAACTATTAAAGGCGGACCAGGTTGCCATACATTGTTTTCAATTATATACAACTGTTAAGGCAGCGCATGCAAAAAACTTTGTTATAAGAGCGATTTTTTTCCACCTGGCTAGACAAAAATTGAGATAGTTCGGTAATTTTGCATGATATCTTTGTAATTTATGGCCTATAGCACTCACGAATAATTTAGCTTTATACCAGTGAAACAATTTTTAAAATCGGTTCATAACTTCCGGAGATTACCCCATACAAACAAACTTACAAGCAAATGTTACCTCTTTATAATATTATTATAGTAATTATAGTATATATTATAGTATATTATAGTATAGATAATATAATATAATATTTATCTTATATTAATCTTACCACTACTTAATGAAAAAGTCTTAATAAGTATGAAATTTAACTAATTATAGTTTCCACCCTGTTTTTGGGCATTTAAAAGGACGTCAATTCGTTTTTGCCCTATTTGCACAGTTTATGCCCTTTTTACCCAGTTGGGTTTAAGCCCACTGCCCATCTCTAATTACCAGTGATACAAGGTGGGTTTTCATGTTTGGATACACTCTCGTTTTCGAAAACATTTTTTTGACGCAGTGCTTTTGACTCATTGAGACTTGAGTGTGTATTCGAACAACATTTTTTCACATCCTTTTTTGATTGTCAAAATAAAGATGTTTAAACCCTAAAAGCGATAATAATCAATTTAAGAATTTTAAATACTATGTCAATACTTAATTATGATTTTTTAATAGGTCTAGTTTAGCTGCAATATTTTTTGCAGTAATATTAGAATATTAAGTGCCTGATTTGAGTTAGAATCTAGAACTTATTTTGCTAAGATGGCTCCCTCTAGTTGTTGAAGTATCAACTATACGCGTGTCGTCCATGTTCCGAATGTGGTGTGACTTATTTTTGTTTTGTGTTAATTTTCATTACAATATTATAAATGTGAAATGCAACAGTATGTGTCATCCCATATAGTGGAACCTTGCTCCGGCTGAATGGATCCCGCCGTCGCGTGGTATCAGCCCGAGCAGGAAGGACCCGCGAAGCGCCTGTGGCTTCGTATCTGGGAAACCCAAAGTGATATTGACAAAATGAACTTGAAAAACTTAGAAAACGCTAACCCTAATGTGAATAAAGCCCAAGACTTTATACCAATAAATGATGTGAACGGTGAAAGTAGGAATAACAATTATTTCAACCCCGCGCGGAGGAAAATGAACGATAACCGCGCATCGACGTTTAACCTGAACAAAAACCACGATGCTCTCATAGGTGAATACGGGGGTTGTCCGTGGCGGATACCCAACTATAATTATAAGCCGGGGATTTTGGGGTAAGTGACATTTTTATTTATTATTTTGGTGTTTGCTGGCGATGTCAACGTGTTTGACGTGTTGGTTATGAGCGAGTTAGCGGCGCAGCGTGACACTCGTGGAGGACCGGGCTACGATAGGCCATGTGTCGCGAGCTGACTGTCATGTCCCCGGCACGGTGGCGGCGGCCGAGCGCTCACCGGTGCGCCACCCGCGCTCTACATACTAGTGAACTCATTCCAACTGACTACTAAGCAAAACTTAATTGTACTAAAAAAATATTATTTTACTTTTATAAAATATTACGGCGAGTGGGTCTTCACTTCCTGATAAATATGAGTAAGGGTTATTATCAAAATGCAAAAGAAAAAAATAAATATAAATAATCATGAATAACATCAGAAAAATTTAATCTGAGTTTGACTAGCTTGCAGTTCGGCAGTAGCAGCTATAAGCTGCTAGGTGGTCCCAATATAATAGATCAAACAGATCAACATACTATTATCTGATTTAGTATTATCCTATACATACTAATTATTTATACTATGATAATGAAAATTTGATTATGTTTCGATTAATTACCTGTAACACAACAGTTTGAATTGTCTCCAATATTGATTGTAGCCTCAGAAAAGTCCAAGAAAAGTAAGCCTGTACCTGGCAACCCTACACATGATACATAGTACATATACCAATAAAATAGAAGAACCAAAGTACACTAGGTTTTGGTGGACTGGTTCTAGTCACAATGTTGTCCAGGTGGAAGTCAAATATACCATAAAACATATTGTATAACTAATTGATAGTGTAGCTTGCTATAAGTGAAAGAATTGTTGTAATGGGACCAGTACTTCTAGAGGTATCCTCTTGCAAATAATAAAACAATTTAAAAACCTTTATATAGTATTAGTATAGATTGATTTGTATACATCATCCGGCTTGTTGTCACTGACTGTAATGTGTTGTGTGCACAGTAACATTAATTTAATGTGTAAGAAACTAGAGGTGTGAACATAAGCCTCATAATATTTAGATATCATATAATGACTCCACAGGTCTCCTCTCTGTACGTGAAAGGATATACTTGACCTAATTTCTGAAATAGGTCAGACAAGTTTAAGCCTTTTAAAGTTGGGTGTACTTTGATGTAGTTTTAAGTAGTATATATAAAAATTATTGAAATATAATTCAGCTGCTCTACCATCTGTATCTATTACTTGTCATTTATTTCACAGCTTTGATGAATATAGGAAGAGTTATTGTGAACACACCCCTGGTTATAAATATGAACCTTGATATTAACAAGGTAGGGAGAACCCGCACAAGTGGTCACACATACAACCCTTGTTTTATACCACTTCAGAGTTATAATTCCCGTTAAGGTAGTTCAACACATAATGTACCAGTAATGCAGGTTTATGTAAAGTTCAGTTGTCCTAGTCGGTAGTTATGAAACAGGAAGTGTTATTACCATTTAATGAATAATGTTGATTCACATGCTCTAGAAATAAGTGGTATGAAATCATGTAAATGTCAATATTATCATATTGATATTGTACCTATGTCATGTCAAAGGTAGCAATAACATTGGTCTTTTAACAAAGTGAGCCTAGCTTAGCAAGCCAAAGGCAAGGGCATAACATCAAATAGAAGCATTATTAGCTACCAGCCTGTTGCTGTCGCACTGTAGGGTGAAGGCCTCTCCACAAAACAGACTTTACTCAAAGCATGTTGACAATTTCAAACTTCATAATCATAATAACAATATTAAAAGTCCAGGTTTCTTCATGGTGTTTTTCTTCACCGTATGATAATGATGATTATGATAAACTAACTTAAAAAGTACCTTGTTTAGTATTAATATTGCTATAAAATAAACTCCTTTTTAAATTTTCTTTAAAAATAAAAATTTAATTTTATTTCTATTTTTAATTGCAGTTTTTTCAATTCCTCTGAACTAGATGCTTAGAGCTGACAATATTGTTTTAGCATACAAAATATTAAAAAAACTATAATTAGATTATATAATAAACTGTTCACTTTCAGACTGTCTTGAACACGCTAAGCTAAACTATTGCACTGATTATAATATAATTTTTACTTAGCTTAAGAATAAGATAAGGGTGTGGTTAAGAAAAGGAAATATGATTGTTAGATTAGCAGGTTCATTTAGTTTGCTTCAGTAGCAGCTAGCAGCATTCTTAGAGATAAACAGACTGGTTTTGGCATTTAGACCACCATACTAATGCAGTATCAGTGTCTAGTGGTCATCTATTGTATTGTGCATCCAACTGGAAAATAACGTCATGTCGTAAACGCAGCCGAAAATATGGCACATCGTCATGTTTGTCACTCGGGCATCTCCGTGTAACAGTTTTCTATAGGTCGATGCCGAATGTACGTCGCCATCATTACTTAGACCTCTCCCGAACAGTTCGAGCGTACAGCGTGTCGGCGAATGTAACATATACGCACTTACTCAAGCCCAGAATATCCTAGTGACAAGTATGTCTGATCTGTAGTCATAAGAAATGTCACAGGTTTGACAATGTAACATGGTCGGCCTGGTGGCCAGTGCGCGTACGGCGGCTACGTCTCGCAGCTGAGCGGAAAGATAAGCGCCGATACGCTGCGTGTTTTGCTTTCGCTACAAGATTACCGTGCAATCGCGTGGATCGTACCTATATCGTTTAACGTCTCATTTATTTAAAACGCTGTACACAGCACCTACTACTTTTGACTATCATGTTTTTGGACTAACGTCTATTGTTCATATTTTATCAATCTGACCGAAAGATAAGGATCTCATTCGTATATTTAGGCAATGGACTTAAAATACTACGAATTACTCCGCACTACATATCATCTACGCTCTACGGTATCAGCAGCGGGAAACAAGTTACTATAATTTAAAAAATTCAAAAACACGACTGATAAAATTGCACATATTTGTACATTGTTTACTCTTCAGTTTTTTTTACGACTTTTTTTATTTACAGTGTTATATATTTTTTAAATCTACTTGTCAAATTCTAGACGATAAACATAGACACGACCAGATTCATTAAAAATAATAATTGAGGCTGGTATTAATTTACGTTTTAAAGTGACCACAGAGGATTCTTTTTATTTTTAACTTAAGCCTATGTTACTCGGAACGATGCAAGGATTGTAACGATACCCCATACATCTAAATCGGTTCAGGCGTTTTAAAGTTATGGTGGAATAAAGAATCTCACATACATACATACATACATTAACCCTGAACACATAACACTCCTTTTTTTGGGGCAGTCGTGTAAAAACGTTTTTATTTTGGGCCTATTTCCGTTATTTGATAATTTTTGATATAGATATTGTAGACAGAACAGTTGTCACATCGTGGTTCCGGCGCTGACTCGTGGTGGCGACTGCGGCAAGTGCACAAAATACTGCACTACTTGGCCGGGATGAGCTGCTAGCCGGCGGCTGTTGACATCGAGCGCGAATATTCCGCTACACATACCTAGATCGCTAAACGTAGGTGTAGGTGTAAACGTACATGTAGCGCAAAATGTCCGCTGGCACATATTCGCCATGGGATTAACATTTGGACGTTTCCTTCGACGGTAAAGTTAATTCCTATCTCTCATTCGTAATTGATTGCTTGCCTTAATTATTTTCGAATTTACCCCACAACACCCAGCACACCGCCTTCTGGCACCTAATTTGTTGTAAGTCCATGCTCAGACATAGAAAGAAGCTCTCATAGCTAGGTATGTGTACATGCGAACAATCTGCAGTGTGTTGTGATAGTGCGCACATGGCCGAGTCGTGCAGACTCGTGCAGTGCCTGCGCCGGCCGAACAATCGCCACTATTGAGCATTGTGCCACTCCATAGACGCGCGCAAAAGCTCCGGAGAACAAAATGAGCATAATATGTGCAACGTGCAATACGGTCTTTACACTTTACATTTCTTTTTAAATATCCTAACAAAAAGAAAATCCCCGCACTCTGAACCAATCTTGTAGCATCACACATGACGCTCACGTAAAGCGTCATAGCATGCCATCACTGGTGGAACTGCGCCGACAGGTCGTCACGGCACGGGCGCAGGGTTTAACTATGCCTAATGATTTCGTTAGCAAGATGTTGGCCATCCGTCCCTGATAGCCAAGCGAGGTCGTTATCATGTGGGGTGTAGTCAGTCTGCTACATGTTGTAATTATGTCCGACGTCGTCGATGACGCTCTGCTGCTGGCGGGTGGCCAGCGGCGCGCGCTCGGAGCACACGCAGTCCGCTGTGTGACGCGCCACTGACATTTCGATGAACATCCCTGCGGCGTTGTGGGGTGGGGGCTCGTTGTTGATGTGCACTACACATAGTACAATGGCCAATCATGGGATTTGTCAGTAATGATGAACAGCACTCAATTGACATGTGTTGAAGAACGAATCTCTGTTTGGCTCTATTAGATTTGTTCGTAGATATCTGTCCGATTACTTGACTAACTCTCTACAAGTCGTCCGTTGATCTAGAATGACTTCCGTCCGTTTATTCTGAAGTACCTATAATTTGCATGAAGGTTTAATTACAGGTACCTTATTCTGGGTTTAAAGCCCTTTCATAAATTTTAAATAATTAAAATTATATTTAAAATATCGTTAACCACAACGTGTAATTTATTATTATTATTGCGGCTACTGATTATGTGTTGTAAGTTGTAATTAAAAAGCTTAAAAATATAATTGACTAGTATCTCAGGCAATAAATATAAACAGGTGAAGTTTCAAAGAAGTACAAACTGTAATAATGATTTTCGGCCCATAAAGATTGTATCAGACGATCACCGCGACGGGTAGTACCTACTATTGTCCACGTTACAGACACATTAAATCACGTTGATTTGATACTTATATGAAACTGGAACATAATTGACGACTGCTCCCCTGGCCAACGCATCGGGGAATACAGGCGTGGTGCTACGTAGCTAAGTACATTGTCCCATAGCCTACCAGCGGGTACACAGTGTAGCACAGTTGGCATAGGAACAAATGACTGCGTGCACATTGTCAATCAATAAATCATCTTAACAAACAATAGTTTGTTAAGTGCTCGGCGCGCGGCGGTGTGACTGAATCAACAATTGTATTTGTGTGCTAGTTCGAAACTAGGCGGTGTTGAAGTGGTAAGGCGGCCTGGCGACCTTGTCGTTGGCAGTCCCTAACCCCTGGCGACGATCGTGGGGAAGCTCTGCTCTCCCTCGATCCTGCACAGAACTAGATAACTGAGCTATTGAGATTTTCCAGTATTCAGATCGGCTTTATAAGGCAACTTTGAAGATTACAACGGTTTTGTATGTTGAAATAAGAGGAATTTAATTGTAACAAAACAAACATTCTTCTTACAAAAAAAAAAAAAACAACGCAGGATTCATGGGTTATTACTTATATTACTTACTTGGAACGTAAAATAAAGTGTTGATATCCAGATCTACAGACATTTGTATGTCATTCGTGAGCTCTGCGATCGTTTCAGCTCCGCTGCAAAAGTTTTGTCCAGTTAACTCACTTCACTGTTATAGGATTGATACAGCTGGCAGTTATCAGTTTATAGCCTCGTAAACCAACATTAGATCTTATAATACAAACAATGTATGAGATCAATGTGTCATATAACGTCGATGTGGTTCCCTATAAGACGTTGTAAGTGCAAAGTGGCATCATCATAGTAATTACGTTCGTTACATCATCATCGTGTTGCGCAGACTACGTAGTTCTGAGAGCGCGTGATGGTACTGTAGGAAATATGTTAGGAATATCACGAACTCATCCAAGTAAAGGCGATGGCAGGAATCCCTGATCATTGTTTGCTCCGGCTCATTGAGCCCCATGTTCAGCGTTAATGCATGCCTAGACGCAGAATGGATCATTGACCGTGGCTTTCTAAGAGGCAGGATCCCATCGAGACGATCATCTAGCTAGATGGATGTATGACGGGGGTATTCCTCCCAGTGCACCCGTTTTGTGTTGTATTCTGATTTTAGATATTTTGATACATTCGATATTTTGATTTTCGATATTCTGATATGTATCCGAACATGATTGGTAGCCGCTGAAAAAAAACATGACGCCACTAGTCCATACAAAGTTACTCAATGTCCTATAGCAATAAAAGCTAATTTCACCACCCGGATGTGTTTTTCGATGATCCTGGTTCTTCCCAATCAGCCTGTCTATTAGCCGGCACCTCGGTAGGCTCTCCTTTCCTTGTCAGACGATTCATCTTTCATTTCATAAGCCTTCCTCTAGTCCCTCTAGTCGATATACTATAAGTATATATAGATCCATAAGATCATTGAATCAAATCAATGTTGACGGAAGTGTCGCCTCACAACTTTTTATTTGTCTGCGAAGGCCAGCTGTGATATTTACGAGTAGCAATGAGCATCTGCTTGCATGTGGACGTTCACGTAATGTTTGTTTACGACGCGAAAATAACACCGCGTTAACGTATCGCCATTATAATGTCCGCCATCCGGAAGCTAATTAATTATACTTTCAATGTTTTAACTGAACACCTACCTCCGCGGGATTTTTTTTACGTTAAAAATCTGTGAGCTAACGAATAGCTTCTCCAGCGTAGTCTACAGTTGAGTAGTTCTGCTAGCTGTTTACCAACTTATTAAATCATATTCTTTCTGGTTCCCTCGCTTCTCGCGATTAAGTTGAATTAAAGATTGACATTGATTCGTACATTGAATGTGTAAACTGAATGAATAAGACTGATTGGAATATCAATCACTTGAGTGTCTTTCGTGACACGCAAACAGATGTGAATGAACCACGTAATGAATATTGTTGCAGATAGCGAAGTATCCGATGGATGAGTGTTCGTAGATCCGTACACTGCTGCGAGGTACTACCCGTTAGCTTCACTAGCCAGCTGTAAAGTTACCAGCTGTGTCAGTTGTGTCTAATGCCAACCAAACATCGTTAAGCCTCGTTGATACGCGCCGTTGTTTGTTACGCCATCACTCGAGAACTACTTGACAAAGCGTTGCCAAGATTCTGCGCCTACTGTAAACTTGCCTACATGCAAATAATACATATGTGTAGTTGTGGAAAATACCTGCCTTGTATTCTATAAGGACTGCCAAAGTGTATCAATGCTTTGACCGTCACATTCATATCATAACACAGTTTGAGCCGCAGTTCATTCACCCCACATTATTCATCGGGAATTTATTATTTCGTCTTGAGAAAACCATTTCAATAATAAATAGATTTACAGATAAATTAAGTTTCATTGTAACTAAACTTTTTATTGTCACAAGCACGATTCAGAGGTTATTAACATTTCACGTTGACTACAGCAGTTCGTCATAAACATAGTTAAAAGCGAACGGTCGTTACAAATGAGAGGCGGAGCAGTAACCTGGCGTCACATAGCAGCTCTCTTGGATAGGTGCGACGGAGGCGCCAGCAAACACTCTGATTACGAGGTTCGGAAAAAGCGTGGCAAAGTCTGCAGCTAAAGTTCATTGTACATGTTCGTGAAGTAGCTATTACTTGACTATGCGGTCCTGTTGATGAAACCTATGGCCCTATTGTTCTTATTTCCCGATCTGCTTCCTTCCTTTTGAAGAGGGAAGTACTTAATTATATCCTAGTTATTAAGGCTTTGTTCACACGGCATTATCCTGCACGTTATTTGGAATCGTTTTTTTACCGTATATTCAACCGGGTGTTCGTAAGGTAAATTTTCATTCGTGTAAAAATGAATAGCCGCAGTTTCCACACAGTTGTCACTGATGGATCCACGCTTGGTTGTACTTTTAAATTAGTATCGAAGGCGCCAACGCAAAACCTTCTGTTTTATCGGCGGCGAGACCCGCCGATAAAGATTTTCGATTTGCTTGACAAGTCCGTTGAGTATGCGTTTAAACGTATAAGCGGTACACGTTTTTTTGCAGTACAATCGCTGTGCGAATGGTTTTGTGTACGTTGTATGGTCACTATTTATACGTTAAGACGTATACTGCAAAAAAACGTGCAGGACAATGTCGTGTGAACGACAGACATATAATAATTATCTCATTGATACAATGTTGTGAATGAATATCATCAGCATTGTTTAAAATTCAAAGTAATTCGTAGTGCAATGAGTCAATGACCAGAGCTGCAAACATCTCGTGTTGCAAGCTAGTGGAATAACTGAGTAATTGTGGAGGGCCACGTCGAAGTCTAGGCGTTAGAGTAGCTCCGTGCCCTGTTGCAGCTTTCACGGCTACTTGAAACAAAGTCTTTTAATATTTTCATTACTTAGTTTAAAAGCTCCCTTTGCTCTTAGAATGTGGCAGCAACTTAATCGACGTGGTCATTAATTGTATTGTTCTGAATCGTAGACTTCAATGAAAAATCAAAGAAATACGTACCTACTAAAATGAAATTGAAGATAGAATGTCGAGCTCGCAGTTAAGCTCGACATTCTATCGTTTTTGTTTATTAAAATATGCACCATTAAGTTTTTAATTGGCTGCTAGCTCTTGAATATTCGTGTACGGGCGAAGTGCCTCCTAGGTCTTGTGCATAAATAAACAAATATTAGATAACTGCCACGCAAAGCCTCGAGATCATAGATGGAAACAAAGAGTATTGAATATTACCTATTCAGCTTTTTGAACGATGACGATGAATGAATATAGGTCACCAACTTGAAGGTGTCTCGTCAGCGTCGACCCTCGCGCCTCGGTGCAGACCAAGTCTGCGCCGGCACGGCTCTACAGGGATACGATAAATTGGACACTTGATTTATTAAGATAACTCTTGGGGATCGCCATTAGCTGCATATTAGCTTGATGAAGATATTTATTCTTTTAGTGCAGGAGATGCCAAAATATTATTGAGTGAGCTGGTCATTTGGCTTGAAGTTTAGTAAGCAATGTGAACTACATATTTCTTTATGCATAATATGTTGAATTATGTCTATCCCGTGTTCGGTTATGTTGCTATCAAACGTAAATATACAGTCACCTTGGCCTGTTTTTTGTGACGCCAATGTGATCGGAATGAGATTGAGGCGTGTTGATTGTCAAAAACACGAATCGAAAGAATGTGGTGCGAAATGAGTAGTGCATTCTGGTGAAAGGTGTGTATGTTAAGGTCGGCTGGTGGCGGGCAGCGCGGCCGTGTGAAGGTGAGACGCTGCTAGTAATTAGCAAGTCTCGCGAGATCTCCGTTATGTATCACAACCACGCTGGAATACTAATCAAATGACAGCCACGCGGGATGACAATGGTTTTGTGATGATATTAGCAGTTGTCGGGCTTGTTGCAGTTGTTGCTAGTGGCGTCGATCAGTTCGCCGCACCTGCGTGACCTCACCTTGCATGATGTTGCGTGTGTTTCATTAAAACCCAAATCCTCGTGACTCTGTTCTATATTTTCCCTGTATATTTAGACTAGGATGTCAATTATTAAAGCACTATTTCGGCTTCCACTGACCTACCTAACGTTTTACATCAATCTCCGTCCGTCGCTGCTGCACTCTGACACTTAAGTTATAGTGGCTAAACTCACTCGTTCAATCGTTCGAATCCAAAATTTCCAAATTTCATTTAATTCATAAAAAATACTGAACTACGACGCAAGTTGTTGCCCTTGTGTTAAAGCATTATATTTTGTATTGCAGGTTGCACGAGGAGATCGAGCACTTCTACCTGTACATGTCTCCCACGGAGACGGAGCACCTGGTGCGCTCCACAGTGGTGAACCGCATCCGCGGCGCGATCCTGGCGCTGTGGCCGCAGGCGCGCGTCGAGGTGTTCGGCTCCTTCCGCACCGGCCTGTACCTGCCCACCAGCGATATTGATCTCGTCGTTATTGGTGAGTCTTTAAGGAACGACACTCAAATGGTTCGTTAAGACAACTTAATCGTTTTAGATCGGCTTCATACGGCATGGAACAGCGTTTCATGTGAAATTTTTCCGAATCCAGCTAGGAAGTGGCACCGCCTGGAGACCATTCTGTTACAAACACTGCTGCAGTGGCCGCTCCTTGCGGACAAATGCCGTTAAAAACACGATGCCACTTATAGGGAACATTATCCTGCTTCAGGATTCCGGGTTAACAAAAGAGATATATGGGCTTAGGTATTGTTTCCATAGACTCTTGAATCTAGACGATGAGAACCACGACTATAAATATATGGTCTTTATCGGCATGAAATGCCAATGTAAAGGCATTGTCGAGTTATGGCCGTACGCAAGCCCCTGCACACAGAAGGGGCGTGACGCTTTGTACGTTTGCTTTAGAACAAGCACAATTACCTACGCGTAACACTTGTGTGCGATAACCAGTGGTGGCGAATGATCGCGATCTGCACAATATGTAATCTAATCACCGCACCGGCTTCAACCATATGTTTTTACTGTAATGCGGTTTATTGTGCTATATTCGCGACTTCGCGTGTCGTTGAGCGAAAAATGGTGTTCAGTAGTCAGGCGACCTACTTACTATGCTGACGAGCTTTAATTAGAACTAGTGTGAATACTGAGCATCTCTGATAACAGTCGGACAGGAATGGAAGTTTAGCTACTTTGATAACACGTGCTTATACACATCTGTCTGTAGTCGAAGTGCGAAGTAACTTGGAGGACTTGACTGGCTGTCATGTCCATTTAGATGCTGCGAGCGATGAAAATATCGGCCAGACATGATCGCGGTTACATCTTTCATTTTCATTCATCTTGTCATTTTAGGTAACCGTGTTATCCAAATGTTCCGCTGTTTGCAAAATGCCGCGCCAAAGTGTAATAAGTAATATTTGAGGCTATCCGCGTGCCGCAAACGATGCTACAATGTGCTGGGAAACGTGCGCTGCCATTGCACACGCCGTCTGTACGGCGACGAATTGAACAATGTACCGACGACACATCCATTGATTTGAGCCTTTCGCCGCTCACTCAAATTAGAACAGTGTGTCACAATTAAGCATCATGTTATTCGAGGCATGCTGGAAATAGCCTAGCAGCTCATCCGATTAAAAGGGAGGCCTCATCACGATCCGATCAGTCAGGCAGTAAGGCACTAGTAGCTAATCGTGCGTAGTGTAAGCTACTGGCACTAAGTAAGCTCACACAGAAGGCTCACGCTACACAGTGTCCCATAGGTCGGGACGGCCGGAATGTCTTCGTATTAATATCGGAAGGTATTTAATATCTGGACTCGACTTCAAAGCATTGGAGTCCGTCAGAATACAAGTAGGTTAAAGCAGAATGTCACATTATTGTAATGTTTTGCACGAACGAATATTTAAGTGTGTAACTTAATGAACAAGTGTAGTGTAGGAACCATTGCTGAAGTATTCCGGGTTCATATTCTGTATGTTAGTGAGCTTGCATTCTGTCTGCTGTGTGGGCACACATTAGATTGCATTCTGTCTGCTGTGTGGGCACACATTAGAGCCGGCTAGACACCGCTCGTAAAGCCGCCACAAGGCCGCGGCTAAACGGCGCCCCGCGGCCCTCAGACCACGCACAGGGACTCCTCGTTCATGGTTTTTGAAATTTCTTTACCAATGAATCTGTGACTCGTGCATTGCTGGTTTTATTATGATTCCATTGAACAATTTTGCGTAAATGCAATGCATCAAGAGCTTAGCGCTGATTAGCGGCATCACTGACACTAATGTTTATTTGGAGCACTTTACGTGTCGCACAGTTGTTACATTGCGTCCATCAGCTCGGTAGCCGCGGTATCTTGAGTTACCTAGTTCACTGGGCTTTCGCGTCATTATCAGGGAATTATATTATCTGCTCATTAATTTTATCTTATATTTAGTAAGACAGCACGGCTATGCATTGTAATGACCTGATAACATATTAAAACAAATATAAAGTTATTTGGTATTATGTAAAAGAAATTGCGCAGAAAATGGAGTACTTAATCGCATGCCGATTAATTGCAATTAACATTTATTCCGACCCTATGCCAATAAAGTCAAAGGCCAGAGATTATTCCGTCTAACACTAAAGGCCACATGCTGCATATTATTTGCGTCATATTCCGACGCAATGAAATTGTAAGAGTCCACAGAAAACTTTCAAAAGAATTGCAACGGTTGTCTGATCACTGTCTCCTGAACATCCCTGTTATTGTGGAGTAATATCCGCCGCCGTCCGGCTCCCCACCTGCGAGCCCGCGCCGTGCGACACGTGCTCGAATGTATCTGTAGCACATGACATGTGAGAGCCGTGGCCGTTAACTAACGGTGAAGGACGCTTCCTTTTAATGGATGTTTGTTTGCACGTGGTTCAGGCAAAAACGAACATGTCAGCATTCGAAGCCAAAGCGTTGGGGGTTACAGGAAACGATATGCCTGAACAATTCTGAAAATATTAATATTGTTTGTTAAACGATCAATCAAAATAGCCCTTAACAATAGTATGGAGCAGTAACATTATAACAGTAGCGAGTTACGTCACTGACATCAGTTGTAATGACCCTATGTCTCGTGTGCTGCACAGCGCCGAGAGTGCACATGCGCTTCAGTCTTTGTATCACGCATCGGTTTGTCCTTGCCAAGGACACGTTTGGAATACTCTCACATTTTATAAGAATAACTGATTCGACAGACGTTGTCCCTTCCAAATTTCCATTTCTATAAACTTTATTCGGACTAAATAGTCCGACCCTTTACTTTTAATTGGCTAAATCCTCCTATACCTAGTTATTTCTAATACAATTGTATAACTCGTGGATTACATCATGAGTTACACGTACCTACCCACCATTAATAATTATTAAAAACTAGAGTGTAACTGTTTCTTTTCCGAGATTAATAGATCTGTCAGGCTGTTCTCAAGTGATGCGCTCACTAATGAACAGCATGCACTAACATAAGCAATTATGATTTCGAACACTGTCATTCATTGAACTGCTAGGAGAAAGTATTTTGAGTCAATCTGTTCCAGTCCCCTGTCTATTTTGTGTACAACTATTCACCCGAGCTATCCTCAAATATTTACCCGATAGACAACGTAGCAGTAGAGGGATGGCTCGTAGCTGCTTCTCTACACATTAAGGGTAATGTGTGGAGTAGCGAAGCGAAGCACAATTAATTGTATGACAGCGGTGTTACAATTAATAGTCACTTACTGCATATAGCCTATGTCCGGCTGCGTCGAGTGATTGATTGAAACTGACTCATAATTGTCGTATGTTTAGTCAGGAATGTGTTCAATTTATTGAGTAAGTGGTGTGTATGACGCGTGGCGTGCAATTTTGGCATTAGCGTTGTCTGTAGAGCGCGAGAGGTCGCCGCGTCCGAGTTTGTCATCGCTATACCACTGTTCATTTGTGCACACCCAGCGAGAGCGCGGCCGGGGCTTGTCGTATACGTATCCAGCAGCTCACATTTACATTTGAGTATGACGATCATTATTTACGTAAGATCATTTGAGACCCCACATTCAGGTTGCTTGTTACTGCCAAACATGTGAGTACGCCTCGACAGCACGCCGCCGCGACAGTACAGATGCCACGAGCTGCCGTCGTGGACACCGCACTACACGTACGGCGCGTTGATCTACACATGTCATTGAACAACGCTAGATAACAACGAGTAGCTATCTCTCGCTTGTCGCCGAAAGAAGGCCTACTGGGTGTAGGGCAAGCACAGTGATAATGGCCTCTGTTGGAGGCATTATCTTTTTAATTAGATTTGTTAGAATGCTTAAGGTCCACGTTTTTTTGGCAATCAAAGCTAGGTTCCTTGGAAGTATACTAGCTACACTTATCCTTTGATGAAAGACAAGCTTATCAAAGATGTGGCCTGTGACCACCGCGCACGGGCACGTATGTAGCGAGCAGCGTCACACACTCTTGACATTGAGACTTGTAGCCTTATCAGTGCCACTGAAAACTTACAGCAGCATCGCGGCCGCGCCCTCAGCTACTCGCTCGACGAGCGCTACTCTACAGTACAGTAGTTCACAATTCCTATTACAAGAGAACATACGTTCGGAGAACTTGGGAAAATGTATCCGATAACGACGATACTGTTTTTATTCTTGTGCATGCACCGGAACACCACTGTGGCCGACAAAACATAATCTATACTTGATATTATAAAGTAGAAGAGTTTGTTTGTTTGAATGCGCTAATATCAGAAAAGACTGGTCTGGTATGATAAAAATCTCTTGCGTCGCATAGCCGTTTATAGAGGATGGTCATATGCTACATGACATGACGCTACAACCCGCGGGAGCGGAGCAGTAATCAAAGACGTAGGTAAGTTAACGCGGGTGAAGTCGGGGGGCAGAGCACTAGAGCTAGTGTGACATAAAGTTGTAATCTGTAAAACTCACAGTCGTCATCTAATCTGAAGCGATAACACGCGTCATGATGAATGGTTCGTGCGACTAGTCGCCGCGACTAATTTGTCGAACACAACATCGTCATTATTTAAGTTATGTAATAGAAAATCTAGTACGTTTTGCTATTTAATACGAATAGCATTCCTGATTTGATGATTTAACTGCGCATATACATAGCAACGTAGGAACTGATCAAGAGCTTGCTTACCAACAGCAGTTCAGGTGCTGGGGTAACAGACGTTGTGGCACAGAATGTATCTAAATCCGCCAGTTCAGCTTCTATACGACATGTAAGTGGCCTACCAGTGGGTTACTACTGATTGTAGGTACGAGTACGCTGTAAGATAACTAGCTTATTGTTAGCATTGCAACTAACCGGTCTATTCTGTGAGTCATCCAATGATCTAAGGACTGACAGCTCAACTAAACTTCACCTAAGTTCACCGAGGGAGATTTTTGCAGAGTGGCACTGCATGTACAGAAACAGATATAGGAGCGGTAGAGGGGCGACGCGGGTGACAGGTGGATACCAGCTGATTGCTGGAGCAACGCACAGCGCAGTTTGTTGACCTGCGCCCGCGTGGCACGTGCGGCACGCGGGGCAGTAGCCGGCTTGTGGACGCACAGCGATGTCATTATCTAATTAAATTGACATAGAGTTAAATACCAATACAAGATAGCTATGGTTGAACAAGACATTAACCCAAATACGTAACAGGTGAGTTGCTTAGTGTTAGCAATGAGTGGCAGCAGGCGCGCGGCGCGGCTATTTTTATTATATGCGCCGTCCACTGGCTCTGCGACCTCGGACCATTGGGTGCGGACATATTGACTAGCTGCTCTGATTCACTTGACACTATCATAATAAATTGGTGCAGCCGCAGTCAGCTCTAAGCCTTACTATTATTTAAACTAAGCACCATCCATTAATGGCCAAAATGCATTAAAATGCACCTCTTCGAGAGTGATCTCGTAGATAGAGGGATTCTCTCATTTACAATGAAAGGAATTGATTCAACACCCTGCTTTATTAGCTAACTAGCTTTTGCCCGCGACTTCGTCCGCGTAAATTTCGGACGATGTCGCGGAAAAAATTACCCCTGTCCTGTCATTTCAATTCGAAACGACACGTGGCGTGTATCTATGATCTGTCTATGATCATAAGAACGTTTTTGTGATTTCCCTCGAAAACAGTACTTTTTTTCGGAATTAAAGGTACCCTATGTTCGTTCCTGTACACCTGGCAATGTATATGCAAAATTTCAGGATGATCAGTTCAGTGGCTTAGGCGTAAAGTGGTAACAAACAAACAAACTTACTTTCGCATTTATAATATTAGTTAGGATGTATAAAATGATCTCCGCACTACCTTGAGATCATTAACTTCAAAGTTCACTGTTATGATAGCAAACGTAGTCGTAAGTAAGCCGGTGCGTTTGGCAGCGAGCACAGCAGCGGTGAGCATGCGGCGTGGCAGGCCTCCAATGACACGCTCGAAGCGTTCACGCAACCACGTGCGCTGTGTTTACATTGACACCAGTGTGAGTGTCTCGATGGCTCGACAGCTTACTCACAAACCGCTGTGCTCACACGCTAGGTAGCTCACGACTTCGTACTTCTCCAGACCAATAAAGGCTTTTGCAAAAAGCGGTTGGCTTAAACTTGTTACCTCAGGTATTTAGGATCAGACCTTACATCTCACCAAAAAATCTTTCATATTTCATTATTACTTGAACAATCTGACTACAGTTCATCTTCGTGTAGTTGTAGAGATTCATATTTAAGTTCTGATAAAACATTGTTTAAATGAGTTTTAAATTAAAACTGTGGTCGTACCTTTACAATGTAAAGAGAAACAAACACCGGACTTGCACCGCGCCATTATGTAAATGTGCGTACACACATCACGACTTGTGAGTCACTCGTGTCGTGCGTACCGATTGACACTCATTCATGTCTTTATATGTACGCACACTGGGGAGCAATACATCATCATGACATAATACTTGGAAACGGGATGGTTTCGCTGAGAGGCGCTAAATCGTGTGCTAATATTACAAGGCACAATGTTGTCAGAAATCACTTATTTTATTGCGACAGCTGACTGCCGGCTGCGTGACGTGTCAGACGAAATATGAATAGTGAGTGAAAGACGCACTCAATTCGGAACACTTGAAGTGTTTGTCAATAAGCCTACATCTGGTCGTTCGTGTGACGCGTTTCCTGCTGCGTCAGCTACCGGTTAGCCTGTCACGAGATGGTCGGCGCGCGGCGCTCATGACGCGCCTCATCACTGTGTGATAGTGCGCCTGATCGCTTTACTTGAAGCTATTATCGATACAGACATGTCCCCAATGGTGGCGGTGACTAATAATTCTGTTTTTGCGCGTGTCTGGTGCCTCTGTTGGAACTTACAAGTTTATTTCTTGTTGTCATAGAACCGTTACCTGTCGAACTTTTTGTTCGGAGTTACGGTTTCATGCTATTTTTCTTATAGCGGCGACATCTTGAAAATGTAGGTGATCACAACGTCTTGTTTCTTATAAGTATTTAAATTGCCTTTTATGTTATACACTTATTTCTCACGTTAATTTCAAGAAAATATTTTTTTAGCTTTTATAAAGGCCGTGTAGAGATGAGTCACGTTGACCAGCAGGCAGTTAGATAGTGCAGTATGTACGTAGGTACGTAGTGGCCCATACTTATGAGTGGTGTGTATATTGTCCCAGGTCAATGGGAGAAGCTGCCGCTGTGGACGCTGGAGCGCGAGCTGGTGGTGCAAGACATCGCCGAGAAGGAGAGCATCAAGGTGCTGGAAAAGGCCACCGTGCCCATAGTCAAGATGACTGACAAGTACTCCGATGTCAAGGTAGCGTGACGCCATCTTTATTTCTCAATTTTTTTTTTATTCCTCCTACCTAAGCTACGGGAAGACGCGGAGCAGTGAGACAGTGCATCCCTCTGTTTATAGTTGTATAATACAGTAGAAGCAGATTTGGGAATATTTTTAACTTTCGATTCCAATTTATTTCGAGCTGAATGACTGCAATAACTTTTATCAATGTGCAATAATGAGTTAGCAACAAAACGACAGTTTACAATAATCTGATTCGAGTTGGATATGTACTAGTGTACGCACTAGTGTGCCCTGCGCCACGTGCACGGCTCATTAGCGACGGAGTCCGGAATGCTAATAGTTCACCGCTTGCGTCGTAACGTGTGCGGTATGTGTCCACGGTTATTATTCAATAGTGAACGAGTGAGTGCGTTCCGCCGCGGAGGTGGAGACGGGTGGTACGCAGTGCCATCAATATTGAACTGGTCTGAATTCCCGTGGGGTCATGGAGTGGTTGCGACCACGTGACGTTTATGTCAATTAAAACAATACTTAATTCCTCAGGTGGATATATCGTTCAACATGAGCAGCGGAGTGAAGAGCGCAGAACTCATCAAACAGTTCAAGGTAAGTCCGCGCACTCGTCACAGAGCTGTCTGTGCCTACTCTGTAAGCTGTGTGCGACAGTCCGCGACACTCGCTAGCGGTGTGCTTGAGCAGAATGAACGCGTGGAACCTATGCAAGTAGTCAGCACACTTTATTTTTTTGTGTTTTCCTTTTAGTTCCTGTAAGTAAAGTATGAGCTGATGACGTGGAATAGTACACACGATGACGCATCGCTTTTTATATATTTCCAAAATGCGTGAAAATTCATTCATTACGTCGCTGTATAGGCAAATGTAGCGATAAGTACATGCAAGTGATTAGGCATATATAGTTTCCAACGATTAGGAACATCCCAGCCTACTGAGTGTAATCATTGCAATTAACAAATCATAATCATAATCATAATCATTTATTCATTTGTAAACATAGGTTTTACATAGATGGTATTAAACAAAAAATAATAGTAGCTCTATGTTTTGCTTCATTGGCATACAAATGTTTTTTGTTGAGAACTTATTAACTAGATTCACATGCTTAGATAATAATAACAAATATTAAACTATAACAATAAAATAAGTTTAAAATATAATTAGGAACTATTATGTACAGTTAGGTTTTTAGTTTTATAAATATTTCTCGTTTAAAAATTCGTCCACTCTGTAATAACACTTTTCTGTTAAAATTTTCTGTAGAGCTGTTTTGAATTTAGCCATTGGCATGTCTTTTATGCCGTCAGGTAATTTATTATAGATTTTAGGAGCTAATCCGAAAAAACTTTTAGACATAAGAGCTGTTTTACATTTAAAATTACATAACTGATTTGCATGTTGAGATCGCATTGGGTTTTTCTTTACTGCTGAGAATTTAGGGAACAGATTCGAATTCATTTTTACAAACAACGCTGTTTCTAAAATATATAAACACGGTAGAGTTAATATTTTCAAGGACTTAAAATAAGGAACACAGCTATCTGTCTGTAACATGTCTGCCCTCCTTCTAGTGTTGGAATGTGGATCACAACGCGCAGGTATGTCACAGTAACCGAGCACCTGTACCTCACCTCTACTGCCCCTGCTGGTGCCTCAGATCATTAATTAGTAGGCAGTGTACGGAGTGCACAGGTGCGCCGCTCATGTTACGTTGTTGCGAGCACTGTGCGTGTGCTCGCGCGGTCACAACCATATGTAAACATGCTTTAATGTTAGCTCCGCGCTGTCTATTCCAGGAGAAGTACCCAGTCCTGACGCGGCTGGTGATGGTCCTGAAGCAGTTCCTGCTGCAGCGCGACCTGAACGAGGTGTTCACGGGGGGCATCTCCTCCTACTCGCTCATCCTGATGTGCATCAGCTTCCTGCAGCTGCACCCGCGCCCGGAGAGACTGCGCCAGCCGCACAACCTCGGCGTGCTGCTCATCGAGTTCTTCGAGCTCTACGGCCGCAAGTTCAATTACGTCAAGACTGCGATTCGAGTGAAGAGTGGAGGCTCGTATGTGTCCAAGGATGAGATACAGAAGGTACGGCGTGGACGTGTCCACCTAGTAGTCGATGGCTCTTGGTGCTTGAACGAACTGGCATCGTATCACGTGCCGTATCCAGTGACTAACAGTGCGATCGGTCCGCAGGAGATGAACGACGGGCACCGGCCGTCGCTGCTGTGCATCGAGGACCCGCTCACGCCCGGCAACGACATCGGCCGCTCCAGCTACGGGGCCATACAAGTCAAGCAGGTAACACTACCGACGAGCCACACGACACATAAAGCATAGTCATGTAATAGTTAGTTGTTCTTGAGGAGACAGTCGACCTCATTTTCCAGAGAAGCGGGTGTGAACAAGCTCATTTCAGACTATTCCCTTCTGCTATACTACTACTAACTTCATACATACTCTTATAAATATATGTTTTACAATAATGATTTACAATAATTGTGTGTGTACTAAATACACAACGACTCTGAGTGATAGCTATAGTATAGTAGTCACCGAACATAGAAATAAATTCGAGCAAAAAAATATAACCGAAATAAATTCTACTAGCTTTTACCCGCGACTTGGTCCGCGTAAATATCGAAACCCCGTTTCATTCCCTTAGGGGCTGAATTTTAAAATCTTTTTACCATACGTCGAGCGGTTTTCGATATTTCGTGATGAGTGAGTGACTTTTCGCTTATTTAACTTACAACTAGTTGATTTTGTCTAGACTGACATTATATAATATTATATAGTGCAAACTGTACGTATAGGTTGGTTGTTTATAAATGAATAAATAAAAAATATATAATTATATTTAAATAGCGTAGTATAAAACGAGCTTAATGATTGGTGTTCGTTGTCTACGACTATCGTTGCTATCTGAGACACAGAAATTTGGTGTCGGCACTCTCCTAGAATTCGCGTAAGGACGATAATTTAGTTTTTAGTGCATGTTCTCTTGAATGTCGATGTCAGTTTCGCTAGTATCAGTACTTGGAGGCGTGCTCCGGTCTGTGTGCGTGAGAGTAACGTGTGGTCGTTCCGTGCGGCAGGCGTTCGACTACGGCTACATCATCCTGCAGCAGGCGGTGGGCGCGCACAGCGCGCTGCTGGCGCGCCACAGCGTGCTGGGCCGCATCGTGCGCGTCACGGACCACGTGCTGCAGTACCGGCGCTGGGTGCGCGACACCTTCGAGTCCTACTTCTTCCCGCACCGCCGCGCCGCGCTCTCGTCGCGCGAGCCGTCGCCCGAGCCGTCCGACAGTGAGCCCGACTGGTCGGACGGCGGCTCGCGGCCCGCCGCGCCCGCCTCGCCCGCGGGCCCCGCGCGCGGCTCGGCGTCGCCGCCGGGGCCCGCGGGCCGCACGTCGCCGCCGCCGCTGTCGGCGCTGCAGTGCTCGTCGCCCACGCCGCGCCGCGTGTCGGCGCACCAGTCGCTCATCATCCACCACATCACCAGCAACTCCGACTTCAACAACATCCCGTCCGGCGTCATCCAGCGCTACGCCGGCGCCGACAAGCGCGCGCCGCGCTCCTACTGCGCCAAGCAGCGCCGCTACGCCTCGCCGCACGCCTCGCCGCCCGCCGCGCCGCGCCGCGCGCCCGAGCGCCACCGCAAGCGGCGCGGCGCGCACGCCCCGCACGCGCCGCACGCGCACGCGCCGCAGCGATGATACGCGCCGCGCTGGAGGAGACCGTCCGCGTACTACGGGAAAGCCGAACGTGTACACGATTAGTTACGAGACATCTCCACGCGAAGACAATTTCACGAATCATAAGTGCGCATCGGCTCTCCGCCGAGTTCCAAGTCCTAATGCTCATCAGCTCGTAGACCACTCATTCAATTTAATTTATCATTTACATATGTAATTAGATTAAACAGTGTCATCGAGTAAACTTGACTCCTAAACGCAATAGTAACAGACCGTCCGGCTTACGGCCGCTCGCTGACCTGGAGCGTGCGGCGTCCGGCGGAGCCCCGGTGCGTCGCGTGCAGTACCGTGGTGTGGCTAGTGTGACCGAGTGCGTGGGCAGTGTGCTCCAGTGGCGTGTGCTGGACTCTTCCTTGGATTGACGGACATGCAAGATGCTTCAACAATATTGTGAAAATGTGTACGAAAATAAAAATTATTGTACTGTCGTGAAAATAGACGGTTTTACAAACTGACTATCAACTTAAATTATCCGCATGCTAATCACCACTGTCACTCTGTAACAGTCGCATGTAGCGACTGCATTGGGACAGGTTGTAGGTGTGCATCTGTTAAACAGTATAAAGTTTGTTTGTACAATATTGTGTGGCGTGATAGTAAGCGATCTCTCTTGTAATGTTATGATATTGTATTAACTTATTTATTGTTACGTCACTTGCTAGTCGGCTGTACACCGCGCGGCGCGCACCCTCTATAGATATCACTAACACAACAGCTGGGGTGATGTCGTGCTCAGAATTAAGTAGCCCTTCGGTGTTGGTCACTCAAGTATCGATTACTATTTCGAGCGAACTCTGTGCCCCTGTAAACGTACTTCAAAATAATTGGTGAAACGAAGAGACGTTCTCTTAAATTTTCATACTATTCATTAGTGTAGAGTCGATGGCGTCTCCTACTTGTGCGTGTTATCATATCAATGCGTGCTTCATGTCGCACCCGCCATGTCGGCACCACGAAGCGTAGCATCAAGCTTGTTCACATTGTTGTGTTTGATTGCAGCACACTCGCGTTATACTAAAGTGTTCGCCAAAAATGATGTCCGTTATGAAGTTGGGTAATAACCCGCGGAACCACCCATGTTCCCGGGTGTTAATGAATTAGCTACCTTAATAAATTATGCTTAGATTGGCCATGATTTTTGACGTTGACATCTCAAATAGTTGGTGCATTCATTCACAAAGTGTAACAAGTCTTATGAACATCGTGTTATTCTATAAATCAAATATTATAACGTGTTGGCACGAGCTTCGAGAGCGGACACGCCACGCGAGGGCGCCGTTACTTGACACATCCAGCTTTTACAAAATGTTCGATTTCGTAAAGCGTCACAGCGTCGAGTAGTCTCCGAGAGGCACGCGCGCGTCACAGCGCTTCTGAAGCTCGGAGATGGCTCGCGGTGACGTGCTCTCAACGCGGGAAAACAAACCAATAGCGCTCTGAGTGCGTGACGCGCGCTCTACGTGCGGGAATAGATAAAGACTGCGTGAACTTTAAACCGGTGTCTTTCGGGTAGTGATAAATAGACATTTAGCAAGTTTTAGATAGTCAACCTATGAAAATTGCCGATATTATGTTACGAGTCAAATGTCTTATGAACGTTACAATGTTGATGTAAAGCTATGCAAGCTACCTAGTGCAGTAGTAGCGCTCCTGCGCCACGCCACCAGGGCACACGTGGCAACGTTGTTATAGTTCAACAGAGCTGTGACGTTGCTAGTGCGGGCCTACTGGGATCCACGGAGTGATGAACCCTGGAACTAGAACGAAATATAGGTAGCATAACTGCTTGTGTAGCAATAGTCCGGCACTTGTACCAGTACCATTGCAGTAGTTAATCGTAAAATACCCTCATCGTTCTCTACTTATATTCGTAGATACATAAAGGCAGAATCATAACGTATTTTGATAAGATATTAAAATACAAGCAAAAAGTAAAACAAAGCCGTTTGACGGCTGACTGTCATCTGAACAGTAGGAATATTCATAAACACGCAATGACAATGTCGGTTTCACTTGGCAAGAAAAAAAAATAGTATAATTCGGACTCGGTTTATAACTTAGTATGAAACAGCAGGTTCTAACTTGCACTTTTAAGAATTAACGTATATAAAATCAAATATATCTTATTACAGCTTAAACATTGTATTCTAAAATTTAATTTATTTATTTGAATAATAAACTTATGGAAGCAGCTTGCATACTATTGTGACACTCATTGTTATAGCTCAAGAGCGTGCAAGCTGCTCGCATATTTTTGTGCAAGTTACAGGCTTCTGTTCAGCGGTTTCAAGGAGTATTTCACAAATGGAATAACTAGGCGTGACTCGAATAACCTATGAGTGCCCACACGTTACAAACAGGTATAACTTCATCGGAAACACTCCATTTGTTTATTACTCCTTGGCACCGTGGCACGGCAACGAGTAGTTGTACTCATAGCGAGCGCACATTGATGCAGGGAGCGACACAATGCACACGACGTCACGCTAAACCGTGTTTGTTAGTACAGGCAGGCAGCTCCATGAATGTGTTGTTCAATGGTGTGCGGAGACTGGCGGAGTTGCACTAGTTCACTTGTGATCATGGCGATATAAAAGTATGGCATTTAGGTTGTATTTGTCTCATCTATCAACAAAATAATAAAACGTAAGATATTTGTTTGATACAAAGTAATGTGCCCATGAGTTGAGCATCTGTGTAAGTGATAATGTCTTACACTAAATGATTGTTGTTGGTGTTTAAACAATACTATTAGGAATTATTGTATGAACTGTTTGAAACTACTGCCATATCGAGTAAATAAGTTGTGGATGTCCTTTAATGCGTTACTTAATTATATAAATTGTAATATTGAATAGTATCGGTATTGTTATAGTCGCGTTGCCGCGGTACGTGTAGCTTCCAAGCGCGCGTGTATATGCACTTTGTAATTGATGTCGACCATCGTAGCCAGACATGAAGCATTCACAATTTAGCCGAGTTGATCTTTCCTTTAATATTCTACATAATAATAACGACAAATACTGCTAATATTAGAAGTAAGTACGTAGGTAGGTACCTCAGCATGTGTTTGCGCAACCTTTTGTAAGGAATTGTAAAACAACATTTTAATATTTATTTACGTAGCGGCAGCTCGATGTTTTGATGTGTTAATCGAACTTCTAGAATCATGTGAAATTGCTTACATAGCATTGTGTGAACGTTTGTGAGTAATGTTAGCGTAGGACACAGCGATGAACTGCAATAAGTGTGTGAGAGTTCCGCATCGCTGGCGTCGTTACCTTCTGTGATTTACTGGGACTTGTAGACAAACTATTATCGGATACATTACGACTACCTACGTATGTTCAAGTTTTGTAATTGTTTAGAGCTCGAACAGTAAACAGGTAACCTCGACTTGTGCTGGGCTACTAGAAACTATCACTGGTGTACCTATTAGTTGTGTGAGTGATGGCGCGTTATACAGTAAGCTAAGTTTCCATCATAGTTCTAATGACAAACTCGTTGATTAGTCATAAGTTGACAAAAGTCACCCGAGCCTTGCCTACTCTAATACTACGTACAATATGACTCTAGCTATTTCATCAGTGTAAACACATAGTTACGATGTTAATAGTAAGAAACAGCAATAATTTAAAAACGTTTCTTAGTAAGTACATTCGCTGTAGTGTTACCGGTCCGTGTGTCGTGCTCTCCTCGGTTATTGTTAGTCTGTAGTCGGCTTTTATTACGAACTTGTTTTCTCATCATTAGACAATTTTATGTTGATTTGTTTCTTACTAATGTTTTTAGCGTTATCCAAAATAATTGTACGCGGTGTCGGTGCGGCGCGCGGTCGGTACGGTGTCGTAGCTAATTTTATGATTAGTTAGTATTCCTAAGTACTGTAGTTGATTGTTATTTCGTTCTGTTAAGTTTGTTGCGGCTACGCGCACCTATCGTGCTCGTCGCCGGCTCCGGCCGACTCTTGTTCAGCGCGGGTTGCGCTGTCTCCTCTCGCGGTGTGAACTGTAATGTTTGTAGACTCTGACCTGCCATAGTAGCAAGACTATCGTTATCGTCCTAATATCAATATCAACATATGTACCTATGTAATATTAAGTAGAATAATTATTGAGTGCTTTACTTAGCAATAATTTGTTAACGTTAGCATAGTGTACCGCTGTACCGCCAGCCGGTAGTCTCCTCACATGGGGAATGAGTCGCGAAAGTGGCGCGCGATGCGTCACTGTCATGGCGGAGCGCCTTTTATAATAATCGGAAAATATGCAGATTGGAAACAGTAGTGATGGATTTTCTTGTAATTTGTCTTCAGATATTTCGTTATAGGGACTTAGAGAAGTAGGTCGGGAGCGACACATGTCGCGAGCTGAACGTATCGTGTAGTCATTCGGCGAGGCCGCGACTTGGCGCGATTGAACAACATTACGACAAGTTCAACAAACTGCAGAATGACTGTGCTTTTTCCATACTTTTGTGCACGTGGAAGGACTTCCCACACGGCAGGTAGGCATGGCAGTGATTAACGACCACCCCCGCCCCTCGCGGTGGCGGTCGCGTCACGATTACTTGCAAATTGTGCACCGCTCTCTGTCGCCAACAGATTAGGAAATGTATAGCGCTCGCAAGTACGCCTCGCGCCCGTGAGTCGGCTGGGAATAATGGGCAGAGTTTATGTTTTGACGCGTGATAACTGTGCCCTGTGGGACGCCGATTGACGAAGTGTAGGCGATTGTAGGGCCGGGACGTTCTAACCTCGTTCGGGCTCAGTGATGTCCGCGATCAGCTTTCAGTTGTTTCATTCGGACAGCCGATGATGATTACGGACATCATCACGAAACTTAGTAAAAATAGCTAGTTTGAAAAACAACTTCTGAATATGTAAGTTATGAAGAAATGTTGCAAACATTTTGAATGTAAAGCGAGATAATGTAAAGTTGCCTGTACGCAGAGCCTTCCGCACCAGAGCAGCGTGTACCTAGTCCGTCTCGCTTCCTCGATAACATGTGCATACTTGGAACTGGGTTGTTCTTTCGTGTTCTAGTGTCTACCTAGTTAGCTTCGTTCGGCGCTCTCTACATTATGCCGCATGCAGTGCATTCACTGAGCCAAGCCCGTATTACTTAACCAAATGTCGACTGTCAACCAGGAACTAGGAGTACAATCTCTGTTTGTCTATACCAGGTGAAATCTGGAAAACCACGTCAAAATGTAAGTAACGACATGTTGGGGCTGTTTCGTCCCTTATGAACTTCGTTGAGATTCTACTTACAGTTCTCGGTTGAGAATGTTTTATGAATAGAGCGCTTCACGGCTTGCCTCCATACGTCATTGTGTTGCTGTTGATAATTATATACCTTGTTCGCAAAGGTGTTGGATTAGACTATTTTGGACGCGTGTCTGAGTGCTCGAGTCGCCCCACAAATTAAAATGTCCTGCTCACTATATGTCGTTATAAAGGGCAGCTCGAGCAGTTTCAGGCATCCGTGTTTCACTGGATTGTGTTGCAGTGCCTTTCGTGTCGGTGCCTCGGTACCATGACTCACGTACCACGTAGTACTATGACTATGTAGTGGGCGATGGCTTCTCGCTACAGCTCGCACGCCATTGTGGTGCTGAGTGAGATGCATCTCTGGCTGCCTTGTAATGACGACGAGTAATGTTAAGACACAGAGCAATAAGTAAATGGAACGAAACGCCAATATGTATTTCATAACTTTTCCGAGCATCTCGTAGGTGAGCGTAAGTCCAGTGCGTTTATTTTCCTGACGCACTGTATGTTGAACACTCCATTTGAATGTTACTCCGTGTGTAAACATTCTTCACTCGTTACTTGTTTTAACTGGATACATATTGATGTTATCTTTTATGCAATTAGTTAATTAGACGAACGAGTTCGGCCGCCATCTTGTATTGTACCTTATAAAAATGCCTGTTTTGCTAAAAAAATAAAAAATTAAACTAAGTAAAAATTAAAAAAATGATATTACATAACGAGTGCAACTAAAATAATGTACGAAATTAGTTGTAAGGTGATCGTCATCGCGAGTCGCTCACATTTGTTAGTCATTTAAATTGTAAGGCGGCTGCGGCGGGTCGGTGACGCCGCACGAGCTGCTATACGCGCTGCGGCGCTCACCCGAACATGACAAATGTATGTAAGTGACGAATATGTTGGTCACAATACTGGCGACTGCTCGCACTCGGCGCCGGTGACGTCACCGGCCGCGCCGCCCTCTCCCCGTGAGATCACAAAGCATGCATTTATCCGATAGGTTGTCTGATACAGTGTGAGTCACTCGCCGCGGCGCCTGTAGCTTAGCGTTTTTTGTATATCTGTGTATGTAAGGAACCTAGCATAATGTTAGTTTGTAAACGTTGTACATAGCGCCCCGCGGCCGATACACATGTACATACACACCTGTATATACCATGTAAATACACTCGAGATATATATTATATATTTAATATTAATATAAATTTGATTTAAAAAACGTTTTAAAAATAAACTGATAAAAAAACACAAAAAAAATAAATAAAGACATACAGTGAGTATGAAGTGGAAAAAGCGATATTGACTTTTATTGTTTTGTATACCCTATCTACCCTCAAAAACTCGTAACACATTTTTTTCTTGTAAATGTTGACTTTATTAAGAAGTCTTCAATCTAACAATAGTACACATCGGATGTTTATTCATTTTAAGTTTTTACTCTCGGAGTGACACCACAGTTATTCGCCCCGGTGCCACCGTCAATCAAAAGGTTATAAGTCTCACTCTCTTTGTCTGTGTCTTGATTTAATATGGATGGTTTCACAAAGTTTGCTTATTTATTTGCAACCATACAAAATACCAAGGACTGCCGTTGGTTTAGCAGCTGCAAAGCGCGACTGCTGAGCGTCTTGGGTTCGATTCCTAAGTCGGGCAGTGTTTTTGGATTTTTCCATCATCAAGAATTTCTCTGAGTTTTGATGGGCCTATTTTGTCATCCATGATAGCAATAGGCTCGCCCCCTATTAAATGGGACTTAAACATAACTGGCGACATGTGGATGTACTAATTGATACCTTTCGTTGATTACAGGCGTGATGTTAAGTGTTATAATATAACTATAATCCTATAGTAACAAGCCAAATAAGCAAGAGAAGAATATTATTCACTTCAATGGTGCAGCGAGTTAGAACTTGCGACTTGCTCGTCTTCGGACCGCGATGTCGTGTCACAGTGCGCGGCGCGTGGACTGAAGGCCGTGGTAGTTGGCGCTACAGCGCTACTCTACTCCTGAGTTCTACGGTATATATTTTGGAAGCACTCAACGCCAGTACCTAGCGCTATTGCTATGTACCGAGTAGTAGAAGTAGCATAGTGAGCGTCTTCCACTTACGGAGGCGAGGCGCACACGCGCTCACTGCGTGTCTATTTATTTCTTCCCTTATATCTAACTTGCCCGGTAGGTACTAAGGAAATGTCATAATTTTGTGCCAATTTGGTATAATTTTTTGCCAATTTGATATTCTCTTGGTAAAGAATCTTCGTCTTTCGCGTGTAGAGACGAAATATTGAACATTTTAAACAAGTTAAGGAAAATTACAATGAACCCCGAATACATCGGAACCGCGCGTGCCGCTGACGGTTTGTTAAAAGTTACAACAACGCGTGGGTGAGCAGAGTGACAGCGTGACAGCACCCGACGAGCGCACGTAGCTATTGTGTGGCAGCCTCTAACGATGGCGCTCAAATGAACGCGTTTTTTCGTTTTCGCAGTTGCTGGGCTGGGTACTAGCGGCCTTGTACACATATGTGATAGTCATCGTTTGCTACCAAACTAACAAAAAAAGTGATGGATTCATTCTGGAATAGAAAAAATGTTCAACGTAATATGAACCGCAATCTTTTTAAAACGCTCTTTGCTGTACAAAATTACTCAAATGAACAAATTATCCCTTAGAATGTATTGAAGGATGAGAAAGACAATTTAATAAATAAGATGAAAACTAACTGAAAATGTATGAATTTTTTTATTACGCTGACGAATAAAAATAAAAATAATGCACATTGGATTTGTTATTCGTCAGAATGAGTCCGACAGCAGAGGAGGACAATCGCCGCCCGTGGCTCGTAGCTGCAAGTTGTAGCACTCGTTATCTCTACGCCGTAGCCGTGGCGTAGCGGCCGGGAAGCTTTCAGTTTATTGCAGTAAGCATTTATTGCATATTTATTTGCCAGACTGTTGTATAAAACACCTACGTAGTTGGTTTAATATATACGCGTGTTAGAAGTTAGAGTTTTATTCGAGTCCAGAAGAAAAAGAATACACAATTCCAATTAGTTTTTAACTTGCGATTGCAGCTTTATGATGAAATTGAGTGCGAGAACAGCAAATCTATGTGTAGTGTAGGTAAATGTATGTGTCACGCGGCAGTCAAAATACTACGAAATTGGCGAGATTGCAAAAAAAGGTCGCCAACACCAACTCAATGCCATCAATGAGACGAGACACGACCCGCGACCTACTGCGAAGTCGACGAGATGTTATAACAGTATCAACTTAGTCGTTTTTGTAATGTAATGAATGAAACGCCATTACATCTTTACTTGCCCGGGGCAGTCAAAACAACTATTCGCCAGTTATGCATTCAGTTTAAATGGAACAAATGGGTAGATAGGGCAAAGTGTTATTGGGTTTTTCCATCAGGAATTTCTCAGTAGCAGTCTTGGAGTCTGGATTTGTGCCCGGCTCGCCCTCTATTACATGGGACTAAAAAAAAACATAACTGGCGAAATGTGGGTGTACTAATGGGTACACCTCTGCCTAACCCTTCGGGGATTACAGGCGTGATGTTACGTTTAAATGGGTAGATAGTCAAGATTCGGACAGAAACCAAAAGTACTAGATAATAATATAGCAGAGCTCGGCGGGTGCTGGCGCGACACCCGGCGCACTGTCGGCATCGGTACGTCAGGACTGGCGCGCCTCGCGAGCGCCATTCCGGTGAGCAGAGTTCATCCGCGATTACTAAGGTTTCTATGCGACGAACGAGCATCCATACCACCATTAGGTAGTTTACCATTAGGTACCCATTGCTTCACCATGTAAGGTTGGTAAGTGCTAGGGGATAGACGCTTTACGAGACTAGTCCATGTTTGTAGTTTAAATGGGTTTGGACTTTAATTTTCCATCTAGTTGTCGTGTGCCTACCTCTGTATATGCATCTACGGTCAAGTGACGGTTGCAGAGCCGTCGTGCCAGCACGGATGATTTATATTGTGTGCGATGTGCACCTATGCGCTGGGTTGGAGGAAGATTGGTTCAGTAAAACTCTTGATCACTATTATTGAAGAACTATTTATTTTTCTATGATCTGTTTACTATTACAATTTTGCACTGTCCTGTCGATCGATGTGGAGTGACTATGTGGGTTCTGGAATGTGCGTTCTGCACTGTCGACTGTTCCGTTCAGGACTGTGCGTTCTGCACTGTCGACTGTTCCAGGTTCTTGTTCGACTGTTCGTTGCTACAGCTTGTTGCGTACTGACTGATGGCGTACTGATTGTGTTGTGGTTCGTTCCGCACTGACTGTGGCTTACTGATTGTGTTGGTTCTGGAATGTGCGTTCTGCACTGTCGACTGTTCCGTTCTGGACTGTGCGTTCTGCACTGTCGACTGTTCCACTGGATCTGTGTTGTTCTGTGCGATGTTTCGTTCCGGACTGACTGTGGCGTACTGATTGTCGGAGTTCAAATGACGCTATACCTATACTAAATGTTGTGGTGCAATCCACCAATCAAATCGTCTTATTTACATACAGGCTCCGATAGGTTCGTACAGGTTTCGACCTGTCGGGAATTCGGGTTTGCGCTCAACTCCCTGTAGGTTCCGACAGGTTCGTACAGGTTTCGACCTGTCGGGAGCAGTGCGCGTTCGCGATCAATCTAGCAATTATAACAGGTTCTTACGTGACTACTTATACATACTTACCTATAGCTACACTATACACTACCTAACACTTATCTAATGTTCAAATACGAGCGGTCGTCCTGCACATATATGTATGAGGTAATGGTGTAGGTAGGTGTGGGCGATGCCATTGTTAATGGTGGAGGAACATTAGATACGAAACCCATTAGTATTATCTGCATGACATCGACATTTTCACCAAACAAACGAGGTGAGATTAATTAGGATGATACTTAACATGTTTAGTTATAACTAAACAGTTTTACTAACAAACCCGAACGGTCTACTACGGAGTGTTAATAGAGGTTATAACAAACCACGTGGGAAATAATACCTCGACCTATCTGACTGATGAGTCAAACGCGATGCCTCGCACAATAACGCACACTGAAAACGAACAGCGTGAAAGAAGTGAACGAGATACAAGGGACACTCAACACGACCACACTAAAACAATTTTCATCCCCAACTACCACTGAACCTTATTCCAAAGCCATACGGTCGAAAATCAATTAAAATACGTCTCCGAGATCGTCGACATTAAGAGGGTAGTCGACACGCATGCGCGATACGGCGTAAACACTGCTGCCGTGTCATCAGTCGTACGGCAACCGCCGGCGCGCACGGTCGTAGCGCGCGTTTGTAAGTAGTGAAAGACGCGTCGCGTGTGTTATGGTGAATTGTTTCAATCACATTAAATAAAACGTTTGTGCACAAATAAGGAAAGATCTTGGGAGTGATTTGTACGGTAAGTGGCACTTGAATATTTTAATAAAACGCGGAGTCACAGCGCTGCGTCGGCAGGACGTGAGGTTGTGTTGTGACCCGGTTTTCGAAATATAAATAAATTTTCATTTTTTCGTGTGGCCACGTGTGAAGCGATGTGACGTTGAGGCTGTACCCTTCCCAGTGGAGTGCTGATATAAGCGCTATTATTCATCCATGGTAATTTGCATGTGATTTACGTAACATAAGATTTTATATTCATGGTGTTGTCATGCGTACCAGCGGCACCATGGCTACGGTTTATTTTCACAACTTAAAAGACATTAATAACACCAATTTAATATTGTTGATGTTCATTGACCTGAGCACGCTCGTCGAGTATCACACGTTTTACTGCAACATGATTGAGATGTTTCTTCTGGCGTCTACAAGAATGTATCAACTGAAGTTTGTACAATATTAGAGAAGGAAAACATTCATCCTTTATTATGTGATTAACCATATTCGGCACTACACTAACATGTACTTACCGTGAGATAAGAAGTATGCATTTAGATGGAAGCGGTGCATAGTGCGCTTTGGGTTGACCTGTGAAGTCTACAAAATGTTTAATAAATAAATAAAAAATAGTAGTCTATATAGTTTACTTTTAGGCTGCTATCAACGGCTTCTAATTATACTAAATCCTTGTATATTGTTACGATTAAAAGCAATTGGAGCTTTTGATATTGTTATCTGCACTATTGACAATCAAAAACTAAATTGGATAAGATTAGGCGTTCAATGACAATCGCGCGATCATGGAGTCTTAGAATGTGTAGCTTTGCGTACAGCTCAGATGTTTCCTCACCAGCAGTTGCTTGCAGATCTACTAACATCCGGACCATCCGACCAGAACAAATCATCAGATGCATCTGGAGAGCCACAAACAGCCTCCATCGCAAACTTCCACGTTTCTTCTGTTATTGGAATACCAACACCATCTCGTATATAACGAACAACATAGTACCTGGGGGACCCCTGTTACTGTCTTGTCTCAAAATCATTTTAAATAAAATACATTACCAGTTTACGTGTTCGAAGTCAGACTCTGTGATAATAAATTCGATACCGTCGCAGTCCTCGAACTAAATCCAAGCTGCACAATACATACCAATATTGTGAGATAACTTTATGAGAGAGAGCTTAGGAAGGAATGAACTTGTGAAGGAGGTACATATGAGCGCGTTATGCTAACCAGCACTGATTGTGTACATATTACCCGTCAACACTGAGCGAGTCCCCATAGCATCAGGCACTCTGTAGCACTCAGTTTTATACTTATTGTGTTTGCACTTTTTGTACAGATGGATCCATACACAAGTAACTACCTACGTAGCTATAGATTTAAGAATTTTCAAATAATTTTTTGGAATCTCCACAGAAAAACCTGAAATTTGAATGGTTCATTATATGAAAATCTAAAAAATCATGTGACGTTTAGTAAATTACACCCGGACATAGCCGAGACTGGTCTCTAGTATTCAATAACTGTCGGTGACCTAATTGACATTAATTGAAATAGTATGTAGTAATAGGTACGGAATTTATAGTATTTTTAAAAGTCGAACTGCCTCGTTGGTCTAGTGTTCGCAAGCGCGACTGCTGTGCATGAGGTCTTGGGTTCGATTCCCAGGTCGGGCAAAGTGTTATTGGGTTTTTCCATCACGAATTTCTCAGTAGCAGCCTCGGAGTCTGGATTTGTGCCCGGTTGATGGCAATAGGCTCGCCCCCTATTACGTGGGACTAAAAAAACATAACTGGCGAAATGTGGGTGTACTAATGGGTACACCTCTGCCTAACCCTTCGGGGATTACAGGCGTGATGTTATGTTATGTTATGTTATGTTTTAAAAGTCAATCTTGATTTATGGGTAGGTATTTGTCATTTGTCTATGACACGATAAGTTTCAATTTTCACAAGCAAAGACGAAGCAAAAGTCATGTAACGGGGCGTTTCAATCACAGCTAAGGACTAACTACACATCTCTTCTAAAACCAATTCTACAACAATAGAGACGCACTGCTAAACGATTGCTGGAAATAAGTAGAAGTTTGTAAGTTGTCAAAGTGGATGGAGAAGGTTGGACGGAGCTAGGTATCGCAGCCATCCGAGATCAAACACGAGCGAGTGTAGCCAATCATTTGTTATTACATATTTAAATCGTCCGATAAGATGTAGGAATTTAAATAATCCGAACCGCAGTTACCTTTTTATTTTTTTATCAATCATCAAATCCGCCCTAGGTGGGGCGGAACGGACTGTCAGACTTTCACTGACTAAAAAACCACCCTGTTCCTTCTGTTGCCCTTTACGTTCCGGGGCCACGGTATCCTGTTAAGACGTCCTGCAACCCCGGCAGGCGTTGGCCCCGTTGGGGGACCCGTCCCTGTGCTGACAGCTCTTAGAGGCGCGCGCGAACAGAACGCGCCGTCGACCCGGGCTTGGTCCTTGATCGGACGGCGAGCTACCCATTACTCGCCGTCCGCAAGCCCACGCCTACGGTGACCGGATGTCGCCTCGCGACGTCCGACGCCCTGGGCGTCTTCTGCGGCGGCTGGGGCGTGAGGTGGAGGTTGTTCTCTCCCTTACGCGGCCCGCCTCCTCCTTTGCTAGCATTACTGCTTCGCAGAAGGAGGTGATTGCATCCCATTCCCTATCGCCCCGGAGCATGGCCTGAACCAGGTCCGGACGCGAGAGGTCGCCGCCGCCTATCGCCTCCGTGAGGACACGGCGGTGCTCTGCCCAAGCGGGGCAGACCTGCACCGTATGCTCCACCGTGTCCTCCGGGCGATCCACACAGTGGTGGCACCTGGGCGTTTCCTCCCGCCCTATCCGACACGAACCTCCCGAAACAACCGTGTCCGGTGAGGACCTGCGTCAGGCGGTAGGTGAGGACACCGTAGAGCCTCTCCAACCACTCCTCAAAGACGGGTCTTACCGCCGCGGTTGCGACGTACCCGAGGAGTTACCTACCTTCAATTGAAAAATTCTTTCCGACCATGAAACTGTTGCAAAGACATCAGCGGAACATTCTGATACCTATGATATTATAATATTATAGAAGCAGTCTCGACTTTTATTCGTTACCGAATATCCTGACCTCAGCGTCGTATCCATAACTTGATTAAAGCTTTACCTCGAGCATCATTAACCTAAAATAACTTTTCCAGTACATTTTGCTTGACAACTTAACTATAAACAATAAGTTTGCCAAGTCATTACGGAGCGAATCTCTCGTGATATCACCGCGAGTAACTTGGCTGTAACTTGGCTATAAGTTGGATGATTTAATTAAATAAATGTGGCTGGTTGTCATGGCTTACGATAGTCGTCGGGCGCGCGGCTCGGGAGCTCAGTGGCTCAGCAGCTCAACGGCTTAAGGCTACAACTATTTAGCGGCGATAGTGCAAGATGAATGTCGCGAGTAGCCGCGCAGCCCGCTCGCTTCCACTTAGGGTTGAACGCTCTCGTGGCGGACTTTAATGAGATCTTATTTTATACAATAGATCTAACTTTATTGGAGTGAGCGTTCAGCTAAAGGATCGTGTTAAGATTACATAAATACTTAGATATTTTACTTCATGTTTTGTAAGATTGTCTTGTTCTAGCGTTGACAAGAGGTTCATACTTAAGTGAGTGTTCATAAGCTGGTTCAACTATAATTAGGATCATCATCATATGGCCTTTGAGATGCTCGGACAGGTGACTAGTTATATTGTTTCATATTGTAATCAATTCGATTATTTCACTAAATCTTAACGAGATATGACACGCCGTAGTCATGCTAGTTCTACCTATTGATGTGATCATGTATATATCCTGGTGTAGACTTTCCAAAGCTTTGTTAAGTGTACCTAAGTATAAGAAATCTCGCTTGTGCATATACTTCGTGTAGCTCGTGTTGGTGCCGTCCTTACGTTCATAATGAAGTAACTTTTCATATAAGACAAACGGCTCGGTGGCAGTACGATGTGCATTGAACTCACACCAATTGTCAATAACACCCTTCACGGTACTCCTTTGGCTAACTAATAGCCGTACGTAGGGGAGGTAAACAGTCCCCCACGGCGCGGGGGGCACACGTGCGGCCACCGACCCGCGCCCCGGCCCGCGCCTCGACCCGCGCCAGCACCACACCTCCATGCAACTGCACCACGTAAACAACTTAGCTTTGTTTACGTGGTGGCTCAGGTACATTACAGTTTGCTATTTCTTTTGCTTTTCACTTCCATTGTTGTTGTTCTTATAATTTCTTTCAAAATAAAATCAGTACCTGTCAGCCAAAGAGAAAATAACCTTTGCACACTTAAATATAGGTACACAAACTAGTTCATCTTGTGTTTAGTTTTTCTTTACGCCGTCTGCTGCCGGCACAAGGTCGGTCAGCTCACTCACAGTATATGTCGCCGGTTTTGTCCAAGTACCCGCATTCAACCAGTGCATTGCACCATGCTTACTACTTGGGAGCTTTTAAAACGCCGGGGAACGAGCACTTACTTGTTTCTATTTTACTGCATAGAAAAATGGTTCCTCGATACTTTAATATCAGGTGACTTTTTGTTGACGATTGTGTGCAGGTACTACAATTACTTGAACATGTTTACGACGTTCAGGTGAATTTTAAGTAAGCCGAGGAAAAGGCGAGTGATGGTGAAATTGTAGATTGAACGCTCTGGAATCGCCGACACGCATAGCTTTTCTGAATTCATGAACGTGAAATTCCAAGAAAAAAAATGGCAATCGACAAGAGTCATTGGAGCTGAAGCAATCATTTAGCTTTTAAACCTACAAATAGCAAGTCCTCTCCCACTATCGTTGTTCCTCCTCGCTCCATGGGTCACGACACGAGGTGCAAACATCATCTGCTGCCATTGTGTGGGGATGGCTTTTGTCCGCAATGAACTATGAACAACGGGTTTGATTAAATAACTAAGTCTTCAGTGGCGGCAGATACTATGACATTATACACACCTACATATCTCATAGCTATAGTTGTATTTGCACGAGTTCTGTAGTGACTGTTATTTGTTTTAAATGAACAAATAACACGGTGTTGGAATGTTTCGGCTATTCGATACTTTTAGCGAGCTGAGTGGAGTGGCGCCGCGTTCTGCCTTTTGTTACGTTGAAACTAAAGTCTGCTTGTTAAAAGTTGCCGCTATAGGGTGAACTTTCTATTCACATAAACTGACTGTTTTCTGGCAATGAAAACGAGCACTTCCAAACATGTATACCTACATTGTATATTAAAGTTGAAGAGTATTTTTGTTTTTTGTTTAAACGCGCTAATCTTTGGAACTATATAAATAAACTACCAGTTAGATTGAAAAAAATCTTTAGTAGTACTAAAATTTTAGGGAAAGCATAATAACATTTGTTCCATCACTGATTTCATGAATTTCCCTAACGGCACGTGCTTGTGAAATCTGCTAAACTGATCGCTTGAACAAAGTTGAGTTCAGAACGATATCTTATGAGAAGATTACCCTCCGCGTGGGTTGCGAACAACGATCACTTGTATTTGTTTTACTTAAGTTGAGAGACTTGGATCAATATTTAAGATTGGTTTTCATTGTGCTTAGAGATTAATAAAATAAAATAAAATAATGAAATCAGAGATGAAAATATATTAAAAATTTGTAATCTAATTACTTGACCCCGGTTTAATGAAGGCTATCCGATGTAATAATGATGCTCACAACTTAGGTAGGTAGGAATATGAGCGAACGTCGCGACCAGCGACAGGCGATATTACAGTGTTCAACATTTTGATAGTAAGTCATTAGAGAAGCTTCCTTTTGAACATCAAACGAAAATGTAATTTCCTTTGTACTTGTCATTAAATATTAAAACACGAACGAACACACATTCTTTCACAAAATTAATCACACAGAAACGAGGGAGCCTCCGTTCACCAGCGCATGGATTCGAGAATAAAGCACGTGTAACAGTAAGGGCTGGGCAGACAAAGTGAGCTCGTTATGTGCGCGACGTACGATTGAATTAGTTCGAGTTCGGCACAAGGCGACGCCATAGCTTTGTGCTTGTAACCGCGTGACGTGGAGGTGCAAACAATTGAGTTACTACCTATAATTTATGCGAATAACTTCTTTATATAATTCTTTCTTAAAAAAAAAACTATGCCCTTAACTAGAGTATGTCTTGTACTACCTAGGGTGAGCTTATAAACAAACTAGCGTACTCAAACCTACATTGAAGTAATGTGTGCGAGTATATTCGCCAATTAAACAAACTACCTGATCGGGTCCTATAGCAAGAAATTGATTGTTTGCTACTTGTTAACGTGTTTAGTGCACACGAATTAGGTCACTAGACCAGCAGGTAGATTGATTGATAGGTCTTTATATTCGTAATAACTCCTACGGAAGTAAAACTAGTAAAAATGCCATTTTCATCAACCGTAACTAGCGAGCTGCGAAGCTCTAGCGCCAGCAGTGCGGTAGAAAACTCGCAGGCACTGCGTATGTTGTTTGTTTTACCTTTTTACGTCCAATCCAACACGTCAGTGTAGGAGCGAGCGCTGTTGTTGTCACTTCCACACTCACTGAAAGTTCGCTACATTCACATGAAACGAACAATGGTTTTTTTAAGGAAAACAGTGTTAGTGTCCTTTTGATATCCCGCCCCCTGTGCCAGGTAATAAGCTTCCAAAGAACAAAAGCTTTAAGTTCATGAAAGTAGATATAATATCTAGTTTCATGAACGACACACTGGGACGATGGTACAGTATCTATTTCTCTAAACTACTACATCATACATCTAAAGTTACTCAACAGCGCTCAAAACATTTTTGTAAAAACACTCATTTGGTAACGTAAAAAGCGGCATTATAACATCAAATCACACACAACTTGAAAAATCCCGTGCAGTCGAAGTTTAGACTCAAAACATTTATTTGGAGCCAAGTCACGTCAATAGTGCATCTGAGACAGTAATGAGAGCTCGTGGCGAACTTGCACTAGCAGACGATCCAATTATATTAAATGTCATGTAGTAACAGGCAGACTACTTTGATGCTATGAGCGTCACTTATAACAGTGTTATGTAGCATGATTGAGTGGTTCTGAGAAACACTATACCTACATATAATACATTAACTCATGTAAGTCGTAGTGCCAACGTGATCTAATGTTACTCAAATGCTTGCTAAGCATCAGTACCACCTAGGACCTACCTAATCAATATATCTGTATCTGGAACTGTACGTCCATTGGATGTGTATACATTTGTAATATTTCTACTGTTATATATTGTGACTTTGATCTTATTAGTCCAGTGGGTCTGCACACGACTACAGAGAGCGTGACGCCTTCGTTCCTGGGTTAAAAAATAAATTCCTAAACGTTAAAACAGTTGGTCAGTAGTTATTGTGGCAACGAGAAGTCCCGGGAGCTAAATATTATCATTATCCTTCTTATTTAAAAAAATATATTGTATAACATCTCCATGACATACCTAGTACCAATCTCCATCACTACACGACAAAGTGTCAACCCATCAACTATGAAACTAATGGCAGGTGTAGGTACCTAATGATTACTGTGGTATTTCGTTAATTACTTCCACGCGATAGTAACGAATCAATACGAGCTGACAGCTCTGTCACTGATCTTGCATACTTGTGTGACAGTGTCCTTCTGAAGCTCCGTGTGTTATATTAACGCCTGCCTATGTACTTCGATATATAACGACACAGTTCACTTGTTAGAACACCCGCCTGATTATAAGACAAAGTTTTTTCTTAAAACCATTCGAGCCAATTTTTGTATTACAAACTTCATCGTTCTTATCTAATATTATAAATGCGAAAGTTTGGATGGATGGATACTTATTTGTTAAATAATCACTCAGCTGAACTCGAATCTGGATGGAATTTGGCACAGATATGGATTATAGTCTGAAATAGCACATGGACTACATTATATCCCGGGACATGGTACAGTTCTTGTGGGATAAAATATTGACTTTGACGCGAACGTCGTATGATTTATATTTTATTTACCTAGCTAGGTACACTCCGTTATAATCGTTGAGTGATTTGAATAGCCAGGTGTTATTTTATAGGTAAGGGCAAGGTGGGAGGGACCAGTTAACAAACAAATAGTTTTGCGGGCGCCATCTTGGATTGCTAGAGTACATTAAGGTGAAGGGTCAAATTCTTAAGTCGACAAGAATTCGACAAACCCTCGCGCTGCGGCGAGTCAGTAGAAGAAAGCCATTTATTTATTAATAGAGGAAAAATGTAAATCGCGTTAGTTGACTCCAACCTCATTGGCTTTCACTTTGATCGTCTATAAATGGGTAAAAATATATTTGCTGTTATGTTTACTATAGAGACGGTTTTTTTTTAAGTAACTAAATACGCGCGTAACCTTATGATAAACCATAATAACATATCCATGAATACGTGTAGGGATTTCCATTTCGATAATTTGGTTTTACGATTTTAAATATTGTGATTACAGTGAGAGTTTTTGACATGTAAGTAATATTATAAGCTTTACTGAGTGGTTGAGCAAGCGTGACGTGACCCAATGCATGTGTCTCCCGAGGGGTATCTAACGTGCGGCGACATGACCATCCACATTTCACCAGACGTTTGATTATTAAATAGGAGCGAGCCCTTTTCCCACAATCAACAACAATTGTAGACTCCGAACTCTGATCCTGAAGAAAAGCCCAACACCACTTCACTTCACTCAGCTCTTTTATTTATTTATTTATAACACACATACACTATCATCACAGGTTTACTTACCTAATACAATAGTGTAGTATACGAGATACAAATCTTAGCCTAAAGTAATGTTACAAATTGAACCTCTTAGAACCCAGGACCACGTTTTCAGCAACCGAAGTTCAACCTGTGTTAATAAACATGTTTTTATAAACCTGGAGCATTCTTTAGATATTTTAATAAAAATATGTTTCTGTCATCAGCTTGTAGACGATGATGAGCTCCTCTTTGTTTCAATCAAATGTCCGAACTGTATCGCGTTGCCATTACAACAATGAGCACGTGCCAGTTTTCGTGTAGATTATGCGGAAGATGAGGTAGCGACTTTGGACCGAAGGCTGCGGATGTGTACTAAAATAAGTAATTACATAATATCGTATGTAGCTTTTACTACTTAGTAGATCTGTCTGTGCGTGAGGTCTTGGCTTAGATTTCCTGGTCTGGTCAAAAGTTATTGATGCGTGGGTGGAGTATAAATTACTGTCGACGCTAAGAAAACACAAGTATGTGTTATTTATGTACTTACTACTTACGATTTAATTATATCTGATCCCGGAGTGCGCGCCAGCGGTTCACTTTGTGCAAGTATCGATATTATCCAGGTGAGTGCGCACGCGGAAGTGATTGGCTCTTCGCTGGCTTCCTACAATAAGTAGGTAAAGTCAACACAAAGAACTTTCACTGGTGGCGGGGGCGGTTCAAGGTGAGCGCTGTTGTACGTGCCTCCTTCAAAGTTTTACTCAATTTTACGAACTTTAAATGAAACACGAGGAGTGTCGGTGTGCTATCAATTTACCAATTGCATTTATCAACACAACCGATACCTCTGCGCTCAAAGGTCGCGAAGGACACAATGTCCTTTATGACCTTAGAGGCCAGAGGTGTCGTCATGACAGATTATAATCAGATTTTTTTTGGAGAAGAGGTTTTGTTCATATTTTTCGTCAGTTTTAGACTAACTACGTGTAGCTCCCTTCTAGATTTCAGAGTTCATATTTCAGGGTAGGGTACTATTACACGTGGGATGTTATGGAAATAAGGTAGGTATACACCGTCTCTTGGCATTACAACTTCGGATATTTATGTTGTAAAGTTACTCAGATATCGGATATGTCATACCTCTGAGACATCTCTTGCGGCTTAAGACCGGCGAAGCGATTACACATAAGTTAATGATGTAACACTTGAAATACATTCTTAAATATAATAATTTAATTCCAAGCTATTGTTGGTCCACTGAAGGGCAAGGCAAGGGCCTCTTCTCATACAGTACTTTTACTTCAGTGATATTCTAGAATTTTAGAAAATCTTAGAAAATACATATGACTTTTAGCTTGGGTTACGGGCCCCATACCGGGCTACTCCTAGTATCGAACCCACAATCAATGTTTTTTTTAGAGCCATTCAAATGAATCCTTGTGATGTCAAAACACCAGAGCGTGTCGCTGCGCTGTCTTGTTGTTGTGAGCATGCACTGTTGCGCGGCTCCGTCAAGTTCAATTTCAGTGTTCTATTTAGCTCTTCGTTCAAAACAAGAAACAAGGAACGACAGAATGAAAGAGATTATTATTGATGTCACTGCTGTCTTTTTCCTCGTATTCGGTACTGTTAAATAAAAGAAAGCATTGCCTTGTTCCCGACACGCTCCCGACACGTCCCCGCGTCGAACTGATATGTACGGTAATACGACAAGCGACGAACCATTGATACGACAAACGGACTGGCGCAGACGAACGCTTGCTATCGTCTTTCTACATTTTTGTTTTCCTTTTTTGGAAAGTTATTGTTAGGTTTTCACGTAAACCTTTCAAAACATACCGACAGGCGTGTGTCATGTTTCCGTATTGTATTGATTGTGCTGACGTGACCCTGCCGGGGTCGCGGTACCGGTTGGGGTACAAAACTCTGTGCAACAGAAACACTTACATCACTTTATTACTTTATGTTGTATTGATATAACTATTCATTGCAATTTCTTAAATACCGCCTGTCAGTCTCATGGACAAATTAAGACAATCAAACATTTTAATCGTATTGTTTGTCGTATAATGTTACATGAATTGCTGAGGTACACAATAGAGGCCGATTTATTGTTGTCTAGGGCTAAACTATCGACGACACACATCCTCTACATCAATAAATTTCTGTGACATACCCAGTGTATTGGCACCGACTAGTCGCAGGTGTGCGCCTCCGAGCTGGCCGGCCGCTGTGTGCCGCTTCGCTCAGCTCTCGAACAATATTTATTGGACACGACTCACAACAGCACCTGCTTGTGTACAAGTTTTATTTTCTTTTTTCTTGATTTATTTCTGTGTTGTTGCGTCGAAGTCGTTATGCGACACAATGTGACCGCAACCATTACACAACTATGATTATTTTCCAAATCACGTTATGATTTATTGAAGCTCGCAGGATGCTGCATTTTGTCGTTACCAATCTATTCGCCAGGCGTAGTGTTTTAGGCATTTCTCTGTGATTCTATGAAAAAGGAGCTAACAACATTTATTTTTAAACCAATTAAGAATACATTTTCCATTTATTGACAAATTGATTCCATAACCCTTTAGCACAACAGTTCAACGTTTGCTGACACCGTCTCTACTGGTGGTCCTGCCACTTCGCCGCAGCACCACAGCGCCACAGCGCCACAGCGCCACAGCGCCACAGCGCTACAGTAATGGCGCGTAAAACCGCCATAAACATTAACCTTAGTTGTTTATGGTGTAGCTGGCGCAGTTATTCCGGCGCTAGGGTTATGTGTTGCGTTTCAGTACGTCTTATCTATGTGTAACTAGCTTTGGGACTGTTCGCGTGGATGTCAGGCGTGGGGCCTTTGAACTCTTTCATTGCCCTTTTTACCTCTTTAAGGGTAATGGAATTGTAGAGTATAGTTATGTGTTTCTGTGTAGATACACATCTGTGTATATCAGTCATATCATTTTAATTTGTAGTGTTTCATATGTGGTACCTAGTTTCTGTTTATGTGATAATGGTCCTCATTTGGCTCAACACTGACACATTCTTGGTCAAACACTGCTGCCAACCGGTTTCACTCCAGCGTGGCTATTTTTACAACTCATTGCACATGTCGCCAAAACCGGCCAAAAGTATAAATAACTTGGTTGTTTGTTTTATAGCTCTGCATCGAACTGTTTGCCAACAACCTGAGGGAGTGCGTGCCATTAGCTTGAACTGATAACACTTGATTAAGGACAGCGTTGCGTTTAGAAGTCATTTCTTATAGTTTCAGGAACTATGTAAAGACTGTATCTATTGAAACGCAAGAGGAACTTTCTCGTTAGGCGTTCAAACGCTTGTTATTGTCGTATCCATCGCGATCCGTGCGTAGATGCTCTGGCTGGATTTTATTTCAATGCATCCATGTTGCATTAACTGAAATGGAAAATAAACGTATATCAATAAATCTTGTCTTAGGAAGACATAGATGGTGCGTGCCACATTCATGACTCGGCGTTTATATGGAAGCATGACACCGAACCGAATTGCGCAACGAATAAACTATGTATAAGTACGTCACGAGGCACTGTTCGTCAGAACACTGAAGGCTCACAAGCACTATTGCTAAGGAAAGTATCGCTACCTACGATGCAACACGTAGGTACAGTCACAGTGACCTCTGGACATCGTCACCGACCACTAACCTCTTCCTATGACGCTACACTTTTCTCTACGAATTACCACAATAAATAAAGTAGGTTATTCTCCTATTAATTTTGTCAGAGAACCGTTTGTGGCTCATGATCAGTACTCGACAGGTTCTACAAGGAGGTCTAGAATTTTTTACTGAATCCATAGTAAATTTTTTTGTTACGATTGAAAAACTTATAAAACAAGTAGATCTTACTTATAAAAGTGCCATAGTTTTTAGAGATGGAGGAATTTAAGGCAATGTCTCTACTCATATTGTATTTATCTCTACTTGAGATTTGCAAGAATAGACAGGAGACAATCTTACATATATATAATATAACAATGTCATTATAGTTCTTTTGGGGAAGACTCCTAGATATATTGTGAATGTTGCGGAAAAAAAGAGTAAATCTGTCCAGTAACGTACTAACAATGTCAAACACGTTTTTTAAATCCTAAACATTTCGTGTCTGTGAACGTCAGCTGCTGTGTCCGATTTCATTCTGCATTGCTAATAAGCACTGGTTCTGTATACCATTAATTAAGATTCAAATAATTGATTGGTTTTATGATAATTTTTTTGTAAATGTTTTCACAGAATAAAAGTTGAATAGCTGACAGTTAATTAGACGGAGCGTGCATTATCCGGGTCACGATAGCTGCAGACAGATCAGCTATATGATAGCCCTGTCTAAAGTATACAGCATCAGTACAATGGTACCTCTGTCATATCTTAGCTATCTTGTGTATTTCTATTGGGAATTTCTCAGTAGCAGCAATGGAAGTTCGTGGTATGACCCCCCCGTGCCTCAGCAAGAACGTAAACCCGTTGTTCTCTCACCGGTCGTGTCGGATTGCCGTTCTATCGCACTAAGAGCGTGCACTGTAATATCTCCTGCGTACTTGGCTAGTGTCCATTGGTAACTGGCTGCGTAACCGAAATTCGACCTGGAAAATATTATTGTTATTATTTTATCATTTAATTAGCTAGTACATGGTACAGGTAGGACAATGAGATCATCTTAACGTGATGTTGTTGGTCGTAACTCGTAAGTATTAACGTAGTCACAGCGCAGTACGTGACGAGTGCCATCTGATTATGAAAAACCGTGCTTGATTAGCTTGTGTATATAATCAGTGTAGGTATATACGACTGTATTTATATTACAAGGGTTATTAATTTAATTCTTGATCTCAACGATAAGGTATAATGTAGGTACAGCGCCAATCTCCACGGATCTTTTTAACCCAGTTCCACGGAATGTAGAAATAACTAGATACAATAAATACATTAACTAATAGGGGTAAAATTAAATCTAATAATTACCTAAATTATAGAAATAAAGTAAAATTTAAATATGCAAAACCAAAATTATCAGTTACCTACTGTCAAATATTTGAATAATTAATTTTATTAAAATTCTTGAATAATTCACTATTTTATAATTCAGCACTAACATGAGAAAATTAAATGATACGTTTCGTATCTTATGTATTCATTTTGTAAGGTAGTCGTACGTATCATATTACAATACGACCATCTTGCAAACCTTTACTTCGCTGCTCAGTAGTCGCACAAGATTTTCATCTAAATGAAAATGTAAAACTGCGAGAGAATAAAAACGCACCGTCAGCTATTATTCCGGGGCACAGCCGCAGGGAAACGGGCGCGAAAACTGACTTCAACGTATTTTCGAGTACTTTCCTCTCGCTGAAAGGAATTCGATGCATAATGCATCGCCACCTGACGGCGCCGCAGCCGCGCTCTCCGCCGCTGAGCACTGAGTAGGTGCTCCACGATGTGTAATCGTGCTTCATCAGCAACTCACACCCGGCTACAGATTGCTGCGTATCAGAAATTCATCTTTATTTGAAACTAGCTTTTGCCCGCGACTTCGTACGCGCAAAAATAAAATAAAATGTTACTCGCAGATAATGTAGCTTTCTAATGGTGAAAGAATTTTTAAAATCGGTTCAGTAGTTTTTGAATTTATACATTACTGATACATACAAACAAACAAAAAAAATCCTCTTTATTATGTTATTAGTGTAGACTAGCTTCGGCCTGCGACTTTGTCTGCATAGATATCAGAATTAAACCAAGTTTCAAGTTAATCCGGGATAGAAGTCGTCTTGTCCTATGCAGTTGTGCTCGCCGTTAAAGCGGGAAAGACTAACAAACATCCATTAAACCTCAAAAAAATATATTTACATTATTTTTCTACGTATTAGTCTTATGTTCATTGACCTTTTCAAGAACTCGCAAGTACCTACTAGAGCAGAGGCGGTTACTTGCCAACTGTCGGTTTTTATACAAATGGTTATTGTCTCCAGATTGTGTTTACACATAAACTGACCGTACTATGTTATTTATTTAATCAGGTTTGCCAACAGCTTCTGTTGCATTGTACATTATGATCATAATATTTCAATTACTAGTTTAGTTCTACACACAGTGACTTTCAGTGTTGAAAACTTCAACATGTTGATTCATACATAGAAATATAACTTTACTGAATTATTGTCGTGTAATACTTGTAAATGATAAAAAACGATTCCAAGATATAGAATATGTCTAGTGAGCCTGAAGCGCACCGCGTCATCCTGCCTGACTCACGACAACAGGTCTTGTGTCACGCACACAGGCACAGGCGCCTTATCTTATTGTACTAGAACAACATTTGTGTATGTGTGCAATTCATCTAAAAATAAATAAAATTGAAGTGTCCGTTGGTAATGTTTATAATAACAAAATACACGAAAAAACTATTTTTTGTCTCTCTATCTGTTTGTTCCGAAACGGCTGGACCGATTTTGGCGGGACTGTCACTGGTATATCATATAGATGTTACTGTCTTGAGTTACTGGGTTGTGGAGGTCGAATAAGCAGTCGCTCCATGTAAAAGACTGGAAGCCGACCCCAACATAGTTGGGAAAAGGCTAGCAGATGATGATGATCCTATAGCTGATGTTATAAGGAGTCACTTAAGCTACTTTTACTTGAGTAGGTTCAGAGTAATACAACAATTTAATTACTTAACATTTTTTAATAATACTGAGAAGGTTATTCTTATAAATAGGAAACGTTTTTACATTTAGATACATAAAAAAAGTTGTAGTATAGGTATCTACACCTACAATGTTTGTGCTTACCTCATTATTTGAGCAGGTTATGGCAAGTCCTGTTAAAATCAATTAAATTAATTTTCTTCTAGTAGAATACATAAGCAAAATATAACTTGTTAATGAAGCTTAAATTCAAAATGAAATATTACAAAAGTTGTTAAAAATTATGATTTGATGTTTTTTACAATATCAAAATAACGAGAGCAAATCCTAAAACTGCAAAAACGTAGTTCATTTCAGGGAGGGAATGGCAGCCTCGACGGATGTTCTTTTGTTTGTAATTATTTCAATAGGTACCTTCTTATAATTGATAGTATACCTATTGCTGCATCCATCTCTGCTCCATCATCAAACTCTTAGTTGTTTATGTACAGATGCTACTCACCTAGCCCTATCAAAAGAGCCCAAACACGGTGTACTATGCGACGACTTCTGCTTTATCATCACCCCTGGTGGTTTGCCACAACTAAACCTATCCAAGAACGCATGTTATGCTTCAAATAATTGGTTTTACCATCAAAAATATCCTATGGCACCACCTGCCATCAATGTTGCTATGTATCAGTAAAAAAAAAAAACTTGCAAACAAACAAACATTTTTACATCTTTTATAATATAATTTTAGATGGCTATGTATTAAATACCTACTAAAAAACGTCAAATCATAATTGTCTACTCACGTAATACCTGAGCTATGACCAAAAACATATTTTGACACAAAAAAGAAACAAGATAAATATTCAATTTAAATTGATGATGCAAAAATCACAGGTGTCACTACCCACACATGGTCTGATCACAGACTCTTAGCCGCGGCGATGTGAGTCTGTTGCGTCAGTCTGGCACTATACACGAATCTCCAAAGCGCACCAAGCCTTTGGCACAAGCTTTCCCTGATGTTAAAGACATTCTGTCATCCGTTACACCGTCATCAACAAATCGAGTGTGCACCTCCGGGCTGCCACTCGCGGGCCTCACTTGCGCAGCTCCATCGCTCGTCGGGTTCACGTTCTTATTGTTCTCTTGAACACTGTCGTCGATAGAACCTCCTTGCTGGTCACAATCGCTGACCGTGATCTTGATGTGAAGTTCTACTGTTGCGGGAGTTACACTTTTACATAATACATTGCTCGTTCTCTTTACGGATGGCCTGGAGCTTTTCAGAGTGAACACGCTTTCGTTGGGGACTACAGCAGCAGTTTCGACTGTCTGAGGTTGTGGTGTGTCTCCAAAGATTCGTTCCAGTTGTTCCTTAGTCGGCACATACACTGTGTCGGGTACGTTTCTAGCCACGCTTGCGGCGAACAGTGTCACAAATATCAGTAAAACTTCCATAGTACCGGTTCGTCGCCACAGTCGCGAGCCGCTAGCAGTGCGCGCCGCCACGCTCGCTGCCTCACTGTTTACCTTCGAGCACTTCTTAGATTTATATATAAAGTTTATTTGTCATACATTATTGTATTTAAGGTGTTTCGTCGCGCGCATGATTTGGCTCTAGTCTATAATATGTAATAATGACGTAGCATCTGAAATTTATGAGTTTATTTCTGTGTTAACTGGGAATGCAGAGAATTCTCACCATTTAGAAGACTAATGTTAATATTCTTGTGTAAATACTAACGTAGGTATACTTAATAAATGAGATGACATGCCATCATGTTATGTATCGCTAGTACGGGAACACAATTTTTTTATTAAAGTCAATTCGTTTCTATTTTCAAAACATATTATATACCAAAATACCAATATGACCAAAAAACCTTGAAATAACTTGTTTTTTACAACAGTTTTTTTATGAACCCTAATGCTATCTTCTAAGTTGTACCACAAGTACCTGTGGAGAAATCTTCATAAAGTTGGCGACCGATTGGACGGACAGAGGCATTGAACTTGGTGAGCTGACATTGACAAACCTCCGTGTCGACGACGATATAGTTCTGTATTCGTTTTCAGCCACCGAGCTACAAGTTCTAAATGATGGAAGACATGAACTTGAACATGTTGAAGAACTCAGTTACTAAAAAAAATGATGTACCAAAAATCATAAAATTAGACGGGGAGTTATTTATTGTAATCGGATCTTTACTTCCAGAGATTATCACTTACATACAAATAAATATTACCTATTTTTATGATTTCCTAAAATATACATAATTTGAAAAATCTTTAAAATCATTAAACCTCTAAATCCTGTAAGGACTATGAATCAACACATTTTGACACTCGCAATTATCACTACACTGTTCTATAATGTTCATGTTAAGTACGGTCTGGTACTACACACGTGTCTCCAAGCCGCACCATGCCTGAGGCGCAGTCGTCCACTCCAAGCGACACTCTGTCGTCATCGAGTCGTGTGTACACCTCTGGGTTGCCATTCCCTGGAGTCTGTTTCTCGTGTTGAGTTCCATCGTCTACAAAGTTGATATTGTTATTGTTCACTGGTTTATTGGTATTGTTGATGGAAGCTCCTTCCTTGTTGACCTTGTTCGAGATGTCAACTACCACTGTTGTGGGGGTTACACTTTGAGATATTGTATTGTTAGTTTTCTCTTCTAGGAAATTGTTTGTTAGTGTAAGTTTCTTGTCAGTAAAGACGCTTTCATTAGGGACGGTAGCGGGAGGCTCAGCCTCAGCTCCTGTACATTTCGTCAGGTTCGATGTGAAATCATCAAAGACCAGTGTCAGTTGTTCGTTGGTCGGTACATAGTCTGTGTTCGGTATGCTCCTGCACACTACCGCAGCGAGTATTGTTACGAATATTAGTAAATCTTTCATTTTGAAAATACCGATTTTTTATTCACAATATTGTAACTTTGTGGTGCCCGCGGTCACGGTTCCTGACTGACTGTTAGCTTTCGAAAGAAATCTGAGCTTTATACCATATACGTGAAACGTTTTTGAGATGAATGATAATATTATAATATTCTAGTTTGCTGTGTGCATGTCGTGCCTTGTTTGCTAAATTGTATCATTTGACCTTATCACGTGTGCTTAAGAAGTAGCATCTGTCACTGATGAGTTTATTTCTGTTTTAAATTAATTGGTACCTAGGTAAACAGTAGGTACCTTCTGGAGAACATACACATACATACATAAACTCACGCCTTTTCCCCATAGGGGTAGGCAGAAACTACAGAACGCCACCTGCTCGTTACATACTCCTTTCGCCTCATCTACGTTCATACATCTGGTCATACACGCCGCACGCTGGCACGCCGGTTACGAGTACTCCGCACCCGACCTTTCTGAAGAACCTCACCAATAAGGTCAGTGTAGGTCTTCATAGGGCGACCCCTCCCGGCGTTGCCACTCACCTCTGCCACATAAATACCTTTTGTTAATCGTCTTTCACTCATCCTCTCAACATGACCGAATCATCTAAGCATACCCTTTTCTATCTACCCTTTTCTTTTCTTCTGGAAAAAACTCGCTATTTAAATGACTGTTGTTTATTTTGATTATTTTACAAATATATGTGTAATAAAAACGCAGGGTGAATGTTTAACAAGAGACATTACACACACAAAAATATGTGCAATTGTGACGAACAATAATGATCTGTGTGTTGACCACAGCAATGATCGTTCAAAAACCAAAATGTCGTAATTATTTAGAGCTTAATCCTGCGTGACTGGCGAACACATTGGTGTTCGTACTAAGTACTGTATCAGTCGTAGATTGTTATCGTGTACAACAGAGCGAGGGTTGTAGACAACGTTCAATTGTTTGTTAGTAAAATATTGTTACAGGAGGGTGGAACGTTCAAGCGAGCCTCGGAGGAGAAGTGGCTATGTTTTCCTGCACTTGATTATTTAACTAGTTTTATCCATACGTGGTGTTAATACACACATCACATAGCTGTTAACTACACATACTTACCGCCCATCAAACGACTGTTTTTGATTGCGTGCAATACATGGGTGCATGATCGTAGCCGCGTGCATGTTATAACTTTTAAAGTGGTTTTAGTAAAATATGTAAATAAAGTTGGAATTGACCTTTAATATCTTCATACCTAAACAGAAGGTTTCCAGGAACAGTCAAGAACAAAAAATATCGCAATGATGGGAACAACACACCCGTTTAGTATACGTACGTGTGACAACCACGTCGACTCTACGTCACGATCAACTTTTTAATGAGTTGATGTAAATACAGCGGCGTGACGTCACGCAGGCGGCGACATGCCTCATGAGCACTACATGATCTTCTGACGCGAATACCTTTATAAATAGTATGTACTGTGAGATCATTTACTTAATTATACTAGCTGCTTCCTGCGACTTCGTCCGCGTGGTTTTTTCCACCCCAGTTAAGTGTTTGGTTACTGTTCCGCTCCCGTGAGTCGAAGCGTGATGTTAGCTATAATACATACATAACATCACGCCTGTAATCCCCGAAGGGTTAGGCAGGGGTGTACCCATTAGTACACCCACATTTCGCCAGTTATGTTTTTAGTCCCATGTAATAGGGGGCGAGCCTATTGCCATCAACCGGGCTCAAGTCTAGACTCCGAGGCTGCTACTGAGAAATTCCTGATGGAAAAACCCTATAACACTTTGCCCGACCTGGGAATCGAACCCAAGACCTCATGCACAGCAGTCGCGCTTGCGACCACTAGACCAATGAGGCAGTCCTACGAGGCCGAGGTCGAGGCCTATAATATTCCTCATGAATCTGGCTAACATATACCTACAAAAAATAATAATTTATTGCTCCTTGGACCACCGAAATTGATTGTTAATAGGTACCTAGTTGTATTATTGTAACATGATGGACCATTGGTGCGTGCAACTTGTGATCGTTATTCACGTGATGTTGCTCTGGGTGCACTGGGCGATACTATGGTAACTGCTACTATGATGAACTGACACACATTAATCTTTAAAAAAGTAGTTAAATTATTAACGCGTTACTGGTAATAATAATTAAACAACTTAATGTTAATTAATGTCATCAGTTTTTGATAATAAACAATTTTGATGAGAATGAGAATTTAGATTAGGTACTCAATTCCATATTGAATGGGAATGACATTCCCCTCGTCCTCTATCCAGGCTTGGGAGTGACTGCGTTACAATAGTGTCCAAACTTAATTAAAATATCATTTCCTTATATGAGCTTACATTATGAATTATTAATCAGTGTGTAGAATTCAACGCCATTCTTAGAAAAGGAAAAAATAAATGCAATAAAGCGTTGACGCAGATGACAGGTATCTTGAACCAGTTTTATATCATAGATGAATAACAGTTTCTGGACAAAAAAAAAGGTCGTTATAAAAGCAGTTTATTGATTCAATGACCACCTCTATTTCTAAAACCACTGCACACTTGCAATTATGATAACAAGTAGGCTTAATATATAATTTGTCCAGATCTACCTATGTGCTAGAGTGCTAGATTGGATCTACATACATCCATACTGACGTTGAAGCGCGATTGAACATCCAAACTATAGCTTCATTTCTCGAGGAGTTTACCGGAGGGAGCTGTACCTACTAGCGCATCCATACTTCGCCCGTTTTGAATTCTGTGTTAGTGTTAGCCTATTGCTATCAACCGGGAATGAACAGACTCCTAGCTGCTAATAAGAAATTCTTATTGAATAAAATTAATAACATTTTGCTAAACCTGGAATTCGAATACAGGATGTCACGGTCAGCACTCGCACTAGCTACCAGACCAACGAGGCATGAGGGGAAAACAAAAGAGTTTCCAGAATCGTGTCATTAACGTGATGCAGTGGATAATGACGCAGTGAAACCCATCGGGGTACTTGTCAACTGTACCTAGGGCTGCCAACAATTTTTTGGTTGATTATAGTATTTTTTTAGAAATAGTTATAAACAAAGCAATTCAAAAAACTATAGTAGGTACTTATTTATATTATGGGAATAGTAACAGATAGGCAAAGGTATACTCATATTTATTAGGTACTTATTTATTTTTATATAAACCAATGCTTTAAATACTACCTGCATTTAGCATTAATTACAATTTTATTGTCTTTAGTAACAGTGTCACATATTTTATCGTATTTGCTCGATCATCTACTTATTTATTTCAGTGTTGCAAAATCCAATTAAAATGTAGTATATTTAATATTTCAAAATTGTGTAAGTGTATTTTTTTAATATTTGCGTACTTATAATATTTCAAAAACAGTGCCTACAACGCAGACCCGAAATGTAGTACTTAACTATATGTATATTATGATACGGTTGGCAACCATAAGTGTACCTGATTGACGGATGCGATGCAATGGCACGACACTACGTGAGCCGCGCTCTGAGAGCCGAGGTACCCGCACGTACCCGCGAGTGCGGCCGCGCTGCGTGCTAGATCGTGCTCGGGGTATATCCTAATCAGGCTAGGTGAAACCCAAAGCCATGTCAATAGGTTATTAGGTTTATAGTGCGGTTTGTCAATTCATAAATTAATTTATCTTGGGACATCACTGACATCTGTGAAGAGAAACATCGTGGGGAAACCTGGACTTATTTTCTTTTGAAATAACAACGAATGGCTCGAGTACGGCTGATCCGCGTTGTCTGATTACTTTTTTGTTGTGTTTATAACCCGAAAAAGGTATATATGAATGAATATTTTTGGAAAATGCTCCGGAAAAGCCGGTTTGTACCCGTGCGAAGTTGGGGCGGTTTATAAGTCTGGAATCCGCCTTGAGCAAGCGCAGTGGCTAACGCTCGTGTGTGTCCTGCAACGTCTGTAGAGGTCTCACTTCTAAATGAAGAAAAAAAAATAGGCGTGAAATTCCATAATGTAGGTACTTTTTATAAACAATGATTTAGGTACAATCATTGAATAATAATATTTTGAAATAAAAGCATTAATGTGTATTTACATACAAGTTCCATTTATTGTTAAAAATGATTATAATGATGGTTTCCTGGAAGAATCCATCATTATTATCATTTATAACAATAAATGGGCTGTCCTGGCTGCGCTTTGGTGACCTCTTTGGGGAAACCGAAGGTTTTGTCTGTGCAATTATGGACGAAGTTATAATGACGAACAACTACCGGAGATATAAGTATTGTGAAGGACGGTACGGTTGACATTTGTCGGGCATGCCACCGTCCCGGGGAATCAATCCGGCACATTATATCTGGGTGTTGTCGTCTGGCTAACGGAGACTACTTGCATAGACATAACCTAGTAGCCAGGATTATCCATCAGCAGCTTGCCCTTAAATACAGTCTTGTGGAATCGGAAGTACCCTACTACAGGTATGTGCCCGACCCAGTTCTTGAAAATGGCAATATCACATTATATTGGGATCGATCTATCATCACTGGCAGGACTATTGTTGCCAATAAGCCTGACATAGTGGTGATAGATCGATTAGAGCGTCGCGCAGTGATTGTGGATATAACAGTCCCGCATGACGAGAACCTCGTGAAGGCTGAGAAAGATAAACAAATGAAGTATCTTGACTTGGCTCGCGAGGTTGTCGACATGTGGGATGTGAGTACAGCAATCACTGTGCCGATAGTCGTGACGGCCAATGGCATAATAGCCAAGAGCCTCGACCAACATCTTAGGAGGCTCTCGTTGGGCGATTGGATCAAGGGCTTGATTCAGAAAGCGGTACTCCTGGACACGGCGCGTTTGTTAGGAGATTCCTTTCTCAGGAGCCCTGACCACCGGTGGCTTGGACCCTGTTCCCGACGCCGGTGGGATACTATTTTTTATATTTTTAAATGTTTTTATATCTTTTTTTATAATAATATTTTAAAATGTAATTATACATATATGTATACAAAATAAATAAATGGAATAATAATGGGTGACAACAGTATTACGCAGGAAACGTGAAATAATAACTAATTATTTGTTACGAATACGCACAATTATTATCGACATTATTTAGGCACATAACCGTTAACGTCCATTGACGTATGTGGATCGGAATTTCTAGATGTACCTAATGGAAACGTAGGAATATTGTACCTGTTATTTAATAAGATTTACCATACGTTATCACTTCTCAAATAAAATGTATGCAGCTTGTGGTCTAGTACTCGGCATAATTAGATATTCACCTTGAGATTACTGACAGATGATTTTATTATAGTTAGATGGCAGGTTAGGTTCCTACTAAGGAGTTACCTGACTGGGTTCGCATTTTTCTCGTGTGTTTTTCTCGTCATTGGGAAATATCTTCTACAATCTAATTGCAAAAAGAAAAAAAGAAACAAGATATCATCTGACCGAATGCACTCGGAAACTATCAAATGAAGTTATTATAAGACACAACGGTTGGAAAACACACAAGCTATCACTGTTTTTTAATATGTAGAAATGACCCGAAAAATTCTATGTTAATTTTCCGCCACTAAAACCTAACCCATACCGCAAGGCAGGTAACAGTCGTGACCTCGCCAGGCCTCCGTCACTCCATGTACCTGCGCGCTATAAGTGCCTACCGCCCAGCCGAGCGGTCTCGGTCCGCCGGCGGATCAAATTCAGTGCGGTTTTCGCAAGCGAAGCGCGCGCACGCCGTTCAATTTTAATAGTGCTGTTCGTTCGTACGCGTATTACGATGCCGTGTTATAATGTTTTATCTAGATTTCTTCCACAGTCAGCACCAATATATAAAACAAAACAAACTTACAAATATAATAAAACAAACTTTAAAAAAGAGAACCGACTTCAAAACAATAAAACGTAAGAAATAATTTCGTCTTTGATGTCGGTGCTTTTTCGATTCGTATTTACCAGCTGTTAGCACTAACATAAAAAAAAATATATACATATATTTCTTACGGCTTAGTGCTTTATTTGAAGTCGGTTCTCTTTTTTTAAGGTTTTTTTTTTCATTTCTAGTGAACATCTCCGAAGATCATCATCAAACTAAGAAGTATTATATTTATTTTAAAACGTTCTCCTAAAGGTAACAAATCCTTTTCTGAAAACCGCATCGATATGGGTTTAGCCAAACGCGAGATTATCGCGCACAAACATACATACCTACAAACCATACAAGTCAAACTTCTCAGTTTGGCCTGTATGTCACCTCCTTTTTGTTAAGTTGGTTAAATATTTTATAAATGATAAAATTTTTAACTGCCACGTAAAAGTCAGAACATATTCGCTGTTCTCAATAACATAGATAAAAAGTTATGTTAATTTAATTTTATCGAAGACGCAGCCCTGCGATTACTGTGGTATCGCGCGGTGCGAAGCAATCACTGCTGTACGCTTGAGCATTTAGGCGCATTTTAGCATACAGTGGTTGTTGACGCGAGGGAGTAGGCAATTATCGTAATAGGTATTGGAAATTTTGTACTGAGTGAAGTATCTGTTACGTAGTAACTATTCAGTAATCTGTGACCTCGCGGTGGCGGGACAGGGTTGACGCGTGTGCACGTGGGGAGCACGTGCCAGGGCTGTCAACAAGCCATCCATCATTCACTCCGTGCATGGCGTGTTTATCGCGCTTTCCGGTGAGCGGGCGTACATTTATTATTAACCGCTTTGTTTGTGGTTACGGCGAAAGTGAGAGTTACCATTTATTTATTCAGGGTTTGTTATTAGTACCTACTTACTCTTTTGTTACTATTTTTCAAAAAACTTTGTCTTACACTAGGAATTTCTTTAGAATCGCGCGTGTCAGGCCATACAAATATTTGTTATGTGCTGAAATCGAACTTGCGACACAAAGCGCGCAGCCAACCGCTTAGCCACCGCGCCAACCGTTTGGTCGTCTGGCCTGTGTCAGGCGTGTAAGATTCAAGACCCATGTTCCGGAGCGATGCTGAAGAATGGAACTCCTTCATTCTATTCTATCTTCTCCTTTCATTCTATCTGTAATACGGCCTGATGAAACCCGAGTCTCGTCCAAGTAATGGCTGCGGATGCGCACACAAGCCAGGGTTTGTTGCTTGGCCATCCTTATTCACTATCCATTAATCGCATTGTTCGTACAATATAACATTACGTTATACATAAAGTGTTGGTTATCCTTATCCGATTCTTAGACAGTCAGATTCATCTTAATTCCCCGCCCTGTATCTTGACATAGTTCAAAACAAAGTTGCTTCCCTCCGTCTGTACGCTTAGGTCTTAGGATTTTAATGCGGTATTTTATCAGGAGATAGAGTGATTTAAGAGAGAGGTTTAAACGTTTAGTAAAATGTAAGTAAATAACATTGCACACGTGCGAAGGTGAGGCGGATCGCTAGTTTAATATAAATAGAGAACCGTAGAATGCAGCAAGAGTTAGAAAACACAAAATTAAACTGTAACTCCAAAATAAATTCACTTTTTATTTTACGGATCGCATCGCGTTACTTGATACCCAGGACACCGGGAGCGCGCGCGGGCGGAGAGTGCCGGGGACGCGTCCCACAACAAAGCTTAGGAAATTGCTTTTAGATTGGACGCAGAATTAAACGCATCGTACAGGTAAATGCAACACATTGTTTATTTGAAGTGCTGGTGAGTAACGCTACTGCATGCATGCGCGCCGCACAGTTATGAGGAAGCGCGCGGTACCCGAGAGAAAGCTGATAAGCTCTGAGCCGGTAAACACAGTGGGAACTAGGTATTTGTTAATTGGATATACCGCTACAAATAGCTGAAGGTTGTTGGACCCTACGATGATAATAATATACCTATTGATCAATGTTGAGTTGTCGCTCGCCCCCTACATGGCACTTAAACATAACTGGCGACGTGTGGGTAATGGGAACACCTCTGCCTTACCCTTCCGAGATTACAGGCGTGATATTATGTTGTGTTGAGTTGTGAAATGGTATCCGTTCGCGTGAATGTCGGTTATCAAGGCGATCAACTTATTTTGCGCGGAACCCTAGACCATTTTTTTTTTAAATAAAAGTAGTTTAAGTTACTCATTTTAACATCACTTAACTGCCAGTGAAAGTACCTTCAAATTCGGTTTGGCCTTTTCGGAGATTAGCTGAAGCAAACAGACAGACAAGCAGAGACACGAATGGTTGTCAGTACCGTGTAATTCATATTTATTTAAAAGGTTGTTGACATTACAAAAGGACACTTGCAATTTGAAGCACGAGGTCTGCTATGAAGGGAAGGATAACAGGTCACGCGTGATCCACGGAGTGATCGTGAGATAGCTGAGATAGAAACTATCGCTTTTGGGAATACCGCACGTTATGTTAAAGATAATTCAGTAATTTTCCTCTAGAACAATTGCAAAACCTATAACAAATAGTTTCATATTGAGTAATCATCTGGAAAACTTATGTTAACTATTTGCCACGTAGATGTCATGATCACGGGCACCAAAATGAAGTAGTAAATTAATAGAATTTATGAAACATTTGAATGTAGTTGTTAATTAATGACAGAAACCTGTATGCCTGTGATGATAATAGGTACTTACATTAGTTATTAATAGGAAATAGGAAGGGAAGCGACAGTTAAGCGCAGCAGTTTCCTCGCGGGTGAATCCACCGGTAAAACCTCAGGCACATATGTACCACATACCCGTGTGTGTACTTCACAGAATTATTACGTCAATTACAGAGGCACGTGTGAGAGATAAAGCTATTGTAATACCGGAGCCCTGTATATAATGCACGGCTCAAGCTTTGAGGTAAACAGTCCCCTCTGGTAGTAAGCGCAGGCGCTTCCTTCCACCGTCTGTTATTGTGACTAGGAATTCAGATAACTGATATACAGTCCTTTAACGATGGAAGTGATCACTGCTCTCGTCCTGATACTCCTCGGTGCCGCGGGAGCCAGGAACATTCCCGTCCACGTGGACGAATCTTCCAAACCAAGCTACACGAGCACTCCTCTCGCCGGTATATTCCCTGCTAGGGAACTTGCAGAGAGTGTCGTATACGTAGAAGATATTGGACTACATCTGAACAAAAACACCGCCGAAGACAAAATAGTTGAAGATCATGCTGACAATATTGTGTTCTTGGATGAAAACTTAAATCCTCAAGAACCTGCAACTAACAGCAAACAGAACGTAAGCAAGAATAAGCAAGAAGAAGAAATGAAAACTGTTTCAAATCCTATGGAGGTGGCGAGCGAAGCACACGAAGGTGTGAAGATTGAAATGAAGTCACTAGAAGACAGGGCTGCACTCGCAGCCGGGTGTCCTACCGGTCAAGTGAGAGTCGGAAACGAATGTTGGGAGGAACAATGAGGAGGATAATCGTGCAGGCAGTGCCAGTGTGAAGTGATTTCCGAAACGGAAAGTGACGCCATACCGCGACGACTCCTCCATCCTGTCAGCTATGAAAAGCCCTTCTCAGCTCAAGTTCGGCCACATTGAACACGTGTGATCAACTTATATTTATTTCGTTATGTTTTTGTTACTGATGTATGTAAAGAGCTAAAATATTGTTGGCTAGTGTTAACTAAAATAATCTTATTTAGTTTAATTCCTCATTGGCAATTTATCCGTAAATACTTTGTATGTAGTATTGTGTTACATGGAGTATTATATCAAAACAAAGGCTTATTGTGTTATGATTTGCCGTTAATTAATTAATTAACAATAATGATCGTTTAGGACCGCTACAATAGTGTGCATTGTGTGTTTAGTTTCAACGTTTTGTTCAGGTATTTCCTCATTTGTAATGTTTTATAATTATGCTTTGCCTATTTTTACCACTCACCTAAAAAAAGCTAACCCTTTCCTTGCAGTCAGGTAATAAATAATAACTTACTTTTCCTATAAACCGTTGTACTTCTTAATTTCCTGCCTCCTGTTATATATTGTTTAAAACAAAATAAACCTTCTAATAAAATATTAAAATGCCAAGATTTTTTTTATTCACATAGTAGGTATACTGTTATGACCATTTGGCAAATCATGTGCAGGACATCAAAAGGGAAGTGGTCTTCTCACACTTTCATCACTATCAGCTCCAGACGCGATACTTCATTTTATGACTATTATAGATGCAAAATTTTGGATGGATGGATGGATGTTTGTGTTACTCAATCACACCAGAACGGCTGAATGAATCTAGATGCAATTTGGCACAGAGATAAATTTTAGTAGAAGATAGGCTACTTTCTATCACGAAAAAATGTACGGTTCCCGTGGGATGATATATCAACTTTAATGCGGGCGAAGTCGCGGGCCGAAGCTTATATGACTAATATGTTTATAAAAAAATATATTTCTCAAACCATAACACATTCCTCAGGATGTGACTACTCATCTTGTACAGGTAATGCGAACATTTTTACGTAGGTAGGGACTTAATGCACGTTTCCTGTAGCTTAGAAAAATAAATAGAAGTATGTATGTAATAATTACGTAATATTGTTAATTATTGATATTGAATTAATTGCTTATAGTTGTGGGATTCGATTCGGTTGAAGTCAATGTAACATAAGGAAGGAAGGAAGAAAAACTAATGCAAAATCAACTGGTACCTGATATAGTTCACGAAACAACGATAATACACCAGGGGAATCCAATTAGTATCGCTCGGGGTCCGTTTTAAGAAATGAAATGATCATCGCGGTTCGCACAAAATTTTAAAGAAAAAATAATTATTTATTGAAGAAATGTAATTACGGAAATAACAACGTTTTTTTTTTTCATATCATTAAGAAAAATGACACACACACCGCGACGATCACCGCTTTCGCAACTCTTTCTCGCTTGTTAGTTCGTTACGTCAACGAATTAACGTCAACAAAGATCATGCGGGGATGCATTTTTATCAAATTACGTACTCTATAGTGCAATTTGCTGTGTTGCAAAACGGGTCGGCGCGGCGGCGGCGCGGCGGCGGTCCGGATGCGGACCGCAGTCCGCCATTTGGCGACCCCTGCTATATTATCATAACCACAATACGCTTAAAATAGCCAAATGGAAGTTGTATAAAGCCCAGTCAATATCGTGGTGCACATAGTAGCAGTGGGACAGCGACTGCATCAGTACTCGTGACCTGACACAAGCACATCATGGAAATATCTGCTACAGTGACCCTGACTCTCCTTGTAGCTGTAGGAGCGCAGAGCATCCTCTCCAACGGAAAGCCGCCACCCGAGCAGCCTGATAGACATCATTATTTTAAGACAGAATCCCTGGAAATGATTCTAGAAAGTGATACAAAACCAGTGGAAGAGATACACGGAGGAACTCCAAATGACATCGCAGGCAACTGTCTGTGTGGACTAGTGAGTGATGGCAAATGCAGTAATCGTCACAACAACATTATACACTTGGATGCGAGGGAATTTACAGATGGGGAGCCCCCGGCTGAACAAATAAAGACGAAAATAATAATAGAAAGAAACGAAGTGTAGCTAAAATCTTTATTTCGCGACCCGCACGAGCTCGTTTTACATTAATCTACTGTGTTGTGTATTTTTAGTAGTATTATTATGTTTCGTAACAGCTTGTTTGTACTTTGTAATCATATTATTCCCGTTACAATATCTTTATCCTCCTGAAGTCCTGACCGAAAACTGGTTACAACGGCCAACTTTAATAGCGCTTACTTGTTAAGAGCGCTTATTTTGTAATGTATGTTATAAATAATATCTTTTGAGAATTTAATAAGTAATAAATACCTATTAAACTTCAATCGCACAAGCATGTACAAATCTTTGTGTTCCATTAATGCATCCACCAATAAAATTCGTCCTGTGTTCGAGCAACGTGTCGGTAACGGTAGCCTCATCATCTTCTGACACCGCCACCGACGAAACATCTTCTATAGCTTCAGCGCTGTGGGAGTCATGTGTAACTTCATCAATATCTTCATCATCTAAGTCCTTGTATATTGATTCTAAAATATCCGCAGAGTATTGTTCTTTATCATTTCTGTTTGATTGTAGTGCATCCGCCATTTGCAACTGACCGTCAAGGAATTTATTATTTAGAGCTGGATGTCTGGATACGTCGCGGCCGATCACTTCTTCTTCCGAAAGGAGGATATTTCTGCTTGCAGCGAAACCCAGGAGCGTCAGGATCACCACAGTGATGGCTTTCATTGTTAAATAACTTTTGTCAGTTATCTGAGATTGTTTATAGTCACAATCCGTGATGTCGGGAGTGCGTACGGTCGCGGCTTCCCTAAAACAATGAGCTTTAGTTGATTCTCTCCTGTTAATATATCCACATGCGCAGGATCACTATTGAGGCATGTTTCCCTATGAGTGATAGTTATGACGTCATTGTAAGTTCGTACTTTCGGTATGAGTTTAATTGCGCATTATTCGGTTTTACCTTTTGGCGTAACCTACTTATATGCAATGATGTATGTACACGTGTAACTACACGCATCATATTATGTAAATGCATGAGTAAGTTTGTAATAGTTTGGTATTTTACCGTCTCATGGAATATTTTTAATGTTTACCTTATAACATTTATGATTAGCAAAAATGTGGGAAAATTATCATGATGAATGTCTGTAGGTACTGCATTGTGCCAAACTTTAAAATCGAAAAGTGAAAGATGCTTTATAATTCATACTATCTATACTAATGTTATAAATGCGAAAGTAACTTCAGAGAAGTAAAGTCACCAACATTGCTCGCAAAATTAGTGCGCTGAAGTGGAAGTGGGCAGACAACGTGCTAGAGAGGAGAATACGTTTAGGCAAACGTAGTGTGGGACGCCCTGCTGCACGGTGGACCGACGATTTAAAGAAGGTGGCGGCCAGCGGATGGATTACATTAGATTTACATTGTGGGACGCAATAAAATAATTGATTTGATTTGATTTGGATGCGGGCCGCCCAAGACGGGGATGGTTGGCGCTCTTTGGGGGCGGCCTACGGTCAGCAGCGGACGGCCATAGGCTGATATGATGATGATAAATTGATTTTGATGTTTTTTTTTAAGTATGGACAAATGCTGCGACTTCGTCTGCGTCCGCGATAACCGACATTTACGAGGCCAAAGTCGTAGGCAAACGTTAATGAATTATAAGTAGTCGAATAATTATAAAAGTCAGGCAGTACGTACTCCTAGCGAGCGTCGAGAATGTCAATCACCAAACAATGGTGCAGCAAGTGGAACAATAGGTACATGTCTGGAGCTGTAGGTACATGAGAGCAATATCAAATATTTGTGGGAAAAACTAAGAGATGGCCGGATATTGCGCCATCACACATTGTGGACGCGCGCCGCATGTTAAGTGGCGCATATTTGTGAGGTCCGTGCGAATGTAAGATATCTGCAATAGACTAGTGGTGGCACCACCATCAATTGACGTACCTTTTATGAGCTGGCAACACGCGATTCTTTGATGAAGCGATTCTTAGTGCCTGTCTACATCATAATAACTATCTGCGTGCCAACAGCGCAATCCGTTTAGGGGTTTGAGCTGTGTGTTGATGAATCAGTCAGTCAATAACGGTTGCCTTTTAATATTAAAGATATTTAAAATATAGATGGATGTATGTATGTGTAACCTATGTTTAAATATAGCTAAGCTTTCCGGAATCATCTTTTGAACACAATAGGGAGGCGCAGCTCTCATTCAGAATAAAACCCTTTCGTTGTCTGAGCACTCGGGGCAAACATTCCATGTATACAATTAATCTGTAAAATAATGAATAACATTACAACTGTAACGACACGACGCGGGCACGTCTCGCGGGTCAGAGGTCGACAGTGTGACGTCACTCGTGTTTACTTCTTACGACTCATGTAGTTGCCGTAGGGCTGGCCCTTCGTTGCCTGAAGTTTATCGATAAAGAATATTTTAGTATTTTAAATTGGGAGCAGTAAAGTCCTTACCAACCTTACCTACATACATATATTCATAATCTTCAGATCTGCAATACAATTATAGTACCAAAACTATGTTGAATTAATGCTAGGTACTTGTCTAGCGCTGGTGAATTTGTAACAAAAGTAATAACACGCAATTAATTTGAAACTACATTATGTGTAGCTACTTATTGTTTTTAAAGTCTTAGTCGAGTACTTGACATGTCTTTATAGGTTTGTTTTATTAAAATTGAAACTGATTCTTAAAAGTTATGTTGATCTTGTATTTTATTTCCATTATGATGATGCCATCCAGGAAATGATACTAAATACGATGATATACTAAATACCTTCCTTTAATCCTTATCGACAGCTCCCATCCCTACTTCAGGCGAATAATGACGGTGTGTACCTACGTGTACTGAACGTTTCCAATCTACTGTAGATCGGAAACGTTCAGTCCATACCTACCGTCTTGCAGTTGATCGCGAAGACGCGGCGCGTACGCACGTCTCAGTAAAACCGCAAACAACGTGACACAGACCTTGTCGTAAATTACATTTCGATAATACTTAGCGTCGTGACAATGTTGCAAGTCTTATTGTTTTCTCTGTTTGCCGCGAGCTCTGCGTTCACAACGCACAGGTACGATGCCTACAATTTAGGGACCTATCACCCCATTACACCCTTCTCGGACAATATCTTCGAGTATGCGAACGGCAATGGACGCCGACCAGTGCAAATGTACGAGTACCAGAAACGATATGATGGAGTTGTGATCAGTGCCGGGCTTGAGGGCTCAGTGGTGGACAGTAGTGGCGACCGGCGCAGGGCATACACGCCGTACTACTATCAGAATCCACACCAGTGGAACAGGCAGGTGGTGCCATGGAATAGAGTCGGTGTCACCGAACCTGCTAAGCTTTACAACAGGTTCGAAAATTCTAATCAAGATGTTTACAACCCAAATGAAGAAAACGTTACAAATCAAATGAAAAAAGTAAACCAGACTCAAGGGGTCGTGAATGTGCCACATATTAGCGCACAATCACATGACGTCAACCGCTCACTGGTCATTAACGAGCGACGGATTACTTGGAATAATGACCACCACAGTTCAAGTGAAGACAATGCTAATATTAATACGAGAAGCATTCACTCTGATAACTACACAAATTCTTTAAATGTTCCAACCAAACATAATAACAGAACTGTTTACAATAATATCTTTATCAGGAATCAACCAAGTAATAATGTGAATGGAAATACAAACGATCGTACTAAATACGAGGCTAACACCACTCCGGACATTGTAGTAACTCCAAGAACTAACATACAAACAACAAAAGCATATGAAGACGACAGATGGGTTTGGAGCAACGGAGAAGACCAGGCGCTGGAGACCACGACTCTGTTTGACCTTGGAGACAGAGCTGCCTTCGCAGGAGACGGATGTCCCTCTGGAAAGGTCAAAGTTGGGAGTGTATGCGTCGTTAAAGATTGACGGACATGGAGGCACAGACGAAATACTTTGATAAAAATGTGCTCACAGGCAGTCCAGCGACACGACAGAGAAGATAGAAAGGTGTTGTTGCCGGATCTGCTCACCCTTGTGGTTAGCGAGCGTGAAGATATTGTGTCCAAGTAAAAAACGATTTTGCAGTATTATGAAAGTGACCGGAATAGCAATTGTGTGAGGTCATTGTACCGAGGGGGACTTTTTATAAGCAGTGCATGTTACGTCTCTGATGAAGTCATTTTGTGCAAATAGAATAGCAAGTAGCGTTCTGAATGAGAGTCGTGGAAGTAGTCGGTAATGAGATTGGATTTGATAAAAAATACTTAATTTGCCTACAACATGTAAACGTTTAACAAACGAATGGTTTGATAATTTATAGTAACTTAAAAAGGGTACAAAGTTGATTGTAATGAGGCCAATGGAGAAACGTGTAAATTAAAAACATTGTACGTATTTGGTTCTGATTATTATCATATAAATTATGTTCCTCGTGGCCCAGTTCTAGAACGGTTTTGTACATTATATTCATGTTTATTTAAGGTAACATACTTACCTAAATATTTGGGTAAATTGTTTATGAATATTAATGAATTTGTTTATTTTAATCGTCACATCATAGAAGTTATTGCATAAACAACGGGGTATGTATCTCTAATATTAGGATTCAAGGACTGTGTCTATGAAAAAACATCTCATTAATTATGTTGACAGACACGTGCTAAAAGTTGTACAGACACCCGCTCGTCACTTGAACTACAAAAACCACTCTTACTGCGATGACTTAAAGACGCTATCAGTGTGATCGTCATCACGACGAGCTGCTGTTGGTATAGCGGACTTAACACATTAGTGTTCTGGCACTTAACTGTACAAGTATTTGTTTACTCTCGACCAAACACCGCGCCAAAGTATTAGACAGTATTTTCCTATAATTCAATTTATTATAGAATATTCTCTGGTTGTGTCTTACATTATAATCGCTAACCTAATTACGTGGTACTGTATTGTCTAATGACAGCGTGTTGTCTGTCTGTGCATACTTATTAATTTGCCCCTGACTTAAGAATTCCATGAAATTCGGAAATTAACCTTGCTTTTGCTGCTATGTATAACTTTGTAACTTAGCCTGAAGTGAATAAAGCATTATTTTGAATGTCATGTAAGTTGTTTTAAAATGTTGTCGGGACGGTTTTTCAAGCTTTAATTTTATTTTTAAGGTTACCGTAATTAAATTTAATTTATATGAGAAGTATTAATAGCTACTGCTGTACCTACAATTGTAATTAAGTAAATAAATATATTTTAAACTAAACGTTTTTTTTTTACTTCTTAAAACTTTAAGGGTTAGGCAGAGTGTATCCATTAGTACACACACATTTCGCCAGTTATGTTATCTGCATAATCCTTCGGTTATAGGCGTGATGTAATGTTAAAACTGTAAGAAAAATGTCGAAAATGGAAAAGTTTCAAATAAATATATCATCAGTAGATTTTCCACAAAACATAATTGAAGACACAATGTGTAAAACCCATAACACCAAATATTGTAGCAAAAAACATAACCCCTCTTAGTATATAACTTGGAGTAAAGTTATTACTAAACTTACAACTAGAAAATATATAAAGGGGGTTTTCTCAGTTGAAAGTGTAGGCACTAGATTATATACTTAGAACATTCATACAAGATAATAATAGCTGCCTAATTATACAGAGTTGTGACGTTGAAGTGTCTCAGTGTGAACATGTCGTGATTAAACATTTTAATTAGAACCAGCAGAGCGTGATAATTTGATCGTAAACTTTAATAGATTGGGCCAAAAACATTAAACATTAAATTATTGTACATATATTAACAAAAGTGTGGTAAACGAGTGTATTTATAACTAGGCGGCTGGATGCTGTGTGTTAAGTCTCACTTGGTTTTGTTGGTTGGCATCAACCAAACGCCCCAAGATGTGAAAATGTTTAGAAGAGAACCACTTATTTTTTGTGCAAATTCAATTCACTTCACGCAAAAACTGTGCTACTTAGGTACGTATAATGACTTAGAAGTCTGCTCACACCGCGCTGACAGCGTGACTGATGGTGTAACACAACGAACTGTTCTCGTGACGCGGCGAAGCATTGAGCTGAATGAATACGTATTGAATTTGACATATTTACTTAGCCTTTTGTCTTGGCAGGCGGGGTAGCTTCAAGTTATGAAAAACGGCCAAGTGCGATTCGGACTCGTATACGAAGGGTTCCGTATCACGTACTATTATTACTTTATAAATCACTTTTGCGGATGAATGGACAAAGATTTTATTGGTATGTCTGAAGTACTGTGAGATAAATTAATAAAAAGGAGTGACTTTGTTATGTTTTTAATTAAATATATATTAGTATAAGAAGTCTTTAGCTTTAACTCAATTTGTTTTTATTATTTGTTGTTACAGCCGGACAAGAAATACATACCCTGTGAAAATTTAAACTGTTTTTATTACGGTTTATGATATGCAAACCGCTGGCAGATAGACGGACGGATAGCGGAGGATTCATAATAAGGTCTCGTTGGCACCCTTAGCGTACGGAACCCTGAAAAAGATCATTAAGTTTGTCGTAACTGGATGGGAATTCCATTAAAAGTATTTTTGTTGAAGCTCAAGTCTACTTAAAGTAATGACAACAAAAAGTGTAATAGAAGTAGCACAAAAAGTGCGCGCGCGAGGTGCCATTGTATTCACAAGTAGGTGCAGTACAACGTAGGTACTGTGGAGACTGGCTGGTTGAACCAAAAACAACCTATTTCTTATACGAGATAAATATTACTTTTAATATTAGAATAATAAGAAACACACCGTGTGTCAAGCCAACGATTAGAATTAAAATAGAAATAATATATTTATAATACGAAGTTTAAAAGATAATACGCGTTTTAATCTAAGTAGATTCAATATATCCCGGTACAAGTAGCAATTAAACCACGTCCGGGTGTGACATAGCTAAGTGCGCGTAGTGCCCATTGCAGGAATATGTCTTTGATTTTAGCTAATGTCTGGCTAATGACTGATTTATGTGAAAATAACAAAAAATGCAATGTATTGCAGCAAAATCTTTTTCGAAAACAACAATAGCCGTGTCCTGCGCTACGCGATCGATAAACAGACTGCTATTTTGATATTACATAGCTACAGACACGTAATACTTATTTATTTTATACTTAAATATGTACAACGGGACTATTCTGCATCCCGAAGCATCCCTCGGGGGCACTGGGACAGAGTACAGTCCCGTTCAAAACGGGACATGCGGTCACGTTATTTTTTCGTAACATATGTACTGACGCGGTGGTTTTAATACCTCTTTTTAATAAGGATAATGTAGCAAAGTAAACGATGTGGAGCTGCTAAATTAATTTAGCCACTTATATGTATTCCCCAGCCGCGACAATTAGTCGCGTGCCCATTGACCTGCGGCCGGTAGCAGGACAACGAGACACACGCGGCGCCCCCACGTGCGTAACGTACTACTCACTGAACTTGAGCTTCCATTCATGTGTTGACTCATTGATACTTGCTTTGTTGGAAGATGTTCTGGATCAAGGTCGTGTGTACTTACGTTGCGCGGGCTAGTTGTGGGTTATGCCGCTGTTTATCATCTTATTACTATAATACATGCAAAAGTTTGGATGTTTGTTACTCTATCACAGCTTAATGGTTCTGGATTTTGGCACAGAGATAGAATATAGTCTCGAATTGTTATTCCAGGCTTTTTATGAACCGAAAATCCGAATCGTTTCTTCTTTCTGTGACAAGATATTGTAGAACAAGTTTAGTGACTCCTTTTATAATATTACAGACAAGCATCTAACCGCGACTTCGCCCGCGTCAAAGTTGACATAATAATATTATCCTGTTCGAACCGTAATTTTTTTCGAGACAAAAAGCGCGTATGTTTACAGGCTTTTTGACCAGAAAAAAATTACGGTTCTACAATATCTTGTCACAGAAAGAAGGAACGATTGCTACATCATCACTGGTTGCAGTGTATTTCGCGATATTATGGTCAGCATTCGCTCTTGCTAAGCAATTAATAATCATATTTTTTTCTCCATATCTTGGATGATCAACCTCACTCTTGTCAATTAATGAATACTGACTTCATTTGCGAGAATATAGTTTGTTCATCAGAAGGTCAATATTACTAAAAACGTTCAAAATCCAATCGCAATCCCATCTCAGCGACAATCAATGTCAAAAACTTGTCGATAATGTATGTAATGTTATAGTTGTTGAACATTCGAGAATTGTTTTGCAGTTCTTTGTCATCAATAAGTATGTTTGTTGCACTATACTCAAGCGCTCGCACACATGCTAGAAGCAAAAAGGTAGTCAAAACTTCTTCCCACAGTACTCGTATTATGTTTCCTATTCATAGCCTGTAACATCTGCGCATCATGTATTGCCATTTTCCTCCCTGCCGAGAGGTGTCACTACAGTTATACCAAATCGCAAGAATAACTCATGACACCTTGCGCATTCCCGGAGTTTCGGTACAGAGACATTCCGCGCGAATGGAACTCACGGTAAACCCTAATTAGGGATAATTTTAACACCTGCGTTACGTTAGCTGTGACCTCATGTAACTATCATATTGTAAAAATACCGTTGTGCTAGGTATGCTGTACCGATATATAAATGAAAGTAAAAGCGTTGCAGTCATTAGTTCCAGCGGGAGAGTAGCCGCGCTCGCTTCCTCCTAGCATCTGTCATTGTGACTAGAAATTCAGTTACCTGATGTACAGTCCTTTAACAATGGAAGCGACTACAGTGTTGACTCTGATACTCCTCAGTGCTGTAGGAGCCAGGAACATTCCTACCTACATGGACGAACCTTCGGAAGATCTCCAGCAAATCTTCGAGGACAACTTACCCAGTTATACAAAAACTGCTCTTGAAGGCGAATTATTTAATGAACATCTAGTCAGAGGCGCAGTCCGTGCGGGAGATGTGGAACCAACGCCGAACACAGATGGCAATGAAATAGATACATTTGACGAACACAATCAGAAGGCCGACATGGACATCGCTGACTTTAAAGATATACAAAATGATGAATATTCAACTAAAACAAAAGTGGACGACAGCACAACAGAACATGTGATGGTGGCATTGAACCCTGCAGAAGTAACAAACGAAGATGAGGTAAAGTTTGAAGACAGAACTATAATTGAGGTTTCAACATGCGTTGGCGGCACTAGACCTGCTCGAGGTGGGCCATGCTGGCCAAAATATACAACGCCAGCAAATGGCCTATTCAACCAAAAGGGACCGATACCAGCAGAGAACACTAAGCTATAGTTTAGAGTAAATAATCAAAACATCATGAACGCCTGTCCGAAAGATCAAACAAAATAACATCGCTCATTTGATAATCCTAAATAATTTGGAAATGTAAACAATATAGCCAATTATGTAAAATTAAACGCAACTTAATGTTTTGAGTAAACCAATAAAATGTCATTGCTACCTACTGATACTTTTTATTTTACTACCAAGGCAACTATTTTTCATAGCAAATGCTCATAATGACATCATGATGGTACGTACAGTACGGCACAGTGTCGAGATGCAACAGAAACATTGAACCTTGTACCTGCTCACACTCGAGTGCTCTAGGTGTCGCGTAGTTTGGGAGTTCAACAATTCTATTGTTTAATTTAAGTATTTCCATAAACTACTTACCTGCTGGTCTGGGTTTCCCAACACCGTTGTTTCGGTGATCAAAATTCGTGACGATGTCTCATTTATAATGAACAATGTCTTTTGCTACATCAGCCTACTAATGGCCCAGTTAGCTTCTAACGGATAATCAGTGATGTATAATCTCTATTGGTGATTGATTCATGTCGCTGCATACATTTGTATTCTTATAAGTGTTGTAAATCATTTATTTTAAAAGAGTTTGTATTAAGCTTCTTGCCCATTCTTCTCCGCATGAAATTACTTTAAGAAACGGCGACGAGATTCAATATAAAATTTGTAAATGACGTTCAAAAGTGCGTATAAATGGTCCAATTAAATTAAATGATTTACTTTGATTTAGAATAAACTTCATAAAAGTTTCAGTGTTTTTTTTTTACGCAAATAAAGTGGTATTTTCCGCTAGAGCCAGGGAAATAAGTAACAACATGTACAGGCTGATGTAACCAGTATAAATAGACATTAAAATATACTGTTCACTATAATTATTAAAAAGCTAAGTTGACCTTGGGTTATTTATAACTTAGCAAGAAGACAATTAAAACGCAGGAATCTAAGTGTGCTTTAATATGTATTTAGGATGTTCTCGTAACATCGTATATCCGATACGAGTGTCGAAGCGTCGCCTTGATGTCCTACTGTTGTTGGATAACACTTTGTAAGCAGTGGTACTGAATGGAAGAATAGTTACAGGGAACGGATCGTTTTACTCACTAATTAATTGTCCTTAAACCCATTTTAAGTGATACATTCTGTGCTTGTAATACAATTTTGGAGTTAGTATGAATCTATAAAAGATAACTAAATCGTCACCATTTAAAAATACTGTTTTTTTAATGAAGTTCCATAACGCGACTTGTTGGAAAAGCGTTATGGCGACTTTCCCGCTCTTTCTCTCTGTCTGTTTCTTTATTATTTATTTATGATCTATGGAAGACTTATAGCTAAACAAACCAGAATAATAAATAGTAAGTGAAACTGACAGCCAATTACAAGTTATTTATAAAAAACGAGGGAGGAGAGAGGTGAGTGGTAACGTCGGGAGGGGTCGCCCTAGGAAGACCTACACAGACCTTATTGGTGAGGTTCTTTAGAAAGGTCGGGTGCGGAGTACTCGTAACGGGCATGCTTGTATGACGAGATGTTTGAAACTATGAACGTAGATAGGGCGAAAGGAGTATGTAAGGAACGAAGCAGGTGGCGTTTTGTAGTTTCTGCCTACCCCCATGGGAAAAGGCGTGAGTTTGTGTATGTTATAAAAAACCATACACTATGATGTTTTTAAACCTATTAACTTAATGTGGATGTTATCCAAATAATCATCAGTGCTGAACAGCTTCTCTTATTAATACTCACTGCTTATGAATGTCAATGACAAATCTGTGTTCGGAAATAAATTAATGATGTTTATTTAATAAACAAAAAAACATAGGAAGTCGGTCAGGGTCACGAGGAGGCGTGGTTGGTGAAGATTTTTTCATTGACTTAAGAATAAGAATCAGGGAAACGAGCTGTTACTTTGGAAAATGGTTAATTACCTGATTATTTTAATGATTGGGTAAGTGTCAGTAGCCTGACGGTCCAGACGCGGACTACTGAGCCTCAGGTCGTGAACCCGATACCTACTACGGGAACTCGCCATAAATAAGCACAAACATAATTATTACCTACTTTTTTCTTCTAAAAATAGCTGAGGAAGAAAAATAAACGTGTATTAGATATGTATAGACATTATCCAAGTAACCAGTGAAATCTTTGTCGTGTAGAAACGTTCACTAATGTGGGTAAATAAGCGGTATTTTTTGTCAAATTGAGACTGGGACGTTGTTATAAGTAACGGGAATTGCCTCTCTGGTATAATAGATGTCTCAGATCCACAGGCGGCGAGGGCCACTGACTCGTTAGTTCGGCTGTCGCCTTGCATTTCTGTTAAAAGGTGAACAAGGTCACAAGGAGATGGATTTCACGTAGTATGCAACTGGTTGCAACACTTACTTAATATTGAACAAACTGAACCAGTCCTTGTCGTACTATCTGCGTCTTTAAGTTGTTCATCACTGCGTAGGTATATAATATGTATACGTAGGTATATAAGGCGCAATTTTGCATCCGAGCCTTTAAGGAGGTAACTGTGCTAGTAATTCTCAACACAAATCATTAAAATATATTGGATGTCTATTTCTTTTTTAAGTACGTGATTTCCGAGTTCGGGCTAGTTTATGCAGGCGGCTCAATGAACCCCCGTGATATAGTCGTGCGTCCTTTGAAACAGGTACATATTCTGAAATACAGTCAAACATACACAACTACACAAAAGAAAGTAATTTTATTTGATTATTTATGCTGCAAGCTCCTGAAAAACGAGATCGCAAAACTGGACCTTGTATAAAAACTTAGTAATTTGAATTCATGAGAAGTACTGGTTTATCGAACGGCAAGGTTAAGTAAAGGTGCTGCGGTTTTATCATTGATGGGTGGGCGTTTTAATGGACACGTTCCTTGTATGGCCTTATAAATATGGTATGTATGGCCTCTATACGGAACCTTTGTGAATCCGAGTCGTACTTGATCATATTTTTAATTTATTGAATTGGTTTTGCTGACCAATATTAGAAACGTGTTTTTGACATCAACTTCTGTTTTTCAAAACGTGATTTTTGGTAACCGTTCAATGTTGCAGAATTGCAGACCAGGAAAAAGTTTAATATCGCGAGTTTACACGGAGCCACATTTGTATTCTCATCAGATTTCCGAACCGGAACATTGAACCGGCGGAAAATCCGTTTCCTTGACAAATTGATCGAACCTCTTCTTGTCTGACCTTTACCCTAGCTTATAAAAATCTAAGTTAAAGGTCGATAATAATCACAAGTAAACGCTATATATATGTATATATACATATATACCCAGCGCTCGAGCTGACAGTGCACTACAATTGCGGAGGAAACACTTTTCTCCGCAACCAATAAAGGCATCGATATCGGTATCGATTCGGCTCAAAAGACCATTATGTGAACTCACCTTAATATCAGTAAAACGGTCTAATAAAGACCTTTCCCAACCTTAAATTATTCTCTTAGCTCCACAAGAAATTTAAACCGTATGTTAATAACTGAAGGACCAATTCAGATTGGAAGGTCGGCTAGAGCAATTTACATATTTATGGTGAAGCTGTTTGTACGCAACGTACGCAGTTTCTTCGTCAGCACGAAGTCTCCCGAATGTGACGTCATCGCGGGCTCCTTTCACTGCCTGTTTGGCTGCCTTTGTTATTCGCTACTAGTTGGTATGGTCTTATGAATTTTATTGCTGATTTTGCTGAAAGGCTAGAGTTGAATTTCTTTTTGAACCTGACTTTTTTTTACTGTAGTATAAAAACTATTCTTTGATTTGGTTGGCGGGGTAATCAGTTTATTACATTTCTCGATTACTTTTTCTTCTTAAGTTTTTTTGTGATAAAATAGGCTTATGAATATAAAAGATTCTCTCCTAAGTTGCAAACCACTTGTAGCTATGCTAATTTTATTAGTTATCGTGATATACTTTGATAGTCCACACTATAATTTTTCATCTAAGTACGTACAATGTCTGCACGCGGCAGCGTGTCAAGCCAAGTTCAATTCTAGGTATTTTCAAACACCTACACACATGCCATTACCGAAACTTTGTAACAACTTAATCTTGAATTCAAAATCAACATCTAAGTATCAACTGTCTCCCCCATAACGTTAGAAATACAGCTGAGTACCCAACAGTTGCAACTTGAAACTGTGAAGTTTATGAACGTGAGTGGTTGCGCGCGGCGCTCGACTGCACGAGTTGCAATAGTTTGCGTACACCTCGTTATGCGCTCCTGTGCTGCTAACTAATTGCTAGTTTATGTCATGTTACTTCCACGGTGTTCCGTGCTTGAAGTTTTGAGTTAATTTCAGAAATTATTGTGTAAAGGATTTGTTTTTGAAGTTCGAGGAGGCAAAAGTTAGTGGATCCTACAATATGATAGGTTACACACATCCATGTAGATGTCACTGTGACAAACTTCTACACATAAGCAGGTTTAAAAAGTTTGTTGAGAACATTTTCGTGCACCTTAAAGTAGTTTGCATCCATCATCATGTTTGGTGTCCATCATTATGCTCTGCGGCGCTCTGGCTGTCGAGTTGACAATAATAGAATATAACGTTTATTTGCGGGATCAGTATTAATTCCAAGGTCTTATCTTACATATGATCAAGTATGATTACACATTATGTCATGTCCCGTCTTGTCAAATATTTAATCACGTCGTGTTAAGTTGACACCTACAGTAATGGCGCTTAATATTGACACTCTTCAGCCTCTGGCAGAATAATTCTTGTTACTTACAATACATTAGCATATCGTTTACTTTTTAGGATTCCGTGCACAAACGGTCCTATCTACTGGCCCTGTTGGTTGCATCTTTTGAACTGCATTATCTAGAAAATTGAAATTTCCACAGACATGTGTCTGTGTGCATGATCGCTGTAATGCAAGTTGAATTAAATAATCCGAACCCAACGACGGGTAGATGGGGCACCATAAAATACTATTTCGACTCGCACTTGGCCGGACTTTTTATTATGTTTTATTAAAAAATAATGAATTACTTACTTACTTGGCGAAATGCGGGTACCTAACCCTAATACCTCTGCCTAACCCTTCGGGGATTACAGGCGTGATGTTATGTTATGTAATGAACTACTTAACACACAAATATTTTTTTTTTTGTTAACATGCGGTGATTGACAAGCTTCACATTATTATGTAAATGTTTCCCATATCGTGGTATTGTGTGGCGGCGATGCGAGCGCCGCCGGCCGACTGACTCTTTCAGCTGATCGGCTACTCACCCGAACAGAAATAGCTATTTTATTTAATAAAAATGGTTTTCATTTTGTTTTATTTATAAATTACTTAATTATAGTATTTTAAGAGATAATTAATTAATTATTATGATAGGTAGGCCTAGTTGAGGATATAACGTAAGTTGAATTCGTTATTACATAGCGGATAAGTTATTACATAGAGCTAGAAGTTAAATGCATCGAAGCGGCAATTAATTTCGTCGTGTTGCATCGACCGCTCGCAGATACGAGGATGCTCGCGAAAATGTGCGTTTTTATTTATCTCGATTAATAATGTACATTATATTGTAGAGACAGGGGTCAATATTCCATGTACATTATTAAATTGATGCGCTTCAATTCAAAATTCAAATCTATGAAGCACTGAATATAGCACTTCAATACCAAAGTAAGCTTATTCTTTTAAAATTACATGGATTAAAATCTGTAAATAAAAATATCAACATACATGTTGGGACTAACTTCGTAATAAATTGCTGTTTGGTCCTTATGCTCTCAATGTTAAAAAGTTGGTCCTTTCGGTGCAGCGTGTCAAGTGGGGTGTTGTTTTGTTGCAGATGTCGGGACGGGCGGCGTGACCACGGACGGGCTGCTGAGCGCCCTGGCCCGCCTGCGCCGCGCCCCGCCCCCGCTCCCGCACCCCACACCTCACTCGCCCCGCTCCGTAAGTACTGCAGCAGCATCAGCATCATTTTTATTGGTCAAATCATAAACTTATGGCATGCTGAACCGTTGATACCACTGACCACGGTCTTTATATGAACGTATAGTATCGATACAGCAATCTGACAGCTAATTAATATTTGAGTCACGAAACCAAACCTTGCAGTGCTGTTTGTGCAAGTTTAGGAACATTTCGGATTCAGTGCTGACCAGCACCAGCGCCCTGGGAATCACAACAAACTTCGAACCTGACAGTTAGGGGAAAGTGGTTACCCTTCGTACGCGGGGCACATTCGTACAGTTAGTTTATCAAAAAAACTAAACGGCACAGAAACACGCCTTTGCTTGTGTGCATAGACATACCGGCCACCATGTTGCTAGTGGAGTATCGCGACAATCGCACTACGGTGTATGAGCTGACAAGACTTAACGTGTTTTCATGCGCGGTGAGTAAATTTTTTACCTATGTTTAGTTCGTAATTGCAAATAGAATTGTTACGCTTTTGACAAAATGGTGATGATTAAATAATGTTAACATTGTTTATTTTGAGCTTTAATTGTTATATTTCTCAAACTAAATTAGAATTTGTATAAAGTTGTATTTTAATTTTGTGCAAGGCAATGGGGCACTTTCGGACAGCCAAACAGGGGGCACATTCGTACGCGTACGAATGTGCCCCTTTAGATTTTATTAACCACCAGTACATGAAAACTCAACTTTTATAATAAAATTATCGTGCAGACAGCCCTACAACATATTTTTCCTTTTATGAAGTATTTCTACTAACAAAATGAAATATTTTTATTATGTAGGTAAACCTTATAATTAATATTTTATTGCAGAATCATGGTGCGAAAATATAAGAAAGAGGGTACACGAAATCAGGAAATGGGTGAAGAGTCCACGAATTTAGCAATTGATAATATAATTCAAGGACGGTTGTCGTATAGAAAAGCCGCGTGGCTACGAATACGCGAAAGCGTTGAATTTAAAATATCTTAATACAGTTCATTTAAATAATTATAATGTGCAATAAGTTCCAAAGTAACCGTCAAAATACCTACCTGCTTACCTACTTTATAAACCCAACACACAGAGAGAGCGGGAGCGGTACGAGAGCCGTCCCGCTTCCGCTCTCTATGTGTGTTGGGCTTTAAGTTAAAATTGTCAAAGACTGTGCCCTGACTGTAAAATCTCATACAATATGGTTGTAGAGACCTCAATTAGACTGATCGTAAAGGTTAAAATATTATTATTAACATTTTATTTTTTGTTATTTTTCTAAGGAGAGATTTATCGACTATGAGTCAAGTCAAATATTATTAAGTTAGTTCCTTTGATAAATTATTATTTTTATAACAAATAATAAATAATTAACGACTTTAATAGGCTTTTTAATTACCCTGTATGAATCTACCCCATGGCGTACGAAAGTACCCCACCTACTGTACGAACGTACCCCATACGTGGGGAACGTTCGTACAAAAATCTTGTCGTAGAAAAATGACTATAACTTTTCAACCTTTTGACAGAAAGGTTTCGGACTTTTGTGTAACAAACTACAACATATTTGTTACACTTAAGTACATAAACGAGATAAATTCGACAATTAACCATTAAGTAAAAAAATAAAATGTAAAAAGTGTACGAAGGGTAACCACCTTCCCCTACAACTTCCTTAACTCGAGTCCCAAACGAATTTTGTTTTTAACGAGTCGTATCGCCGCTCCCCCGGGTGTTACCTATCTCGGAGCCGGAGAGTTTGTCAAGTAGGCATGAGGCAAAGTTAACGTTTCATTTCGTACAAGTACAAAAGAAAGAAAATTAGTTCTTGAAGATATTGTCGAGAAGTTTTGGAAGTTAACTGCGTTGAGATTCGTGAAGGCTCATTGGATTCATCTGCGCAGGTACCTACCTTATTGTCTCGCTATGTTTACCCAAGTTTTCCCAATGATCCGACTAGTAGCTTGCCTTGCATTTTCTTTTAATTTGGGTCTGAACGAATACGAAAGCCGATGAAATTATTGTTACTCCTGTCTTAAATAGACCTCATAACCAAATCCGTTAGCGAGAGTAAAGCAAACAACGTTAACAATGCATCAATGAATCCTATTGTTCCTAAACCAACGTATTAATTAATCAAGAGCTTATTAATTAGCCCAACTAAACACCAATTGAATTCAAATTCGAACGGCTGAACAATCTGATTATCATAGTCACGCACGAGTGATTGAACACTGGATGTATTGTTCCACAATTATTCAGTTCATTCTGGAGGCGGTGCATGTTACTGATATGATTATAGTGGAGTGGCGGACCGAGTTGATGCGATCGGTAGGGTGAGGATCGACGACATGATATTATTATATTATGGTCATGCAATATTGAGTGAGACAGTGAGGCGGGGTCGCGGCGGGACGAACTAGAGGGACCCCAAAACTTGGGGATAAAGCACAGAATCTTGAAAAATGGAACAAGTGGAGGGAGGCCTTTGTCCAAGAGTGGGACAAAAAAAAGGGGAAATATTGGTGTGATGGCCACTTTGCATGGACTAATTATAATTAATTAGATCTTTATGATCGATAATAATCTTAGTATTTTTAATCTTATGTGATATGCGAGTCGATTTACAGGACCATACTATTTAACACTATAAACTCCCACAGTTAAACCTACTTATCATTTACATGTATCTAATCACGTACACCAATTACCTACTAATTAGGAAGGTAATTAAATTAAATAGTCGATAAGGTCTAAATGTCGGAATTTGTCCTGTCCCCGCTAATTATATCGTTGTGGTTGTAGTCTGTTTGTCACCGCCGAGCGCCGGCGCACACCGCAGTTACGTGAGCGCTGTGTTTAGGTACATTTGCTTATGTAAATTAATTGAACATGTTCATATTTATTTATTACCTCTTTGTAAATTATTTTCTATTATTATCTAGTATTATCTAGTATTTTCCTCATCGACTCGCTCGTAGGTGTAGTGCTGCTGCGCGTGAGCATAAGCTCCTAGTTGTAATTCTTGCAAGTGACAGTGTTAATGGTAGATATGCAATAACTGGACAGACACCATTAACTAATAATTCCTATTAGTCATTTGTAATCCTGTATGATGCTCTATTATAGTATTGATATAGAGCATAATTTCTCTCTATAGCATAGAGAACTTTCAAAATAAACATTTATTTTGAAAGTATTTATTTATTTAAAATTTATGCAACAAATGTACAAAGGCGGACTTAATGCCTTAGGCATTCTCTAACTGTCAACCAGAGGTGGTATGAGAGTAAAAAAACAAAATCAGAGATTTAAAAAAATTAAAATAAAAAAATTCTCAAATATTTAACATAATAAAATAAAGTGTACACATGTACAAAATAATTAAATTCTACATACTTACTATAAAATGCTATATAATATACAGAAACATATATAAAAATATAATATATACATGTGGGATTATATGGCAAAATAAACGAGAAATACTTTTAAAAACTTTTATTTATTGACACACCAGAAAAAAGATCGCCGTTACACCGTACGTCTGTCGTAAGACTGCGTCATCTCGCTGTTACACTCACACACATACTTCCCTCTCTTTCATCCGCTGCGTTCCGCTTTGACAATATTATGCTGCATTCATACTTAAGCTTGATACAAAATCATTATCCCACAGTCGGCCATCCTGATTCATGTCTGTCCTCAGACATGCACCCGAACATACGTCGCTAACTTTCATCTTATTTTTAACAGAACTACTAATACAACAATACACTAATACAACATCAGAGTAACAGCATAACATCACATAGTTACAGTTTTATTTTAAAGGGGACATCATAAAATAATAATTCAAAGAGACAACATAACATTGTTAATGTTCCTAAAAAAATGTTTACACACTGACATTTATCGTTGCAGTAGGTACAGTAAAGATACAAATACAGATCTCTTAACTCTTAATAACAATAGACTAAGCTTACATCTAACAAAACACAGTGTTTAACAAAACATTGCACACAACCTTTCATACACAAACCTGAAACAAGAAAAAATTAACAAGCAACTCTCACCTATTAGGTTAATGAGTTCACAGCTGGCCACACCTTCATGTAATCTGCTGAACTAGAGGTTACGCTAGGGCCTTCAGTATTCGGGTTGAGCTTTTTCACATCATACCTGTTGTTTCTCTTTGCTTTTACGACTTGATAGGGGCCAAGATATTTAGCTTTAAGCTTCATTCCCGAGCCGAATTGCGTGCGTTTTATTGCTACCAAGTCTCCTTCATTGTACTTCATACTTTCTTTTCTATTCTTATTAAAATTTCTTATATTTTCTTCTTGAACTTGTAGAATTTGCTCTTTAGCTTTCTCTCTAAGTTTTTCTCTCTCCTCTGAATAGCTTTCCCTTTCTTCTTCTGAAAGCAAATCATAAATCTCGATGTCTTCCTTCATTCTCATCTTTGTCCCAATCAATAGTTGATAGGGTGTAGTGTTTATGCTTCGCTGGAAAGTACTATTTAGAGAACGCTGTAATCTACTTACATGCCTATACCAGAGAGCAGGGTTCTCTATGCACATCTTGGTAAGTACAGAGATTATAGTGCGATGGACTCTTTCCACTTGGCCATTTCCTCGAGGCACACCCGTCGTAATTTTGATGTGTTGTATATTTTCGTCTTTACAATACTCTTGAAACTCAGTGCTCGTATAAGCCGTTCCTCGATCAGTTATAAATCTGGTTGGATTGCCAAAATGTTGTTGGTGAATTTTCAACTTTTCTATTGTTTCTCGACTTGTGGTGCTTTTAGTGGGAAATATCCAAGTGAACTTCGTAAATGCGTCAACAATCGTGAGGATATGGTTATACTGCTTCTTCGTCTCCGTCATTGGACCAATGTGATCCAAATGCAGTGTATGTAGCGGTGACTCTTCCTTTTCAATCGGAGTTAGGAATCCTTCTTGTTTTCCCTCTTTACGCGTAGCTAATAGACATGGAATGCAACTTGTAATAAACTCTTCAATTTTCTTATCAAGGTTCTTAATAAAATAGTCTTTACCAATTAATTCAATCATCTTCCTTTTGGAAAAATGTCCATTTGCATGTGCTCTTTTAATGATTTCATTTTCCATAGACTTTGGGATCACTAAGTGCTTTTCCACCCCTTTGTAAAGCAATCCATTATCAGTATAATAATCACCGTATGTTCTCTCCCGTAAAATCTGTAATATAGCTTTTAGACCATCATCCAACTGTTGTGCTCTTCTGATCTCATCGTGCAACGTTACTACAGCTACATATGGGTTTCGGCTTAATGCATCAGTATGCTTCATCCTCGTTCCTGGCCGATGTTCAACCACAAAGTCAAACTCCTGCAGAAGCAATGCCCATCTTGCAACCCTTGTACTCAAGGCTTTCTTCTTAAGCGTCATCTGGAATGCTTGGCAATCAGTAACAATCTTAAATCTTATACCATATAAGTAGTGCCTAAATTTCTTTACCCCTTCAATAATAGCCAGACTTTCCAGTTCATAACTGGTGTACTTTTTTTCCGCATCATTGGTTTTACGACTCATGAAATATACTGGATGTAGTCCACCGTCATCATCAGATCGCTGCATGAGTATAGCTGCGTAAGCCAGAAGCGATGCGTCTGTATGCATTTCTGTCTCCAATCTTGGATTAAATATTTGTAAAACTGGTTTAGTAGTCAAACGCTCCTTCAAACAATTAAATGCACACCGTTGTTCATCATTGAATTCAAAATTGACATCTTTCTTAAGTAAATCTGTAAGCGGCTGTGCTATTGATGCAAAATTCTGGACATACTTCCTAAAATACGACGCTAACCCAATAAAACTTTGCAATTGCTTAATTGTTCTGGGTTCTGGAAACTTTGTAACGGCATCAATCTTTTCACTGGCAGGCCTTACTTGTCCATTCTCAATCGTATGACCTAAATAGGTTATGCTTCGACATATCAGCTGTGCTTTTTTCCAATTTATTTGCAGGCCATATTCAGACGCCACTCTTAAAACTTCCCTTAATCTATCAACGGCTTCCTGTTCATCTTTTGCTGGAATAAGAATATCATCAACAAATATTAGAACAATCCCTTTAGATATTAGTTCTCTGAAGATTATGGTCACAAATCTCATGAAATAGTTAGGGCAAACAGACAAGCCAAATGGAGCTTTCAAAAACTCGAACTGACCATGATGTGTAACAAATGCAGTATATTTTACCGACTCACTGCTGACACTCAGATGGAAAAATCCATTTTTTAAATCCAGTACACTAAATACTTTTGCCTCAGCCAACTTGTCAATGTAATCCTCAATAATGGGCAATGGAAACTCATCTTTTACAATTTTACTATTTAATTTTCTATAGTCAACGCACACCCTTGTAGTACCGTCTCTTTTGCGAACAAGAACCAATGGACTGGCATATTCAGAATAACTTACACGTACAATTCCTTGCTCGAGCCACTCCGCAACTTGTTCTTCAACAACCACCTGCTCCTTCAGTGATATGCGCCGTGGACGTTGCACCACCGGGACATCATCTTTCACAATTATTTTCAACTGGATAGGAGCTTCTTTAATTTGGCATGGTTGATAGCTCTCAACCATCTGAACAACCTCTTCTTTAAGGTAAGTATTACTTACATGGCCAACCTCAACACTGCAACAAAAACAATTAATTTCGTTCATCCATTCCACAGGTTTCATCCACACAGCACTACCATTCATAACCGTTATAACATTCTTAAGAAATTCGTGACCTATGATTACATCAAAAGGCGTACAGTCCTTAGGTACCACATAGAATGACACATCGTCGTATTTCGTACCGTCGATCACAACATTTGTCGATAGACGACCTAATGACTCCACTTTAGCGGATCCAAGTCCAGACAGTGTTATGTTATTGTTCAGCACTTTACTGACGTTAGCACAAAACTCGGAAGATACTAAGTTCACATCACTACCCGAATCAATAAGCGCACTTGTCGTTTTTCCACATAATTCTACGATTTTTAAAGGTTTTTCCCGTCGCGAATGTTTGTTTACATCGCAAATGTCAGATCCAATTTGACTTTGACATTTGCTGTCTATGTCGTCATCTGTCATCTTGACACTGTCATTCTGTGCGTGTGACGTATTATCCGCGTTGTTGAACGATGATTGACCGAACATTGCTTGCTTGGTCGTCGTACGTTCGCCGCTCCCGCTCCCACTTGTCGATGCGCCGTTGTTTTCTTTCTTATCGCCGGAACCGGAACTACGCCATCTTGATGAGCTCGTATCTTCCTTACGGCCGGCTACCGCCGCCATATTTTTCTTATGCGGGCACTTCGGTGAAATATGACCGTATTCGTTGCAGTTAAAGCACTTTGGACCTTGTGCCTTCTGCGGACAGTCTTCCGACACATGATCGCCGTCACCACAGTTATAGCACCTTTTCAACGTTTTTTCGTGTCGCATGATGCCGCGTTTTTCATTTTTGTAGGTACTTCTAGAATGTTCCAGTTTCATCTTTTCCTTAACAGTCTCGTAGATTTTAAATTTTTCTTTCAGATCAGGATACGTCGTTACACCGTATAGCATGATTTTGTTAGTCTCGTGGTCGACTATGCCATCAACAATATATTTAATAGCCACGTAATCGGGTATCTTACCCCGTTTCCCCAACTCCTTCATGACCAACATATAGTCAATACAACTCTCGTCACGTCTTTTCTTTCGTTGGCTCAGAAGCTCGTGTATTGTTTTGATGTCGACGCTGTCGGGGAACTCTTTACTCAGGGCCGCCTTCAGTTCTTCCCATGACTTGTGAGGGCGTTCAGCTTGCATCCAAAGCTGTGCGGTGCCTGATAAGGATCTCCGTGCCATCAGCAGCTGTTGTAACGGTGTCCAACCACATATTTCTCCATTTTCCTCCACGTCTTGTATCCATCGCGCCACTGGATACGTCTTATCTTGACCGGTGAATTTAGGTATTATGTCCGAAGTTAGGTACAACATCGAGTTTAGGCCCGTACGTGATTCGTCTTTCGTCATTTTCGAATTAGTTTTTTATCTCCGTTATCGTCAGCTCACCGTTCGCCGATACCGTCGTAATTATCGTCGGCCGCCGTTGATTTTTTGAATAGGTACCGTTCGTCGTTCGTCGCCGTTGACCACGCCACGTGCCGGCCTCCGTCGTCCGTTGTTTATTCACTTGTTAAACTCGAACTCGTGTCGTTATTTTGCCAATCCCGGACGAGCCCCCAAATTTGTGGGATTATATGGCAAAATAAACGAGAAATACTTTTAAAAACTTTTATTTATTGACACACCAGAAAAAAGATCGCCGTTACACCGTACGTCTGTCGTAAGACTGCGTCATCTCGCTGTTACACTCACACACATACTTCCCTCTCTTTCATCCGCTGCGTTCCGCTTTGACAATATTATGCTGCATTCATACTTAAGCTTGATACAAAATCATTATCCCACATACATATATAAATACATATCTTAATGATAAGTACGAGGAAATTAAAACCCTAGTTCATGAAAAAACTGCCGCTGTGAAAAATCTCGAAAAGACCAACGAAACTTTAGAATCTACCGTCAATGAGCTTAAAGCTAGAATAAACATAATGGAACAGCATATGAGGGAGTCGAATCTTGAGATTAATGGGATTCCAGAAAATAGAAATGAGATTTTAAGTAATATCACCATTCAGATTGCAAAAACAGTAGGATCACCGATTGTTGATGATGACATTCAGCATGTTACGCGAGTCGCAAAGTTGAATAATGATACTAACAGACCGCGTTCAGTCATAGTCAAAATGCGCACTCCTCGCTTACGTGATGCTTTGCTGGCTGCCGTAGCGACGTACAACAGAAATACACCACAAGACAAATTGCGCACCTCTCACATTGGCTTCTCTGGCCCCAGCACGCCAGTCTTCGTAGCTGAGCATTTGACACCGTCTGGGAAAGCATTACATGCTGCAACTCGCAAGAAAGCGAAGGACCTATCATATAAATTCGTCTGGATTCGTAATGGTAGAATATACATAAAAAAGGACGAATATAGCCAATCTGTTTTAATACGTAATTTTGATAGCCTTAATCTTCTTTCATAGATTAAGTATTTTGTTTTGCTTTGTTTTATTTTCAGTTTCCTTGTGATTTTACTTGCAACTTTTTTTATTTTAATTATGTTAGAAATATATTATCAAAATATTCGTGGTATGCGGACTAAAACTAAAGAAATTTACTCAAATATTTTGTTATGTAACTATGATATTATTGTTCTTACTGAAACGTGGCTAAATTCAAGTATACAAAATAGTGAATTTATTGACTCAAGATACAATATTTATAGAAGAGACCGTTTATGTTCTAAAGGCTCTAAATTGGATGGTGGAGGTGTTTTGATTGCGGTATCATCTAAGTTACCTTCAGTCAGAGTCACAAGCTGGGAAAGTGACGTGGAGGATCTATGGATTAAGATCGAAATTAGTTCTAGTAACAATATTATTAAGACAATAGCTTTATGTGTTGTTTATTTACCACCACCAGTCAAATTGCAGACCTTAAATAGTTTCTTAAACAACGTTAACAATATTATTAATGTAACCAATGATGTTATTTTATTAGGGGATTTTAACTTAAGTTTTATAAGTTGGAAAAAGCAAATTGATAATTCTGTCACGCTCCCTACTAACTACCAAACTGATTTAGGATTTTCCTTGGTTGATTTTATGTCATTAAATAACCTTGTTCAGTTAAATAATGTGCTCAATGAAAATGGTAAAACGCTTGATTTAATCATAAGTAACATGTCAGAATGTAATGTGGAATACGCTCCTCAAGTGTTGAGTAAACTTGACTTAAATCATCCCCCTTTAATATTAAATGTACCTTTTTTAAATGCCAGTTACTTACGCTCACGGCATAGATCTGATTTTAATTTTTTCAAGGCTGACTATAATAAGATTATTATAGAGTTAAAAAACATCAATTGGCTTCAGGTATTTAATGACATGGAAAACATAAATGTAATGGTATCAAAATTTTATGAGACTCTTAACAATGCAATAGTCAAGTTTGTTCCTAAACATGTACCTAAAAAATCCAAATACCCCCCTTGGTTTAGTTTCAATCTTATTAAACTTTTATCGGAAAAAAATAAATGCAGAATTAGATATAAAAAGTATAAGAACCCACGAGATAAATATGAATTTGAAGTCATGAGAGATCATTGTCACCTATTACTCCAAAGAAATCTTAGCGATTATAAAATAAGGATGGAATCAAACATAAACAAAAACCCTAAACAGTTCTGGCGATTTATCAAAGATAAACGGAAAGGTCACACGTCTATTCCTTCCTCTGTCCATATCAACAATTCTGTTGTGTCTTCTGGAGCTCAAATTGCAGATGCTTTTGCCACTCATTTTTCGTCAGTTTTCTCTACCAATAGTCCTGTTACTCATGAAGCCGCATCAATCATTAATCCTAAATCGTACATTGCTTCCCTTAAGTTCAATGAAAAAGATATTTTAAATAACATCAAAAAACTTGACATATTTAAAAGTGCTGGTCCTGACAATATTCCTCCAATTTTTATAAAGCGTTGTGCATTTGTATTAGCGTTACCTTTATGTATTTTATTTAACTTTTCTCTCAAATCAGGGGATTTTCCCGTAGCATGGAAACAAGCAAGGATAATTCCTGTTTTTAAAAAAGGTGACAATGCGGATGTCAAAAATTACCGTCCAATATCTATTCTTTCTTGTTTCTCAAAATTATTTGAATCTCTGGTCTGTTCCGTTATTACACTCCATGTAAAACCTTACATCTCCCCTCATCAACATGGATTCATGAGCGGTCGGTCTACTGAAACAAATCTTGTAACATACTTAAATGATCTGTCTCGCGATTTAGATAATGGCCTTCAAGTAGACGCCATTTACACTGATTTTACTAGTGCTTTTGATAAAGTAAATCATCAACTGTTATTAATAAAACTTCAACTTTTTGGTGTCGGTGATCCTCTGTTGCGCTGGCTTGCATCATATCTATCTAAAAGATCTCAATTAGTTGCAGTAGGTGGATTTGAATCGCAGTCCTACTATGCCGAATCAGGAGTTCCGCAAGGATCCCACTTAGGTCCGGTTCTTTTTTTAATATTTATTAATGATCTTACTTCTAAAATTCAATTTTGTAATTACTCTATGTATGCAGATGATCTTAAGATATATAAAACCGTAAAATCCTTTGAAGATGCAATTCAAATTCAAAAAGATCTTGATAATATTAACAGTTGGTGTGCTAATAATGTAATGTTCCTGAACGCCTCCAAATGCCATCACATCACCTTCACTAGAAAGAAAAATCCGTTGAAATTTGAATACAAGCTAAATGACACCATACTACAATCAGTCAGCGAAATCAAAGATCTTGGAGTAACAATAGACAGCAAACTCCAATTCAAATCTCATTTTGATAATGTAGTTACAAAATCTGCTCGAATGCTTGGATTCATTAAACGTAATTCTAAGTGTTTCAAGCAACCCCAAACTAAATTGCTTCTTTATAAGTCACTGGTTAGAAGCAACTTAGAATATGCATGTACTGCCTGGAATCCGTCTTATACGGTTCACTCGCAACGTATTGAACGCATTCAACGTACATTCACACGATCCTTGGCTTTTAGCACTCGTGGTATCTCTCATAGATGCCCATATGTTCAGAGACTCTCTTTTTTCAAAATGACGTCACTCCGTGACCGACGAATAATGCTCAGTATATCTTTTTTGCACAAACTTCTTAATGGCAAGATTGATTGCAGTCACCTCCTAACCTTGGTTCCCATTACAGTTCCTCGGATCAGACCCCGCACTGTTCTATCTAACACATTCTGTCCTCCATTCTGTCGTACTAACATCGGTGCCCATGGTCCGCTCATTACAACACTTAAACTATATAATATGCTCAACAAAAAATTAAATTCTAACCTGGACATTTTTCACGACACCTTAGGGGGTATTCGAAAAAAAATACTAGATAGCTTTGTCTCTGTTACCTAACGTTAGTAATTTTATATACCTATTATTTTGCTTTGTATAATATTTCTTTAATTTTTTAATTTTCTCAGTTTTGTCCTTTACACATTTTTCTCTGAATGATATTTATTTATTTATTTATTTATTTTTTTTACTTTAACATAAAACGGCCCTTGGCCAATTACATTAGTTAAAGATATAAAATGTACAGAAAAAACATAATATACCATAATAAAAAGAAATAACAAAATCAGAAATATAACATGAATGACTTACAATAAATTAAATACTATTATTTTCACAAAAATGTAGACACATCATCAATAAATCAACAAACTTGTCTGCGAATAAATCACAGTCCAGGTTGGCTTCCACAAGCTTATTTAACGCGGTCAATACGCGCGGTACGGGAGACGCAGCACGGGCTGCAGTGCGGCGCGAAGGTAAGCTTAGCAGCTGATGCTTTCTGCTACGGAGATAATTATCCGGTGTGATAGATATGTATACTTATAATTGGTGTGTACATTAGATATTATAATTTGTAACAAGTACATTGTACTATAATTTTTCTGAATGTATAATGTATTCACTGTTAGTGTACTTAATAAATAAATAAATAAATAAATATCTTACCAAGAATAGAAAAGAAGAAGATTTATGTTTTGTAGTATGGAGTTTTTTTGCCCATACTTCTTCATACGAAACTACCTTTTGGGAGGGGCAACAGGATTCAATTATTTTTTATTCTATATGACGATCAAAAGTACCTTTTAATGGTTTAATTAAAATAAATTATTTGACTTTTCTGTTGTACACCTCACACATCCGAGGAATTCCGTCATGTATGGCTGCTTTTTAAAGGTTGCTGGAGGTTAGCGAAACCAACATTTATTTATTTATTTATTTACAACGACCTTACATCTACCATTACAGTTTCCCAATTCGGTAGTGTAGTTATTAGTGACAATTACATATAATTACAACAGACAGTTACGATACATACAATTACATTACACACAATTTATAGTCTATTACTAGACATAATTATCTTACTAAGTACATAGCACGTGTAACGTCACCCTTGCGAACTCGCCCCGTGAGCATGAGAAAATGTCTATTTTACTGGCAACCACATTGAGCGTGCGCATTGTTCGCGTGAGGGGTGCATTCTCCAACCATTTAGTTCTCCCGCGCGGCACCGCAAACAAGTTGGGCTGTCGTCGGCGCTGCACGTAACCGTCTGGCACACTTAAACATATAGCCTGAAGCACACCCGGATTATGTATGTTACCCCGGAACACTCCAAGGATATACGACGCCAGCGCAAGATCTCTTCTTGTTACAACATAATATTGTTGTTAATGACGCAAATAGCGTTATTAGCCCAGGCAACCATGATTACCACAGTAAGACATAATGAGCAGTTTTTCTTTTACTAAGGCGGGTGTATAAACTCATGGGCTATCATGACATCGTGCACAATGCACGCCAATACTGATTATAAATTATAATTCAGTAAATTATGCTCAATAGCTGCAGTCTCCGCCACATGACGCCTCTCGTAGGTTCCAAGCGTCGTTAACGTCGCCCGAGGCACATGATTACCATTATCCGGTGCTCCGTCGAACGCGCAATACCGGCCGTCACAATGCCTGTCTAGTTAATACTGGATCCAACCGGATTTAACCGGATCTTATCGGATTTTACAGCAAAAATCCGCACTCAATTACAATAACTTACAAGCTTTTCCTGAACCATTATTCTGAAGGGTTTGTACATTGTAATAGAAACAGTATTTTAGGTTTGAGGGGGCTAACGACACCTTTAAACACATTAATGTACTGGCCATTTTTCACACATTGGGGGCTATACTATGGGAAATCACCTGTTCCATACATTTTGATTGTGCTATAGCTTTTATAAGGAACAGCTTTTCATATTTCAAAGTTGGTTTACTAATGAAAGTTATGCACCAGAGCTGCACTCCAACCACTCCTCTTTCAGAGCTTTCTTTTATATCGTTTTCTTTCTTTTATTTAATACCTATATTATAGAATATTTACTGCTCACATTGAGAAGCATCTCATTATTTTTAAATTATCCATAATACTCACAGTCGAATCATAGAACAACTTCATAATTTATTTGCATGACGTGTATGTTGATGTCTGTACAAAAACAAACCACCATTTTAACGAACATTTCTTGCGTATTTCGCATTATTTATGTTCTAGTTAATTAGTAAAAGTCTTACTGAGATAATTAGTGGAATATAAGTATTCCACTAATTAGCCAGTGAGGCTTTGAAGTAAGAAAATGTCTAAGTTTCTAGACTGATTCGAAGACTGGAACTAAGTGAAGTAATAAACGACGCCATGTTGACTAAACTGTACGTATCGTGTCGTGAATACTTAAAGCGGTTCGATACATTCTGGAGCAGACGGAGCAGGGGAGTTAGTTCCCATGTTACCTATCAGTGTACCCAGGACGATGTTGTGTCGACACTTATTTCAATCTGTAAGTGTTGAAGCAACTGAGAATTAGGATGAATTTGGAGAATGCACGTGTTATTAATAACGTTTTGTGTCGATTGTCAAACCAGAACGGCTGAACCGATCTGTATGTTTAAGATACTATCCATCCACTATCAGAAATAGTAACTCACTGACTATTTTGAGGCAGAAGCTCGTTACAGAGGCGACAAATTACTGAATTAACAGTAAAATGTATGTATTCATTCAATAAAGTAGGTACACCAACAGCATATACATTCAGCACTGTCAGTACAGTACATAAGTATTTATGTATTATATCGAATATATACACCAATTAGAGATACATAATACAAACAAAAAGAAACAGAGGACAGCAGCTGCTAATGCGCTTAACAAAGCGAACAAAGTTAACTAAGCAAAGTTAACATGAAGAGATATAAAATTAAATATAAAATAACAAATTGAATACAGTAAGGGGCAAAAGAATACTGAGTATATACTTCTATTGAGTATTATCTATAAGAACAACCGGTATAAAGCTGTTGAGGTGAGGTTGGATGGCAAACAAGCCGACGGCACATCTCATGTGAGGATTTTGAGTGAGCGAATTGTGGAATTGAAATATCATATTTCATTATCAAATGCAGCGAAATGCAATGAAAAAAAATGGCGCAGTTGGTTGAAATTAGCCGTCTTTTCTTTTCTTATATATTTAATATATTTGCCATATATCTCACGCGCCGAGGATCCTTCTCTAATCACCTCAACTACCAACAAAATTACTACAGACTAACAAAATCCGCGCCTGAAATGTGCATTACAGCTATGATAACACACAGTCAGACACTTGCAGAATGTTAAAAAGCAGTTTGGCATGTGGCAGGCAACAACGCGCCAAAGCGTTGGCAAGCTGTGCCAAGCGGCGAGGCGTGCCAACTCCCCCGGGACTCCTTAGTGGGAGTCGGGAGTGTAATCCTCACTTTAATAACAGTCCTTGCGTCCTAACCTTACAATATAGTTGCAAAGACAAGCGAGCAGTAACAGCACTTGCTTTACTAAAAGAGTTCACCAACATCTGTCTTTCTTGGTAATCCGTTTTGATGAAAACGAATATCTAAAGTGAAACTTACTTCATTAAAAATTATTTTAAATTTAACTTTTATAGTGTTTCTCAAGCTTCGAAAACCATATGGGCCATTGTCACCTGGCTTATACCCATTTAGGATAAAAACACGGTTTTTCATGAAACTGCAAAATAAATATAGAATGATCACATATATTGTGTACGTGATCGGAAAATGATAACGTTTATGTAAACAACGCTAATGTCACCCAATACAGATTAGGTGACAGGTGACGCGCGGCGGTCAGCGATATTTTCGATGGTTTATTTTAGGTGTAATACGTAATATTATGAGGAAGGTGAAAGTTATTGGAATTTACCATTACAGAGATAGGTCATAGCTGATGTATGTAGTACCAACCTATTTATGTTAGGTAGATATTAATAATTAAGTATCATGACTACTTTTCTGTAAAAAAAAGACCAGCCTATTATTATCCCACTGCCTCTTCTCATACAGAGAAGCCAAGAGTTGTTTCGCTTGTTCAAGGCGGACTGGCGATTCCAGACTTATATTAATTACAACTCCAGGTTTCCTTACGATGTTTTCCTCCTCCGATATCAAGTGATGTCCAGGATAAACTTTAGAAATTTCATATGAATTGAAAAAGTCACATTATTACTTGCCTTGGAGCACTGTGCAGAGGCGGGATAAGGACATTTTTCCTCCACAATGGGTCAAACAAGCCAAATACATGGTTTTATTCAACCAATATCTACTAACCACTTAAATATCATCTACATAGATTGAGTTAAAACTGTAGTGAAAAGTCATTTTCACTTACCGACTGTTCTGTTCCTAGTTTAGGTAAATAAGTGGAGTTTCAATGCATTTTATTTGGTCTGCTTATCTTCAGTTGTTCTCATTCATATTCATTCAGCAGTCGAGCGGGCGAGCATGTTTTAGGCTTCCATGTGAACAGTTTACGACTGCACTTTCAATGAGATGGAAAGTCGGTTGTTAGTCTTTGTGTTCGTGTAATCATTCGATGCACTTCAGTTATTTTTTGTAATAAATCCAAAAAACATACAAAGTTGCACCTTCGTGTAATTTTAGAATGAACTGGCTTCTGCCTGTGATTTCGTCTCTGCGGAAGACAAGTATATTTGTAATGTAAATGCATGATGTCATGGGTAAAAACCAGGTCGTCATTAGAAAAATTGGTATAGTATGTCATTGTTTCAGGATGAGGAAACGAGCTTAAAAAGGTACTGGAATTGTGGAAAATCAAGTAATTCTGAAATCCACACTTTTCAAAGAATGGTTTCACCATCTTTGTTACATTTGCTTCCGTAGGTATTTGGATGATGTGTGTATGTTATTGAGGATACGTATCTATTTAATTTTGCAATTTTTTGTTAAAATTAGTGTAAATAAAGGTAACTGAGGGTCCATAGGTTCACCAGAGAGCACCAGTCAACAGTATCCTGCAGTCTACAAAGGAACATAACAACAGCTTGCTAAAAATAGCTATCGTTTGAGATTCCTACAAATGCCTACGACTTTACAGTAACGGGTTATGCTATGATGATTTTCAGTCAAAAATATAAACAGAAAATTCCTGATTATTAAGTGATAAAATAGATGTTTTGTCTCCACCTTCTTGGCACCCAGTTGGGACCTTGTTGGCGCCCAGTTGGGACTTTGTTGGCGCCCAGTTGGGATTCACTATAAGGAACATTATGTAAACCATTTATTACTTAGGGCAGGTGTGTCCCCAACTAATGGTATCATTATACTGAGATAGTGCAAGTTACTGAGTTGCTTTCATAGAAACAAGATTTAAAGGGTTACAATGTGATTAAAATTATTTAGTTAACCTGCTTTGGGAAGTGTAACGTTTATAGATAAGTGAAGCACTTATGGCTTAAAGACAACAGCATAAATCTATTATTATCTATCGTATTTTTAGGAGACTCTACCGTTAATACGGTAAGCCTTCCAATCATTTTCATACCCTTGGCAGTTGTCACTGGCAGCAATAGCCGTAAAAGCAGGGAACAGTTCCAATTTCTCTATAAAAAATAGATGTTACGCTCGTACGATGATTTGCACCTGCCATGTTATATCTCTTCACCAACTTAGGTTGACCGGTAGAGAACGCCTCAGGCATTAAGTCCGCCTTTGTACTTACCTTTTGTTGCATTAAGTGTAAAAATATAACTAAATGTTAGTTCAATATGAGACTAAAAGAATAACAATAATAGGTATAATCCCTGTACACTTAAAATACTGGAAACTTTATTCCGCGTAAAGATTTATGAAACACATATAATGCTATCCCGGAAATAGAATGTGGTTCAAAGGGTCTGCAATTTATTTTATTACAATAGGGACGAAGGGAAACTATTCAAACAAATAAGTTTCTATCGGTCCTGTAGTTTATAGGACTGTTGTCATGGAGACGCGGGTACTCGGGTAGGTACTGTAAGCGGAAAGTGACAGAATTTTTAATTACTAGATGACTGCAAAGTTTTTGTTCTGATATGTAGTATTTTCCCTTCATAATGTCTTACCTCAGAAAACTGGTACACAATTTGTTCTTGATAACAAATTATATAAGTATTTATGTAGTGAATAAAGTTGACAAACAATAAAGGCAAAATTTGAAAAGCAATATTGATCCTAGAAATTAATTAAGTACGTACATTATATACACAAATGTGTGTTCTATACCTAATTCATATCATCTGTGAGACAGGGGTCACTTCGGATAGACTCTTTTTCAAAAAGATCTGATTTTTCTATTTTACCTTCTTCTTTTAAGTGATACCGATATTAAAATTTATTTATTTTCAATATCTATCAAACACTTTTAGTTTACAGACTAGCTTCAGCTCCGATGATCCCTCAGCTATCTCTAATAACCCACGAACAGTCTTAAGGTGAAGGTCACAATTTAAAGACCATATAAAACCCTTACAGTACAGCAGTGAGCAATCTTCCACGTCTGCCTACCACAAAGCAGCGCTCAGCGGACCGGACATAACCGCATCACGCGGCCGCCCGGCCCGGATTACCGCTCCGGTTTCGCGCTCCGCTACCTCGCAAAGAATTATATTATCGTATAGTTTCCAATCGCCGCGACAGAAGCTTTAGCTTCATGTTTTTTTTTTTAAGTAAATGTATAGGTGATCGCTTGAGATCGGTGATTTAAATAATCCACAGGATGTTTAACACTTCCAAGATAAATAACATCACGCCTGTAATCCCCGAAGGGTTAGGCAGAGGTGTACCCATTAGTACACCCACATTACGCATGTTTATAAATTATAATCAGATTGACATTAACAGTTAACTGCAGCAAATTAAATAACTACTTATGGTTATTCATGTCAAACTCTGTAATTACTTTTATTTTTTAGCAAACTGTCTTTAGCAAACTGTCAAACTAATGATGCTTATGAGATAACCTGGGTTGCCTGAGGGCAACCCAGGTTACGTCACTGCCTTTGCTTACCCTGAGGGATAAGCAGAGGTTAACAGCATCTACACCCACATATCGGTAATCATGTGTTAGTCCGATGTAATAATAGATATATGAGTCAAGCCTTGTGACATTCATTGGGGTTTATCTGAACATTTTTATCTTAATAGTCTGTAATTAATTCGGGTCTTTATTATTAAATCGAGGGACAGTACCGTGCATGGTTTATCTACAATAGAATAGATTGTACACCAAACTTACAAATAAGAATTCGCAAGAGATATCACAGGTCGTGTGTGTGGGTATCTGCGTGGGTAGCTATTTAAATAAAACTTTTTAAACCAAAAACGATTTTTAAAAATCCACGCATAAAATTCTCATCTCGAGAGCTGAAAAATATACGTTCTAAAAAGCGATCCGTTACTATAAAGTAATTAAACGGTCGTCACAATATGTTCGCTGGGCCGCGTCACGTGGCCCAGTATTAAAATTCAAATCGTTTCACTTGTATTTGCGTCATGTATGCTTGTGGCAACTAATGGTATTTTAGGGTCACTTTAAATATTTTTTATCACTGGTAGCAGCAACGTTTGTGTAGTAATAATATCCTCCTTTTCTCGATAATATCGTAATTCTGAATAATAATATCATCATCGATCTGTTTGCTGACCGTGCTGGTGAATACATTAATATTTGTAGAAAAATCTTTAAAGACCCATGTTTAGGAGAGAACATGATCTAGAAATATAATCGTCATTGACTAAAGTGTGTGAATAAAGTGCACTGCCTCAATCATTTCAATTTCTATTACATACCAAAATTTTATGTAATTTCTATTTTTTATACTATAATGTGAGATGCGTGAAACTAAGCGACATCGTCAAGGCTGACTAAGTGTCCTTGATCCTTAAATGTAGATTTAAAGGAAAGAGTGAAACTGCTAGATTGTAGCTGATGTTCACAGCCGCACCTACCTGGTCGCACAGCGCCATAATCACATCAAAACTATTTGATTTCCCATCCGTAAGCTAGTTTTTGGCAGCAAAAGGCTACAAGCTCGTTTGGATCGCTAACAAACCGGCTTTCCTGCGATTGAATTCGGAATATGCCGAATATTCGGGGAAACTCTTTCAGCAATGGAAAATGTTTTCCCGAGTCACCGTCATGCGAGCTGAGAGCTCACTAGAGGTTTAGTATTTTTTTCATCACGTTCACAACAAATTTTATACGAACTACGAATGAAAAAATAAAAAAGAGCAACGGAATTCTGAAACGGATTTTCTTTAAATCTTGTTTTCTTTGGAATTTGGCTTTTAAGTTAACTATTTAAGTTTTTACAAAAATAAAAACACGAGAGTTTTTTTCTAGTATTTTTAAACAAAAAGATAATAATGTTTAGATAACTTTGAGGTCGGGTATTTGAAGTTAGAATTCCAAAAAACTATAAGACAGTATTAGGTACCTAGAATTACATCAAAGACAATCACATCAGAGATCGCTGACCACAATTCCAAGACAACTAGTAGGCTCCACCGCATCACTAAGCAACAGTCAACAAGTATCTAAACTAATATTTAACTACAGCCTAGGTACTTAACACATAACTCAAATACATCGCGTTATGAATCAATAACGTTGTTCGCGATATATCCGGAGCTCTCGGGGCTCTTCGCGCTCTTAATGCTCTTGGCTCCGAGGGCTCTTGACGATGAAGCTGGTTTTATAAGGAGTAATGAGAAGTAGGTACTCAGCTGGTTGGTGACGAGACTCTTGGCAGTACTTGACGAGCATGCAGAGCCCGTTAGCAAAGCAAATTGTAATATATTTTTTCACGACTGAAGCTGAGAATGTTCTTAACTAACAGCTCTGTGGTAAGTCTTCTCTAGCGCTCCGCCCATTAACAGGTAATTCTGGGTTTTCAAATAATTGGTTTTGCTCAAGAAAATATAATAATATAGTAGTTTTTACTTACTTTGTGATATTACTCTTTTACTTATTTGTAAGTGTGGTGTAGTAGTAGCTAGTTTCCTTTTTGGGGTGCAGGGTTTGAGTCCCAGGCCGGGAAAACCACATTATGATGAACATAAGAATATCAATATGGTTAAGAAACTTTATCTCATAAGTCCAAAGGTCTTTAAAGTCTGTAGGTAATATACAAATAGGTATAAAACGTAATTAAATACCTATTCTTCTAAATAAAAATAAAATGGTATTTCTTCTCAAAAAGCACAAACCGCGTTGATGTTCCAAAATCAAATTATTTAACAATTGATTCCCATAGGAAGCTACCAGTTGCCGGCGCAATCATATTTGAAAATAGAATCTCCTAACAGCTTTAGCGACGGATTATTTCGCTGTAATTCCATTTTGGAATGTTACAATTTTATTACGCGACCATTTTGAAATCGGTTTTACTCGGGAGTACTCGTGAAATATCGTTTAGTGAAGTATTGTTTACATAAATAATATTAATGATTTATTGAAGTAATAGCTATTTGTTCTAGGAAGGCTTGGAAAGACCGGAGTGTACTTCTACATCTATACTAATATTATAAAGAGGAAACATTTATAATTCTGTTTGTTTGTTTGTAATGGATAAGCTCATAAACTACTGACCTGATTTTAAAAATTCTTTCACCTATAGAAAGCTTCATTATCTGTAACATAGGCTATATTTTATTTTATTTTTGCGCGGACGTAGTCGCGTGCAATAGCTAGTAAGTAATACTTTTGTTTCTTTCAACTATAATAATTTTGTAACTCGAGAGCAAAATTCATAGACCATTGCTGAAAAAAAAAATGAATCACAAAAATTGATTTATCCGAAAACGCTACCGCTGTAGTCGATTCCAACCAAATTACACTATTTCAACCTTGACTTTTACCTAATTGTTTAAAGAGAAATATTGTTATTCAATTTCTACAAGCGAACAAAAACGAAATAATTTTGCTAGAAAACTCTATTCATAAAATATATCAATTCATTTCGAGTTGAGATCGGATTTTTTCGGAAGTCCTCGTAATTGATCGTAACAGAAAGGTTCCATTTGATGTCTGTAAGAGGATGTGAAGTAAATCCTATTGCGGGTCCTCCGGATCCGCCTGCGTCCCTCGATCGCACACGGCCACTTGTGCGAATAATGCTCGACAATACTTGAATACAGGATAGATTTGGGACGAAGTTTATTTATTGCTGATAGTATATTATTAGGAAAATAAAAACCTGGACACAATTTTTGTACGTGCGCGATAAAAAATGTTTTGACATGTGTAACGTTTTGAATGCTGTAACAATTAATATTAATCAACAACATGTCAGCCTTCGAATAATGTACAGCTAACGTACTTAACCCTACAATGAGATACCTACATAATCCAGTTGTCTTGTCCCTAATAAAACAAACAAGGCATAGACAGCGCCGCCCTAGGAGTGCGGGCGAGCGCGGGCGAGTGCGGCGCCTAAACAAACGCGAGGTACAAATGTTTGCTCACCGCTGGGCACAACAAGTATTGTTAGTATTTATTTGCACGGAAAAGTTACCTTTTGTCCAGTTTGTGTGTATACCAGTTTAAATCAGTATTCCTTTAGTTAGAGGCTGTTCAAACATCGGCGCCGGGGGGCGGGGGGCGGCTGCTGGTGGGGGAATAGGAAACGTTTTGGTAGCAGGCTTCCTTTTGTGTGTTGTTTTAATAATCGTTTATAAAAGCAGGTTCTTCCTTTTTTATCGTGGAGGTATTGTGACTACATTGTGGATTTAGAAAATAAATGTGTGTGTTTTCCTAAATGATGTTTGAATCAATATTAAGAAAAGTTAGTCAATAGCGATAACGAAGTAAGTACTTAAGCAGGTAGGTACTACGTATAGAAATAAACACACGAAAGCAACCTTTTGTATGTATATTGATGTTAAAAATACATCCAATTCTATTTAATATTCGTTTCCATAAAATAACGAACAATTCTCCCTGCATTTTCAGTAGAGCGAGCAATTTTGCTGCACACACCAAATCCGCACATTCTGAACAAAAAGGAAACACAAAACCTCAACCCACAATGCGGAGCACACACATAGCTATATGAAAAGCTCACACATATACACACATTTAAATTGCCTCAAATATGTAACATTCTTAGTATTTCAAAGTGTCGTATGCAAATGTTTTGAATAAACCATGACTTGTTTACGGTCATGTGTTCCTGGTAGGTCGCGTGCTTGTCCGGTGGAACTGTGGCCAAATAACGTAATATATACGAGATGGGAAGGAAAGATAACCCGTATCGTTGTCGAGTGTCTGGGTAAGTGGGCCAGACGGGGCTGTTCATTATTTTTTGGAAACCTGCTGTAGCTGTCGTAACTATGAAAATGGGGTCGGCGAATGGTAGTTAGACTAATGTAGCAGGATGCTCCACACTAGGATTTCTTAATTATTGTGGAAACCCGGGACGCGGAACAGAAGCAAACCTTTCAGCCTCCGAGCAACTAGTGGGTATGTCGTGGCCAGATGTTACAATTGATCATTTTATGAACGAGCGTTTCATCAAATGGCCAGCTATCTAACATCTCCTTTAAACGGAAACATTTAATGATATATCAGTCGACGTTAGACCATATCATTAATGCAGGGTATCCATGGTTACAGATGTAATAAAAAAAATCCTGTTATGCTTTTGTAAGTACAAACAATAGCTTAAAAAACATCTCGGAAAAGTATTATTTTAAATACAACAAAGTACATCAAAAATCATCACATAGTCGTGCGTTTAACTGTTCCTAACGCCAAACGTTGAGGATTCAATGATCTGTGCCGGATCACATCATGATAATAATGTGATGAACATTTCATGTACCTAGTGATCAATTCTAGGATTTAGTCACGGAATGAACCTGATGCTGAGGCTGGGCTTGACAGCATACCTCAAGCTCTTATCACCTAATTTTACTGAGGGACATTTTTACAGCATAGCAATAAACATAATTTAATTTTTAATTAGCACGATAAGTTTGGACACTGGTGAAGTTATTTCGCTAAGGTAATCGTCGGCGATACAATTAGTGTCGTTATTGGCTGAACTCGTGTAGACACAAAACTTATCATAATCATATCACACTTGTAGGTACAAGTTTGTGAGAACTTGCGGCACTTGTGCGTGTCTGTTGCGTAATTATTATTGAATTATGTTTATTTTGCCGAGTAGAGTAGCTGAGTGAGACTAGTTAGGTAAGTAGTTAGTGAGAGCGGTTGTATCGTTTGATAATGGAATAAGTATTTTTTTCTAGAAGATCGATATGTAAAAATAAATGACATATTAATTCTTTACAGATCTACAGTTTACCAAAGAGCTCCTAGTTCCTAATTCGTTTGTTTTTTGTCTGCTTTCGAAATACTTTCAGTGTGACCCCAATATGTGGTTGTCGTGATGGCCCAGTGGTTAAGGAGACCCTCCTCTTATGCACGTGGCTGTGGGTTATCAACCGGGCAGAGCAAGTACTATTAATGTCTTTTTCTATATCATAAACGTACTTTCTCAGTTTATTTTGGACATCACTGACATAGATGACGAAAAACATCATGAGGAATTATAATTAATACATATTGTAGTGTAGGTACTTAGATATTGTTGCAATAAACAGTATGTTATAGTGGGTAGCGGAACAATTTGGTATGCGTCGTCAGTTTGGAATAAACCGTATTGTGAACTAGTTATTTCTTTGTGACACTCCCCCTCCAACCCCGCGCACAAGAACATTACACATATATGTTAGTATGATTGGCGGGCTTTTAGCTAAAGCTAAGTTAAGCTTCAGCTACCTTTTGGAAGGGGCAACTAGATTTGAATCTTTGTCCTTTTTAAAATATGGCCTAATAGAAATAAATGACATGACTTTCGCAAGCGCGGTGATCAATGCAGTGGGATATTAATAGGCTGTTATTATTATCTATGTAGTTGTGAATGTAAGGATTACAAAGAATGCCACTTTCACCTGTATCCTATCGCTTAACACAATTTCGTCCGAATTTACTCTTTATTTAGTCTACAAACAAAGTGGAGCAAAAAATACATAAACAAATTGTGTTCCATGTACATCGATGGCATGTAAATGTTAAGTAAATAAATAGGCATCAGCGGCAAATGTTTGCGTTTACCTTGTTATACATAATTGAGAGGATGGCGGGCTGGCGGGCTGGCGGGCTGGCGCGGGCGGGCTGCTGGTGGAGCGGCGGGTTTTTAAAGGATAATGCTTTATAAGGCTTTTAAATAAACGTGAAGTGTTTCTGATGTAACGTCATCAGTCTGTCATTTGTTCCTTTTTAGAGTAAAAGCATTTCTGAGAAGGAATAAATATTGATCACCATACTTTCTTATACTTTAGTAGTCATCTTTTGGATAGTTAAGCTGTCCGCACACTGACTACCTACAGTCGCGACTACGTGCATGAGCTGCATGCGACTGAAACAAACTATCCTAAACCACAAACCCGAGGTGTCCAAAATGAGTCAATTTCCTAATAACGTTCATTTGTTTTATCGCATGAATCGCTGCAAAATGTAAAAGTGAGCGACGCCATTACTATAATTACAGCCTCACTAGTATTCAACGAATACAACCTAGTATTACGTACCTATATAATTTCGTAAAAAGTACCGCCTTCAAATTATTTAATAACTAATCTACGTTTATTATTTAAATTATACTTTACTGAACAAATAATTCAGTTCTAGCTAAACAGTCGGCGTGGGCGGCGGGCCCGCCCGTCTGCCGGTGTACTCAATATTTTAACAAAGATTTATTTTGTTCCTTTTAATAAAATAAACGTTAGGCAAATGATCCGTGAAATAACTCCGTCGTTTCTGCTTAATGTCTCTAGATATATTTTTATGATAGAATACTTACCTTGGTTTATTTTGATTTTATTGTATTTTAAAAGTTATATGTAATTTATATTCATAAAACTTATAATAACAATATATCGGTTAGGCGAGGTGTACCCAGTAGTACACCCATATTTCGCCAGTTATGTTTGAAGTCTCAAGTAATAGGGGCGAGCCTATTGCCGTCAACTGGAAAACTTTTATTAATTAAATTAAAAAGTATGTCTAATTTATATAAAAGAAAAAAGGAATCTTTTAAAGCATTAAATAATTCGTCTGCGTCGCTGTCAATGTGGCAAGTGCACAAAAGGCTGCATTGCCACGTTATATGGCAATACTAATTCTATGGCCATAAATATAGCATATAATAAGTCATTAGTTAATAATATTCGGCAATAAAAATTAAACCATAAAACTTTTCGTAAATCAAAAACTACGAATCGCTGAATACAAATATTCCACATTGTAATTACTCAATAAAATATTTGCAATCAAAATTTTATTGAGAGGGCATGCGAGTAAAAAAATGTGAAATAATAAATTGAAATCAATCCAATAACAGCAGTACGTGTGCGCGCTGCATGAGCCCGGCGCGCGCCACGCGCTGCCTGCGGGCGGCGCACACGCCCGTGATTAAACATCAACACGCGCCAGTTTGTTCTACCATATTATTATTTATTCAAATATTTTTATTTCAGTGAGTTTATTTTTCAGTTGCCATGTTGTGAGTCCGTTATTTTCAATTTGCTTTTAGTTTTTATTAGCGAATATTTCAGACATAGAGTGGTTACACATAGTTGCTAAAAAAGCGACGGGATTAAGTCAAAAAGCGTGCGCAAGAGCATTTTAGAAGCTGGTTATTTGTATCACTTATAAAGTGATTGCAAAAACATGGTGATTATTTTTTAGAAGTTATGTTTATTTTGCCAGTAGTCCGTTGAAATTCTTACGTAGATTTCACTTTCAAAATTGTTTTTTTTTATTTACTTATTAATAATTGTTTACGCTAACATCTTGAACCGTGTACTTAAACCGTGTAACAATTAATCCTGAACCCTGTGTCCTGAAATACCTCTGAAAACTCAAGATGACTTTCAGGTTGACCTTTAATGGGATGTTTTAATCTGGTTGATACAACCTGTCTTAGTAAAAACTGCAATGTTATTACATTACATAATGTTATAGAGTGGTTCTATGTACCACTGTGGTGTGGGTCGATTGTTGTTCTATTTTATTTTAATGACAGTAATGGATTCAGGTCAGTACGTCCAGTGGTATCACTCGCAGCTATTATATCGACCGATGTCATTTATAGGCAGGGTATCCGAGGACAGAATCATATGCATTATAAATTGCATATTCATTTATTTCTTTCTTTTTCAATGGTACTTGGAAAACCGGTATTCTATTCACAAATTTTCAAACTTTCTTGCATGTACAGCAGCCACGATCGATACCGACCGATAAATGATGATCAATTATCGAATATTGCATTAGCGAATATTCGCATATTTCTTAACATTCTAATTTATGCGAATATCTTTCTTTTTTTTTTAAATGCATTTATCTTGCAAATATGCATGTCAAAAAAACATCATCTATTGTAAGTTGTAACCTCAATTTTTAATGTTGTTATCTAACAGCCATCTTGGTTTATTCGGATAAGCTCAGTAATTGTCGGAATAAAATGCAAATTGTGACATAATCTGTGCACGCAAATCAGCTGTCAAATTAGAACCATAGATATAAATGGCGCCAAATTTAAAAACTGTTTATTCGCATTCGTATTCACGAATACCAGCGACAGATGTCCGCAATGCTTAATAATAGCGACTGGTTACATCACGAGCACTTACAACAGTTATAGCTAGGTCCGATGTTGGTGTTGAACAGAATTTAATTAAGCTCCTGAGGCTCTCCATTTATTATGCAGTGAGTGGAGGGCGGCCGAGGTTTTGCATGCGTAAAGTTATTACGTCCAGCGATGTTCTTTGAGGAGCGCTCTGCCGAATGAGAAATAATCTAAATAGAGAGGATTCCCAGATTAGTTGAATATTTCAGCAAGGTTGCCGCTCCGCTAATTAGAATTTCGTAATATTTGGTACATTTTCGAAGGTAACAATTTCTTCACTTCCTATGTTAATTGCTTGTTTACTTTTGTAGTCATTTATTTATTTAGATAGTAGCAATGCCGGGCCTTTTTGTCTGGGGGTTAAAAGATAAACTTTAAAGAGTTTGGGTGATAAAGATAAGGCCCTTGAGAAATGTTTGGCAATAATGAATAAGGTTTTTTTTGAAGAAAATCTTGTCAAACAAGTATAAAACCAGCCGTCTTACGTAATCGTAGTGGATAATACCTTAAGTAGGTACACAGTTTTTTGTCTTTCAAAATACCTATTTGTTTATCAAAAATGGACAATCTTACTACTATTATAAATGCGAGAGTTTGTTTGGATGGATGTTTGTTACACGATTACTTCAGAACGGCTGAACAGATCTGGCACAAAGTCAAATCATTTATTTAAATTAGGCCAATATACGGCACTTTTGAACGTCATATACCTACAAAAAAAAGGTTTGAATCTAGTTGCCCATCTGGATAGATTATAGTCTGGAATAGCACCTAGGCTGCTAGGAAAATTTAGGACTTTGGTTTAATTCTGAAATCTACGCAGACGAAGTTTCTAGGTTCTTTGAATGAATCGAAAATTAAAGTTGTCAAAAGGTAATCGTTACGTCCTTGATAAAGGAAAAACCTATACTTTTATGTAATAGGAAAAATTAGCTGCATTGCAGATTTCAAAGAAAAGTTATTTTAGGTAGATAATGGTAGTTCCGTACCTTCCCTTAGTCTAAGTTGGTAGATAAACAGCGAGGAGCAAGTTTTAATTCTCGCACCGGTACCTACCTATCTACTTCACAATTAGAATTGTTGAGAACTTTCTGTGAATACCGGATGTCAGGGAGATGGACGGACACACTACAGGTAGGTACGAGTATAGGTAGTAGCTGCTGATGCTCGTGGTAGGTGCTGTATTAGTTTTAATAGTTTATTGCTTCAAATAAGCCTGCTACTGAGGAATGCCTGATGGAAGAACCCAATAACACTTTGCCCGACCTGGGAATCGAACCCGAGACCTGACCACATGCTCAGCAGTCGGGCTTTGCGACTGGCGAGGCAGTCAGCCTTGAATTTGTGGAGAAAATAGTGTCTTGAGGAGATACTTATCGACATTCTCAGTATTAAGTATTTTGATATTTAAAATAGATAGGAACTAAATATATACCTAGGAGGAAATATGCAATTTGGTACGTTCATTTGTACCTTTGGTACCTTATTCAGATTTTTTTATGGTAAACTATGGCTATTAAATAAATAAATTTCATTTATTTCAGGCAAAACCCATAGTAACTGACAAGATACAAAATAAAACAATCACAATCAAAATAAACAATAGAATAATAAAAATTGAAAGAATGAAAAAAACTTAAAATTGATAAATAATAATTGTGTTGTTCACCATAAATGTTTGAAATCTTAGTTTAAGTATTTCCCTGCATTTTGTAAAATAAAAACAAAAACTGAATTAGGTTTTCATAAGGTATTGGCATTAACTAGCATAGACGATCGATGTAGCATACACATACAGACATACATGAAATAACGCCTGTTTTCCATAAAGGGGTGGGTAGACTGTTAGTGGAAACCTGGTTCATTACAAGTTTAATGAGTACCTAATAGCTTTCCTGTTAAGGGGACTTTACCGACACCGCACTCAACACATACGTAGTCTAGTCGTGTTTTGGTTCAATTAATAATGTAACTGGATGAAGCAGGCACTAATGTCTAGGCTTGTAATATCATAATTGAACTTGCGTTTCAAATGGTTTGGGATCGAAAAATAAGTGAATTTTGATACCACTTCATAATATTTTGGAAAGAGGTAATCTAAATATACCATAAATTTAATATTATTTATTTATTTAATTTACAACGGTATATATAATATATACAAAAGCGAAAATCACGAAATATCGAAAATATCGCGGGGAGGTAGTTTAAAGTTAGCAGACGTCCGCTAAGTAAAGATTTTTCAAAATAAATTACCCATTTCCCAAAGAGTAGGTATGAAACGGGGGTCCAAAGTTTGTATGAAGAAATCAACTTTGACGCGGACGAAGTCGCGGACAGACATACATACATACATAAAGTCACGCCTTTTTCCCATGGGGGTAGGCAGAAACTACAGAACGCCACCTGCTACGATCCTTACATACTCCTCTCGCCTCATCTACGTCCATACATCTTGTCATACAAGCACGCCGGTTACGAGTACTCCGCACCTGACCTAATATTATAATATAATTACTTATTGATAAAATATGTCACTTATTTTGTATGTCTCATCAATCGGCTCATTCATGTAATATTACTACCAGTATCCCGTGGTGTTACCCGCGTTATGTCATTGATTACTGCTCTGCTCCCATAGGTCGTAGCGTTATGTTATATAGCCTTTAACCTTAAACGATAAACGCGCTACATACCTAACGCGAAAATACTTTTTTAATTCGTATCAGTAGTTTTTGAGATTATTGCGTTCAAACAAACTCTTCTGCTTTATAATTTCAAGTTTAAAAGAATGCTGAATCCTTCACCTTGTTCTATCTTGTTATACTTAGATGTTTACCTGTCTGTTACAAAGGAATGAATACAACGTTATTTTTATGTAAATTCAAGATTTTCATTATTTTCGTCGGGAGGAAATAAACAGCCGAGTTTTCTTTTTTGATAAAAGAAGTAGTACAAAGCTTGTTTCTAAACACATAAAAAAAAAAGATTTTTACTTATGTAGGTACATGAACTTACTTCATGTAAAACTTAACAATAGTAGGTATAGTATTGGATTTACATTTTAATTTTATGTTACAATTAAAGTCTACAAAAATAAATTACTAATTAAAGTCCAATTAATTATAAAATTAATGGGAATTTAATTAGTAATTTATCTTTCCCGTATTTCAATAATAATTAAACTGAAAACTTTTAATGGCGATCGTCCGTTTTACTTTTACCGTAAAAGCCTCATTTAAATATTAATTCATTAAAACTTACGGCACTTAGGTACCTAGGAGGCACTCCAGTTCATTTTAATGGTAAATATCGTTTTGGTGTTCAATGCGGAAGGTAACTGTTATTATGACGTCATCAGATAGGTATACACAAGAGCTAAATATTTGTTCATCTTTGTTCTAAAAATGTTGAAACCTTATCTTTGATTATGGATGTTAATATCCAACATTCTTTACAAACATCTTGATGAATTTGTCAAATCATAGCTCAGTTTATCCACTATTTGTAGAAATTCGCATCTCAGTATTGAAGACTATTATTGCAATGTAATCACCCACAGCGTGAGCCTACTACGAACAGTACAGCAGTAATGATACAGAACGCAACATTGCTAACACGATCCAATCAGGCGCAACACGTTTGAATAGTGTTTACGATACAAACACCCGCTCTGCTTGCTTAATCAAGTTCGTAATGTGTACTGCATTGAACCAGGATACAATACTAAACGGTATGGTTATTATTTATTTACGATTAACTTTATTTAGGTCAATAAACATCATGGTGTCCAAATTTTTGAAATTATAAGCATATCTATTTCGTCTCGGTCCATGTCGTTGTATGCGAGCCATATTTCTTGAATCTGGAGTGCTACAGAGAAATATATCAATCTAAGTACCAAAACCGGGGACACAAGTTTGACGGCCGCGCTTGCGAGAAGAAGATACCGGGATAGTAATAAAATGGTTTATTAAAATAATTTTATTGAAATAAAAATATATTTAAAAATTAGGGCATTAAAAACTATTGGTAAATAATATTGGGAAAATAAAACGAGAATAAACAGTATCATAATGCTACATATACTTCGTATATCTTCCAACGACTCTTATTACTTGCGTGCTCGCGTGTATTTGAACGCTACTAACCACCACTGTAAAATGTTAAAGGCACAGTAAACAACGTCGTTACACTAAATAAATGGCGTCTTTATGGAAGATTCAGCATATTAAATAACATTTATTTCTTAGAAAACTAAGTGTGATGAGAATTTATATTAAACTAGGAATCTACTGATGAAATATTCAATAAATTAACTTAAAATGGATTACATCGAGTCCTTTGTGAGGACCTGCTAAGTCACTTCGAGTAACTCAAACATCTCTTAATCTCCAATATCCTTGCAATTTTATTAAACAAACTGTAACAAAACCCAGCGCCTTCTCGAAATTTAATATTCAATTCTGCCGTCAATAAAACATTGCTAAGATGAATTGATCAGGCGCTACGAAACAACTAAACAACGTACGTGATTGTTCGCTTAGTTTGCGTTCATTGGGGTTCGTGTGACGTCACAGTATTGTGAACGAGCTCATTTGAATATTAATGGAAGTAATTAATGTATTAGGAGCGCTTTTGATCTATGTTCAGTGAATTTGTGAGAATTGTAAACGTTTGTCGCTTACAGGGTTGTGATAACGTGCTAGCCTATTTTGATTGCGATAACCGGTGTTGGTTTATTTGCTATAATTATTTAATTAACCTATTTGTCTATTTGTTCCGATTAATCTTTGAAACGGCTCGACCGATTTCAACGGGACTCTCACTAGCATATGCTAGTGAGAGTCCCGTAAAAAAAGTACTACTTTAGTAACTACTTCTTTTTTGAAAAATTATTAGGGTTTCACGCAATTTCGCTACAGCAACTAATGCAGTTACAATAACCAAACATCTTAGTGTTGCAACAGCTATTATAGATGTACTTTATAGATGGTTCTTCATATCCCCACAGTTTCGCTATCAGCTGCGTAGAGCGGCAGCGCGGCCACTTGTGGCGCCGGCAGGTCACGGCTGTGCATTAGTGATGAGCGAGCTAGTTCCAGGGCACCCGGAGCACAGCTTGTGAAAGAGATTCCGATAAAGAATGCTTAAATGTTTGGACATTCATCTTATGGTTATCATAATAGGTTCTAACATGGAAATAAGTTGAATATTTGTTGTGATTTGGTTGATGGCAATAGGCTCGCCCCCTATTGTATGGGACTTAAACATAACTTAACTGGCGAAATGTTGGTGCTCTAATGGGGACACCTCTGCCTAAGCCTTCGGGGATTACAGCCGTGATGTTATGTTCGATTTTATTTCTATCTGTGGGTGATTACTTGTGGTTGTCGTATAAAATTCATATTTCCAAAATTATTTATAATATTACATAGTTTACGTTAGCGCCACTTGATGTTCCCGCTCGCAGTGACACCGCGCCTCACCCCGGATTGAATCCCATACTGCGTAATAATATAAAATGCTTTTAACTACGACTCGCGACGCCACGCGGCCTTTACACTAGCGGCTTAAATGGCAATATAGTTATAGTGTTGCGACGATTTATCGATACAATGTTGAGGCATGTCTAATAGGAGCTGGTAGTCGATAAATTTCTTACTATTTTTTTTGTGTTGAGCTATTTTGAAAAGAAAATTACAGCTATTTTGAAATGAATGATATTTTTAATCTTATGTAGTTTCTACATAAGATTAAAAATATATTTATACTGTACTGTATTGAAATGATCCACGAAGAATCTCGAAGATGTGAAGGCCTCGCTAGGGTATATAATATCACAGGTTGTGAACGTCTTCTATATGTGAGTCGCGAGACATCACATAAATTTTATTGTTCCTGAGACAGATTTCTCAATATCCCCTTGCGATAATATCGCACTTGTGGGAGTGCCTTTAGTTGTATCGTTGCGGAATTTATTTCATTAAAATAAAATAATCAGATAACGAATATAAACCTAAATATTTACACACTTAGGACGAATCTAACGACACCTCCCATGCTAATCCATGGAGCTGTTTAGGCTATAGAGAGTGCCAAAGAAATATATGAACATACATAATACACTTGAAAAACATAAGTCTCCTTCTGGGGCAGTTGGGTAAAAAGAAAGAAAATTGTACATTTCTATAATTAGGTATGTAGGCAAGGGCATCACAATTACGAAGAAATGAAATAGACAACGGACTATGTATTCTGTATAACCTAACTACCTACCTACAATGTAGACCCCCACCGGTCGCTCGCAGTGGGGCGCGACCTACAACGGATTGAATTCTACACGACATAATAACATAAAGTGATTTTAGTTAGAACCCCTCTGTGCATGCGGGGCCATGAGGATGGCGATACTCATAGGAAAGCCGTGTGTCGCGGCAGCGGGTGCAAGGTGCGGGTTGTAGGACTAATTTAAGGCAATTTTGGCAAATGTTGAGGATAATCGGCTTTAATTATGATGAAAACAACCAAGCCACGTACTTTTTTCCCCAATTTTTGAAGTAAGTAATTGTATTTGAATATTTATTTAAACTTTATGCAACAAATGTACAAAGGCGGACTTAATGCCTTAGGCATTCTCTAACAGTCAACCAGAGGTGGTGAACAGATAACATGGTAGGTGCAAGTAATTTTCACGAGAGTAAAACAACAAAATCTGAAATTTAAAAAAATAAAAAAACATTTTTACAAAAAAATATCACCGCCTTCAAAAATCACAAAATAAAAAATAACTTTAGCTTGGAAGTCGGCGGCTTTGGTTTTGTTTCTTGTTATGTAGGTATTGCCACCGACTTCCAAGCTAAAGTTATTTTTTATTTTGTGATTTTTGAAGGCGGTGATATTTTTTTGTAAAACTGCTTTTTATTTTTCACTTTTTAGTGCTTGTTTGTTAATGTTTGAAATCCTTACATAAAGCCCTTTCAAACAATACCACACGATATATTTAATTTTGGAAAGTGGTAGGAGGGGGGTTGACGTACCCCCTCCCCACTTCCTTTAGTCAGTCATCGACTACACGTATAAACAAAGCAATTTTTCTCGTTACGGCGGTTCTGCTGTGATTTTACAAGGAGTTCCGTTCCATATCTCCAAAGTTCATCATCAGATTATGACAATATTCCTATGGGACCTATTCGCGACTATACTCTTTCAAACAAAAAAAGAATCATCCAAAATGATTCGTAATTGGCGGAGTAATCGTTGAACAAACACACAAAAAAAAAAAAAAAAAACATACGCGTCGAATTGAGAACCTCCTCCTTTTTGAAGTCGGTTGAAAATAAAAGAAATACTCAAGTATTTTACATAATGAAATAAAGTGTACACAAGTACAAAATAATTAAATTCTACATACTTACTATAAAATGCTATATAATATACATAAACATATATAAAAAATAAAAATAAAAATTAAATATTTAACGTTGATTATTTTATATCTACTCTAAACATGAGTATACTGTTATTGCTGAGCACTAAAATAACACATTTGGTTTCTATTAAGTTGTTATCCTGTTAAGTTGCCCGAAATAAAAAGTTTTAATTATGTTTTTTTTTTATTATTAACTCCAGATCTGCGATATTACGACGGATAGTATTATGGACTCAAGGAACTTCATAGCTGTAGACTAATGTAGAGGTATTGCTTACGACTCGCGAAGTTCCTCATCGTCTAAGTTATGGTAATGCCGCGCCCCACACGCCTGCACTTGGCAACTTGTGCGTCTAAGCCGGCAGTCTCGCTTTAATAACTTATCATGGTATAGTTCAAGATGTTTCACCAGTTATATATGGTTAATACCTTTAAAGAAGAATAACTTCTCTCCGTGACTTTGCCTGCTTAGACTTAGAATTAGGCTAATGCTCTAAATTATCACACAGGTACACAAAACCGGTATAAAAAATATCCTCTGTGTGATTTTAGATCAATTTTGATGTTATATATGTGCTATGTGATGTATAGCTGATTCCGAGTGCCTTAAAAAGAAAATACCTTATATGTTCACAACCGAATAATGATGATTTGACAAAAAAAAGCCTCCTTCATAATTGAAGTAACGAGTAGTAACTACAACGGATCGGTAACACATCGCACACTTAGTGGTCACACGCTAGCACATTAATTTGGTTTCCATTATTGAACGTACGACGCGCCGTAATAGGAAACGGATCGCAGGTACAACATTTGACACGCTGTTGTTATAGACAGGTGCGCTGTGCGTAATGGGTAATTGATGTGTTGCTGTAATGTAACGCTAGTCTTTAATTGAGTGGCTAACTATCGGGGTTACAAACACAGGCAAAGACAAACATACATGGCACTCCTACATGGGTCATACTTTCCTTGTCAGCCATTTTTTTTTACTTCGTTCTGTAACTACGCCATGAGGTACTAGCCAATGACCAACAATCAATTGATATACTTTTTATAAGCTTTGTTTCCCTTTTAGATTTCGTAAGAGAATAGCAAAATGGTGACGTCACTTATTTGCCGACTCAATTGACTAACTTTTTATTGAATTCAAAGTAACGAAAATTTTTGTTTCAGTCATTTGAAATTGAATTAAGTTTTAAACTGCTAAAATACAGTGATTTATTAGATAAGCTGTATGTGGTAAATGATTACTTCACTAGCCTCTCCTCGGTAATGTGTAATACAATAACAGCAATGTTTTAAGTACCGGAACATACCGGAAAACGTTGCAACTAAACAGTATAGCCTGTTGAGGAGCACTTTATACTTGAATAAGTACTTTACTATATTGAATGCAAATCAATATAGGGACTCGTATGAGCACAAAGGTAATCTGAACTCTCTCTAGTATCGGAGGTGAGATGACAATGTGTATATCGGTACAAATTGCTCGGGAAGCGAGAGACCTGCGCTCAAATTGTGACTGGCTACCGGTGCAGTCACCCGGGACTTAGAGACAAACCACGGAACATACCCAATGTGTATATTGGTCATGTAGGATGCAATATGTGATCTGTGATCTATTGGATTCTGCAGGCGAAGCACAAGCATGGTATTGTAAAAGTTAACTTTTCTCTAAAAAAATCCCCCTCCCCCTCTTTTCTCTAAACGCCCCTAAAAAATATTTAGGGACTTGTCCTTTCAGGTATGTCAGCCCCAATATTTAAAAGACACCGTAAAGTCATTCGATTCGATTTTAATGTTAAAGTAAAATACGACTAGGTTTCAATAGCAATTTTGTACCTATAATTTTACAAGACTAGTTCGTTTTCATTTTAAACAAGCACACAATTAACATCATCCTTTAAAATGAATAAAATCTTGACAGCAATTAAGTATTATGTGCGAAGCGGGTATTTAAATTTATCTTTACCTAACTGGTTCATTCTATTCTTGTGCCCAAAATATATAGATCATTGTAACAAAGTATGTAAGCGTTGTGCTGTCATTATGTATCGCATTACCGATACCGAGTACTTGTGTGCCAAAAGCAGATAGTTCATCAATCTTCCTCACAGGTGGCGCTGTCTGTTGAACCTAAATGTAATATCAAATTCACCGTGACGTCACGTGCTGACATGTACTTGAACGATGATCATGTAAGAATACAATTTTTTAGATTAGATCTTACATAGGTACTAGCCAAAGAATCTACGATTATTCCTTATTGGTTATTTATATTTTTCTCCCAATAATAGCATTAATTATGTCAAACTAATTTAATATACCTGTTTTGCTATCGAGCAATCTAGTTCAATGTATACCCAAAACTTATGCTTAGAAAAGATTTTAATTTAATCAGTGTTAAAAATCCAAAATCACCACAATTACTTTGAAAAATCTGGACTGCCTCGTTGGTCTAGTGGTCGCAAGCGCGACTGCAGTGCATGAGGTCTTGGGTTCGATTCCCAGGTCGGGCAAAGTGTTATCGGGTTTTTCCAATAGGAATTTCTCAATAGCAGCCTCGGAGTCTGGATTTGTGCCCGGTTGATGGCAATAGACTCGCCCCCTATTACATGGGCCTAAAAACATTACTGGCGAAATGTGGGTGTACTAATGGGTGCACCTCTGCCTAACCCTTCGGGGATTACAGGCGTGATGTTATGTTACTTTGAAAAATGTGAGAAATTTTGACGTAGGTTGGTTCATTATGGTAGAAGCGACCCTAATTATTCACAATCAATAGTCTGTAAGCTGAATAGTTTCCCCTACCCATACCTCCTCCATTCAACCCGTTACAAATTGACAATTGACGACCGAGACCATACAACCCTACCGTTCTGCATTATCTCCTTGTAATAACTTACCATAACTTGGCATTAGAGATGGTATATTAGGGTCACTAGTAGATGGTCCTTATATTGAATATATTCGTTAACACATTATGATCCCATATCTATCTATCTATTCTAATATTAAAAAGAAGAAAGATTTGAATGTTTGTTTTTTTGTTTGCATTAATTGAATAGGCTCCGAAACTACTGAACCGATTTGAAAAATTCTTTCACTGTTGGGAAGCTACACTACCTCCGGGTGACATAGGCTATATTATATTATATTAATATTTAGTATGAGCATTGCACCCGTGCGAAGCCTGGGCGCGTCGCTAGTACTTAATATAATGAAGCTGAATAAATATTTATTTTCGAGTGTTTGTTTAAACGCGCTAATCTCTAGAACTACCAGTCTGATTAGAAAAAATCATTTTACTTATGATAGCTATATTCAATTAAGGAATATTATAACATAACGCTGCGACCCATGTGAGCGGAGCAGTAAGCAAAGACATAACTTAAGTCGGGTGTAAAAAACTAAGCGTATGAAGTCGGATGGAGCAGCTAGTGTGTAATATGAATATATATGTGCTTGTATTGTATTATCTTAATATCATCTTGGAATGCAATTAAGTCGCACGGTGTCCGCTCCCCGGCGTCCCCTGTCAGAACTCGGCCACAGTAGACAAGAGAGGGGTACTTAATATCAATATTGTGGCTAACTTCACGGACAGGTAGTGTTCGGAACATGATGGCGGACGGATTGAACGCAGTTTACGTTACGAGCCGCTGATTAGTTTGTGGGCCTTCATTGTTATACAATACTGTTGGCACGTCATGGTGTGCTATAGAGTTACAGTTATACACCGGTAATAGGCCTTGTGTATTGTTTGGAAATATGACTACATAACATCACTCCGAGGTGTACCCATTAGTACTCCCACATTTCACTAGTTTTGTTCAAGTCCCATGTTATAGAGGGCGAGCCTATTGTTATCAACCGGGCACAAATCCAGACTTCGAAACTGCTACGATCCCTACCATCCATACTCCTTTCGCCTCGTCCATGTTTATATACATCTAGTGATCTATCAACTACCTATACGCCCACACAAATATTTTTTCCGTGTGAAAATTGAACCCAACCACGTATCGCAGCAGCCATACGCTCAGCCACTGTGCTATAGTTCCCAATATTTTATTAAATATTGTGCGACATGATCCGTGCTCAAATCAGCAAGTAATGCTTCAAGCACCGTGTAATAAGATCACGAGGCGTGTCGCCTGTGCGTGTGATCATACAATTACTTCCTCTGAGCGGCCCTTAATTACGAGTCGTGCTTCAGGGAGCCTCTTACAGCGAGTTGTGACGTCATAAATATTAGGTAAGGGTGCGGGGAAGTACTTGCTAGCGTCTTTAGCTGCTGAACATTAGATGGTACTTGTATTTGAAGCGTAACGGAAGAGGAGAGGTGAGGATTTGCTAAAATAAAGTTTTAATACTGATCAGGTTGGTTTATGCTGTAAAAATCTACCTCAGTGAAGTTTGTACCTAGTCAAGGTGTATAAATAGCTTACCAGCTGTTAGGGATTGACAAGCTACCTCAAAATCACTTTATCTAAATTCACTGATTATGATCGATTGATTCGTTAAAAAACGCAGCAAATTGCAGAATGAAGATTTATAGAAACCAAAAAAACGATTGTGACGAAAAATAATAAAATAGAAAATTGTCGTCATACACATTTAGAACGTGGTCCAATCACACAGTTAATCAAAATAGAGGCGTGAGCGCGCAGAGTAGACGTAAAGTAAATTAGACCTATTTTTAAATTGAAAATACACTTGAAAGGAATACTTTTACGTTGATGCTCGTGCTACGAGTAGGTCTTCAGTACTCATGCTTATCTCGAATATTCGAAATAACTAAATAGTTGGGTGTTGAAAGTTCCGACACCCAATTCAAATAAAAAATACCACTCTGCTCTTCACTTACTCAAACCATTTCACGTTTAATAAAGCAATCAAATCAATTAGCTTCAGTAAAAGTTGCACTTTGTCGGCGAAGCGCTATAATTGAGGAAGTGCACTCTCAAGTGCTTTCATATTTTGTAGATGGACCCTTTTACTTTTCCGGCCGGAACGGGACGCTTTTCCTGCTCCATAGAGTGTAGTGTAATGTAATTAGCGTTTCCGTTTATAGAGAGCGGCGACTGCGCTCTCTGCGGAGTTATTGTGAAATTAAATGGTACTTAGAGACTAGACGGTTTTGCTCTTATAAATCTTAATAGAAGGATTCCGAAGAACTGTAGCGATATAATGTGATTGTGTTAACTTATTTGTTGAAATGTTAAAATTGTTTGTTATTAGTTTCAATATGTATAAACGTAATTTGGCTATCATTTCTTCTAATACTTTGTACAGTCAACAATACAGGTATGCAGATATAGTTGAAGTTTTCTTAGAAACCGATGGTTTTTTACAAATGTAATGTAATTTAGAATATAGTTAATGACCAGTTCATTAATTAAGTTTCAATAGAAGACATCCATCGTTTTTAAGAGAACTTTACATCTGACGACCCTTTTTTTTAGGCGTTAAAAATCATCAAATGACTCCTTCCGTTCTGGGTGGGGCGGAAGGGACTGTCAGACTTTTACTGACTAAAAAACCACCCTGTTCCTTCTGTTGCCCTTTACGTTCCGCGGCCACGGTATCCTGTTAAGACATCCCGCTACCCCGGCAATATCTGACGACCCTGCATACTTATATGACTTGACTTTACATGTTATTATCCCGTTTTAATGAAACTGCGCCACGCGTTGTTACCAGACAATCCTTTTTTAGTAGTTCACCGACTTAACTCGTCCACACCATACACTACTACTTGTACATTCATCACAACAAATCTGGAACAAAAATTGTTATCTGACAGATAAATCATGCAGTTCGATGTACCCGCGCTTCCTGCCGCCACCCGTTAAATGTTCTGTATACATAAACATGGTACGTGCGCCGTGCGGCTGACAGCAGCGGTATCGCGTAATTTATGACGCCCATACGACACCCATACAACTGCCATCCAATATAATATGTGAGCTTTTAAATCTGTCTCCTCATTTATCATATATGTAATCGCTTTTGGAGTTGAGGCTGAATATTTGTATGATTTCTTGTTTTTTATTTTGTTTTTTTGAAAATTTTGTGTTGGATTGCGAAATTTGATTATCTAGGATAGTTTAGGAAAAAATATTAACTACATTTATATAAAGGTACAGAAATTGTTTGTTTTATTATTGTTTAAATATGCAACAGAACTACTGCTCCGATTCTGAAAATTCTTTCACTAATATTAAGCTACGTTTCCCTGAATACTTTGTTTTATTTTTAAATAGTAAAAAGATTAGGATTCTGTAAGAAATTCACGCGGACGAAGACACGCGCAAATCCTTCTTAAAAATAGTGTGAAAGTCTAGACTAGCTACAAAAATGCTACGCCGTTGCTACGCCGTAGCTCGTAGCTACGCGGCTGCTACGAGATTGGCATTGCTACAAAATCACATTACCTCATAATATTTCTCTGTTAATTCTTGTTGTCCCAACTATTGTCAAATGTTGTGGTGTTTGACGTATTAATAGCTTCTGTTCGTAACCTGTAGAATTAATCTGTACTCCAAAATTATCCCACGGGAACACATAAATGGAATAAAAAATATCCTAAATGTTAATTTTAGATCAAAATATAATGTGTGGCACAGTTAACTCCGTTCAGCCGTTTAAACGAGAAGAGTAACAAAATCCATTTTCCGATCCTCACAAACTTAAGCGTTTTAGCTGCTGCCCGCGATTTCGCTGCCTTAAGATATATTTTTAGGGGAACTGAATATTTTTAAGGGATTAAAAGCTTTTGTGCTATTCCAGACTGTGCATTTGTGATATATCTGTGTCAAATTTCATTTGCGGTTATAGATTCATAAACGTCCATCCATCCAAACTATCGCATTTATAATAGTAGGACAATGAGGAGGACAATTGTTTTATATAATAATTAATGTTTTGTTTTTATAATAGCAGAAAGTATAAAAGTGGCTGTAAAAGTCACTATTATTCCTATTTTAAAGATTGCAAAAGTGACGTAATACATACTTCATATATAATTATATGCATGTGCGCTATGTACGAATATAGAGGCACGTGTAATTAGCAACCACATTTAATTAACCTGTTACGTTAAGCGGAACGATTTCAAACCACAATATCAAACACGTGCTCGTTGTACTACAAGTGCTACACGTGTGTCTGTGTGTGAGGTACACGTGGCCAATGAGTTACACGCTCATGTGGCGGTTAAATGCCGCGGATATTAGCGTGACAGACTAAATGTGTTACAACAGGCAGGTACCTCTTTATCCTGCTTCTTTCAAACTACTGTTGATTTTTATTGCATCGGATAGCTTACAGAAATACGCATCCAATGAACCACTGGATGCGAGCAGAGCGGTAATTGTGGGCTGTAGCTATCTTTAGAGGAGGGAAGAGGCCTATGTCCAACATTGGACGTCAGCCGGCTGGTATGATGAGTTGAACTAAGCCAAATAGGCGTATCAAAAGTAAGCAAAAAATTATAAAAAAGTAAAAAAAAACTATATTCACAAACCTAATATTTCTCGAAACTAAGCTTTTCTGAGATACTGCTTTTACATAGTCAGATTCACGAGGAACTGTATAGGCTATATAACATTACGCTATAACCCTCGAGAGCGGAGCAGTTACCAAAGACGTAATTTAACTCGGGTGAAAAATACCAAGCGTACGTACGAAGTCGCAAGGCGCAGCTAGTCTCGAAATAAAGTTAGAATTTGTTTGGTTCTACGATGATTGGTTTTGCAGATATACAACGTGTAACGGAAAGGGTATATACATACCAGGAGCAAGGCTTCTTTGGATGATAACAAACGATATGGCAAGGGTTTTTTAATCCTATCTCTACATTGTCGGAAATTATGGTCAACAAAGAACACCGTCTTTTTTTTTTTTTTTAGCAGTAGGCTACTATGCGGTACTAGGCGCGCAGAATTACGGAAGAGATTTATCGTGATATTAGGCAAGTAACGTGGAAAGTTTTTGACCCACGTAGTGCGGTTTGACACGTTTGTTATGATTTGAATTTAAGAAACATATGAAACCGATTTTTATCATCCAAAGAAGCCTTACTCTTTGTATGTATAAACCCTTTCCGTTACACGTTGTATATAGACGTTAATACTTATTCTGTAGTTTCGTTTAACAACAAGTTCTTCATATTTTTCCAGAACAAGAGCATAAAATAATGTAGTAAAACTAAAAGTACATAAAGTAAATCATAAATCGTTCATATAATACGCGCGTTTACGACGAGACCCGCGGGCTTACGACGAGACTGCAGTTATATGACTTGACTATATGACGTGGCTTATGGTCCCCTATAATATAATATGGTGGAGCGCTCCGTGGACGCGTGTACTACTGCGCAGTTTGTTGATGAACGGGGGCGAGGTGTTAGCGCGCAGTTTATGCGCGAATATATGAGAATGTTGACAAATTAAAAATGCGCTTGTCGGCAGATGCATATATGAAGTTTATTAAAAGAAATTGTTGGTAATTGTTCAATAAAATAAATATATGAATATGAAGACAATGTATCTAAAATAAAATTAATCAATTTAACATTTATATCAAAGGCGCTAGTGTGGAGTTTCTTACCCATTCTTCTCCATATAAAAGTATCTTTATTTTTTGTAGATGACGTTCAAAAGTGCCTTTAATTTTCTAATTCACAATCTTGTTATAATGAAGGTCAAAGTCAATTATTTAATTGACTTTGACCTTCATTATTACAAGATGATTTCGTTTTACTTGTTTCGTTCTTTGTAAAAAATATTTAAAATTCGAAAAGCAATGCGCAGTTTCGTTCCGTAGGTAGTCAGAATTTAATTTATTTTGCCTTCAAAGTAATGAGGAATTACGTCGAGCAATCTTACCTGTATTATTTTATGTCTTACGCATTTTCATCGTAAAATGCGCTCTTGGGCGTTACGAAATATTTTGATAGTTTATAGATAAGTGACACTTCCTCACTATTTTCTTCGCGTTAAAGCTCATAAAATTGTTTATTTACCAGCTTTATGACGTCACCATGCGGTAACGCGGCAAAGATTATGGTAATGCATCGATATCTGAAGATAATGGACCATTACTTCTGTGCGTGAAGGAGCTTTAAGTTTATATGGTGGGGTTGCGTTGTCAGCCAGTAACAAAATGTCACGTCTATAATATAAACACAAACAAGAACATTAACATTAACATCTCAGTGGACCAGGGCTATGGTTTTTATCTATTACAGATTATGGATAACATTTTTTTTTATATTTTTTAACAAATTATACAATTACGTATTTTTTTACATATTTTTACAAATTATTATTTTTTAACTTTCCCCACTTAATGAGTTTATCCTGTGTCGTGTTTGCATTTTCAAAACTCACATATATAAACAACCAGACCACCGACCTGTAGAAAAACAAATATTTTTTCTATGCGGGAATCGACCCCGTGACAGCAAGCAGCCAATGAATTAAAATTTCATCAAATAGAAAAAAAAAACAAGCCGAAAGTCCTCGGGAGGCTGAAATCACCAACTAACATCATTATTGAATATCGACAAGCTGATGACAGCAATACCATGATGCTAAAACCAAAGTATAGCAATGTTGCTTCCAATCATTACTACTACTAACTACTTCTTTTTTTCTTCAATATGTGAATTTGGTTATAAGGCATTAAGTCCGCCTCTGTACTTGGTATTGCATAAAGTTTAAATAAATAATTAGCGTTCACTCTGTAGGTACATTTTTGCTCAACAAGCGAGTCCGTGAGGCACAGCGACACTCCAGCAAGCGATCGCTCAAGGTCTCGTATCCAGACCGCTCACCAGCTCGCTGAAGCATGTGATTCCCTCACCTCGCCATAATGCGCCACTCAGACCTAACCTTATTTGGGTCAATCGCCGTCACACTGACCCAATACACAACTAACCATAGAGAATTATGGCAGAAGGCTAAAAGAAAGGGATTATTACACTTAGTCGATTTTGCCAAAGAGACGGTATCAACGTAGAGTTTTATCATGTAATCACACTATAGCTTTGTGGTAAAACCATAGTTTATTAGTTTAGTTGATTTAGTTTTTAATTCTAGAGCCCAAAAATTCCATCCTTCAGTCGAACACTTAAACGGTTAAAATGTATGGACGATTTTTAAACAGCTTGTTTTTTAAGCCCTAACAATTTTAGGCTGGTATTGTTATTATTATACATTCTCATCTGTTTAAATCGGAAGCCGAATCAGCCAAGCAAGTATGGAGGTCCGACATTGTAAGCGGCCAGCTATTTATATTCATTAAGTATTCGTTACATTAACCTAATTTTTACTCTGTATTATGATCGTGATCCCTAAAATACGAAAAAATAAAAATTTACTTTTTTAATAATCACTTAGCTCCACCAAATTATTATCAGTTACATTTTATTAATCAACCTCTTTTAAGATGGGTGAATAAAGATTTACTCCTTCGTAAATTGTAGCAGTTTCATTAGAGGGGAATCGCCGTGTTCGAAAGTGGGTTAATGACCAGCGCCTAATGGTATTACCTATCTGTTAACACAATGCTGGCAAAATGGTTTGTTTCCCTGTTAGATATTGTTTCACAAAGAAAAATACACTTTAAATGTACGTTGTGACGGGGTATAAACAGAACGATTTTTATAAAATGATCGCCTCTCTTTTGCATGTATAACTTGCGTGTTTCTTTTTTTTCTCACATTTATTTGATAATAATATGTACAATATTTACAGACTTAATTATTAAAAAAAATAAGAAATAAAAACATAACAACATACTTTCTTATAATAATTATACATCATCTTGAAAGGTTCATTTCATTTTTACCCGAAAATACATCGTAAGTTTGGTGTTTAGTGATGTCTGTTAGTGTACCTTACGCTTATCGAGTAGTTCAGGGGAGCAATTCTCGAAACTTTTTAGAGCGTTCGCATTCTAATCTCAGTGTCAATCTGACAAAATGCCTCTATTTATTTCTGACATTGATTGCTTTTGAGATGAGATTGCGAAAAGACTTTTTAATTACGAGAATCGGCCTTCGAATATCGATCGTTCAACCAAACAGTTTTTAAGAATGTTTCTTTAGGAAATGTTAAGACAGAGGGTTCGTACGAACACGTTTAGTTTTCTTGCGTGTGTAGTCATCTTAACCTGACAGTTGTACTTCTGTGTTCCGCGCACACTGGCTCGTCTCACTGGCCGATAATCAGGTTATCTTTTGAGTGGCCCTCGTTCCGTTAGGGCTGACCCCTAGGTCTTTCGTGTAATGCATATGTGGCGAGCGTCCGACAAAATCACAGCAACCCTGGCGCTGCGTGTCGATGTTTGAGTTAATAGGGAATTAGAGGAATGAGTGACCGGAGGGATTTGAAATGAGGATTTAGTGTAGCGTTGAAATTTCAAAATTAATGTCTGTTTTCTCTTGAGAGTAATACTGTAATAAGCAAATTATAAAGTTTGTTGACATAGATTATTGTACAATAAAAGAGCTCCATAACTAACTAGGTATAACTATTAAATGTATGTAATGAACTTTATTCGCCTTATTTTGACTTAAAGGCATCTAATAATGGAAATAATTACTATTAGGGACACTCACACGACACTTTAAAGCAAGCCCAAATTAATACAACATACTACTTTGAATTGTCAGACTTATAAAATCCTTCCCCGAACATCTCGACACTCACGATAATCATGATAGTAATAATGTAGGATAGGTACAAGGGATCTGTTAGAGAGCTAGTGTATGATGTGTGTGTGGTTTGTTGCAGGCGGATGGGCGTCACCAAGCAACCAAAATCCAGTCGTCTCGACCCTCCCCTGAAATCGCCGCAGGTAAACTCAACACTAATCATTCATAACTGTAGGTTTTCTATGACACATGGATTTGATATTCATCATCAAAAAGTAGAAACCATTTCACTTGAAGCTACATGAGACATTGTTTAGGAAAGATACCTACATATAGTGATAAGAAGTCTACCCATTACATTGTACCATATCATGACCGTCTTAAGATCGTCTGGCTCGGAAATAAACACCACATAAACTACTATGCTCACTAGAACGTATCAACCGGCAATTGTGGCCGATTCGTGCACGGCATGCGATGGTATTGGTCGGTGATGGAACGCTCCAGTGGGCATAGTTTCATTTTATTTTATTTATTAGGTCTACCAACAATTGTTTACACTCATATAAACAATAATAAAACGTGTATTTAAACTTAACATAGTGCAACAATTACTTATAGGTAAACACCACATGAACAAAAAGAAAACAACAATAATAAATCACTATTCTAAACTACATAAATTAGGTACGAGTAAACATAATGAGCAAAATTTTAAAAGTTTAATTACCAATACATGTTACATTAACACAGTCCTAAAATAAGAATTACAATAAATCTGATAAACACTTCAGAAATTTACATACTTCTCTTTTTATTTTCATACTTTTCAATACAAACGTTTTTTTTTCTGACACGTTCTTAGTACGGTCATTGTATGGTACGGTATAAATAATAGTGGCCAGACTCCTTGATACTTCGAAATTGAAAACAATAACATGTTGAACGTTTCGTTACCAGTGTTTAGTTTGTAGTACATTATAGTTAGGTATGTGTAGTTCTAAAACAAGTAGAAAGCTGTCTCGGTTCGAACAGCTGTCTAGAATTGGCTAGAACTTGACTCCATTGACGTGTTGGTTAAACTTTACTGTTTGATATGTGACTGTTACTGTACAAATTCTCGACGACCTCCCGGCGACCTCTTTGGCTGTATATTATATTCATTAGGAACTACCCAACTACCAAACAGTTGCATAGTATTTGTATTATACAACTAACAGACATGTAAAGGTTTTATAATAGTTTTGTAGCAGTTAACAGTTTTATACTAGTGTTCAATTCGATGGATTAGTTATTATTTATTTTGCTAGTTTAGTAGCTTTTTTTGTGTCTTCGTCTGTGTCAAAGTTGATATACTATCCCACGACGACAGTACATTTTTCGAAAAAGCCTATGTGCTATTCCAGACTTGTAATCTATCTTTGTGGTAAATTTCATCCATATCTTTTCACCCGTTCTGGCGTGATTGAGTAACAAACATCCATCCATCTAAACTTTTGTACTTATAAAAATAGAATATAAGTAAGATATGCTTCAGTCAACTTATAATATCAATCTAGCTTGATCGTGCACACATAAATTAATGACCATAATCATAAAATTACTCGCTGAAATGATACATTGCGATTCAAATACTCGTACGTAATATGAACAAAATGACATTAGTCAAATCAGTGAATCGCTTTGATGTGACGTTCAGCTGCGGTTTGTGCACCACAATTAGCATTTAGCTATTTGGATTATTCAAATGATAGTGCTATTCGATTTGAAACCAAATTAACTGGAATTGGAAAATAGGAATCAAAGGATTATGCTGTTACATTAATTTGTTTGGTTATAATGTTGCTTAATGAAACCATAACGTTTTAATTGGTGAATTATTGTTTTATTATTATTTATGTGAATAAAGATTTATTATTATTAATTTCTAATAACTACATAATGTTTGAACAAAGGCACTGGAGCTTACGATAATGAATAGTTATTAATTTACACCTTCCATTATTATACTCATGTACTTATTCTAAATACAACACATATTTTAAACAATATTTTTTTTAAAGGCGTATGGCGTTGTATGGCATTTCTTGCCCATTCCTTTGATTTGTATACGAAACTTCCTTTTGAATGGGGCATCTAAAGTCAACTAATTTTTCTTGTATATGACGTTCAGAAGTACCTTCTAATTGTTTTATTAAAATAATCGATTTGCCTTTGACTTTAAATATCATAATGCATGCCCCACGGTGGGCGCCACAATTTTTAATGGCGCCCAAATGGGGCCATAGACTTTTCTTACCAACCACGTTTTTAATAAAATAAACCTGTTTATGTGCCGCAGGTGCAGACGGCAGCATGACAGTAGCTCGTGGCGATGGTTCCCCCGAGCGGCTGGGCGGTGCGCTCCGCCGCCTCCACTACAAGGCGACGAGGCGCGCGCACTCCGCCGCAGCAAGGCATCACAATACTAACAACACACCGCCTAAGGTAAGTGTTTATTTATTTGAATTGGCAACTTCGTAAATGTGGAGACAGGTGTGCTTGTAATTTTGAAAATACCTCCAAAATCTAGTCACCTTAGCGACAATCAATGTAAAAAAAAAGTGGTCAAATTAGACGTGTTTTTGACACATTGAGACGGACATTATCGTTTCTAAAAGTTACTAAAAGGCACACACAAACACGAATAGTTAACTGTTATTAAGTACTTTCTACTGAATGAAGTTCACTAACCTATGAAAATGGTACATGACAGTTATTTTGAATCTGCGCAATTGGTGTCATTGAAGGCTCTAGTACCTACGAAACATAACATTATGTTTAACGTCTAGCGTTACATTTAAGTACATGATATTTTACTTGTAAAGCCGAGCTCTGAACATTGCCGGTAACAAAGCGGGAGCCCGCTAGTGTCTCAAGTAGTAGCGGATATGGCCACAACACTATTTCCGCGGTCTGTAATACGAGCCGCGATGCATCCTCCTTTGCGCTCGACGCTGCGGGAAGCTGACACGTTGCACTTCATTATTGTGTTAATTAGTATCATTATGTAAACATGTCATTTATTTACAATGTCTAATTTTTAATAGGTTTTAGTTTATTGATTTGATTGATTTAGTTTATTGGTTTTGGTTTATTGGTTTTTTTTTTTAGTTTTTGTCTGCCTCGTTGGTCTAGTGGTCGCAAGCGCGACTTCTGTGCATGAGGTCTTGGGTTCGATTCCCAGGTCGGGCAAAGTGTTATTGGGTTTTTCCATCACGAATTACTCAGTAGCAGCCTCGGAGTCTGGATTTGTGCCCGGTTGATGGCAATAGGCTCGCCCCCTATTACATGGGACTAAAACATAACTGGCGAAATGTGGGTGTGCTAATGGGTACACCTCTGCCTAACCCTTCGGGGATTACAGGCGTGATGTTATGATGTTTATGTTTATTGATTAAATTTTTTTGTTTATGTTTTTAGGATAAGTTTGTAGTAGATAAGTGTTGATTTAATTATTGTTTTTGGAACCACTCTATTGTTTTGGGTTCCACCTGTAAAATAGTGTGTCTTAGTTAAATAAATAAATAAAATCATGTTTTTTAGAGTAGGATACGTTCAGATTCTAGGTTTTCAATTTACTGATAAATTAAGTAATTTACTGTAATATTAAGAAGGATTGAAATTGGTTATTGCAATAATTGATTTACAAAAATATATAAAATTAGGGCAATAAAAACTATAGGTAAATAATATTAGGATTCTAGCTGAACTATAAATAAACCTGCATCTCAGGTAATACACTCGAGTGCTTACAATAGTATTATCTAAGATTCCTTTAAACAATTACAACACTTCTTCTTCTTATCGTGTAAGGCCTTACGACCCCACACACCCTAGTGTCAGAGTTTCTAAACCGCCTCAAGGGCCTCTGACATGGTTTGAGTGGAACAGTAAGTCCAGGTTTCCTCACGATGTTTTCCTTCACCGATGCCAGCGAAGTCCAAGATAAACTTAAGAAAGTACATATGAATTGAAAAATTCACATTGGTACTTGCCCGGATTTGAACCCACTGGGCCATCACGACACAATTACAACACTAGTAAATAACTTATCAATAAATATTTTAATTATAATAATACGAATAACAGTTTGCGTAGAAAACTTGAATACAGCGCTTTATTATTTTTGCAATGAAGCATTTGTAATGCACAACACAACAATCCAGGTCATGTTGCGTTGATGCCTAGGTATATAGAAAAAAAAATGCTTATAGGATTTATTGATTGCATTTATAAAGTAAATATTAAAAACTAAAATTATGGTAAGTGCGTCAAATAGAATGGTGTGGTCACTAAACTTATAAGTAGACAAGTAGTTGAATAATTGTGTTTTTTAGCAGACGTCCATATACATACTCACTTGTTCACTTTCTACCCATAGGCACGCAAAGGGAGGCCATCTTCCATACAAAAACAACTCGTTTCACCAAAAAAAAATATTCAAGTCACGTGTCAGCGCACGAAACACAAAATCATCTACGTACACAAACATCGATACCTATTTGTGAAACCTCTATAAATAAACTTCGTAAAAATATCCGACATCTGAGGTTTACTCAAGAATACGTAGAGAGAGAAAGTGACAAAACTTTGTTGCCCTCGCAAGCGCTGATAGTTTACAGAAGCTTGAGGCACAATGGCGCCGCGCGGCGTCACTGAGTTTACGATATTTTTTGTGCTTTGGAGTCCTCACAGTCGATTGAGTTTATTGTGAATAATTATTATCTATTGATGTTTAGTGAAGTGTAAATAACTAACGTTTTGTGAAAGTTTCGAAGGAGGTCAAAGGAAAAATATGAAGTTAATAATGTTTGACGAAAAAGCGACGTAATTGAATAAATAAATGTATAAAGTTCAAGTACACGAGGCGAGTTTCTCGACCTTCAACAAGCGATAATGTCACCAGGAGATTATTGCGCTCACATATTTGATACTCAAGCGAGAAACTAAAACTCGCATACTATGTTAAATACAATTGCGATTATCACAGACGCTTCCAACTTTGAAAGACAAACTCATTCTTACCTGCGAGTAAACATACTGTTTACACGAGTTAACTTTTTATCCCCTATCCATAATCGCTTCGTGGAAGCGAGTAGTTGTCTCCGGGTAAATGAGCCGTGAAACTATACATTATTGCGTGAACGTTCACAGTTCAGCGCTGAATGTAACTGAACCGAGTGGGAGGAGTGCATGACTAGACATGATGGATGGATAGACGGTACTATGATCGCGGAACTCGATTGCAGTTCGTTCTTATCGTAAATCTTCTGGAATAGCATAACATATAGCATCGGTGAAGGAAACCATCGTGAGGAAACCTGGACTTACTGTTCCACTCGAACCATGTCAGAGGCCTTTGAGGCGGTAGAGAAACTTTGACACTTAGAGTATGTGGGGTCATAAGACCATACTGCCCACACGATAAGAAAGAAAGAATAACATATACATCACGCCTGTAATCCCCAAAGGGTTAGGCAAAGGTTTACCCATTAGTACATCCAAATTTCTTCAGTTATAATTTAAAATATGCGTGAAAATACTATTCCTTGGAGACGAGAGCCTCGGAGAGAGGTTTATTATATAGCTATAGTCCACACTTCACCTAAGATTTTTTACAGAATTATCTATGACCAAATAAAAACAAAACATAACTGCTGACATGTGTGTTTAAGCACTAATGGGTACACCTCTGCCTAACCGTTCGGGAATTACGGGCGTGATATTATCTACGACCCCATACTTATACCCATATCCATTAGTCTAAAAAGCCACATGCACTTAGTTTACAGAGAGCTCTTTGATAGCACTAAGTGTTACAATGCGTTACACAGTAAGCTATGAAATTACGCACAAGCGCAGAGATTTACTGGGAATTAAGCTTCAAAAGGATTTTATAATGAGGTGAAGGTACATAACTGGCGAAATGTGGGTGTACCAACGGGTACACTTCTGCCTAACCCTTCGGGGATTATAGGCGTGATATTTAATGAGAAGGTACACGTGGGAGAGAAATTATTACATGTAGAAATTATTACATGTCTTATACTAGGAAAGTCAGTGCTTGGTCGTAAGGGCGGTTTTTTTTTTAATTTCTATATTCATTTATTTATCATCTTGGAAATTAAAAAAACATAATTTTAATTTAAACACATTCATAAGTCACAAGAGTCAGATAAATATAATATGAAAAAGAGTTTTGTAGCTAATAAATAGCGATTTTAAGTTTTCTTACAAGCTCGCTAGCTTTAGCCCGCGACTTCGTCCGAATATTTTTACTAATCTCTAATTGTTTTAAAATAAAATTTAGCCTATGTAAATTGACAATAATGTAGAATATAAATCGGTTAAGTACTTTTTGAGTTTATCCATTACAAACCAAAATTTTTTTTTCCTTTATAATATTAGTTTACATCAATTCATTACAAAGTTACAGTAAGTATTCATTGCCGGAAGATACATAACATATAAATCACCTAATAATTACATACTTAATATACTAAAATTATTCTCAAACACAATGTATTTGGTGTATGTTTTCTCTCCCTACAGTTAGCTATAAACAAGTACACTCATCGACACCATAATATCAAGTTACATACTCATTTCTAGAACAGTCCGACCTCGAGGTGCAGGTTTTCCGTAATTATTTAATTAATTATCTCTTCGACGCCTTTATAATGTAATGTTTATAACGTATTTATGTTTATTTATTTATATATTCACTTAAGTACACCATCAATACCTATAAAATTGACTTGCAATAAGGAACTGAATTACTTCTAATTTATGCAACACTAATGGAGGCTAAGGACAGAAGATGCTTATAAACTAGAAGTAAACGCAACGCTTACCTCATCATTATCTGCCTAGCTTTTTACCAGCTATGTTGGAGTCGGCTTCCAGTCTAACCAGATGCAGCAGAATGCCAGTATGTTACATGGAACGATTGCCTATCTGACCTCAACAACCCAGTAACTGTGTAATACGATACCCCTTGGTAAGACTGGTTGTCAGACTTTCGGGCTTCTGACGACCTTGTTATACTTAATACTATCGTTTGCCTGCAACTTCGTTCGCGTGTCAAGTTTAATATAAAACAATAACATTTGGTGATAAAGTAGCTTTAAATCAATGAAAAAATAAAATGTAATCGAACTATTACTTTCAGGGATAACTCCTTAAAAACAAAAAAGCTTAAAACTGAAACTTATTATATTATGAACGAGTGACCCTCCCCGGCTTCACGCGGGAGTAATGTAGATACCTATTTAAACCTTCCTTTTAAATCAATCTACCTATTGATGAAAGCCGCATTAAAATACGTTGCGTAGTTTATAAGATATAAGCATACAGACGGCTGGAAGCGACTTCGTTTTATAATATGGATTTATTAAGACAGAAATTAAGTAACTGACTGATAACTGTCAAATCGACGGTCCCTACGTATATAAAGACATGTTTAAAGGAGTCTCTTTTGACATGTCCTTATGTACGTAGGGACCGTCGAAATATTAATCCTTAATACCACCTAAGATGTCTTGAAATAAGTCCAGGTTAGACTATAAATATTATATACCTACGTTTATTTTTATAAAATTACATAAAAGGTCGCATAATTTCCTTAATATCCCATTTCAGACTAGGATCATTTCCTAATGGTATAAATATAATATTTTTTCCATAAAGTATCGACTCGATTACCTCCAGTACACGTGTATCGATCGCTCGTTCCGTTCGGAGCACGTGTCTAAGATCAGCAGCGTGCTCCCAGCGAGCAGGCACGTCCCAGCCTGTTTGAACTTACATCTATTTATTTGTTTCCCTTGAGCTGGAAATCTGCTTTGATCAGTGATGACAGTTCATTTATTTTTTATAAAAATGATATTGATCTGAGATTTTTGAGGTAAAGAAACGCTGAGCTTATTAAATATAAAATATTGTGTGACTAACTTCTGTCCGTGACTTCGTCTGTGTCAAAGTTGATATATTATCCCACGGAAACCGTATATTTTCCGGGATTATAGTTGCCTATTTGCTATTTGAGATTATAATTTACCTCATTCAAATTTCATCCGGATCCGTTCAGCAGTTCTGGCGTGATTCAGTTACAAACTTTCATTCATCCAAAACCCATTTATAATACACAGTAGGTATAGTAAAGTTGGTTGGGTGGATTGAGTTGTCATTGACGGCTTTTAGTGTTATTGGGTTTTTCCATCACGAATTTCTCAGTAGCAGTCCCGGAGTCTGGATTTGTGCCCGGTTGATAGCAATAGGCTCGCCCCCTATTACATGGGACTAAAACATAACTGGCGAAATGTGGGTGTGCTAATGGGTACACCTCTGCCTAACCCTTCGGGGATTACAGGCGTGATGTTATGTTATGTTATGTTGACGGCTATTTGTAGATTAGGACGTTGCTAACTAAAAGGTAGAATAATCTTCTACAATATTCCTAGTTTATGCCAGCGTCCTTTGCGTGTGTGTGTACAGACACATACACAGACGCCCACACACGGATTACCCATTTCTAGGCTCTAAATATAGGTATTCTATTCCCTGCAGAACCTAATTCCAACTACAGAATCCGTCGTATCACGAGGCAAATATATGTAGTTAGGTACTGTAGAGGCTCTGGCGGGATCAGCCGCATACAATCTCATTCATATATTTTATGCTATGAGATAGAATATTTTTACAAGCTTTTATATAGCTTGCACTGTTCGTATGTAAGTATGTATTTGAGTAGGTAAGTAGTCCTTTCATTTCGACCACTTGTTGGTATCCGATTGAGTTGAAATTTTGCATACACCTTTAGTTCAGATAAGAATACAACGTTCAATACTCAATATTGTAATAATTTCAATATGGCCGCCGTTTCAAGATGGCGGATTATATATTTTTTCTCAATCCGCTGGAAAGAAAACGATAACGTTAGTAACATCACACTAAAAAACCTTGTTTTTATAGAATAAGAAGGCGTGTTTAAGTCTGACTAAATATTGTTTCAATCTTCAATACAAGTAGTGATTCCACGTCCAGGGATAACGTTTTACAAACAAAAATATTTTTTTATTTTAATTAGTTATTTTTAAATATTTTATTTACACACAACATACATAACATCACGCCTGTAATCCCTGAAGGGTTAGGCAGAGGTGTACCCATTAGTTTACCCACATTTCGCCAGTTATGTTTTTAGTCCCATATTTTATTTGTTTATTTATTTATTTACAACGATCATCATTAATTATCTCATGACCTTGCTCCTGACCTTTTTCACACTTCACCATTCAAAACCGCAGGTGAATCTAAAACAACTAGTATCACATTCACTCTTATTAATAACCCAGCGGCGAGTGAGCGATTATGATCGATGTATTCCCATTCATATCGGTAGCCGATTAATTCCCTACCGGTGACGCACGTGCCCTCGTCTGGGAACAATCCCAGCGATGGGAATTCTGTTACAACTAGTTTTGTTCACAAGTTATTATTTTATAAGTTAAGCCGTAGTAAAGAGAAAGTTAGGGTAAGAAGGGCAGAGTTTATGATTGGATTGTGTAACAAGTAGGCCTAGTATGAGCGCGCAAGCGAAAAAGTAGGTATTCGATTTTCGAATTGGAAATTTATGACTATCTTAAGGCATTTTGGTTTATTTTTGTATAAAAAGCACAATAAGTATAATACACTAGCTTCTACCCGCGACATTGTCCGCGTCAAAGTTGATTTCTCCATACAAACATTGGACCCCCTTTTCATCCCCTTAAGGGATGAATTAGCGGTCCTTTCTTAGCGGACGTCTACTAACTATAAACTACCTCCCTGTCAAATGTCATCTTTTTACGTCAAGCGGTTTTCGATATTTCGTAATGAGTGAGTGACCTTTTCTTTTTTATATTTAGACAGATAGAAGATTGATTAAATTTAAATGAAATAAAGCCAATTTAAACTTAATGTGCGTAACGATTGTTACAGATTGACAAGCCATTCGAATTTGAGTGTCGTACGCCCCGCGCGTTCGTGCGAGACCTTCCGTCAACTAGTTAGCGATGTCTATTACAACTATTTGATTGCGCTCTATAGTTATGATAATTGGATACAGTAGTAGGAATGCGTGACTGTTTCATTTCTTTGTCGTGTTGTTATATTATTCCTACTTTAGATGTATGTTTTAAATGTATACGAGTATCATCATCCATGTAATGTTCTTTAAAACAACTAACGGTTGTAAAAAGAATCTTAACAAAGCTGTAAGTTACATGTTTTTTACGTCAATGCGATCTTTTTTTTTCTGTAGGTACTATTCCTGGCAGCTTACTGGTTACGTACATATTTAAGGTTAAACTTGTTAAAGGCGAAATATTCGACAAATACGTCCCAAAACTATTTAAACTTACTTTTTAATTTTCGAACTAAACTGTAATTCGCCAATGACCTCTGTACCATGATATGCACTCGTAGCACTGTGTTCGGCATGCGTTCAGTTTCAAGAAAAAAATATTTCTCTAAAATAATTTTACAATATATTCACTTACAAGAGAAACAAAAGAAAATCTTAATAGTTAATTAATCATAACATAACATCACGCCTGTAATCCCGAAGGGTTAGGCAGAGGTGTACGCATTAGTACACCCACAATTCGCCAGTTATGTTTTTAATCGAGCGAGCCTATTGCCATCAACCGGGCACAAATCCAGACTCCAAGGCTGCTACTGAGAAATTCCTGATGGAAAAACCCAATAACACTTTGCCCGACCTGGGAATCGAACCCAAGACCTCATGCCCAGCAGACGCGCTTGCGACCACTAGACCAACGAGGCAGTCATTAATGGTTACATTGCTTAAAACGTAAAAGTTATTTTCTATTAATAATTTCTGTTCAATGTTACATAGATCGATGAGTATTAGTAACTCCGTAGGTACCGTCTTTTTCATGTTTACAAAACAGCCAAACACATAATACAGAAAATATAATGTAGTTAAGAGAGAACAGGAGCTTGCAATGTGATATTACAAGTGCACTACACAAATAAAACATGGTTTTCACAACCCGATGTTGCCATTGCATAAATAAAACTTTCTAAACTGTATAATAAATTCTACGCGGAACCCACTTCATCATTTTATATTAAAATACACAGAAAACACCGCTTTGACATGTTTTAGTAAAAACTTTCGCGGTAAACAGGGCTTTCACCTGCGAACGGAACGAACGAGCGAATGTAATGTGAACGAATGAACGACAACGAAGTGAAGTTAAAATATACGAGCGAATACGAGCTGCGCTTTCTGAAGGAGTTTGTGTGTCCGGGGTACAGAGAAACTACGATAACTTGGCGCACTCTTCCACAATTCAAAACTTTTGAAAGTATTTGAAAAAGTATTTACCAGACTCACAACGTATGTGTGCGTATTGAGACGGCTCTCGAAACAAAAACAAATAAGCGTGTCAATGTTGCTTGACTAGCGGAATCATTAATTACTCATGATTATTGAAATAGCTCGTGGCTAAGTAATAACAGCCTCACGGGTCGATCCGTCAGGTTAAGCTACGCTTGCCGGGGTTGGTCCGTGGATGGGTGACCATCTTTACACACAGAGACTCCTCCGTGCCTCGGAAAGCACGTTAAGCCGTTGGTCCCGTCTGTCATACGTGGATCTTTGACAGTCGTTACGGGTCGTCAGAAGCCCGAAAGTCTGACAACCAGTCTTACCTAGGGGTATCATATTACCCAGTTACTGGGTTGTGGAGGTCAGAATTGATAGGCAGTCGCTCCATGTAAAATACGGGTATTCAGCTGCATCCGGTTAGACTGGAAGCCGACCCCAACATAGTTGGGAAAAGGCTAGACAGATGATGATGATTATAGAAATAGTAATATGGAGGGGAGCGCCATGTTATAGTAGTTTATATCTAATTTTATTTAATGGGGTATGGCACTTGTTGACTTCTAATTAATGAGTTCATGTTTGAATCATTTTTAATGTATTGTATGTCTGTTTATGAGCAAATTTTTTTTTTTTATTATGAATGCGAAAGTAACTCGGTCTCTCTGTCTGTCTGTAACGCCTTCACGACTAAACCACTGATCTGATTTTGATGAAATTTGGTACGGGGTAAGTTTGAACCCCAAGGAAAGATATAGGCTACTTTTTATTCCGCGACTTCGTCTGCGTCCGCGACAGCCGACATTAATCCGGAAGAAGTCGCAGGGAAAAGCTAGTAAAATAATAATAACTCCGCACAGTCGGTCAACACAAAACAAATCACATTGAATTCCGTCCCAACTCTTTGTCTGCCCCCCGCGGCGCCACATCCGCTGACGTCATAATGAGCGTGACGTCAGCTCCGAGGCGCGTCCGCCGCCATATCCGGCGGATCTGTCCGTATTAGTGCTTTTGTAGTGTTTTATTATGAAGAGCGGAGTAGCCCGTGTCGGCGCAATATACTAGAAGAAGTGGACGGCTTTGTTCGCTTATGAGATACTTAATATTGTGTGTGACTGTACTTTGTTATGTAGTTTTATGAGGTTGGCCTTTTTGGGCGCAGATAAGTCATAAATTATAAGTCATAAGTCGTTTGTTTTGTAACAAAATACGTTGTGTAGAAAAATAGAAGATTTAAGAGATCGTTTGATCTCGAGCTTTTATTATTTTGATACATAACATCATGCTTGTAATCCTCGCAGGGTTAGGCAGAGGTGTAGGTACCTATTAGTACACCACAGCTATGTTTAAGTCCCATGTAATAGGGGGCGAGCCTATTGCTGTCAACCGGGCACAAATCCAGGCTCCGAAGCTGCAGACAGAGTTACTTTCGATATTAGTATGGATTTCTCTCGCATAAAACATTTAAAAATAATGAATTAATAACCAGATTTCATAAAAGCAGAAGGCAGACTATAATAAAAACGACTTGCTGGTCTGCGGCAGCGGCGCCTCGCCAACTGTATTCATTACAAAGTTTTCGAGGTACACATTGTTTTGTTTAGATCTAAAAATAGTTTACGTCATTCAAAAACATTAACAAAAACAATTTATGTAAGTTCATAATTTATTACAACCGTGTGACCAAAAACTAGTTTATTGTTCAAAATAACTTGTATTTAGGGTTCCACACCTAAAAGGCCATTACCGAGACCCTATTATTAAACCTACACTGTTTGTATGTCAGTCTGTCACAAGGCTTTATTTTTCGGACAGTTAAAAAGTATGGCAGTTGAAAATAGCACAGAATATATATGTGTAAAATGTACCGGGTTTGGTTGTTCCACGAAACCTTTGTAGTCGAGTTGATTGGTTGTCAAAATATTGTGAACGTGACAGAATAACTAAAATACAACAGGTAGGTAGTGTTGTAACTCCTGGTTGTGGGGTTACTGCTCGTACAATATACTATGATTGATACACATATTTTAGACTTCATATTTTGAATCAATTACTCATTTAAATACTAGCTTTTACCTGTGACTTCTTTCGGTAAATGTCTGTTTTCGTGGATGTAGACGAAGTCGAGGAATAAAAAGAAGCCTATGTCCCATCTTGGGATCAAACTTACCCCGTACCAAATTTCATGAAAATCGGTTCAGTGGTTTAGTCGTAAAACGTAATACACAGACAGACAGAGTTACTTCCATACCATCAGCCGAAGCCACTGTGTGATAAGTCCTTCTTATTTCAAATTTGCATTTATCTCATAAGCAAAAAGATGAACTTTTTCGACATACATACATACATGAACTCACGCCTTTTTCCCATGGGGGTAGGCAGAAACTACAGAACGCCACCTGCTACGATCCTTACATACTTCTTTCGCCTTATCTACGTTCATACATCTCGTCATACAAGCACGTCGGTTGCGAATACTCCGCACCTGACCTTTCTGAAGGACCTCACCAATAAGGTCAGTGTAGGTCTTCTTAGGGCGACTCCTCCCGGCGTTGCCACTCACCTCTGCCATATAAATACCTTTTGTCAATCGTCTTTTACTCATCCTCTCAACATGACCGAACCATCTAAGCATACCCTTTTCTATCTTTGTCACTACATCTTCTTTTAATCCGCAACGGTCCCGTATAACCTCATTCCTCACTCTATCGTGAACTTTTTCGAATGTTTTTGTATACGGCTCATCCAGCCAGACCATCTACAGTACCTATTGAATGTCCCTGATTTATCACGATAATCTTTTTAAAGCTGATTCTACAATACAGTTGAATTAAGATTAACAAAACGAGAACTTTTGAATTCAATAAATAGATAAAATTCAAAAACATCAAAAAATCGACGCAATAAGAATTTGCGTATCAAAATACTCAGTGCCGAGTGCGACACGACGGCCACAGATAAGGCAGGTCTCCAATTATATGAGAAAGTACTCTTGCGTCAAGTGCACTTGAGGCAAAAGGTTGGCCAAATATATTTGTCGAGTGCTCGCGCCGCAAACGTTGGCCAAATGTTTGAATATGGAACTTAACAAGGACTGTTTGTTGTGTCTGTGGTAAAAGGATGGAGAATTTGTTTATTTGTTGTCACTATTGTTGACAATGCTTTAGACTATGAACTAACTTGTGACGAAGTACCTACCTATATTAACTCTAACTATAACTGAGGACTTAAAGCAGCGGTGGTGGTGGTTTGGTGGTTTCTGGGCCGCGGAAAACTGGTTGTCTCTGAAAGAATTAGAAGTGGTCTGTTACGTCGTCATATAATATTATTAAATAACAATAAAGAAACTACATTGATAGCAGTTTTACAATAGACATTGGTGCCGATTTCCTTGTTCACAAACTAGACAAAATTTAGAGAATTGACATCTCTTACTAACATACAGCGAAAGGAAAGGACGGTGACATTCCGTGACATTAAAGAACTAAGTTAGCGATGTCAAATTAATTTTGCCTTGAACTTCTCCGTATTTTTAATCCACACGTTTTAAGATGACAACTATAACTGTATGGATGTGTCAGATGGACTAAATTTGACAGCTCTTATTTACATTAGTCTCTTTCTTATTTTATTGGACAGAAAAAGATGGAAATTGTCTAATTTTAGTTTAGTTTGTGACCAAGGGAATCGGCACCATTGTTGCACTGAACCAAGGATTTAGCAGATGGTAAATATTTCATAATAATTCACAAAAAAAAAACGCAAAAAGTATTATAATTAATTATACTCTTGGATTCAAATAATTGTATACAAGTTTTAATTTTCGTACAGGCTTAACAATAATCACATTCAAAAGTTAGAGTTCGTGGTCCATGGCAAGAATTTCTTTTTTTTTTTGTCATGTTTCTCAACACTAAAAGTTTAAGAATCACAGATTTAGAGGGAAGGCATTTGAGGATAAAATATCTCGACCTAAAATAGACGCGTAGAGTATTACTCGCTACGATATTCTGCTACGCACTACGGTCTACGGCGTAGTCGCTACGGCGCCACGTTTGTTATCAGAAAAAGCTTCTAAGATCCAAAGTTTGATTCTTCAGTGTCGAGTCTTCGTAACTAGTCCGTAAATAAAGTTGCAGTGTTAAAACATGTGAATATAATATGGTATAAAAATGATGTTGCATGTTCAGGTAAAATATGATACCTATGGCATGCAAAAATGTTAAAAGTGTAGTCAAATCTTTATGTGAAATTAATGTTGCAATATGTAAGGTGATAACATAAATAAATAAATATCTTGGGACAACTCACACACGGCTATCTGATCCCAAGCTAAGCAGAGCTTGTGTTATGGTAACCAGACAACTGATAAACATACTTATATAATTTATAAATACATACATATTATAGATAAATCACACCCAGACACAGAACTAACAATCATGCTCATCACACAAAGTTTGTCCTGGGTGGGAATCGAACCCACGACCTTCGGCTTAGCAGTCAGGGCCGCTAACCACTAGACCAATAGGCCCGTCACACACACATTTGCTATCTTAATCCGAAGGATTTTGACGAAAATAAATATTAATTCTTTGTCTTATATGTTCATAAAATTCTTCTGTTTGATAATGTGAACGACGCAATATTTTTTATTGTGAACTTGGAAGCATTGACATTAATTATGTGGTGTTACGCGATTAGATTGCTGGATTACCCAGCCCGTCCACCACAGCTTATAACTGGTATGAATAACTGTATTTTTAAGGTAATTTACAAAAATAAATATGTTATCTCACAAAAAATGTCATTAATACAATTGAGTATGGAATAACTTACATGCACCATTAGAGTGCTAATACTGGTCCATTAGAAGGTCGCGTAATGTTGGACGTGGCATTACCCGCGGGTACCCTTATGTGCAAGGGTAATATATAAATTAATCTTCTTTTTAAATATGAATAAGCAATAACTATCATTACAATAACACTATTAATATTAATTTCAGTTTAAAATAAGTCATTTGAAATACTGACTAAGTGATATGAGTTTGGACTGCCTCATTGGTCTAGTGGTCGCAAGCGCGACTGCCTTGCATGAGGTCTTGGGTTCGATTCCCAGGTCGGGCAAAGTGCTATTGGGGTTTTCATCAGGAATTTCTCAGTAGCAGCCTCGGAGTCTGGATTTGTGCCCGGTTGATGGCAATAGGCTCGCCTCCTATTACATGGGACTAAAAACATAACTGGCGAAATGTGGGTGTACTAATGGATACGCCTCTGCCTAACCCTTCGGGGATTACAGGCGTGATGTTATGTTATGATATGATTTTGCAGTTTATTTTTCTATTTTCATACAAACAGGTTTAAAATTTCTTCAATCCATAATAATATTACAAATACGACAGTATCTCTGTCTCTCTGTAACGCTTTCACGATTAAACTACAGAACTAGGTGGTGCTGATCCATGCGTCATGCTCGTGAACGAGTGCTGTCAGTTGGGATTGGTCATCTCTTAACTGCTATGGCTTACATCTTTATTTTTATTATTTTTTACTACTGTTTGATATTTATCTTCATTGTTTTCAAATGTAGAATCAACAAGAATATGTAACCAGGATTTTGTAAAAACCTAATTTAAAAGAGTGCCGTGGAGTTTCTTGCTCGTTTTTCTCCATAGAGGCCTACATCCGTTTTGGAACGAGCAACTAGCTTCAACTTTCGGACTAACTGACTGACTCTTTGACAATTCAAAAGTGCCTGTAAATGGTCTAATTGAAATAAATGTTTTGAATTTTGACTTTTTTGAACCGATTTTGATGAAATTTGGTACAGGGTAAGTTTGTACCTTAAGAAAGAACATTGGCTACTTTTTTCCGCGATTTCCTCTGCGTCAGCTACAACCGACATTTAAGCGGATGAAGTCGCGGGTAAAAGAAAGTTTTTATTTCAGTTGTTTTACGTGGGTAAGACAAGGCATTACATCCATTCTTTCGACTAAATACTCTATAGACTGCAAGACTTTATAGAAATCGGTTTAGTGCGGCGACCCTTTGAACGCAAAGCTCAATTCAAAGAAATAACGAAACCCAACATATCCACCAAATACGATTGTTACAGCCGCAGATAAGCCGCCAGTTAACCCTGCCACCGCTACCGTGCGCTACCCTTTACCCTACCCGGCTGGGACCACGGAGGAGTTGGAAATGGTGTGGCAATGTTTGATAGGGATTGGCATACTTTGACAAAACTACTTACTAATAGCGACTTAGTAAGTTGTTAGTGATGGATATTTTTGATATAGACGCAAGAAATATAAAAAAAAACACGTTATCAAATTCTATATTTTTTTTGGAATTTATCATGTGTTTTGAAAGCAATAGTCAGCGACAAACATTGGCGATTTTTTTCGCACGACTTAGAAAAAAGGAGAACTGTCATATTTTGACAAAACTACCTAATAAAAACGACTTAGTATGTCGTTATGATGGGTATTATTTATAGACACGCAATATAGATATAAAAAAAAACAGTCCTAACCAATTTTTTAATCTTTTTAAAATCATACATGTGGGATTTTAAAATGTGTACTTAGTAGTTAGAATAATAATAAGCGAGACGACATATGTGTGTTAGAGAGAGGAAGGATGGAAGGGGAAAAGGGAAGATGGCGATAACCGAAGAACCGATAACGTGTACTCTGTATAATTTTAAATTAATAAAAGTCTTAAATAGTGAAACTGCTATTATTTCACCGCCTCAGACCTACATACATTTATTCGAATATAAGATGTGTTTTCAAAGTAAAACAAGCAATAGTCGGTTATAATCATTGGTGAATATTTTTTGCGCGACTTGGATTTGTGTTTGATCAAATATCATGCTTGTTAGTACTCCATTTACTAGCTCCTCCACGTACGTAGACCCTTCTTCGGTAACGTTTTCCACAACATTGTGATAAGCGAACACACAGGCACGTGCAGGACGTGACGCAGAGCTTCCTTCGACGTATTTAACCCTTTTTTATTTACAAAAAGCTCACGAGATTTTTGTGGAAAAATATAACTGCCTGTATATTATAACGCTTCTTTTCTTTAAAGTGGTAGGCAGGGATCAGTACATTAAGAATGTAAAAAGCCATTGAACGAAGTTAAAAGTGACATGCTGTTCCCATCATTGTGATATGATTTTTGTTTTTGACTGTTTTGCTGGAAACCTTCTGGTAATGGAGAAGTTAAAGGTAAAAGTTCCCTTTATCTTCTCCATTACCAGAAGGTTCCCCTTACACTAAACTTTAAATACTCCTACGACCGCTGTACCGGTGCATGCATCTGAAAGCACAATGTTTAGCGTGCGTTACATTGCGCATTGCCATTAAAAAATGTCAATCTATTGCTTTGTGAGATTGCTACCCCTATTATGACCGCTACCGTACCTTTGTGCCAGGAGACTAGTCTGTGTGTTACAGACTATAACCATTAATCGGGCACATAATCTAAACTCATGGCTATTACTAAAGCATGCCTGCCGGACCAGAGGATCGAACTGACCTAGCAAAACGAAACCTCAGCAGATCTTGCAACAACTAAACCAACGACGCATAACAGCTTTAATTGAAACACAAAAGGATCTCTCGTGTTGTGAGAATAATTTTCATCCAGTGTCTCGTGGAGCGGAACTCCTCGCCTGAGATGTGCTCTGACTATTGAGAGCTGATCACTCGAGTGTTTGGTACAGCGTTGCTAGGCAACGGGAGCCTTTGTTGAGATTTAGAATAGAGAACGCTTCGATGAAAACTAATCAAGTTTCAGCTCTTGTGATATTGTAAAGACAGCCTGCTACATTGTTGGTATTTCAATATTCATTGTGTACTTTTTTAATATTTATTTAATATTATATAATCTTAAATATTTTTTGAGTATTGACATGATATGAACTGATGGATGAAGTTATGACTGAAGAAATGACTACGTGTGTATTGTCGGTAACAGAGAGCACTCAGAATATAAATAATAATACCTAATCATCAGGTGAGGTCCTTCAGAAAGGTCAGGTGCGGAGTACTCGTAACCGGCGTGCTTGTATGACGAAATGTATGAATGTGGACGAAGCGAAAAGAGTATGAAGGGATCGTAGCAGGTGGCGTTCTGGGATTTCCGCTTACCACCATGGAAAAAAGGCGTGACTTTATATATGTTTGTATAATACTAGTTTGTTATTGTTCCTGCATAGACCAAAGGCTTCTTCACATACAGCTAGAGAAGCATTAAGCACCACCCTTCCTAAAAACATTTTGTACACCTCATAATCAAAGTGCAGACTGACCTTTAGCATTCACCACGTATGTCACCTCGCTGATCTATGTCGCAGAGGTCATCGTAGGTCAAAACTGTCGCCATTACTGGAACTGGGTCAAGTGACCTGTCTGCGCCGCTTTGAACCTCGTCATGCTCTGATTAGCAGGAATGTTTATCAATACTTTGTATACAAGACAAGACAGCAATAGGCAGAAGTTGGTTCTGTGTTGAATGGAGGTATCAGTATACTTGTAGTCGTGAAAGATTTCTTTTCAATCTGTTGTTTGTTTCTGACATTCTATTTTATACTGACTGCCCCATTGGTCTGGTGCTCGCAAAACGCTTGTGAGTTAAATCGGAGAAAATACAAAACAGTCACGTAGGAAAGGTTAACTAATGTATATCAATCTCGGAGTCGCACTCCGCGCACGAGTAATGCGTTCCGTTCCGCTCCCCGCACCGCGACCCCGCGACCCCAAGCTAACTGATTGACGCCTCATTTGCTTGAAATGCTTTAGAAGTTTAAATGATTTGGGGTAGTGTGTAAGGTCGCCTAAAAATAAAAATATATACGCGGGGAATTGATCATTCCTTAGTAAAAATATTAACACGAATATCTATCTTGATTTTGGTGTTAAGGCGCCCGTTTTGATGCATTAGGCGGTGAGCTCGATACCGGGCAAGTACCGCTTATAATCACCTATAGTCCCCGAAGGGTAAGGCAGTGGTGTACACATTAGTACACCTACATTTTGCCAGATATGTTTTAGTCCCATGTAATAGAGATATGCTTATATCGTCTCTGTATTTGAAGAGGCCTTTGCCCTGCAATGGGACGAAAAATAGACGTGGTAGCAATCATGGATGTTTCTCCGAGCGAGAGGTAAAGTAAAAACGACTCAACAATACCACTATTTAATTTAAAAAAACACCATCACATAATAGTTTATTTCTACTAAAGTGGTCGTTTTTTTTACAATAAAAAAGAAGATGAGGCAGCCGGATGAATGGCAGTAGAATGAGATAGAAAGGGGGTGAAGTGTCAGTAGAATAGCCGACTGAGTGATAATGACGTTACCGCGACACTCAACAGGTTCGTGCAGAAGGACGGCTCCGAAAAACAAACGGAACGAACGCACATACACACGTACTTACATATGGAAATAAACACAAACACACTACTCAAACAGATACTAGCACATCATGCAGACTTTTTTCTTTAGCTTTTTTCTTGAACTAAGCCCTACCGCGTTCCTCCTACTTCTTTTGGCGGGGGCACGGGTGTCACTCTAAGGATTCTTCCGCACTCCGGCAGATACCATACAGGCTATCACAAGTCCGCAAAGTATAAGTGACGAAAATTCGATGGAAAAATTGAAAATATTCTTAGGCTTTATTCATATCAACGGTTGATAGGTACTTATTATGGTTGACATGTAAAATTTAAACAAAATGCTATACGACGTAATTTCAATTCGAAAATCAATTTTCAATTATTGTCAGCGTGCTCATGCTCGGCGCTGTGGTCACAACGTACGTGCGGGGTGTCAGTGTGTGGGTGTGTTGTAGCTCGCTTCATGGCGCTGACCTTCTGTATAATCTATGTTGTGGCCGCAGTAGGTATTATTACCTCTTAATAGATGTTTTAATCATATTTATGGTTATTTTATTGGGTGCCGCCTTTCATTCGAGGATTCGTTACGTTTTTATTGCTTTTTGATGTAATAAAGATTATTTTCAGTAAATGTCAGCCGTGAAATTTATTTTACGTGTAGGCTGATGTCTTTTTTTAGCTTCAGTTGTTTCAAAGGACGGGCGGAACCTTTCATATTTTATTGTAACGTTGACCGGTTCTCATTGAAAAACAAGATTCAAATAACATTGCTCCAGATTGCTCAGTCGCACAATTATAATCATTTCTCCGGACCGTTTGTCTTGTACATAACAATTAACTGCGCAATTCTGTCACCGGAGAATAAACGGCTGTTTTAATTGCCCCGTAAGAGCACTTGTGTGAGCCGCTGAGGTGCTCTCACGCGCATAAGTTTGATTGCGTTTGTGAAACTACTTACGGAGCTTTTAAGAAATGAGCAGATGCTTAGAAGTTTTTAGTGAGCAGAAAAAAAGTTGAGCTAAAATTATCTAGGCATTACGAAAACGTAAAAAAATATGACGAATGTAATTTGTGCAGAAAAGTTTTTTTGGGTTCAAAATTTTCATACAAATAAATAACATTAAAGTGTCTATTTGTACTGTCAGTCTACCAGCTTTTAACAACATAACTATGAACTAATTAAAACTTTTGTCTGTTTGTCTCTTTATTCCGGTTAATCTCTCAACACTAGTAATTGTCAGAAAAAGATTAAATAGGTAATAATAAGTTTATTTCAGACTTCAGTCCATAGTTTTGTTAGTATTCTTTTAATGTTAGTAACAGTAGTGCTTAAGCAAATAAGTTAGTATTGTTAGTATTTGTATTTTATTCATTTATTTATATTTTTTATATTTATGACTGTTCCACCCCAGTGTCTCTGAAAGGGGCAAGGGGTAGGCGCAGAGGCATTAAAAGTTACGCTCAAAAAAACCTCGTGATATCCGACATTAAATCGCGAGCGAAGTCGCGGGTAGCAGCTAGTATATTATATAAGTAACATTATCCTCACTGTATCATTCCACTACTCCGGCCAAAAGAAAGAATAGTCCAAAATTTAACCTCACACAAGCTTGACCTTCCTATTTTTAACTAAAAGTTATACTGCGTGTAGTTTAACGGCCACGTGTATTCCAAATCTTAGTCAGAGGTCACGGGAGGTCATGCCTCGTTCAGTAAGTGGGTCAAGTGGCTGTCTGCGTCTGGACCACAGCTGAGCTCTCTATCCGAATCAATACTAGGGGGATCAGCGTGGAGTTGTTGATGGCAGACAGCTGGGTAATGGTGGATGGGGAGTTGGGTTATGTTCGATCAAGTTGCAGTAGTCGAATGGTTATGGCACTATACATTACATCACGCCTGTAATCCCCAAAGGGTTAATCAGAAGTGTACTCATTATTACATCCACATTCCGCCAATTATGTTTTAAGTACCATGTAATTGGGGGCGGGCCTCAGAGGCTGCTACTGAGAAATTGCTGATGGAAAACTCCAATAACACGTTTCCCGACCTGACAATCGAACCCAAGACCTCACGCTCAACAGAATAGTAGCATTTATAATAGTAGTAAGATAATAACAATATACCTAATAATATTAATATTTCATCTACACTAATATTATAAAGAGGAAAATTTTGTATTTTTGTTTGTTTGTTTGTAATGGAACTCAAAAACTACTGGAACGATTTTAAAAATTCTTTCACCAATAGAAAGCTAAATTATCTGCGAGTAACATAGGCTATGTCTTATTTTATTATACAAAAGCTAGTTAGTAATAAATCGTTATCTTAAATGTTCCCTGCCGCAACGCAAACAAAACCCGGAAACGAATCGCTTACTTACGGACTTAAAGGGTAATGATTAAATACGGTTGCCAGCACCCAGCTCTTATCTATAGGCACGCGGCGCAGCGTCTTCTGGCTACAGATTAGTATGGTTAAGCTTGTAAGGTTTATGGGGCATCCACAGTGCACAGAGTTCCTCTTATCTTCATATCCCCTTGACGTAATCCCCTCGCTCTTTACGACGCCTTGAGGAGGCGGGGTGACCTTTTCGGGGATGGGAACTGCTCTTGCATGGGCTATTGAGGACATTACTGATTACCTCGTAAGTTTAGTAGTTGTGGCTGTTGAGTATGGGAATGTTAGTTTCATCAACTGAACGAACAATAAGTGGCGAGGACCTCATACAACTTAATTCAACTAGAAATAAACATAACATACATAACATCACGCCTGTAATCCCCGAAGGGTTAAGCAGAGGTGTACCCATTAGTACACCCACATTTCGCCAGTAGAAATAAAATATGTTATAAATATTTTTCCAAAATACTATGATCTGTAACCATACCTATGTTTTGATACAAAATAAATGATTGATTGATTTATTGATTGATTGAGAATATCGCCTTCTCTTATGCCATTAACATACGGTACAGAGTCCTAAACAAAAAAATTAAAAAAGAAAATTGTTTAATGAAAATAGAATAATATTCATTTAATTGATTACCATAATAAACTGAGTTCGATTATAAATCCTCTTAGGGCACAACAACATAGTAGGTACCTATAAACCTAAAATTAAATAACAATTTCCATTAATTTTATTTATAATATAAAGTTATAAATTACCTAATATTATTTATAGTTATTGAGATCAGATATATAGAAACGAAGAACAAAGAATACAAAAGAATAATGTAATAAGTACTAAATGATCAAGTCCATATAAAACCATATAATGGTTATCTTCTAAATCCGCAGCAATTACACGGCTATCACTGGCAACATTCCAGCGTTTCCCAAAGTGATGATAAATCGTGCGAGGCCGTTGACCCCGCATCGATCCCCTTAACTGGGTCACTCGGCTGAGCGCAGCGCGTCTATAGGCGCCACTAGGAAGTTGATACAGAAGGACGAGTTTGGACAAGGTTTGAAAAAGAATAAAGACGTTTTTGAAAAACAAAATATATTGATAATTCTATCTGTACATATAAAATGTTTTGTTTTAAATGACAGATCAACGCACAGCCTAAACTGCTTATCGTAGAGACCTGAAACTGGGAGGGTGTGTTCTTTGAATGGATGGAACGGAGGGGTCCAAACTTTGTTTGGAGAAATCAACTTTAAAGCGGACGAAGCCGCGGCCAGAAGCTAGTAGAATATATTTTCCAGGCACATAAACTTCTCTATTTACATATTTCACTTAACGCCTGTGTATATTATCAGGTTAGAGAGAATCTTCAGAAACTTCTTTCTCATTTCATTGTTTATCAAAATCTCAAGAATACAAAGCTCAACTAAAAACTAATTCAAGCATCCTGCCTACAGCGGTCGCAGTTACAACTATAGTACTACTAGACCAAAGAGCGAATTTGTCTGTATAAGCCTTTTATTATAAACCGTTCTAGTCTCTATGAAACAAAACGGTGAACAATCAAATCAATATACGTTTCATCGCACGAGTAACCTTAATTTAATCCTATTTTGACCTACTTTCGAAGATTTGTACAACTTTTATCAAAGGTACCCAAGGTCTTGCTTCTTCATAATGTCAAATTGTCGTTGATAGTCCAAAAAAGTAGATATAAAAGTGTGATAGTAAAAAGTAAAGATATAAAAGCACTAGGTCACTCATCACGAAATATCGAATACTGCTTAACTGATAAAGATGAAATTTAGCAGGAAGGTTATTAGAGTAGTAGAGAGACGTCTCGGCGAGAAAGGTTATTTCAAATTCAACCACAAAAGAGATGAAAAGGTGCAATGTTAGTAAGGAGAAAAAAGATTAGATCACTAATAACTGACTATGAGGCATGGGCTGGTATAAATCATGAAATGACTCCTTCCGCCAAGGGTGGGGCGGAAGGGACTGTCAGACTTTTACCGACTACAAAACCACCCAGTTCCTTCTGTAGCCCTTTGCGTTCCGAGGCCACGGAATGTCCCGCGACCCCAGTGTCAATGAGGCCTTAAGTGATATCTGCGTAAGTATAGGGCTGAATTGAACTATTAATGACGAAATGTCATTGTATTTACCTACTGCACTTTCTTACCGCGTGACTCTATGTTATAGGACAGCGCAGCGCGCACGGGATGTCACCATATTACTTGTTGATATTGTCTGGATACCACGTCTTTAATTAAACTGCTAAATTGAATGTTCGTCTTATGAAACGTTCGTAATAACCTTTCTTTTATTTATTGTCACTATTTTATTAATATATATTTTTATTACACATCTAAGGATTATCGTATTCTCTGTTCGTTCCCTTTGAGTAACTTTGACTTATCAAAATTGGTTTACGTACTGTAGCGACCTCAAGACGTGGAATCACTACTTGTATGAGGAGCAAACATTCTACTATGATTGAAACACTTATTTGTGTTTACGAGTTCGTATTTATTCAATAAATAGACTATGTTATTAAATAACTAAATCTTATCTGACAGCCGTAGTTACAATGTTTCGAGTCCTTTATATTCTAATATATTATAGTGTCCCACCCTTTTGTGCACTCTATGGCGATTAACAAACGGCACCGCGCACCGCCACGGTTGGCGGTGAAGCGGATCTCATGTCGCATTGGCCTCTAAGAAATCCGTTGATTCCTGACGCACGTGCAATCCGCTTTACCGCCACCGCCCTCCGCGGCGGTGCGCGGTGCCGTGTGTTAATCGCCTACCCAAAAGCCAATCCACAGATGAGATGCAACATCGTTATACTTGCAGTTCCACTTTAAAAATCGAGGCCCAGTGAGCAAGCAGTTTGGCACCGCGTGGCAGCCTGTACTGGTCAATGCTAACAAGTATTGATTTTCCGTGTACGACGAGCTTCCTTTGACTCTAATGCTATTTTTAGTCTATCGTAATAAAAATCTATGGTTCCGCGACCACATGCTCGTCAAGGGTACCTACATAGTAGCCTTGATTATATAAACTGGAAACACTGCACTGTCGAAAACCGGTTTGTGATCTAAAAAAGTGACTTATTTAATAACATCGTAAAATCGTTTTTTATTTAAATGAATATCAAATTACGTGACTCCGGTTTCATTGTCAGGGTTATTGTACAATGTGTTATTAGGCAAGTACTTACAATACGAGGTGTAAAAAATCACACACCCGTTAATTACGCATATTTAACTAAGTAAGGCGATTGGCGAACTGGCCCGCATCACGCATAACGCGTAGTCCAACACACAGAAAACGCGTTCACGCACGCCTGCGCGTGGCCATAGCATGACTGTACTGCAGCCCGCGCATTTGTGAGGGAAATCTGCACGATGATGCAGATCGCAACCGCACAGGTGGCTCCGTCGCCACGCACACCGCGGCGCGCGGCGTGGCGCGGGGCTATGTGCGATCGCTTAACGTTGAGTAAACATTACTGCTGGAGAATTACTTTGTTTGTGAAGAATTTGCTAGAAAAGTGAACGAAACTGTTTATTAATATGATAGTGCGCAATAGAACGCGCGCAATATATTATGCTCATAGATACATGCAGCAGTACAGGGGTTGTTGTTGTAAAGAACGTTTTTGTAAAGTTTTTGTAAAGAAACGTAAAAGAAGAATTGGAAATTTGACCTTCAAAATTTCAGTAACCCGCACTGCCGACTTTACGAAAAGTGCAAAAACTAGGTTAAACCTGATTTCGATAAAAACGCAGCTAAAGATTTTATTTTTGTTTTGTTTATATATCCATCACTATACAAGCTCAGCAGTCGCGCTTTGCGACCACACCAGCGAGGCAGACTGTCTTTAATATTTGTTCAGATAAACTGTTTTTACAAGTTTTTATTTAGCTTGCACTGTTCGTAAGTTGCCCCTCCAAATTTTGCAAAACATTTTTTGACCACTTGTTGGTATCCGATTGAGCTGAAATTTTGCATACACCTTTAGCTCTGATGACAATACAATGTCCAATACTGTAATAATTATATATTAAAACGTGTTTAAAAATATATATAGTTATTTAAGATATTCTTTTGATTTGGCTAATATATGTATATGTCACCGGAAAATAACAAGATCCGTAAGTTTATCAATTTACTAGGAAGTTTATAAACTTTCGTAAGATTCTAAACGGGAGATAAATTGTAATAATTTACGTCCACATTTTCGTAAATTGATAAACTTACTGAACTCACTCGTAAAATAATAAGTAAGCAGTAACCAAACGCTACGCGCGATCTGATTGGTTGGCTGTCACGTGTCACTTCTCCTTCCTCGCGGCCGCCATTGCTGGCCACGGAAAATAAACTTATATAATTTTTACTTATTTTTACATAACATAACATAACATCACGCCTGTAATCCGCGAAGGGTTAGGCAGAGGTGTACCCATTGGTACACCCACATTTCGCCAGTTATGTTTAAGTTCCATGTAATAGGGGGCGAGCCTATTGCCATTAACCGGGCACAAATCCAGACTCCGAAGCTGCTACTGAGAAATTCCTGATGGAAAAACCCAATAACACTTTGCCCGACCTGGGAATCGAACCCAAGACCTCATGCTCAGCAGTTGCGCTTTGCGACCACTAGACCAACGAGGCAGACTTATTTTTACTATATGTTTTTTAAGTCATGTTAAGACTGAATTGAATAATTACGGACGAGTTACTAATTATTGAATTATTTAACTACGACTGAGTAGGTATGTATGACACGGACGTTAAAGCCATAATTCTTTTAGTTTTTTTGCAAAAACTGGTATGTTTTATATTTTTTTGATAATAAATGCCTTTCGTATTACACGATCTCTGTCGTTTCATTTAAATAGAGCAAAGTAGTGTTCATTTTGTATTTTAGCAAGTAACTGTTAAATAGCTTATTGAAACTGATAATATAAAACTCAACTCACTACATCCGTGCCAGAGAGGAACCAGGCATTGTTGCTTCCAATTTATAGTTTGTCAAGTCTGATTATTCTAAAGTCTATGGACACAAGCATTGCCACTATGAACATTGACCAATCAGAGAGCAGTGTGTTACTTTACGTATTTCAAAGATCGTATATTTAAAAGAGTTTCTGTGATTGGTCGAACCATATAAAATCTTACGAATAGATATTCGTTAGTTTATAAATTTACCGTATCACGTCGGAAATTGATAAATTTACGAAAATGTGGACGTAAAATATTACAATTTATCTCCCGTTTAGAATCTTACGAAAGTTTATAAACTTCCTAGTAAATTGATAAACTTACGGATCTTGTTATTTTCCGGTGACATATACATTATTTACAAGCTTAATAATAAAAATAAAATAAAAAAGAGATCAGAAAAAAAAGACTAACTACTACTACTACTAACTACTACTAACTGGCGAAATGTGGGTGTACTAATGGGTACACCTCTGCCTAACCCTTCGGGGATTACAGGCGTGATGTTATGTTATGTATATAAAAAAAAGAACTGTTGATTAATTACTTACTAATATTAAAGTAACGCGTACAAAGTATCATCAGATCAATGAATACCTAACTTAGTCAATATTTATCTTCTAAGAATAAGCATAAGTAAACAACTCAAACATTATTATGGTAATTTTGTTGCTAATTAATGTTGGCATAATAACGCAATGTTATAAAAACATTATTCGCATGAGAGTATAGGGAAACATTTAAAACATGTTTGAGTTTATATTTGGACATAATTTGGGTATAACTTTGTTATACCTACTTACGAGTACCTACCTACCTAATGAATTAATCAGGTTCTTTTATTTTTTAAATGTTGCCCCGTACTAGGAATATCTCCTGCATCGTGGGTGTGTTTACAAACATACAAACTCACATAGGAATACACAAACAGCCACGTCAGCCTCTTCCACGTATGTGTCGGTTATCGCGGACGCAGACCAAGTCACGGAATAAACAGTAGCTTATGTCCTTTCTTGGGGTTCAAACTTACCCCTTACTAAATTTCATCAAAATCGGTTCCGTGGTTTAGTCGGGAAAGCGTAACAGACGGACAGACAGAGTTACTTTCGCATTTATAATATTAGTATGGATTCTTATTATTTAAAATACTAGCTTTCGCCCGCGACTACGTCCGCGTAGAACTTGTTTATATCGTACTTGCATACAAACTTCCATCCCCCTTTTCACCGCCTTAGAGGATGATTTCCGGGATAAAAACTATTATATGTCCTTCCCTGAGTCTTAAACGATCTCCATGCCAAATTTCATCAAAATCGATTCAGCGATTTATGCGTGGAGAGGTAACAGACAGACAAAACTTTCGCATTTGCAATATTAGTATGGATTACATAATAGTATTGTATATCCGTGCGTAGGTAAAATGCTATCGTAACATTGTCACAGTTTACGTTCATTAAAATATAACAAAACACGACTAACCTTGAAATGTTTTGGTAATAAAACAACATATAATTGATTGATATAGAAATAATTATGTAGGTGTCATACGACCATGCTGTTTGTTTGTCAACAAGACTTTAATAAAATTAATACATTTCCTGGTTGTAAGTAAAGTAGGTATTACTGTGGCGACCTTCCTTACGTGATGATTATATGTTATCACATGATAGGATCAAAACCTTCAATCTTTTTTCTTATCTACCTAAATACGAGTAGGCAGTAACATGACATCATAGTTCTACCAAAGCGGTTCAACCCACAACCTCTCTTTAATTACAGTTCAATATGGCAAATGTGTTCCTTATGAACTCAGGCTTAAAATAGTTTCAAAATAATAATAATCTCGGACTGCCTCGTTGGTCTAGTGGTCGCAAGCGCGGCTGCTTTGCATGAGGTCTTGGGTTCGATTTCCAGGTTGGGCAAAGTGTTATTGGGTTTTTCCATCAGGAATTTCTCAGTAGCAGCCTTGGAGTCTGGATTTGTGCTCGGTTGATGGCAATAGGCTCGCCCCCTATTACATAGGACTAAAAACATAACTGGCGAAATATGGGTGTACTAATGGGTACACCTCTGCCTTACCCTTCGAAGATTACAGGCGTGATGTTATGTTATGTAATAATAATAATCAACAACATAATCATCAACCAGGCACAAATCTAGACTCCAAGGCTGCTACTGAGAAATTCTTGACAGAAAAACCCCAATAACACTTGCCTGACTTGGATATCGATGCCAAAGATGTCTTATATAAATAGTCAACAAATATTTTAAATACGTTAAATTCTTCGAAAATCTTGATGTGGCTTAGCTTGTTTTGGCAGAAAGAACAGATGATGTAAGCTTCCTTTACTGAAATGAAAATTATTTTACTTTGTGCAGAATGTTTACAGACATAGGAAATAAGATAGCCTAAAAAAAACAACAATAAAAAATAAAAAAAATAAATGGCTTAAAAAAAAAACTATCGCATCGCTGTCCATTTTATTTAAATATATACATTTATTAAAATAAAAAAAAGTATTCCGCCTTCATGCAAGCGAGATAATTATTTTGTAATTACGTCATAATTTTTATCATTAAGTATTTATCTGTAGTCCACAGTATAGATAACAATTAAAGAAAACCATTTACCTACGTTATTATAATTTAGCTATGTAATGTAATACTCTGTACCTAGTAGTGTGTACGATTATCTAGAATTTATACCTGTAGGTAGGTACTGTCGACGTCATAGCAATTTCTCAGACTGGCCTCGTCCCGCATGCATACGTACTGGTATTAAAAGGACAATTAATAAAAACAAAATGATTTACAGTCAATTATGAGTATAAGGACTAGCTCCCACGTCAAAGTTTATATATTACGAAATCGCTGGAACTATAGATCTATGTATTTTCCTATTCCCTAAATGAGTACACAAAAATTACATGACTTGAATTTTTTTTTATGTTAGTAGAAATATTGTAGAAGACCACACTACCGATTTGCAATAAATAAATAAAAAATAATATTGTCCCACGGAACCGTAATTTTTTTCGGAATATTTAGTAGCCTATGTGCTATTGTAGATCTATCTCTGTGCCGAACTACATCCAGATCCGATCAGCCGATCTCGCATAATTGATTTACAAACATCAATCTATTCAAACTACCGCATTTATGATAATAATAATTTATTTAAATAAAAACCTTTACAAAAGGTGTACATTTAGTCAACAGTAATAAGATTTTCCATACAATTATAGTGCCTAAAAATAAATTAAAACTAGGATAATATTATTAAAGGTGAAAAAATGATGGTTCGGAATTGAATGTTTGAATTGCAATTTGCCGATCTAGGTTGATTTAAACCTGTGCTTCAGGCCATCACTTTATAATCCAAATAAATACTTTGCGAGAGTAGAGTATAAAAATAAATATAAATACGAGAAGAAGCTTAATGTTAGATTAATATCTAAAAGTAACACTATGTAATTATACAAAAGTAATCAATTACGAAGGTATCAAATATCGTCATGCCAAATAAAGTAGTAAGAAGCAAGATTATAAAAATAAAGCCTTGATTGTCAATCAGCGATATCCAAGACTGATTTAATTACTATATTACCAACATTGACAAATAATTTACACACAACCAGGAAACAAATATTTCAGTTACCAAGCTGACAAAAAAAAACTACTTATAGTTTTTATGACTTAGTATAATATAATAAGCATTGTGATATTTTATTTTATATTGTATTGTATTTAAATATAAGTCATGGGTGGCTGATGCTGAAATGATGATTAAATTAAATCATAACTACTGATATAAATGTTATGTAAATTAATTAAAACATATGAAGCGTCCTTGTGCTATTTTGTAAAAATCTTCCTGGAAAACTTAGATGAACTTCTGAGAAGCGAGTTGATTGTACGCCTTCACTATTTACCCTAGTCGTATCAAAAATATCGTTTTTGCAATCATATGCAAACGTGTATAGACAGCAACATTCTAAAGCAATTTCCTCTTCTTTCTTCTCTATCGTGTGGGCAGTAAGGTCTTACGACCCCACACACCCTAGTGTCAGAGTTTCTAAACCGCCTCAAGGGCCTCTGACTTGTTTGAGTGGAACAGTAAGTCCAGGTTTCCTCACGATGTTTTTCTTCACCGATGCCGGTGATGTCCAAGATAAACTTCAGAAAGTATATGAATGGAAAAATTCATATTGGTACTTGCCCGGATTTGAAACCACAACCTCATGCATGAGAGGCGGGCGCCTTAACCACTGGGCCATCACGACATTTTACATTTTTTTTTTTAATATCCTCTTAAAGGATTGATTAAAATGTTATAGTGTTACAAAAATCATGTATTCGACACCATCATACTTACTACTATGAAGTAGTTCTAGTTTTAAATGTTGCAATTATTCATTAACGAAACAATCGCTTTAGTTTTTTGCTAAGTGTAAACTTGTTTATGCTCGTGACTGTCCATAAATAGATTTAAATCATTTTAAGTAACTGTACGTTATTAGGTTTTTTTTGCTAAAGTAAATTACAGGCAAACACACCGGATACCCCAATAGTTACTTATATGTATATCTTCAGCGATAAATTGTTTACAAATAATTTTATTTATATTTATTCCAAAATCAGTGAGCGAAGTCACAGGACATCGCCGGGTCGATTAGAAATAAATAGCGAACAACGGACTGACGTAGTTGTAACTACTTGACATTAACTAGTTCATACCACAGCGATGCTTGAGTGGTTTCTATTTTATCGGGAACGCAATGAAATTAATTTGTAATAATTTGTCAGGAATTGTTATAATTATATGATAATGTTGAACAGTTTGTGTTTGTTTTAATAATATGAGAAGTATTTTGTATTTCTTTTTAAATCTAGGGTTCATTAACAATTTAAATAATTAACTTCATTGACGAGACTAGAACAAAACAAAGACCTTAGTTTTATTCATTTCTGACCAAAACGTAAACAAAAAAATGCAAGTTAAAAAATTAAACAAAAAACGACCCACCACCGTCACACAGTACAATGCAAAAACAGTAAAAATATCTCGTAAACTCTAACAAATCCGTGAACACACAAACACACGCCGCATACAGGTTTACGGACTATATAGATTAGTTGATTTGCGAAGGTGCTCGGCTCAGTTGATAACATGTCTTCGAAACGGTTCAACACGTTTAACGTCTTGCTGATATCCTTGGCAGTCGTCACGGTCGGGTTCGTGCTGCGGACGCCGTGGTTACCCATCCGCAGGGAGATCAAGGCATCGCTCGGTTATCCCAAGGATTCTCTCCTGAATTTCACGGAGCTCACCCAGAAATATGGATATACTTCTGACGAACATCACGTCGTGACAGATGATGGATACATCCTGACTATGTTTAGGATAGTGAAGGCGAAAAACTGTCATGAAAAGAAGAGATCACCGCCGGTGTTGCTGATGCACGGATTACTGCAGAGCTCGGATTCCTGGATAGATTCCGGCCCGAACGCTGGGCTGGCATACCTCATCTCCGATGAGTGCTACGACCTCTGGCTAGGCAACGTCAGAGGAAATTATTACTCAAGAGGACACGTCCACCTGAACCCTGACAAAGATGCTGCCTATTGGAAGTTTTACATCGAAGAGATAGGAGTGTACGACGTGCCAGCAATGATCGACTACGTCCTGGATTATACGGGATACGAGAAACTGAACTACATCGGCTTCTCTCAAGGCACCGGGACGTTCTTAGTGATGTGTTCTGAAAGGCCAGGTTACTGCGACAAAGCTCAACTAGTGATCAGTCTAGCACCAGCAGGCAGGCAGATTAATACACAGTCCAAGATATTTAGAACTGTGACACAAGCGTTAGAGAAGATGGAAGGTGCGTTATCAACGTACGGCGTCGGAGAAGTATTGTCTAAGGGCTCGTTCAGCCAGGAGTTTGTAGCATTCTTCTGCCATATTTCAGATTTCACTGAGCGTCTGTGTGAGACGATTATCGATCTATTCGACCATGTGGACTCTTCTCACTTGGGGTCTATCTCCAACGAGACAACGAGAGTTCTCTTCGGACATTTCCCTGCGGGCACGTCCTTGCGCAACATGGCTCGCTACGGACAGGCCATGAAGAGTAGGAGATTCGAGAAGTTCAACTTTGGAAAGGAGCAAAATCTAGTGTTATATGGAAGTGAAAAGCCTCCGAAGTATAACCTCAGTGCTACGACAGCGCCTATTGTGTGCATTTATGGTAGAAACGATGGGTTAGTGGACACCAAAGACGTGGAGTGGTTGATGTCTAAGCTCCCGAATGTGTTAGAGTTAGTGCTGGTGGAGGACCCCCTGTGGAACCACATGGACGTGACGTACAGTCAGTACACCGGTGCTACTATTTTCCCTAAGATTAACGAGTATTTATTAAAATATACGAGTGCGTAGCTGAGTTCGTGTTTGATTGAAAATGTTCCCGATTAATTAAATATCGATATGTCGAGTGCCGTGACAGTAGGTATTAACCTGGTTTTGTTTTTAATGTTTTAACCTTGGCTTCAAATGGCTTTTTCATTATTTGGAATGTTCGTATAATTTCCATTTGGGATTAAAAATGTTGATGTAGGTACCTGACTTAATACGTGTGTGGACTCGGGGCAATGCCCCTACGATTTGATGCGAGAACAACTTTTTGTTGATCAGCATTATTTTTTAATATTCGCTGTTAAAAGACTCAACAAAGAAAAATATTAAAGAGTTAGTTAATTTGCTTTATGACCGATTCTTAAGCAATAGAAAACTCAAAGAAAACTCATTCCCTTTTTCTTTAACATTTAATTTTAGTTTTTAAAAACTTTATTGACTTTTACAGAACCAATCGTAAAGTATATTTTAGCCACACCTAATATTGAACTTGAATCATTTCATGTATGCACTACTAGCTTCTATCCTTGACTTTGGCTGCTAGAAGTCAAGTATATCTTATGATACTTCGATAACAGTGTAGCATTCTGTCATTGAAAGAATTTTTGTGATCGGACCAGTATTTCCAGAGATTACATCTTGCAAATAAACAAACAAACAATGTTACCTCTTTATAATATTAGTATAGAAGTATAGCTAAGGTCATCGTTCCCAATATGTAGTCTAGATTATTTTAGGTTTTGGGAATGTTGAATACGTTTAACAGAAGTCAATGTTGTCATGGTCCAATTGTTATTAGTCATTTTAGTAAGGGAGCCCTAGTGGGACCTTTTTTATTTACTCTAGCACGGCGGAATAATATAGGGGGGGATACCATATATAAGCCCTGTACATAGGGACGCGCGGCTAGGACAGCGGATTTTTGTCAAACTTTCAAATTGAAGAAGTCCCTGCACAAAATTGTCAGATTATAGGTCAGCACGACAAGGACATCAAGATGAATTGTCTTTATATAAATCTGACGCGCTCGAGTATGTCAATGTCATTATATTTTCTTCCATTTTCAACCCCTTCGTACGGCCACCCCCACCATGCAAAATGGCAGATTAATATTCCTCCGTTATCGGAAACATGTGGGGCGCATATATTATTAATATCCGACAGTTCCGACACGCTTGAGTATTTCTTTTTGACTATTTTTTTTTTCATTTTTGAAAATCTGTATCTACAAGCTCTCCCCACAAGAGAAAAGGTTCTATCTGTAACCATTCTTTTCTTTTTAGCATCTAATGTTCACAATCCAAACGGTCTCCACGACGCTCGTGTAAATCCACATTTAGCATCTTGGGTTCCCCTACTGTTTGATTTGTACGTATTTGTTAATTAATTTTGTTTGTGTACGTGTGTTGTTCTTTACATAATTAGTTATCAATATTAGATAGTTTATTTGTTCGATAGGACTTTGGAACCGGACGCAAGTCTTTGTTTCATTATCCTCTGTATGTGAATGTACTAATTTTTCAACTCTAATGCTAAACAAATGGTTGCTATCATAATTTAGATGAGTGATATCATATTATCGAACATAAATCGTGTATCTTTTAATAGAAGAGCCGGTTTGACTAAACATCAATGGTAACGTTACAAATCAAACGTTTTTGATTTAAATAAATTAAAAGAATGTTTTTGCTCCTAACTGGTTTAACATCAAAACTTGAACTAGCCATAAATATTGACGTTTTAAAATGAAATAATTAACAAAACCAGAATCTGCCAATCAGGATGTCTTCCCCTTATTTTGTTTTGAACTAACTTTTGCCCGCGACTTTGTCCGCGTTAATGTCGGTTTTTGTAGATGCAGACGAAGTCTATATTCTTTCTTGGGGTTCAAACTTACTCCGTACCAAATTTCATCAAAATCGGTTCAGCGATTTAGTTGTAAAAGCATAACAAATACTTATAGGTACTTACTTTTGCATTTATAGCAATCCGCTCCGGCTGTGTACGGGTGCAATCTACATTATTATATACATAAACCTTCCTCTTGAATCACTCTATCTATTGATGAAAACGCATTAAAATCCATGGCGTAGTTTAAAAGATCTAAGCGTATACACGGAGAGAAACGACTACGTTTTATACTATATAGAAATAAAGTATATTTAAGGTTTTTTTTTTTAAGAAGCTGTAGGCACAAGCGTAGTAATCAATTTTTTTTTTTTGCTGTTTTTCTTCTTCTTGTTGCGTAAAATTAGGTTTTTGTATAGTAATTGAGCAAAACATGGCCGCTAAATATTTTTTTATAATAGTTACGAAGTTTTTTCTATTTTTCAATGCGTTTGCAATTTTTTTGTTTCTTTTTCCGCCATCTAAATTTGTCCTAGAACAATAAGGCACTGTGTTGAACAACTTCGTAAATTTGGTGTTATTTTATATATAAGTCTCCTCCTTCTTCTTCTTCTTATCGTGTGGGTAGTAAGGTCTTACGACCCCACACACCCTTGTGTCAGAGTTTCTAAACCGCCTCAAGGGCCTCTGACATGGTTTGAGTGGAACAGTAGTCCAGGTTTCCTCACGATATTTTCCTTCACCGATGCAAGTGATGTCCAAGATAAACTTAAGAGAGTACATATAAATTGAAAAATTCACATTGTTACTTGCCCGGATTTGAACCCACAACCTCATGCATGAGAGGCGGACGCCTTAACCATTGGGCCATCACGACACAACGATTACGACGTCACGTATTTATAAGTGATTGTAAATTAGTTTGGGATGTACACTGAACTGTTATTTCCGTGTAGAAATGTAACACAATGTAACACACAATTAGTTTAAATAATTAGATATTATAGGAGATATTATAGGTTGTCTCGATTTGGCACAGTTAAGCTTAATTAATAAAATATAAATAGCAATAGCAATAGCTCAGTAGCAGCCTCGGAGTCTGGATTTGTGCCCGGTTGATGGCAATAGGCTCGCCCCCTATTACATGGGACTAAAAACATAACTGGCGAAATGTGGGTGTACTAATGGGTACACCTCTGCCTAACCCTTCGGGGATTACAGGCGTGACGTTATGTTATTTTACAAATATTAATACTAGATTTTGTCCGACTCGGTCGGCGTGATATTTTTCACCCGCAAGTTACACCTTTGATTACTGCTACCGCTCCCGTAAGTCGTAGCGTGATGTTTATATAGCCTATACTATTTCTTACGAATCAGAATATCATATACAAAAAAAATACAAACACATCAAATCAGACTGTAAAATCTGTAGAACAAAAAAACTCTTCAGTTTTATAATCATTAGAGTATAGACTAACTTCTACCCGCGACTTCGTCCGCGTCACAGTTTATATATATTATTTTATTTTATTTCGGGATAAAAACAGGAGTACAATGAAATATTATATAATATTATCCTACGGGAACATTACATTACATACATTTTTCCGGGCTTCAAAGTAGCCTGTGCTATTCCAGACCTATCTCTATGCCTATCATCTAAATCTGCTCAGTCGTTCTGGCGTAATTCAGTAACAAACATCAATCCAAAGTTTCTCATTTATGATAGAAAATTGTGAACTAGTGAGATACGAACACACAAAAGTAGGAAGGTGTATATTACGATTTGATTATATTATCATAATGTTTGTATAATATGGTTAGCGAGAAGGTTAGGGTCAAGAGCGGCTCTTATTGTGCACTGTTATCACTATCTGTTAACTGATAACTGTAATCAATAATATAATGAGGTCATTAATGTATTATTGTAGGACCAATAATATGGTCAAGGTCTACTGCGTGTCCTACAGGGAATGAACTTTGATTATCACGGTCTTGCTCTGTGCAATTGGTGAATTCTTAGATGAATCTAAGAATTTGATAAAAAAATAAAAGAGGTAGATAAAAAAAAAAGTTGCAATAGGCTCGCCCCTTATTACATGGGACTAAAAACATAACTGGCGAAATATGGTGTACTAATGGGTATACCTCTGTCTAACCCTTCGGGGATTACAGGCGTGATATTATGTATGATGTAACATAAAAAAAAAGACGACCGGTCGCGTAAATAATAAACTATAATTAAAAACTGCAATTTTTTTTAGGAATTATAGTACCCAGTGGCACTCGTGCCATCAAGCCGAATATAATAATGTAGGTATCATTTTTCAAAACCGGTTGAGCCGGTGAGTTGTTACGAGTGGGCATACATACAGTTCAAACACATAACCCTAATTTTGAGCTTCGCCGCAGTCGGGGAAAAATACTTGTAGAATTGAGGAAAAACAATCTTCCTAGTTGACGATACGCGTGGCGGAGCGATTGCTGTGCAGAGTGTCACCAGTTCAAATCCCGCACGGAACAAATATTTGTATAGCCTATAGGCTGTTCCAGGTCTGGTTGTTTGTGTATATGAGCGTATATGTTTGTAAACGCACTCATTATACAGGAGGAATTCCAAAATTTTGTAAAATTATAGAAAATGGAAAAGATATCGTGATTTTAGAATACCTTCCATTTTCATTTCATCATCGCCATTAATAACACATACCACGTGGACTTGTAAATAGATGCTGAAGTAAACTCTATTTATATCAAGAATAAGGTTTATAATCAATTGTAGTCGTGTATAAAATGAAGGTCACTACGCGTTTTTACCGATTAGGTCGTAATTGGCACACAGTTAAGTGACAGCGAGGTCAAGTTCAGGTTTATCTCGCGTGTGTCACTTATGTAACCAACGCTGTTAAGTGTCGTTGCTATAAGGCTCGGCGCAAATGGGCCACCGACCACAGCCACCGGTGGCCAGCGACGGCGACTTAACACACTTTTTAATATATTTTCTACCGACTTCAAAAAGGAGGAGGTTCTCAATTTGACGCGTATGTTTTTTTTTTTGTATATTTGTTCTACGATTACTCCGCCAATTATGAATCGATTTGGATGATTCTTTTTTTGTTTGAAAGAGTATAGTTCCGAACAGGTCCCATAGGAATATTGTCATGATCTGATGATGAACTTTGGAGATATGGAACGGAACTCCTTATAAAATCACAACAGAACCGCCGTAACAAGAAAAATTGCTTTGTTTATACGTGTAGTCGATGACTGACTGAAGGAAGTGGGGAGGGGGTACGTCAATCCCCTTCCTACCACTTTCCAAAATTAAATATATCGTGTGAGGTATTGTTTGAAAGGGCTTTATGTAAGGATTTCAAACATTAACACACAAGCACTAAAATGTGAAAAATAAAAAGCTTTTTTAAAAAAAAAGATGACCGCCTTCAAAATCTACAAAATAGTCACACAAAACGGCGACACCCGCCACTGTCGCACTGCTCCACCCCCCGCGCAGTTTACCGTCCGATTTTCGAAATGCAAGTTATGTTTCACTATAGGACCAGTTAAAATTGGATGCACCCAATACAGGCGGCGACGGCGTCGTCTTCGTCTTCTGCGTATTTACAAAAGCGAGAGCAAACTTTCCGTGTCAGAATTCATCTTTAGACTGCGCAGCAACATAAAATGCGGCGGCTTCCAGACACCGGTGGCTGCCGCTCGCTTCTGACACTCTTAGAAATGTGGCGGTAGCGCGCGACAGCCACCGGTGGCTGTGGTCGGTGGCTCATTTGCGCCGAGCCTAATGGGCGCCTATTATTCTCACCTGATCAGCACACTTGCTCAAGGTAGATTGGCAATTCCAGACTTATATTTACTTCCTCGCCATGTTTTCCTTCACCGATGTCAGCAATGTCTTAAATAAACTTAGAAAATTACGTAAATATGGAATAGTAACATCGTCTACCGTTCTGATTTGGCCGGTTAGCTAGTAGGTATAGTATATAAATATATATTTAGACTCAAAACCAATGTCAATAACTTGTATCATCTATGATTACGCGAACGTTGATAAATATTTAACCATTTATTAGAAGATACAGGTTGGTTATACCTATTACTTATATTATATAATACCTACCTACTATCACACACACACAATCTGGTTTTTCATCGAATCCTCGATGGAAAACCAGATTGTGTTTATTTAAACGCGTTAAGTTATCGAAACTGCGTGAAATCTGGGAATTGTTCACAATTCTTAACCGAGTGTCTTTACATCTCAAAGTCGCTTATTCGAATCGAAATCGAATTTTCATCCAGTTTTCTTCAATAGATAAATTGATTTAAAAGGGAGGTTTATGCATCTACATTGCACCCGTGCGAAACCGGGGTGGGTCGCTAGTTATATAAAACAGATATATAGATAAGATTAACAACTGTTGTGTTCTAAAAAAATAGTTATTATTTATTTATTTAACTAACACACACTATTTTACAGGTGGAACCCAAAACAATAGAGTGGTTCCAAAAACAATAATTAAATCTAGACTTATCTAAATACTAAATACTAAAAAACATAAACAAAAAATTTAAAGCAATAAACTAAACCCTATTAAAAATTAGACATTGTAAATAAATAATCTTAACTAATATAATTTCTAACCTTAGATAACTTATCTTACCTATATTATTATTATTGCCGGTTGATGGCAATAGGCTCGCCCCCTATTACATGGGACTAAAAACATAACTGGCGAAATGTGGGTGTACTAATGGGTACACCTCTGCCTAACCCTTCGGGGATTACAGGCGTGATGTTATGTTTATGTATTATTATTAATTCCCCCAACACGGCCTATAACTGTACACGTATCATCTTTTATACACATTAGGTTTTAGATTGCAAATAAATGAATCAATTAATTTAAAACCATTTCCTAGGAAATACAAATATTTCTCGCATAATCGTAATCTCGCATTGAATGCAACTCCTAATATAAATAGCACAAGGAAATGATTGAAACTTAACTCAACTTAAAAAATAACTTTATTCCATAAAATTAGAGAATAAATGACAACTTCTTCTTCTTATCGTGTGGACAGTAAGGTCTTACGACCCCACACACCCTAGTGTCAGAGTTTCTAAACCGCCTCAAGGGCCTCTGATATAGTTTGAGTGGAACAGTAAGTCCAGGTTTTCCTCACGATGTTTTCCTTCACCGATGCCAGTGATGTCCAAGATAAACTTAAGAAAGTACATATGAATTGAAAAATTCACATTGGTACTTGCCCGGATCTGAACCCACAACCTCATGCATGAGAGGCGGGCGCCTTAACCACTGGGCCATCACGAGGACACAAATGACAACTAAAACATACAAAAAGGCGATCTTATTGTCATGATGTTTATCAGTTTTTAGTTGTTAGTCACATTATAAAACTTTCGTAAGTCTTGCTCATATATTTTCCTAAACTAATATTAGAAAGAGGTGACTAATCTTTCTAAAGTACAAAGTTGCTATAGCTGAGTGTCGTAGAGCATGTTTAATGATATGATTGACAGCGTCGCGGCCGAAGTTGCGGGCAGAAACGAGTTTATACCGCAGCATTTTGTTTGCTCACTTCCAAAAAAACCTGATGATCTGCTTGTTAAATAATTCGATTTAATTATAAAACCATCATAATATATAAATAAACTGATTTTTGGTTATTTATAGCTCTCTGATGCATTCGCTATTTTAAGAAACATAATTGAATGCGTGGGCAATACAGACGTATCTTATTAGATATTGACACGCGACCGTCAATGGAAAATTATTTCTAAAAGAAGTATTTTGGAAGGTGCAACCAGATTCAATTGAAAAGATTATTTTCTCATGGATATGGGTGTCTTTTGATGATCTAATTGAAATAAATGACTTTAACTTTGACATGACCTTGGGAGGGTAATTCTACAAACTTGTAGAAACGATTGCAGTCTAATCTCAGTGCCAATCTGTCGAAAATTACACTTTTTCACATTGATTGTCACTGAGATGGGATTGCGACCACAATTTGAACGTTTTTAATTAGTACCTACAATTGACCTTCTGCTGTCGTACAATTATCAAGTTATATTACCATTAAATCGAACTTTAAATTAAGGAAATAAGTTCGCTGTCTTACGCACAACACATTCGCGGAAAAAAACACATACCTACATAAACTGTTGAACCTTTGGTAAACTGGTATAAAAGAATTTGTCAGAACGAGTTACAAACTTGATTACAATTACTCAAAAAGATTCACTAATCCAACTTAACACTATCCACGGCTGCGTTACTACGCTGCACTTGTCCGAACTTCCATTCAAATGCATCAATGAAAATATACATCATCGTCAGATAATAAGAAGTATTCATACCAACCAGTTAATTTATCCACTGCATGATCCATTGCTGGTTTTGTATCTAATGACGCTGTATCTACATTGACTTTCTCGTCAATGGATATCAAATATGGCGTAGTTACCGTGCTATACCTAATATTACGTATACATGGGTACAAACACGCGGTCAAGTTCAATGTACGAAATCAGAGATTTCTCGCCATCACAAGGTTAAAAGCAAAAATATTTTTATTGAAACAAGTTTTTGTTTGTATTTTGTTTTTGTTTTTCAACTGCCTCGTTGGTCTAGAGGTCGCAAGCGCGACTGCTGTGCATGAGGTCTTGGGTTTGATTCCCAGGTCGGGCAAAGTGTTATTGGGTTTTTCCATCAGAAATTTCAGGAGCAGCCTCGGAGTCTGGATTCGTGCCCGGTTGATAGCAATAGGCTCGCCCCCTATTAAACGGAACTTAAACATAACTGGCGAAATGTGGGTGTACTAATGGGTACACCCCTGCCTAACCCATCGGGGATTACAGGCGTGATGTTATGTGAAACAAGTTTTTTTATGAAAACTATGGTAGCAAACAGTGTTAGTGTGTTATGGTGGTAAACAGTGTTATTTCATACTTAAAAAAAGTGATTTTTCAGCAATATTTTTTGCATTATGTCATGTAGTTTCATGGGCAGTATGCAGTTATAACGAATATGTACTATACCACACAGACGTGGGTCGTTTCTGTACCAGGTTACGTCTAACCAGGTTAAGTCTACTATTAAAAGACTTATTAATCTTTTAAACATATTATTAACTTTAAATTATATTATTTCTATTTTTAATTCTAGTTCTTTTTGTAAGGTTTGCCAGCCGTCGACCTACGGTCTGTCTTTTTTATTCCAATTCTAAAAATAATATTTATCTCATTTATGAAATAAGTTGCATTTCGCTCAACCAGCCAGGGGCTCTACAGTACCTAACGTATCTTGTTATACTCTGTTTATTGTTTATTTACCTTTAATATTCGTTATGAATATGAATGTGGATGCATGGAGAGCAAGAGGAAGACCAAAGAAAAGATGGATTGTGTGAAGAAGGACATGAATGAAAGAGGAGTCAGTGATTGCATGATGGCTGACAGGACGGAATGGAAGAAGAAAACGTGTTGCGCCGACCACAAGTAACTTGGGACAAGGGCAGGAAGATGATGATACCTTTAATATTCGTATAAACATAACTTTTGGTCAATAAAACAATATTTGTATTTGTGGTATTTGTGACTGTGGATATTTTTAACATATCCACCAATAAATAAATCTTACTAATATTAAAAACTACAAATTACTGCACACAAAGTGACGGCGCCGCGCTGCGCTGCGCTGCGAGGTGTCACGTAGTTTATCGTGAACATTGCACTGGCTATCGAAAAGATAAAGTTAGTTTGTTAGCAAGAGGTAATCTTTGAAATCACTGATCAGGGCGCCTGCCGCCATCTCTTAAAACAATATAATTTTAATACTACTTTGTAATTTATGTTCTTGCTTTTTCAACTCTCAGCGTTGAACCGAGCGTTGAAAATCCAACAGTGCGAAAGGCAAAGTAATATTAAAATAATATCGTTTGCAGAGGTTGTGGTAGGCCCCCTGTGCGGATGAAATCGCAAGTAAAAGTTAGTGTATATCTCTCTACTTCAACACCATAATTTTCGTAATTTTATGTCCTATGTAACATTGAAAAACGAGTACATTGAAAGTAATACGAGCAAGCAGTCATGCTTGTAATTAAAATGGCCGACAGTTACGCGACCCGCAAAGTTTTATAAAATAAAAGCACAAGTTATGGATGAGTAGAGAAAAATTAAAAAAATGTTTTCCATTTGTTCACAAAATTGTTTGAAGCTAAAAGAAAAATGCTTTTATGAAATACGTGTTCACTCGCTGTTCATTGAAATCACATTGATACAATCACTGGCTGGAATAGTTATATTCTTTGTGCGTCGCAATTTTAGTCCAAATTAATTTTGAAAATGGAATTATTGAATTATTATAGCTTTTACCCCGCTACTGCTCGTGGTTTTTTTCACCCGCGTTAACTTACGTCTTTGGTTACTGCTCCGCTTCCGAGGGCAGTAGCGTAATGTCATATAGCCTATACTGTCCCTGAGTCTGGCTATAATACCAACATATTTGTATTTCCAATTTGACTGGTAGATCCATAGATTTAGCGCGCTTAAACAAACAAACAAAAAACTTTTTACTTTTATTTCATTAAAATTAAATATAGATTTGTATAGATAGGAGACTACATACGCTCTCGTAGGCCATCGTCACTTGCTGAAATCAAAATGAGTGGCGGATTTTTAGCAGCCTATTATTTAAAAAAAAGTGTGACATAAATTGCAAACTGTTCGAGACCGAATGCAGCGTATTTTCGGTGCCTCATTTCCTAGATCTATTTGAACACCGGAAAAGATAAAATTGGACTTTACTATAGTGACATTTCAAATAGAATAGACTTGTTTAACTTCACAGACTAGTTTTTTTATAGCTCGTATCAGATTAGATTAGTATGAACCGTCAGGAATTTCAAGCTAATTAGTTGTATCATAAGTTTCCGCTAGTAGGTGGGCAGCATCGACTGTGACGCACTTCTAAGTTCATAAACCAGACGGCATTGAATCTAGTGTGCAATGCCTCATCTAGAAGGTAGTTTTGTACAAGGATTTAATAATAATCATTATCTTTACCTTATACGAGTGTTAAAATTGCGATAGTAACCTAGTCTGTTTGTCTGTAAGGTCTCGTTCACATTGGGTCGGACCGAAAAACAGCTGCTGTGGTAAAACGAAAGTGGTATTCATATTAGTTCGGATCGGCAGCAACGGTAACACCCGATAGTCGGTCAACAGTAAAAATGTCGGACCGACCTAATGTGAACCAGCTCTTACGCTTCCATGACTAAACCACTCAACCGATTTTAATGAAATTTGGTACGGGGTAAGTTTGAACCCCAAGGAAGGACATAGGCTATTTTTTATTCCGCGACTACGTCTGCGTCCGCGATTACATTTAAGCGGACGAAGTCACGGACAAAAGCTAGTCAGTTAATAATTACAGTTATAATAGAAAGAAAAAAATACTTTTTATTCACGTGAAAGTGACGCACAATATACAATAATATACAAATATTACCTATACAATATAAATATAAACTAAATACATAACATAACATAACATCACGCCTGTAATCCCCGAAGGGTTAGGCAGAGGTGTACCCATTCGTACACCCACATTTCGCCAGTTATGTTTTTAGTCCCATGTAATAGGGGGCGAGCCTATTGCCATCAACCGGACACAAATCCAGACTCCGAGGCTGCTACTGAGAAATTCCTGATGGAAAAACCCAATAACACTTTGCCCGACCTGGGAATCGAACCCAAGACCTCATGCACAGCAGTCGCGCTTGCGACCACTAGACCAACGAGGCAGTCATAATAGAAAATAAAAAAAATGTGTCCCGAACGGACACGATAATAACGACGCACGATAATTAGGTATATTCTACTATCTTCTGCCCTCGACTTCGTCCATGTGGGAGTCTAGTATGACATAAACCAAAGCCTGTCCGACATCCGACAATAGTTTAGCTATGTTTCAGTATAATATACCTATTTTGGTATTGTAATATTACTTACAAACTACCAAACTTTACCTCTTTATAATATTAGTGTAGATAAGTAGAAGACCTTGCTGGACAGATGCGCCATTTTTAATTCTTATAATAAAAATAAGGATGTTGCTCGTTGCTTGTAATAAACACTTTGATTACGTTATTAATTAAAGACAGACTATTGTTAGCCCATTATTAAAATTAAATAAAAAAAAAAAACAACTAGACCAGGGTACAATTAAACGTGGAAACTGCCAATTAAGAGCTTTAATTAATTTATAATTAACTGTAAACTCTTATTTTATTACTTGACTCCCTTTTGGCTGCGACTTCGTCCGCATAAATGTAATTTATCACGGATACAGACGAAGTTGCGAATTGAAAAGTAGACTATGTCCTTTCTTAGGGTTCAAGCTTAGTCTGTACCAAATTCTATCATAATCGGTTTAGTAGTTTAGCTGTGAAAGTGTAGCAAGGAAACAAATTAACTCGTATTGATACGTGTAGGGATTAACACAAAGGATTATAATATGCAGGTAGGTAGTTATAATAAAATTATTGACTATAATTTAAATTCTAGTGTAACATTTTTTTATAATGTTATTACGCGATTGGCGACAAAATAGAAATATACTTATTTTGTGTTTAATTGGCTTAACAGTAATACAGCTATAGTATAAATATAATAATATAGTTAATAACAAGATTTATAATTATAAAAACGCGTCATTTGAGTTGATTATTTACATCTTCATTTTTAGAAGTGAATATTCGACATATAGTCCTTTAAAGCTACTATTAAAAAAAAGAGTGGAGTTTCTAGCCCATTTTACTCCATACGAAACTACCTCTTGGAAGGGGCAATTAGATTTAATTCTGTGTTTTCTTGTTTATGATGTATAACGTTTAAAAGTGCCTTTTAATGGTCTAATTGAAATAAATTATTTGACCCCCCCTCCCTATACACCCCCTCAAATACTTTCCTAACCCGGATACCGAACCCGGGAGGACGTTCAGCAGTCGTTCGACCTCTAGACCATGGAGGCAAATGCCTCGTTATATTCCTCGAAGTGATCATGATCTGTGGCACAAGTAGGCGACCTCCATATATGCCTATTTATATACTTCCAAGATCTGCACAAAGGACATATCTCCTTAGTCCACTAGGCTGCAGATGGCGCGACCTCCGCCACTCGGTCGCGCTGTCCCCAATGACCTGATGCGGTGTGAATGCCAACGCCTTCCGATGACTACCTCCTACTATGTATGGTATTTCTTTGAATAAAACTAGACAAAAAGCTAAATTAAGGATATTTTTTATTATCACGAGGTCAGTGTCGTGGCGAACTTTTTATTTGGACGGGTTTATTAGTTGTGTGTGTGTCGTAATATTCAAGTTGTGGGCACAAGTAAAAAACAAAGTGGCTTTTCCATTTCATATTCATTTACATTTTATATGCTATTACTTAATGTCGGCATCTTTTTAAAAAGCTTGGATCATAATAATTTAAATTTAAATATTGACAGCATGAGATTATCTTTAACTAGCTTCTGGCCGCGACTTTGTCCGCGTCAAAGTTGTTTTCTCCATACAAACTTTGGAAATATTATCCATATTATCCCCTTAAGGGGTGAATTTTGGTAAATCCTTTCTTATAGCTTCTTTTGTCCGCTATAACCCGCTAGACCATATGGTCTAGAGAGAGGAGTCTAAGAGAGACTGGTCTATATAGACCAGTCCCTGGTTTAAAGAGGAACTGCTGAACGTGGAGTCCTAGTTTCCATTAGTTTCCCAGTCCCAGCCCGGAGTTTGGAAGTTGGTAGTGTGACATCCTCGTACCTTAGAAAGCACGTAAAGCTGTTGGTCCTGCGCCTGATCTCACCCCGATCGTGTCGGATTGCTGTCCTATCTGAGGGAAAAGCGACCTATGTTTGCGCACACGCTTATGCACTATGATATCACCTGCCTACTTAGCTAGTGTCCAATGAGAAGTCTGCAGAATATAACTTTAACATTTTTTCAAATTTTACTTTAACGTTCCCAGGAAGTCAAAAAGATTTAATTCACCTTTACATGGTGACATTTGCTTCAACAAATTATAGGCAGAATTCTTATGCAAGCAGTAATTTTAATAAACTATGTAAACAGCATGATATCGATCCATTTTCAACTAGTGTGTGCTCGGCCAGGAAGTCCTTATGCCGAAACTTTTTCATATAGTTTAACATAATATGATAGTTGTTAGTGAGAGTAGTCCTTTTGTCACTAATTTTCTGTCACTAGTCTGTTTTCTTCTAACTGTCGGTCTTCCATGGTACTTAAATAAATAAATAACACGTAATTTCAAATTAAACTCCATCTCACAACAAAAGAAAGAGCTATTCCCTTCTCCTCATGCCCGACGCATACTTTTATTAAAAATGTTCGCCTCACTCACAAACTCATATTGACAATAACAAAGCTATCGAAGTATTAGCACTGGTGGAGGCCTGATATCGTGAGCAACGGTATTGTGAGACGGAACCAATATTTTAGTCTGGGCTGTAGTAGAACAATGCTCGCTCTGCGCGCTGGGTGGTGGATATCTTTCTGTACATTCAACAAAAGACATAGGTATGCAGGCTCGTCAGATATAGTTAAAGTTTTTAAATTTAAATTCTAATATTTATTGCTCAACACAGTACATTTTATAAATTTCCAAATATCAAGTGAATGCGTAGTCCACTGTATTGTACTAATTTAGGCATGCAAAATTCATAATTATAACATAATATCACGCCTGTAATCCCCGAAGGGTTAGGCAGAGGTGTACCCATTAGTACAACCACATTTCACCAGTTATGTTTTTTTTTGTCCCATGTAATAGGGGGCGAGCCTATCGCCATCAACCGGGCACAAATCCAGACTCCGAGGCTGCTACTGAGAAATTCCTGTTCGAAAAACCCAATAACACTTTGCCCGATCTGGGAATCGAACCCAAGACCTAATGCACAGCAGTCGCGCTTGCGATCACTAGACCAACGAGGCAGTCATAATTTCAATTTCAATTTTAGTCAAATTAAATGTCATACATTTCTTAGAAACCGATAAATGTTTTCAAATGTAATGTAATTTAAAAAGTAGATGATAAACAGTTCATTCATTAAGTGAAGTTTCAATCGACGACATCCATCGGTTTCTAAGAAAACTTCAACTAAATCTGACGACCCTGCATAGCTATCTCTTTTGTCGAGTGTACATATTTGTCCGTTTATTTGTGCTCGTGACAATAGCTCGGGTATTGTGGAATGTGTGGAGACGTATTGATTGGTTTAAGCTGACAGTTAGGTATTCGATATTCAGCCGTTTCTCTCTCTCCTGAGTGCTAAGTGTGAGTTTTTTCACTCACGTTCGATTGCGAGCGCGTTCGTATTTTGTATGGGAAATAAGGTTTTCCTAGTGACCGCCAGATGGCGCTATAACTTTTTTCTATTTAAAATTCTCATGAAGTATCGAATATTTCAGCTTTGTCTTCTTAGTTTGACGCGTGTGTGTGTATGTCTGTCTTTGCCATTGTAGCTCCCGAACGGATGAACCGATTTTGATTTTGTTTTTTTTTTGTTTGAAAAGTGAATTAGCCGGGATTGTTTTTAGCTATGTGTATGAAAATCGGTCCAAGATGGCCGTCGTCGGAGGTTTTTAGTATTTTATTTAAGTCATATTTGTTTTGAAACTTTTTTTACAGGGTAAATATAGCGTAGTAGCGCCAACATGCCTACCACATGAGTCAATCGCTATGATTACAATTATTTACTTAATTACTTATGTTGGGTCAGCTCTACTAGGTAACCTGCTGACATAAGTGGTACTGAAGTGCACTTTTTCTATATTCGCGATGGATTTGCTCTTGGCTCTAGTCAGGTCGCGACAAAGACAAAGTCGACATTGAACATTTATAACATACTAACTTATGCCCGCGGCTTCGTCTGCATAAATGTCGGTTATCGCGGACACAGACGAAACGCGGTATTAAAAGTAGCCTATGTCCCTCCTTGGGGTCCAAACTTACCCCGTGACAAATATCATCAAAATTAGTTCAGTGTTGCCTCGTTGGTCTAGTGGTCGCAAGCGCGACTGCTGTGCACGAGGTCTTGGGTTCGATTCCCAGGTCGGGCAAAGAGTTATTGGGATTTTCCATCAGGAATTTCTCAGTAGCAGCCTCGGAGTCTGGATTTGTGCCCGGTAGATGGCAATAGGCTCGCCCCCTATTACATGGGACTAAAAACATAACTGGCGAAATGTGGGTGTACTAATGGATACACCTCTGCCTAACCCTTCGGGGATTACAGACGTGATGTTATGTTATGTTATGTAGTTCAGTGTTTTAGTCGTAAGGGTGTAACAGACAGAACAACAGATTTTGTAATACCTATTAGTATGGGTTTTAGGATTCTTTTATTTAATAAAATATATTTTTTTTGTTTCAGGTATGAACTGATTAAAGAGAAGATGCTATCAAGTATGTATGAGTAGTTATAGATAGTTATGAGGGAGAGAAGAACGCACTGATACACTTACTAACTAGTTTGTACTTTAGTTGTATATTAATAAAGTTTAAATAAGTAAATAACTAGAACTGTCGTTCTAGTTATTCATTTATTTACCCAATTTTGCATTCAGAAACTGTTCCGTTTGAGTGGAAACTTGGAAACTTGCACTGGCTATTCAACTATTTTTAATTATATATCAACCTTTTCTCTGACCTTCATCGTGAATCGACCCAAAACATACACAAATTAAAAAACAAAAACTTTAAAGATTTTATTTCTCTTTTTGTCAGTAAAAATTAATCTCACGAACGCCACTAAAGTCATATTAATTTAGCTTCTATTCACTCACGGATAAATGTTAGGTACAATCGCAATTCTATATCAGGAAATATTATTAATATGTTGTTTATAAATTTGTAATCAAGTTGGGTCTGACCAAATAAAAAAGTCTAGAATGTATTTTTGCATACCTACCTAAATAAAAAAATAATATGCACATATCAAACCATAATTAAACAATGTTAAAAATGGCGTATTACATAATAAGAAGCTAATTTTAACAAAAAAATTTATAACAAGACAAAGGTCAAACTAAATTAGATCTTATGAAAGTGTGATACGACAACAACTCCGTCGAACTATCGCGGTAAATTCTCGCTACACAAATCTCCACTATGCAGGTATACGTACCTGGTTTAATATCGCAAACACTGCTCATAGCAGCCCAGACTGCTCTCACAACACCTTGCCAGGGGTGACAAACATGTGCCGACGACCAACAATATTGTTTTCAAAGGATTTATCGAGCTTACCCTCGGGTTCTGTAGGCTGATCAATTTAATCTGTTGTCCTTGTCAAGTGACTTGACAGTTGTTATTTCGGTTAGAGTGGTTTAAAACACAACAGCTTACATGAGATTGAACAGCAGTTTCTGCTGATCAGAGACTCGATGAATGTAACGAATGTAAATGATGTCTAACTGAAATAAATGCTTGACTCGACTGAAACTGAAAGAAACCGAGAGTTTGGGTCGACTGTTACACAGCAAACTAATGACCGTTTCGAAATGTTTAGGCAAAACGAGTAATTTAAGATGAAAAAATAAAATATAATATAATTGAAATTATACTAAACAAAAAAACTAATATTTTATAAATAAACTACTTAATGTTTAGATTTTAAATAAATGACAAACGAACATATTTTTTTTTTAACTGGTTAAAAATGTTGGACAGCCCTGCACCAGATATCACGCTCAGTAGCAAACGAGAAAGGGAGCAAGCTATATAGGATGTATAGCATTGTCTCATTTGTGGAAATGGTGTGGTCGGCACAATAATGGAATATTTCTCCATTCGCGTTAAATGTTATTGGTTAATTGATTTCTTTGTTCTCCTGCATTCAGAATGTTTTGCAGCGAGAAGTGTTTACACCGCAAAATGAATAAACATAGTTACTGTGATAAAAATAGGAGGGTGTTGACGTACCTTTGTCGCTTTTGTACATATAAACACGTTATTTTTTTAATTACATAATGCTATCGAAATATAAGGTATCCAGCTACAATAGGTATTTTAGGAGGCACCGTCTGACCAAACGAGCGAATGGTCAGGCCCTCGGTAAAACTGACACAGAGTATTGAAAGTCAAAGTCAAATCATTTATTTTAATTTGGCCTAAGGAACTTTTGAACATACTTACAAAAAAAAAAAATTGAATTGAATCTAGTTGCCTCTTTCAAAAGGTAGTTTTGTATGGAGAAGAATGGGTAAGAAATTCCATACGTACTCTTTTAAAATCAATGTTTTACAATATTTGCATACATAATACCATCATACATATTCTTTCGCGGTTCTACCTACAGGCAGACTTTTTATTCACATGCGTCTTCCGAGATCGGAGTCAAGATTTGTGCCCAGTTGATGACAATAGGCCCGCCCCATATTACATGGGAGTTAAAACATAACTGGCGAAATGTGGATGTACTAATTTAAGTACACCTTTGCTTATCCTTTCGGGGATTACAGGCGTGATGACATATAAGTGCATCTTTCGTGTATAAATGTGTTTATACTCTTTTAAAGATGCGTGGTGAATTAAAAGTTACCCAGTAAACTATATATCCAGCTATATCCAACTATACATATAAATATATAACAATCAAGTACATTCAGAATAAATCTGCTCTATTTTGATATTCGTTTTGAATCGCCCTTTCTTAGTCAGCCACATATTACTAAAACATTACGTAAATGAAATGGCTAAAAAAGCATGGTTCATTTTGAGTCCAACGATACATTTACGAGGCTCGCATGTAATATCCTAATAACTAGTTATAGCTAAATGTGGCTCTAATCGATGACCTACTTGTTTTAACTTTTGCCATTATCATGGTGTTGCCGGTTATATGGTATTGGTAGTAGGACGAGGGATGTAAACAAGGCCATGATACTTTTTGTTTCATATACTAATCTCTATACAATATAAAACAAAGTTGCTTCCCGCCGTCTGTACGATTAGATCTTTTAAACTACGCAACGAAATTTAATGCGGTTTTTACAATAGATAGAGTGATTCAAGAGGAAGGTTTTTACGTATAGGGTATCTACATTGCACCCATGTGTCTATACTAACATAATAAACATAAAATAATTTTTTGTTTACTGAAACACTCTAATCCCAGAATCTGCCAGTAGGTATATTATGTTGAATTTGTTAGGTATATGATGGCCATATTCAAGTCAAATAGTTTAATCTATAAGGTAAGGAGGAGGAGGTAAGGTATTTATCTCTGGGTCTTTGTAAACATTGATTATTATTTTTATTACTATAACAGAACGTTACGACCACGGGAGCGGAGCACTAACCACCTAGCGGTCGAAGTCGCGGTCAGTAGCTTGTAAAATTATCAATGAACTTTTGCTGTACCCTACAAAGTATATTATGATCTCAATTAAGTATTTCAATTATCAGCTAAGCATACATATGGAAAAGCAATAAAGATTTTGAGTATTGAAGAGAAACATGACTGTATGATAAAAAAATAATACTTAGAATCTAAAAAAATATCCTCCTCCTTTTATAAAGTTAATTAAAAATAGAGCCACGTGCCAGAGGTCAAGACCACAACCTGTAGAACAACCCTTATCACCACCAACCTTGACCCCCAAATATTACACGAACACCCTCACAATTTACGACCCCTAACAAAACAATCAAGTGTTGTAACAAAGCCTTATCTCCTTGTACCATCAAATCAATGGACCAATCATCGTCAAGGAGATGAGCGCAGTAAGTACACTCGTTGGCTGCTGACGTCACTCGAAGACGTTGACCCACCAATCAGCGTTATTGTTCTGAAGACAAACAGAAACACACGTCATCGAGTGTGTCTGTTGGTGACGCACGCGGGGCGGGGGTAAGCGGGCCGGGGGGGGGGGCGAGCATCGGCAATATGTTAAAAGAAAATAGAGAGTAATTATTAAACAACATAACATTTTTGACTTTTTTGACTTTTGAACAGAATAGCAGTAGCAGTGGATAGAAAGAGACAGATATATTATGTTTGTTGATGCAAAAAAGAAAATCGTCTACTTTTATTATTTTATTTTTCGCAGTTTCTCTGCACTATCAAAGTAATTTCTAAAAATAACAAGATTTTTGATAACACGGCATTATAATTAGTGTTTCTGCGATTTTTTTTTTGGCCCAACATATAAATCTTTCCTTTATTTTTTTAAGAAAAGCCTTACACAAAAGGTCTGTAGATTTTGCAATTAATGATAGTTTTCTCCATAACAAACAATTATGATTTATTTGTCCGGCAATTTTGTGAAAAAATACCCGTGTCTCACAATGGGAGATATCTTTTTAATATATAAACTGATCAATTGTTAAAACTCTCATCAAATACGTACCTTAAATCAAAAACATTCTATACTTAATAGTACAATAATCTCTACCGCTCATTGCTTACACTACAAGCGACGCCCCAAAACGCAAGGGTGAAAAGTGGCCACCGGTCAGCCACTCGGCGCGACCGCCGCGTGCCGGCCGCACCTCCACTCTGAACTATTGTCACTAAACACTCACGTTTCTAACGAGTTCGAACGTTTTTGAATTTTCTTTTCTTTTTCAAAAGTTTTCGGCTTTCGATTTAATGGTTCTAATTTCGATTTACGAAGGAGGTTTTGTTTCTGTTTTTGGAACGTTCTGTGAGTTGACGAAAAGTTTTCAAGAGAGTTATGTGCTGACATTGCATGACATTTACTGACTGCTCGTTAGCAATCGAAGTTATGAAAGTTCGTGTTAACAAGACGATTGTATTGTTAAAAGTTTATAAATTAAAAAGGTTGACAAAGAAACTTAACAATTAACAAGTAATCTATTTCATTTGTACTTTTACTTATAACGAACATAATCCAATCAGTGTGTTTCGAGCAGTACTGAGCTGACCGACCAATTAGGGAGTCCAATTTGAAAATAGAACTTCAACTTTGGCAAAGTTCGGCAGTCTTCGGTTGATTTAAATTGAATAAAAGTTTGTTTATGTGAAAGTTTTAATGAATTTAAAGTGGTTTTATGAGAAGTGGTGCGAAACAGTCTGTGTGATGAGTGTGTTGTGACGTTGTCGACAATGATGGATGCGACATGGAGAATAAAATGGTGAGTAGGTACCTACCTAAGTTCTGTTAGTGTTTTATCAAAATCACAAAGAAATTATCCATTTATATTCCAACGTCAAACTCAAATCATGTATTAATTCTTAAGAAGGTAATTTTAAACGTCATTTACAAGATACAAATAATTAAATTGAATAAAGTTGATACACTAGTTATTTATTTCATATAAAGTATTTAACATAACCATCGATTGGTGCAGTTATATAAGACGCATCTTACTTTTTTTTTCACCAACTAAAACCGTTATTAAAAACCCAAAAGTTTCGTTTTAATTATCGTTAGTCGTTCTCTCTAAAAACATTTCTCGCACTGTTTGACAAACTTAACATAATTATTGATTAGTTCGAACATATTAATTATTTAACAAGGGTAATTAACAGTTACTATGACAGCTGGTGATAATGAAATTAGCCATAGCCTAAGGGCGCCCGCGGGAGACGTACAAATAACTAATTAAAACGTGTAACGACTGCGGAAATAATGACACTCAATACATGATCGTAAATATTTCTTACCATATTAATTAAAATACAACTTTTTTTTAAACAAACTAGTTGTTGCCCGCTTTTGCACTCGCGTCGTCGTGACTTGTACTATGTTTAGAAGTATGGTACTATTCTGACTTGAAAACAATTCATTTTAATATTGGGAATTGCTACTAATCATTTAATTGGTACGTATAAAAATTAGTGAACTAATTTCCTAGTACTTAGTAAAAATAAAACACCTATCGATTAGGCGTAGTAACAGAAGTGTTTGTATTTTTATAGCATTTCATGTTACCACAGACTGTATACACCTATATAGTCTGTGGTAATACTGTAGGTGGCGTTAGTGATTTGTGACATAAACTATAAATTGCAAATGTCATAAAGCGATTTAATCAATACTAGGGACCCGCCCCCGTTTCGCACGGGTGCATAAGATACTAATCATGCGTATAAATCTTCTACTTGAATCAGAGCTATCTATTGATGAAAACCGCATTAAAATCCGTCGCGTAGGTTAAAAGATCTTACCGTACAGACGGCGGGAAACGACTTTGCTTTGCATTCCTCTACATTAATATCTGAAACCTCATTAATATATAAAAAAAAGTTTCATGTCCTTGAATACATATTATCATGTTCTTTCTCTAGATTAGGTAGATACCGAAGACCTACTTAATTGAGTTGGAATAAAATTCAAACTACCAAAACAAAATGTTAAAACCCGACAAGTCGAGCTAAGTGAACTAGTACTTACGACCACGCGACCAGCAATGGAAACTCATCACTTATGCAGTACCTAGCTGGTAGGGCGATCGATGTTGCCAGCTGTTAAATCACATTTTTGTGTGACATAAGCACTTGCATTCATTGCCACATTTACTAAAACCAGTGAAATGCAAGATTGTGTCGCGCATTGAAGAGTCCGTACAATAAGAACAGACTCACATGTTGCCATCCATATTTAGCTGGGCGACCCTATTGATATCAGCCACAAATCCAGACACGGGTACCTGAAAATTCATGGACAAACTGGCCACTAACACTTTGTCCGACCTGTGAATCGTACCGAGGACCTCATGTCCAGCAGTGGCCCTATACCAATTAAGTAAAAAATTACACCAGCATTGTCTTAAAGCAGAGCTGCAGGGCAAAGATCTTATCCAGAGAAGGCGTGAGGTTTGAGCGATTCAAGATTTTAAACTTAGAAATCACTTATAGAAGTGAAATATAGAACCACATTGGTACTTCACGGCCTGGTTGTGACCCCACACCCCTGAGCATGACTACTGGGCCATCACTGAGTGTCAACTGTCAACTCAATAACTTCTCTACAATATACAAAAAACAACCGAACAGGTTTAGATATCAATCGAGTAGGTCGTGTGCTCCCACCTGTGTCGTGTCCAGTTGAATGGATAGCCTATTAGCCCCACCCCACACCCCCCAGCCGTCACCCCCACAGACTACAAGTCGGCTATTTGTGATTCATCAGTTTTTTTTATATTATATCGTATTTTTAGCGAAGGTTTTGTGGGACAATTTGTTGTCAAAAATTTTCTTTTCTGCTTTAAGTAAAACAGTAATATAGATCGGTCTTGCGATGAATTCGGGTTTGATTCCCGCACGGCACAAATATTTGTATGGCCTATCTATAGATAGTTGTTCTGGCTCTGGCTGACTGTTTATGTATGTGAGGTTATATTTTTGTAAACGAATAAATTTTTAGGGTAGGACCTAACATAACATCACGCCTGTAATCCCCAAAGGGTTAGGTAGAGGTGTACCCATTAGTACACCCACATTTCGCCAGTTATGTTTTTTTAGTCCCTTGTAATAGGGGGCGAGCCTATTGCCATCAACCGGGCACAAATCCAGACTCTGAGGCTGCTACTGAGAAAAACAACACACACACAGGGTAGGACATTTAAAAAAATATATCTATCTTCAACGGTTCAATCATGGTAAACACAACATATGGCAAGATCCGGTGACTGTGAGATCTGTCTTTAGTACTTGCACCACAGACCACCTTAAAGTACAGCAATATTGAATAGTTCCGATTTAGGTCAGCGGTCACCCAAAGGCAGGTCTCAACACACCGTTCGTACAAGAGGTAGCTGTCAGTACTGGTGTGACAAGTGACCAATACAATGAGTACTATTGAACCCGATTTGTGAAGGGGAGTGGAATAGCAGTGCAGCAGTGATTACAGGCGTGATGTTATGATGATGAATTGGCAAAGTTGAGTTTATACTCGTAATTTCTCGTAGGTGTCGACAGTGACTCAGTTATCTCTGAACTAGTGAATAAAACAACAACCGCTTGTATTGTATTCCAGTCGCCATCTGTTTCTGAATCACTAATAAAGTCTAGAAATTAATATTAATATACCTTCCATTTCTACTAGAAAGTTATTTATGAAAGCATTTATTTGTAGTCTGCCCCGTTCTTCCAAGAATCGGATAGTAGTTATGATAACAACCGTCCGGTCGCCTGCCTTTGTGCTATTGATTTAATTGTATATTGTTAGTGCTATTATGCTCTATTGGATGCTAATTGGCTGGAAACGAAGGACGCAGTGTCGTGACGGGTATTGAGACTCAATAAACATAGTTTACATAACATCCTGCTGTCAGTGACGCGTTAGGTCGGCTGTTGGTTGATATACTCTTTTGAAGAGCGCATTCACTTCAGGTGATCATTCCTTTAAAATATTCTCTTCTTAAAAGCTTATTGTATCTAACGGCGATCCTAAACAGGCCATATTTTCTTGGCAATGTATAGCTACGAAACATTGTTAGCAATGTCTTAAGTATAGTCGGACTGAAATAAAATGTTGCTAAGATGTTCGGCCACCGGGCAAGTCTCTGCTGCTGTTATTATATTATGATCATTTTACGTGCAGTACAGTATTTTTTGGCATTCCTACACGGTTCATATATATCGTCGGATCATATTAGAATCAATTTCAGCTTTTTAGTGCAGTAGAAGTATAAGAGTACCTCTAAGTATGAAAGGGAAAGGTATCAGCAACAGTGTACTCCTACTAAATATTTATAAAAACAGTAAAACATACAAGAACACTAAAAAAATAATAGATAATAATATCGATATAGGATATTTTGTATTTAAAAAACTCGAATGATAGCAAAGAGTTTTGCCAGGTTGTTTGTACCACGTTATTTCTTCACCGCCTTTGATTAACTGTTAGAAAATTCGTAAGGCAATAAGTCAGCCTTTGTTCTGAAATATTTTCTTAGTAATTTTTTAGTGCAAGCCGGCGTGTATGCGCAAACTTTTAGTCGACAAGTTTCTGATTAGAATACGATTTCCACAATGTTGCAATACTTACTTTAACTGCAAACGTTTGTATTCACAAATTGAATAACAACTTGTAGAGAACCGCTTAGGTGTTGAAGCAAGTTTTATTAAATTTAAATTAGTTTTCTTACAAAATGGAAACTTTAAACTTGGCTGAATATTTATTGGATGCGGGAAAACTGTGTTGTGTTTTATACTAGAGGTAAATTATGTGAATCTCCTGTGCTATATGGAGGTAGGAGTGGTTAAAAGGACAAAATGGCTGACATTGCACATCGCACTCACATAGTAACTTTATAAGCTTATAATAAATTGTCCCACTACAAGGCAAAGGCCCTGTTACAGACAAGACCCGTGCTTTGATCGCGACGCTTGGCTCAAGGCGGATTGGCGATTTATATTGATCAAGATGACTAGATGACTAACATGACTATTGACTTAGAATATTAAAGTCCAAGTTTCCTCACGTTGCTTTCCTAGAATGCTTTACTTTAATGTCCTATGTCTCATAGATGGTGCAGAGGGCATCCATCAATGCTTCACCACCGCGTTCTATTCTGGGCTTTCGTGCTCTGTCTCAGACCATGTCAGCCCGATCGTCTTTACCACTAGACGCTTCCAGTGAGCCAATTCTACTAACTAAATGACTTTCAAAATATAGTCGAAATCTCACATCAGCGACGACAATCAATGTCAAAAATTTGTCAAAAACACATTGATAATGGGATTAGAATGCGATCATAAAATTAAAGACAAATAAAATTTACAAGAATTGCTTCTCAGATAAGCTTGGGATAGCCACGTCTTTCTTGCTAAGTCCGCTCTGGAGCAACAAATAGTTTATTACAAACATTATTTGAACCGAAGCTCGATCCACCGAACCACGGTCGGCACCAACGCGAGTAAATAACTGAAACAAATTGAATTTAGTTTTAGTTACCTCAGTAAACATAACAGTTCATTTAAACTTATTGTTTTTATTCCATTTCAATCAATTGGAGTGCGGCTCGGCCGCCTCTGAGAGCAGTGCCAATATTAATTGAATTTATTCAATTAAAATAGTTATTTGTTTTCAAAAGAAAGTGTTTTCATTCGTTTGGATTGGTGATTAAAGATTGTAGTTTCTTTGCTTTCAATTATGGAATATTTTGTGAATAATTATTTGGAATTTTACAAACCGGTAGGTACCTATGTTTGTTTCCCGGCAGGAATACATGTGGAAAATGAGTTTAAAAAAAAATATTATAGGTATCTCAAAAAAGAAACATTAGAGTTCATTAACCTACTTATTGAGCGTGTATATTTTATTCAAAATACATGTTTACACTAATAGAATTCTCTTCACAGAATACAATGTATTCTATGTTTTTTCTGTGGCGAAATGTGGGTGTAGTAATTGAGTACACCTCTGCCTAACCCTTTGGGGATTACAGGCGTTATATTATATGTTTTCTTCGTTTGCTGAATACTTCATAAACATTACATTAATATATAAAAAAGTCTCCTTTATAAAACGACTCATAGTACTTGTTATAATCCTGAGACAATAATAATTTAGTTAAACAAGAAACAACAATACACTTTAGTAAACATAAACAATTTGAGATTACAATCAGTAGGTGCGTACTCTAACCCTCACTGAAACGATACTATGATACTTGTGAAAATAGTGTATATGTATGAATATACAGGGTCATTGAAAATTTACCAGAAACCTGAAAAGGGATCATTGTACTCATCATTATGCACAATTTTGACTATGGAAACAACCCTTCTTCCTTATCGTGTGGGCAGTAAGGTCTTACGACACCACACACCCTAGTGTCAGAGTTTCTAAACCGTCTTAAGGGCCTCTGACATGGTTTGAATGGGACAGTAATAGGCTGGTATAAGTCCAGGTTTTCTCACAATGTTTTTCCTTCACCGATGTCAGTGATGTCCAAGATAAACTTTAGAAAGCCAATCAACCCTGAAAACATGAAAAAAAATTAGCTACTCGTAATGTAAAAGTAATGTATCGTACAGCTGATTATTTTTTTTAGGTTTTCAGGGTTGATCCCATAGTAAAAGTAAATAAAATTATGAAGGTAAATTTTCAATGACTGTACATGTTTGTTTGTGTTTGTTTGGTGATGTTAACGTTACATACTTAGTACTGTTCACTTAAAGTACCTAAACCATCAAGTATTTATAAATAGAAGTTTATTTGTATAATAAACTGAAGGTACAAACAAAAATAAACATAGGTATAAATAAATTCTAAATATAACTATCTTTTATCTGCGACTTTGTCCGTTGGGAAATCAATGTCAAAGACAAATCATTTGCTTTTTTAGAGCATAACGTCTAATAATATCAATGTGTTATTTTGTGTGTGAATATTATTTTTTATGAGTATTTCTTGTGCCTTAAATAAAGAATTGAATTATATTTTCATTTATTTTATTCTCGACTGCCTCCTGGTAATCGAATCTAAGACGTCATGTTCAGCAGTAGCAGAAATAGTTTAAATGTTGAAGGAAAATAATTAAAGTGCATTCCCTCTCTCCTACCTACGTGTGTGATGTGTTTTTACACACCGCATTTAAAGATTTGAGATTGAAACGAAATATCTATCGATCCTATGTAATCACTGATTTCTTTAGCCTCAAACACCTCCAGCCGCACCTCGTTAATATGAAAGCGAAGCTCCATAGCTTACGAAACCCTTTTACTCTATGGAAGCATTGACAGGATAATTGAGTTCCGAGTATTTCAAAGGCCTCCGTTAGGCTTGTCCGTGATTGGTGAGCTGTGTCACCTCCCTAGTCCAAATGATAATTATGTTGGTTGGTAAAGATTTTCATTCGATTTGAACATCAATTGCAGCCATTTATATCGTGGCAGCGCAAGACCGGTCAACGTTGCTATCTTTAGGGCAGGCCTATGTCCAGCAGTGCGCGATATTTAGCTGATATGATGATGATAGGATATTTATGTCGACATCAGGGTGTTCGTTGTGCGGCTTTCTACAGCTTTTCATGAAAGAGGAGTTCTGGCCGCAGGGCGTGAAGTTCCGAAATGATTATTAGACATAATAACAACAGTATTCGTTAATTTATAGGAATAATCACTTTATTCATTCATTATGCAGGTGTCTGGATTTTTTTTTGCTTTTAGATTTTAGTAGGCAAGGTAGGAAATGGATGGAGTAGCCAGTGGCCACTGCGATGGCCATCCACGGACCGACCGCCGTAAGCGCAACCTTGATCATTCGCCCTACTCGGCTGTTGCCTACTTATCGACGAGCCCTATCGGAAATAATACAACAACAAGAGGCCCTAGTACGCTGATTTATTCAATTTGAGTCGAAATATCCGATTTGTTAGTTAAATTTTAATGTGACAAGCACAATTTGTATCAGCCATTAATATGAATGAATCTTTCAAACCAAATAAACATATTATTATGTAAAACACGTAGGTAGGTACTAATATGTATAAACTTATGTAATTAATAGTACAGCATAATGTTTTGTTTTAAATGTATATTTGTGTTTTAATTTTAAGTAGTCTTCAGTTATTGTAATTTGTTTCAACGGTAACCGTTGTTAAAAAATATATTACAGTAGATATTTATTTTAATTAAGTTGTTTTGATATTGCGACCCTGTACCTACATCGTTAAATTATAGATTAGGCTTAAATATTTTAATTTTGTGTTGTTACACGACTGCCTCAAAAAAAGGAGTGTTATGTGTTCAGAGTTAATGTATGTGTGTATGTGAGTTTCTTTATTCCACCATAACTTTTAAACGCCTGAATCGATTTAGATGAATGGGGTATCATAAAAAATAAAAAGAAACCGGTGTGGTCACTTTAAAATGTAAATTAATACCTGACTCAATTTTTTTTTTATTAATCTGGTCGTGTCTATGTTTATCGTCTAGAATTTGACAAGTAGATTAAAAAAAATATATAACATTGAAAATAAAAAACGTCGTAAAAAAACTGACGAGTAAACAAAGTACAAATATGTGCAATTTTTGCAGTCGTGTTTTTTATTTTTTTTTAATTATAGTAGCTTGTTTATAAATAACTGTGTACTAGCAGGGTTCATGTATCAAACTAATTTACCTATAACATCTTGTTAACAATATGTAAATACAATCATCATCATCACTACAGCCAAACCACGTCCACTGCTGGGCATGTCTCTTCTAAAGATAACCACAATGATTGGTCCTGCGCTGCCCGCATGCAGCGGTTTCTCGCGACCTTTACCAAGTCATCAGTCCAGCTCGTGGTGCCTTTTCAAAGTCAAAGTCAAAACGTTTATTTCAATTAGACCATTTACAGGCGGAGTCGGTCAGTCAGTCCGAAAGTTGAAGCTAGTTGCTCGTTCCTAAACGGAGTTAGGCCTCTATGGAGAAGAACGAGCAAGAAACTCCACGGCACTCTTTTAAATTAAGTTTTTACTGCTTACATACATGCTGGTATCTTACCACATTGTGTCTAATATGATATATTTTCCCATTTAAAAATCGACCGAATTTACGTCACGTTTAATCCGCGCGAACGCGCTAGGCTACAGATAAAATTATCTCTTCACAATTTTGACATAATACCCTTTAAAAACAACCACCAACTCTGCTTATCTGATGTGAACACAACAGCCGTAAACATCAGATTTAAGATCAGCACACCGATTAAGTGCAAAGGCATCGTATTTTAAGACAATAAAGACCAGTTCAGACGGACAGACAAATAAATAGCACGTGTAGTACTCTTGAGAGCGCGCCAGTGGTACCATGTACATGTTTATGTACCGTTTGATGCCCCTACGGTGCAGTTCAGAATGAGTAGTGTAACGTAGATATTATATAGATAGAATCACACGTGAACGAATAGTGATTTGTTTAATTTTTTAAATGTGTTTATTTTCTAGAAAGAAAAAAAAAATCTCAAAGAAAATCTGACGCTGGGTATTTTCTTTTTATACACTTTACAAATCTACGTTGATTTGAAGACTGTACTGATAGCGGGCTCCACACAAAAGTAGGTACATCGATATTTAAATCTTGTTACGAGATTTTCAATTACATAGTTATCATTTTAGAATCCAGTTATTTGACGGGATAATTATTAACAAAAACTCTAGGCATTAGTGCTCCTATTTATTTATTTAGACTTTATGCAACAAAAAAAATACGAAGGCGGACTTAATGCCTTATGCATTCTCAACCGGTCAACTAAAGGTGGTGAAGAGATAAAGTTGCAGGTGTAAAAAAATTGTACATTAGTGTCGAAACCATCGTTTAAAAATCACATACATACCTCCTAAACAGTTATAAATACCTATGTAGTACGTGACTGCCTCGTTGGTCTAGTGGTCGCAAGCGCGACTGCTGTGCATGAGGTCTTGGGTCCGATTCCCAGGTCGGGCATTGTTATTGAGTTTTTCCATCAGGAATTTCTCAGTAGCAGCTTCGGAGTCTGGATTTGTGTCCGGTTGATGGCAATAGGCTCGTCCCCTATGTTGTTTTTAGTCCCATGTATGACTAAAAACATAACTGGCGAAATGTGGGTGTACTAATGGGTACACCTCTGCCTATCCCTTCGGGGATTACAGGCGTGTTGTTATGTGTGTAGTACGTATATGTACACAGTATACAGTACCTAGGTCTGTATATACCCAGTTTAAGTACAGATTTTATCGTTTATTTTTATAGTTAAACACTAAAGTTTCGAGCAAAGGTTAGCCACCGAAGTAATAACAGCAAGTGATTACTTAATTTGAGTAGTACTGGTTCTACTACTTAAGGTATCAATTTAGGCTGAAGGCTTTTATCGGGTGTATCGAACTTTGGCTGTTTTTTACGGATTTGTGTAAGTTGAGAGATAATCAATGGTAGATTTATGTGTTACTTCTATTTTTATTTTGTTATTGGAAAGAACAGAGAAACTAATTTTATAAATTGAAACATTAATTCAAAACAGTTTAACTTGACCATCAAGGCTTGCAGATAGAGAATTTTGACGCTAGCCAAGAATAAACACTAAGTTTAAGGACTTATCGAAGTGATCAAACTCTAGATATTATATTTTGTAGACAGAATATGGGCAATATCTAGTATTGTGGTTGGTCAGTTTCTCGTCAAAGAACTTGATATCAAAATTAAGTTGGATGTGGAGGAATGGAGGAATGAGGAATGAAGAACTTTACACCCTTTTCTTTATACTTTTAAAATATTAGTAAGAAACAAACGTCAATATTAAGTTGTCAACTGTCAATGTCATTATGAAAAGAAACGTCATATTATTCTGTCTTCGCCATCTTGTGAGCTGTACGCGTTAATGTAATGAAATGAAATGAAATGATATTTATTAAGTAAATTGGTTATAAATAACACTTTTACACGTCACATTTTAAACTAGATGAGTCCAGTGTTTCCTAGCCGACTGCTCTGAGAAGAAACACCGAAACAAACTCAGAGGTCAAAGTCTCTTTTAAAGTCCATACAATTACTTGTATTGGTCAAATCATATGCGAACCAAGTAGGTTAATGTCCGAGGTGGTCTCTTGAGGAGAGAGGCACACAAATTTGAGTCTGCCTGTCCGTTTATTCATGTCTTAAAATAAATATTATTACATCAATAGAATACTGTTATTATTACGCAAGACATATCATAAAACTCATTAATTCAAGACTAGATCAAGTTTCCGTGTCAAGAAAAAGATATTTTCACACCTTCCAGTACAATATTTCTCAGTTGTCACTTCCACTGGCCGCGTCGTAAACGCATCACAATACGTCATCCGCTGCGAAAGGCATAACAAAGCCCACACAGGCCCACAGCGTGCACCTAAGCCAATTAATACTGTTATTACTGCTGTGAATGAAAGCTTTAACAACAGAGAGAGACAGAAGGACCATGGTTGCCATGACGTGGCATGTTTCTGAGATTTCTAAATTTTAATTTATAATTTCATATTATTTTCTCAGAGTCACCAGATCTGTAGAACAATATTATAACCACCAGCCGTGACACTTAAACGCAAGTGAATTATATAATATAATTTACAAACATGAGGAATAGAAAAATATCACATCCCTTAACTCGCCCCCTATTACATGGGACTTAAACATAACTGGCGAAATGTGGGTGTACACCTCTGCCTAACCCTTCGGGGATTACAGGCGTGTTATTATGTGTGTAAAAATATATATTACGAGACAAACTGAATTTGATTTTTTTTTGTTAGCTTTATTTACCTTTTAAATTAAACATTAATATTTGGTTTCTGCCTACCTCCATGGCAAAAAGGCGTGAGTTTATGTATGTATCAATATTTACTTCATAAAAGTAAGAAGCACCTTTGTCGCATGATTTAAACATAATTTTAATAAGAGTAATATAATAATTTGAAAAACTGGACTTCTGTTTTCCTTTATTAGTGACACGACAATTTGCATGTGTACTCGACGCGCGTTTTGTTCTACCCGCGAAGAATGGCCGCGTCAGCTGAACACGGCGTTATGAGCGCTGTTCTACAATGAAGAAAGAGGTGACGGAGTTGTACGGTGTTAAATACTTTTAAAAGTAAAAATGTTTGATTTAAGAGTAGTACTTTATCGTTCTTTAATGATGGCTTACTACTTTTCTTGCCCGCGATTCTTCCGTGTGGATTTTGTCAAGGATTCCTAACTTTTTAAGCAATAAAGAATTGCTTTTAGCTCTCGTGGATAATGTAGCTTCCTATAAGAGTAAGAATTATCAGAATCGGATCAGTAACTATTCAGTTTTCGCTGGCTTCTGCCAGCGACTTCATTCGCGTAGTTTCTTTTTTACGTCTTTGGTTTACTGCACTGTTCTCGTTGGTCGTATCGTGAAGTTCTATTTCTGATGAATCTGGCTATCATTTACATTTTTTTTTTCAATCGGACTTCTTGTTCTAGGGATTAACGCGTTTAAATAAACAAACAAAACATCTCTTTATTTTTATTATACTAGAGTTAGATAAAGATAGCTTATTTTATCAACCGACTTCAAAAAGGAGGAGGTTCTCAATTCGACGCGTATGTTTTTTTTTTTTTTTTTTGTGTTTTTGTTCTACGATTACTCCGCCAATTATGAATCGATTTGGATGATTCTTTTTTTGTTTGAAAGAGTATAGTTCCGAATAGGTCCCATAGGAATATTGTCATGATCTGATGATGAACTTTGGAGATATGGAACGGAACTCCTTATAAAATCACAGCAGAACCGCCGTAACAAGACAAATTGCTTTGTTTATACGTGTAGTCGATGACTGACTGAAGGAAGTGGGGAGGGGGTACGTCAACCCCCTCCTACCACTTTCCAAAATTTAATATATCGTGTGAGGTATTGTTTGAAAGGGCTTTATGTAAGGATTTCAAACATTAACACACAAGCACTAAAAAGGGAAAAATAAAAAGCTTTTTTACAAAAAAATATGACCGTCTTCAAAAACTACAAAATAAAAAAATAACTTTAGCTTGGAAGTCGGTGGCAATACCTACATAACAAGAAACAAAACCAAAGCCGCCGACTTTCAAGCTAAAGTTATTTTTTTTATTTTGTAGTTTTTTATTCTACAATACCTATTAAACTATACATTTCAGTAACAAACATAATGTTTCAAGATAACATTAAACATGTATAACGTTATAAATCTAACGTTATTTCTTAATAACCCTGTATTCAAGCTATTAAGCTGGTTTATTTTGCGATAAACACAGAGCAATATAATCTAGTTACCATTTACGTTTGAATTTGCAGAACAATATAATGCAGTTATTCCAACAATATAACGTTATAACTATCGTTATTTCGCCGTTATTTTTTTAACGTTATCCTGAATGTGGTATAGCGGGTAATATGTGGCTTGAACATGACCAAACAAGTCTTTATATTTTGGCAACACAGTTGGCGCAGCGGCAGAGCGATTGGCTGCTGCACTGCGTATCGCGTGTTCAATTCCCGGAAGGAAAAATATTTGTATGGCCTGTGGATCGTTCCGAGTCTGAGTGCTTGTGTATGTGAGTTTATATGTTTATAAACGCATCCACGAAACAAAAGAAATTGAGGGAAAGTTATCTAATAAATAAATAAAAAATTGAGACGAGAAAACGTAGGTACCTACATCACAAATTAAATATTAGATTTGTCAGAACAAGACAAAGTAGTCGTTTGATGTCACATCAAGTGACGGACGAGTGGAGAGACGAGGACTGAACGAGCACTGATTTGCCGCGTCTGATCAAAACGTTCAAGGATGTTCAACCGTCTTATGATAATTGAAAAGAGGTAGATAAAGCTGTCATGGTTGATTGATTCACATACACATAATATTAATAATAGTCTATTACTGTCTCACTGCAGAACAAAGACCTCTTCTCATACAGAGAAGGTTTAATTCATAGGAAAGTTTAAAATAATTTTCATTTGTTTTATGATTGTATTGTATGTGGTTCCTTGAAGTGTTGCACTTATGATATACCTATTTTCCGTCTCTAATATCAGATCAACGTATAAAACTAATGATAGAATTAAGTTCTATCAAAACGATTCGAACTAACACACATCAAAATAACTCCTAAATAATCATCGTAATAAATAAATAATCATCCTGCAAAATCGAAATAATCATGGCATATTAAATTAGTTTAAAGCAAATAACTTGTTCATTGAAATATTGTGAGTTGTATCATTTTGCCAGAATTAAGTTCAATTATTACAGCCTTAAAAGTAATTCTTGAAAACATTGTCCTGAACAAAAGTGCCTCATTCTGTCAAAACTAAGCTCTCAATAAAAGGAAGTAGGCGGAAAAAGATCGATCAAAAGCAAATCATTGAAAAATGTCAACAAGGTAAAGAATATTGTATTTTCAAGTAAAAGGCGCTCCCGGATCAAAATTAAATAAAAACGTATTTCTATGAAGCAATTATGTTGATTCAAACGCAAATACGTTTAGTTCGTCCTCCATTTCTTTACAAAATCGTTCTCGTATTGAAATATATTTATCGAAGCATATTCTGTTGGAACTTACTCGTCGCCCTTTCTTCGTACGAAGTTATTAGGAGTTTTATATCAGGTCAGGGTTTTGTGTTCCTTCGGTAATTACCTTTTTGTGAATGTAGGTCGACAAATTATAAACTAGCCTTTGCTCGCTTGGATTTTCTTTACGGATCTCTAATATTTTTGTAAATAAAATATATAGCCTATGTTACATGCTGATAATATAGGTTTCCATTGGTGAAAGAACTATTTCAATCGATTTAGCAATTTTTGAGTTTATCACAAACAAAAATACAAATCGTTTCTCTTTATAATATTAGTTTAGATATTAAAGTTTGTTTGTTTGTTATTCAATCACGCTTAAATAGCTAAACTCTAATATAAGTATTGATCAAGCTAAACACAGACCTACGATAACTTTTATCCCGTTATTGTGTTTTGTTTTTAATGTTTAGAAATATCAACTTTATACTTTAGCTTAATTCTGAAGTCTACACAGACAAAATCACAGACAACCAACCAACCAACTATTCTATTCAACGCTAGTCAATATAAAAAACAATAAATAAATACCAAAATGGAATTCTAAGAATCTTAAGAATTGTTCAAAAGCTCCAGATCGAACCACTTTCATAAAGTTAGTACGTAATTAAGTTTGTCGACGTTTATGTAAATACTGAGATTCAATTAAACTGGCTTTACAGTCTTAAATTAGTTATAATCAATTAAATAATGAACAAATAATAAAATTAAACTGATTTAAAATAAATAATTTATTACAGCGAGTTTAAATTCGTGCAGCGTGATATTTATACTTGAAACTTGTAAAATTGCTTGGTTTTTTTTTCAATATAACCAACGAAAACATTTATGTTTTCGTGATGATAAGATAAAATAATGCCAGTTGCAGTGTGCCAGTTGACTCGTCTCTCGCGCGTAAGGTAGGCGGGTGCGATACCGGGCAAGTTCCAATGTGATTTTTTCAATCTATATGTACTTTTCTGATTTATCTTGAATGTCACGTACATCGTCTTAAGAGAAACATCGTGAGGGAACCTGGACTTAAAATTAATATAAGTCTGAAATCGCCAATCAAAGGAAAGGCCTTGAGCAAGCGTGGTGAACCTTTTCTGTGCAAGAATGGTCTCGTTTTTGCCCAGCAGTGGGACAATAATGGGCTGGTATTATTAAATTTTAATTTAAAGATTTTAACTCAAAATAATGGGTCAAATTATTATTTTCAATTATTATCTTATTTACTCATGAAATATAATAGTACCCATTGCGCAATCTTAACAGCCATTAATGCCTTATAACGTACGTATCATCAACAAGCTGCTAAATGGTGTGCACAAGTAACACTTCGCCCTCGACATCACTTCGTCACCGTGACGCGCGCAACAGCACGTCACACAATACAACGTAACTCCGCGGTATTAACACAATGACGGCTGTCACGCGGTGCCGCGCGGCGCTCCGGTGCCACGCCGAGAGGAGCGGAGATGCACTGTAATGACTAGCAAGACTAAACCAATCTAGCTTTTGTCTATAGAAAACACCAGTTTTGTATGGAGATGCGTTCGCATCTGTTTAGCTTTTCACGCAGTGGCGGATCCAGGATTCTCGTTTGGGGGCCTTAATTTTAATTGTTAGCCAAAAAGCAAAAAAAAATTGTTTTAAAAAACTATAGGAAAATTTTCCATGGAAGAACTTAGATTCTTTGGGGTTTAGCCTCTTACGTATTTTACGATGTACGCATCTAAATCAGTGCAATCTGAATCAATGTAACCGATCCGCTTGGTCGTACTATCGTACTTAATAACGTTTAAAATCCTGTCGCAATCTCATCTCAGACAAACAATGACAAATACTTTATAAAAATGTACGCTTATAAGTAGAGGTAACCATGTGTTTTTATACAACAAACCACACATGTTTTTCAAGGGTGCTATTGGGGCCGCTCTTGCGCTGCGGCGAGAGAGAGGGGCAGTCCGCTACGCTCCGCACTGCTCCCTCGCTCCGCTCTGCTCCACTGTAGCATCAGCCTTACATAGTTGGTGCGAAGTAACGAGCGCTTTGTTACAGTTTCCCGTTACTTGTTATTAATGTTCGGAGGTGTGTTTGTGTGTCATGATTAAATGTTTTAATGTTGAGCTCTTTGGCTCGGTTGGCAGGTGAGTTTGTGTTGGCAGTTCTTGTGTTATGTTTACTTTAGTAATGGTATGACTACGGAATCGTTTCAGGTTATAGTAATAATACCAGCCTATTATTGTTGACGAAGTCATTTATTCCATCATTTATTTCAATTGAATCACCAAAAATCACTTAATTTATAAGAAAAATAGATTAATATTTAATTAACTGGTTTTTTTTTTATTAAGATAATTAATTATTTTATTTATTCTCGAGGTATTCTCCTTTGAGGTATAAAAGATTAGTATTAATTTAGTAAAATATAGTATGCAGACTAATAATAATTATAGTATCAAACTGCAGCGGTCTGTGGGCTACGGCTGCTACGACCTGTCCTCGTAGCGCTACAAGCTACGATATTCGTAGCGTTCTCGTAGCTCCATTTGCTACGGTGAACTTTGTTCTTGGTTTGCAAGTACAATGCAATCATCTTTTCGCCTATTGCTTCTACTGAACCTATTAATTTAACTAGCAAACTATTTATTTGACTTTTCCGCATTCTGTAATCATTTCTATTTATTGTGAGCATTTCTGGGGAATTGTTTCCGGGATGAAAATATTTAGCAACTCCTACATGGCTTACTTTTTAAAGTAAATAGACCTTTTTTTTATTAAAATAATAAAATAAGCCTATTTTTGACCCACTGTCCTCTTCACATACAGAGCCACAAGCGTTGATCACCATGCTCGCTTAACTATAATTAGCATTTTCAGACTTATATTATCTTAATCCAGGTTTCGTCACAAAATTTTCCTTTACCGATGTCAGACATTGATATCTGCCAGGTATCAAACCTACAACCTCATCACCTTAACCACCAGCCATTACAAGATAGCTCGGGATACAATAAAGGTAACGTAATTAAATACGTAAAGACCCTTTTCCTCATTTATTTCTCCAGTTCTATACAAAAGTAATTAAACAAGTTATTTGTGTCGTCAACCGCAGACCGACAACTTTATACCTCTGTCGGTCCCAGTTTACGAGTCGTGAAGCGCGGCAGCGTCGTAAACTATTGTTATTGACAGCAGTAAACGTTTGGTGATTGTTATTAATTGTTTTATTGTACACCTTTAAGATACGAGCCATGAAATTAATGTCGGGAAAGGGAATCAAAATAAATGTTTTTGTAAAAGCCCCGACGTACTGGAGCGGACAACTGGCGGGGAAGGGCGCGGGTATGTTGAGAGCAACACAATTAGCTTGCTGGCTATCGGCAACTTACAGTCGTGAAATAGAATGGTTAAACCGCTGCCTACATTGTTGTCGATACGTCATACTACAGAATTAGGAGCAGAACAATCAGAATTTTATTTGCCTTAAATGTAGGTACAGTAAAATGAGATCATCGCAAATAATTACATCGATAAAATAATTCCAAAAAAAAAATGAAAATTACCGACAATACAAACATAATTAATAACCTGCAGTTTTCATAGATACTGCAATATTCGTGGTTAGCCCCGACCGCGTAAGTAAATTGTCCGCTCCTGTGTGGCCGGGCCTTTAGGAGAAGGCGTGCTTGAGCGTCTGTTGAGCGACTTATTTTTCGAAGCTACCTATTTTTAGATGATTCCCAGGACTATGAACAAAGACTAGGATGCGTTAAAGGGTAATTAATGATTAGACATTAAATATATGCATAAGACATGAGAAATGTCGCGTATTATTATTTGATGACAAAATGTTATGTATTCTTTGATGACAATTTCTTTTATTCTATTTGTTATAGAATATCTTAAAGGTCTATGGTTCGATTTCCAGGCCGGGCTAAGTGTTATTGGATTTTTCCAACGGGCATATCTCAGTTGCAGCCTCGGAGTCTGGATTTGTGCCCGGTTGATGGCAATAGGCTCGCCCCTTATTACAGAGGACTTAAACATAACTGGCAAAATGTTGGTGTACTAATGTTGGTAAAAACCTCTGCCTAACCCTTCGGGGATAACAAGCGTGATGTTATTTTATATAAGAAACAAAAAATGGTAAGCACTTATTTTAATCACTAGACGAGAGTAATAGTTTCTGAAACCCCATAAAAGAGAATCTTTAAAAAACTACTGATGATCTTGTCTTGTCTTGTAACTCGAACGTTCATAAAATAATGATAAAAACATAAATATACAAAACTCTCTTGTTTATTGAAAGTCAAAGAGAGATACAAAATATAGTCAAAGCTCATTACTTCAAGGTCACGTTTTCTTCCGGCAGAAAGAACTTTCCTGGAGTCCACTCACTGCACTGAGCGCCTTTGACACTTGCACAGCACTTACAGTACTCTGAAGCCTGAATATTTGATTTATTCCGCGAGTGAAGCTGAAATAGTGAATATGAATAAGTAAATACACTCTGCGCTATTCTGCGAGAGGAAGTAACGAAACATTCTACTATTAATAAAATTATTGTAGGTGTTATTCTTGTCATTCATGGTGGTTTCTTGACTCATGGTGGTAGAAAAAGCCGTGGGGTTTTAGTCGGTCAGAATCTGGCATAACCCTTCGTTTTCCCCATAAGGAGAGCATTCATGAGAAAGTTCTTTAGTTAGTATGCTTTGAAAATCTCAGTAGCAACATTTAGTACGAATTTGTTAAACGTAGCAGCTAACAGCACGCCTGTAATCCCCGAAGGGTTAGGCAGAGGCGTACACATTAGTACACCTACATTTCGCTAGTTATATTTAAGTTCCGTGTAATAGGGGGCGAGTCTATTGCCATCAACCGGGCACAAATCCAGACTCCGAGGCTGTTACTGAGAAATTCCTGATGGAAAAACCCAATAACACTTTGCCCGACCTGGAAATCGAACCGAAGACCTCATCCTCAGCAGTCACGCTTTGCGACCACTAACCAACGAGGCAGTTGAATAAACATAATTCTAAAATATATGTCTCTTTTTTGTTGTCATTCAAAAAAATCCAAAGCACCTCATCACATCTTGAAAATTGAGTACAGGACAAAAAATCTCGTTACTGTAACACAAACGACCCCTGATCCAACCGACCCCTAACCCTGATCTTCAAAACCCGTTCGTACCTTCTACTATTACGCAAATACTGACCCCCTGACCCACCAGATAACCCGCGACCCGCCGACTACCATAAACAAACTGTTCAAGGGCATAGCTACGTCCCTTAACGAGGTCCCCCTGTGGCATAAATCCATCGAAAAGGGAAGTAGGGGGGCCTAACGATTAATTGCCCCCCTGCCCTAATTTCAGGCTAGTTTTATTAATGGCGTGGGTTGTGTGGTGATATGTGCTTGTAAATTGTGTCAGTTACCGGGGAGGTGCTCTGGTATCATTGGTCCCTGAGTAGACACAAGTTTCCGGTAGGAACCATCTTGGGACTCATATTGATTCGGTTTTCAGCGCGATGTATTGGTTCTGTTTTGATAGATAATAAATAGCTGACAAAGGTAATGAAAGAAGCAACGGAAAATTGCTATAAAATAGTATTTTTGACATAAAATAAGTAAGATTAATGGTATATTTGTGGCTTGTTAAATACATTATGTGGGAGCGTACCTGGGGTGCATGTCATAGTCATTCGTTTATTTGAAATAGACCATTAAAGGCACTTTTAAATGTCATTTAAAGAAGAAAATAAAATTGAATCTATGCCCCTTTCAAAAGGTTGTTTCGTATGGAAAAGAATAAAAAATTGTTTTACGATAAATACATTGATTCTATAATTATGAATTTTAATAGGCATGGGTTAAACATACAGTCCCATTTGAAACTATGGAAATATTTTCGGGTATCAAACCACGAACTAGTACAGAGGCCCTAGCACTAGCGTGCGCAGTACCGAAACTCAATATAATATTTTTTAATGTAAATGTAAATACAGGTTTCCCACATAATATTTATTTAATTTAAATGGCTGATACTAATTGGGTCGTCATTTAAAATCGAACAAAACTACTACAGAATATTAATTTCTTGATTCGAAAATCGAATCACTAGACCAGAACAGAATACAAATTATATCAATTTCCACTCCTAAATTAAAGCCGATTTTATTTCCCTCATTAATTTCAACAAACAGTATATCTTCACGACCTCTTAATTTAAAGTGCCGATCACAATAAAGATATTTTGGGAACTCCCTTTAAACATGTACTTCGGAACAAAGCAAGTGTAACAGATAAATCTTTCTTATCTTGCAATGGAAATTGTAAAATCCTCAGAGCCGCCATGTTGCTAACTCGACGGGCTATAAGTCAGCCGCTCTAATTGAAAGAACATCCTCTAGCAATGGGGAGCGGGGAGAGGGGGGTGGGAATATCTTGTAAGACGTAATTTCTGCATTGAAGATATCCTTTTTAAAGTGATCGGAATTGTAAGATTTGATCGAGGGGAGTAGTACTGGTGAATAATATTCTCTTGACCGAATTTCGGTTAGGTGGCCAGTCTCAATAGCGACTAGCCAAGTACGCAGGGGATATTGTAGTGCACAAGTGTGTGCACAAACTTAGGTGCACTCCTCACTCTCATAACTCCACGACTGGAAAAAGATCAGATGCAGGGCCAATGACTTTACGTGCTTTCTGAGACACGGGAATCACATCTCATACCACTGTGAAATTATTGATTGAACAAACCCGGAAAAATCTTTGCTTGACCTGAGAATCGAACGCAGAACTCTACGAGATTAACAGGTCAGTTGGGTAAGATGTATGTAACATTATCCTTTAATGTCGTAGTAAACAGTCTTTAGCTTACGTTACAAATAATTGACAACTCTAAACAACAACTCTTTAGTTGATCTCGATGATCAATGTTAGTTTTTCTCCTTCCCTATCTCTCGTCCCGTATACAAATTATGTAGTACCACTAATCCCTTTAAGCCCTCGGCCACACTCTGGTCATGAGGTGTGGGCCACATTGCGGCCACAATGGCCCTATTAACATGCAACATGCTCTATTAAGCTGTAAAGGACCGGCCGATGTGTACTCTGTCTTAAAATTAAGACACACGGGTCACTAAAGGGTAAGCTTAGGAGCGCGGTTCCATTGTTATAATTATATTGTTATTGGTGATTATATATTCGAGAGATGTATAAATATACAAGGTTACATAATTATACAATAATTAGTTACAAGGTAACTATACTAGTGAATTATCAACGCGAACCAAATAATAATAGATATACAATTAGTTTTTTTCTACGATGTGATTTTCGTGTCCTTATTTTTCGAAATGAATGAACCGATGTTATTTAAAATTCCGCATAAGCAGGATACATAGATGTAAAAAATTAGTTGAGAACATTTGGATGATCGAAAAACTATTTATATATAGAAACACTTTACCTGACCTGGGAATCGAACCCACAACTTCATGCTCAGAAGTCGCACTTTGCGACCACTAGAACAACGAGGCAGTCTTAACGTTAATATTGTTACTAAGATGTGATTGCGATCGATTTTGAACGTTTTTAATTACGCGAATTAGTTTTTCTGATCATGTCTATGCTATTAATAGAAATCACGTGAATATCATAGTTATGTGATCACATGAATGACACGTGAGTGTCTTCCCCCCCCCCCCCCCCAAGTTACAGGTTACTGTTACTGGTTATCTTACTGTTTTCATACTGCATGCATCAGACACGATAACACACGCGGTGACGTATTTCAATGGACACACGCTCTTGAAACACCTTCAAACGCCCGACTCAGAACATCTTAAACATTATCAACAAGTTACACACTTACGACTAATCGCAACGTCTCATTGCGACTAATCGCACCGACTCATTGTGTATTTAATTACTTTTGCTATAAATACTCGGTGGAATTGATTCGCGGTTGGTTTAACGACATCTTACATTAATTTATCTAAACTGTTGAAGTTTAGATTACGTTCTATTTAAATATTAATGGGTTTTGGGTTTGGAATGGACTTTCTTCTGAGTACCTACTAGCTAAGTATATACTTTCTTGTTCTATACATATAAAATGCTTCGTCCTAAATGAATAACTGACTGACTGACGGATCAACGCACAGCCTAAACCGCTGATCGTAGAGACCTGAAACTTGGAGGGTGTGTTCTTTGTATGACGTAGGCGTCTGATAAGATAGGATTTGCCTAAATTTGCCTATTTCACAACAAAAAGGTATAGTCTGTAGTGCGGGCGACTGTACAAGAAACATTTATATTATATTTATCTGAAATGAGTACTACACGATAAAGAAAAAGAATTACAAAATGTTATGCCAATAAAGAAAATACTAAACCTCAATTACTCGAACGAAAATTGTTGAACCCTTACATTACGACTGACAATTGACCTTTTTATATTCTTTTTTTTTTAAACGTCACACTTTTTCTTTTTTATCGTGTGGGCAGTAAGGTCTACACACCCTAATGTCATAGTTTCTAAACCGCCTCAAGGGCCTCTGACATGGTTTAAATGGTGTTTGCTCACGATGTTTTCCTTCACCGATGCCAGTGATGTTCAAGATAAACTTTAGAAAGTACATATGAATTGAAAAATTCACATTGGTACTTGCCCGGGTTTGAACCCACAACCTCATGCATGAGAGGCGGGCGCCTTAACCACTGGGCCCTCACGACACACCCACCCGCACTAGGAATGTCTCCTAATATCGTGGGTATGTTTACTTACATAATTCAACTCACATACACAATCAAACGAACCTGAAATAACTATCTGTAGGCCATTGGCCATAGGTACATATTATATTCGTTTCGTGCTGGAATTAAACCCACGACACTCAGCACAACCGCCAACCGTGTCGCCAATAGTGCATCAACAGCAATTTACCTACATATTTCTTCTAAAACAAATATAAAAAGCAACTACGGCGTTGACAGTAAAATCCTCCACTAACATAGGTAATGGCCGGTGGCAAGTCAATAAGCACTATGTCATTCGGGATCAGCATGAAGCTCCAATCACTGTGCCATCCTTTTATATCCATAAATCTCTCTCAATATTCCTTTGTTTTCCCTACTCAAATGAAAATCAGAATCAAGACATTATTTTTTGGATTGTACCAACAAAAGAACATGAAATATTTATGAAAATCATCATTTTATTCTTAAATCCTTTTGATTTCTTCAAGATCAAAGTCCACAAATAATAAAAGGTTCCCTCAGTGCCCTATAGACATCAGAGAGATCGAATTCCGTTGTTTGGGTCTGAGTCTGTAAGTAATAAAAGATTCTCCGTATTTCCTCGTACGCTGTTTGGGTATTTTTTTCCGATATTCCCATAAAAAACCAAAGGCAATCAAAAGCAGGTGGAACTGTACCAAGTTCCCATAAATCCACAACTCGGATTACTACTCAATACGCTATTCGTGAAAATGTAAGCAATAAAACTAAGTGTTTACTACGCTCGTAGTAGCGACCACTACAAAAAACACAATCAGTAATATAGCGTAGTTGTATTTTATAACACCGCAATGTAAGAACGTTTAGAAGGCTCACTATTTGTTTACTGCTTTTGGGGTTGGTATGTATGTCTGTGTTAAGAACTGCCCCGTCGGTTGGTTGGTTGGGTTAGATCCTGATCTTCGATTCTCAGGTCGGTCAAAAAGTGTAACTTGGGAGTTTGTAAGCTGGTGGTGACACCTCCTTGTCTTGGAAAGCACGTAAAAACTTTGGTCCGGGCCTGATCTCTCCCTGGTCGTGTCGGATTGCCGTCCCATCTGACTATGAGAGTGATGGAAGAGGGAGTCCACCTGTGGTGGGGACACACTTATTGCACTATAATATCTCCTACGTACTTAGCAAGTGTACAATGAAATTGGCCACCATAATCAGAATCAGTCTGGAGAATATTATTACAATATTGGTTTTCAAATTGGACCAGTAGTCTCGGAGATTAACGCGTTAAAACAAACTCAAGAGCTTTTTATACCTACCTATTAATAGTATTGAGTACGAGACGAGAACAGTTTTGTTGTTAGATCCCCAACTTCACCTTCTGCGTCTGTCTGTGTTGTGACAATACTCTGAATCAAATACCACAAAGTAATAGCAGCTGTCGCGGTGCTCGTAAAAACTTTTACGACTAGACCCGCACGAATTCGGACGAACGGTGACGAATTCTGATTCTATAACATTATAACGTCAGGTACGCTGTACTGTCTCTATTGATATCTTAATATGAAAGGTACAGTGTTGAATCCATGTCAAATTCAATGATGGTAACTGTGCCTGTGATTCTTAATACGAATCTAGATATAAATAAAAATGAATGACAAAATGTGTTGCTGAGCGCAAAACTCGAGAACGGGTGGATCGATTTGGTTGATAACTTTTTTATTGTGTTCGTAATTTCCCGAATGTGGTCTAAATTAAAGATTTTTTTCAGAATACCTCCCAGAAATATAAGAGAATGGCACCCAAGTCAAGACGGGACGGTCAACTAGTCAATAATAAAATAAATGGGTCTTTTTATAAATAGTTTGCGATTTTCGAATTCGAACGTTCAAAGATATTGACCACAGTACTAAGCTATACAAACATTTTATCTTTACGACACAAATACCCTCTTCTAAACAGTTAGGTCTAGCACGAGCGCACTGACGTAGAAGTATTTTGATTCGCATTGGGAAATCACGACTATTCTAATAACATTTAGGTTTAAAATGATTAAAAGGGCCCGTTGACAGCGAGTCAACATCAATCGGAGGTGCGGATCATGCGTCAAGTGTGTTCGACTCATGGTGGTAGAAAGGGGTTTTAGTCGGTAACAGTCAGACATAATGCTCGGTTTTCCACAGATGGATTCATGAGGATTTCCACACGAAAAAAATAATATTATATTAATATTAATACTTAGGTAAAACAAATACTGCGAAATCGGTATCTCAAATAACGTTTAGTCCGCGCGCTTGGTCTAGGCTCTCGGATTATGTCAAAGATTAGGTCTCGATACAAGTACGAACAAATCTTTCGTAAGCATAGTTCGGTCGACTGTAACGTGATTCGGGATCCAAAAGGAATAATGTTCAAGGATAATATAATAATATACTGCTTATTGGATTATATCGATACTGCTTATTGTTGATATATTTGTAAATAATGTAAGGATTTATGTTTTAGATGTGAAAGTTTATTGTGTGAACTCTTAGTGATGAGATTGCTTTTTAATGGTTTTTTCTTACTATGTCTTTTATATCCTGTATCTGTGTTTCCTGTTCCTGAGTATTTATTACACGCCACAATCATTACTTTCATAGTTTTGCTCGCTGTGCGAATCAGCGCTGTTACATCTTTTAGTGTGAAATGGTCAGCTTGATTTCTCGCAAATCCAATTTGAAAACCTTGAGAACATAAATAACTACTAAGGCCTCTTCCTCTCTCCTAATTTTTGCTGTACCCGACAGGGTCCATATTGATCTCTTTTACTTTACTATATATTGTAATAGATAAATAAATAAATATGGAATGCAATAAAAAAATGAGTTTTGAGTATTGAGGATTTGGTAAGCTACAGCTACACCGCATTGGTAACCCGTACGAATAACTCGCTCCACACAACTTAAGCACATTTCATAAATATATTTATTTTTGTGTTTTCTGATTGTTGTTGTTAATTTAATAAACGTTGCCCCCACTAGAATTTTCTCCTGTATCATTTGCAAACATATAAACTCACATACACAAACAACCAGACCAGGAGCAAACATCTGTAGGTCATAAAAACATTTGTCCCGTGTGGGAATCGAAACCGCGACACGCAGCGCAGCAGGTAATCGCATAGCCACTGCGCCAACTGCGTCGTCCTGCCGTGATTGGCAATCTTATCACCAATCGGGTGACAATTGATACAATTCCGGCAGTAACCTGTGGTAGGTTCCGTTTGATTGATAGATTCTAGCACGGAGCACAGCATCTGTCTCACCGATAAGCCGATGTAGGGACAGATGTATCAATCTAGATTACACACTTGACACAGGAACCCTAGATAGTGGCACGTGAATAATGGAATATCCTAGTGATTGAGAGGTTCGTGTTAATTAGTGAGGTGGCTATGAATCGATATAGTGCCTAATTAATTGAGACATCTGTATCTATTCTTTTAGGCGATTAACAGCCGTGTGTTAATCGCCTATGATGGGACTTAAACAAACTGGTGAAATGTGTTAGTCTAACCCATCGGGGATTACAAGCGTGATGAAATGAAATGAAATGATATTTATTCAGTAAATTGGTTATAAATAACACTTTTATACGTCACATTTTAAACTAGATGAGTCCAGTGTTTCCTAGCCGACTGCTCTGAGAAGAAACACCGAAACAAACTCAGAGGTCAAATGTTATGTTAAGTTACTCAAAGTCAAAAGTCAAATCATTTATTTTCTATTTGACTATTTACAGATTTTACAGGCACTTTTGAATTATCAAGGTTAGTTTATCTACCTACGCTTCGTATCATTTTATATTTTTTAATATTATGATACTCTGTGGTCTCAATGAAAATACAAAGGTAGCTGCAGAGAAAAATACAATATTACTGTATGAATAAGTAAGTAAGAGAATGTCTTGTGATTTTCGTGAGGTTCAGATAAAACGGTATGAAAAATATGAAGTATAATAAATCTAGACGCCACGGCTCACGTTATCTTACGTGTACACTAAGTGTCACTTGAAACAGGGGAGCTTTGATACAATAATATGCGCTACATATCATTTTATCCAAGACTAACTTATGGTTAGACTATGGATTTCTGTTATCCGAGTAACATAATATCACGGTTGTATTCCCCGAAGGGTTAGACAGAGTGTCACATTTCGCCAGATATGTTTAATTAAGTCCCACGTAACTATGAAGCGAGCCTATTGCCTTTAATCTGGCACATACTCAGACTCTGAGGCTGCTACTAAAAACTCCTGATGGAAAAACTCAATAACACTTTGCCCGACCTGGGAATCGAACCAAAAGCTCATGCTCAGCAGTCGCACTTACGAACACAAGATCACCGACACAGTCACCTGTATCCATACTAATATTATAAATGCGAAAGTGTGTCAGTCTGTCTGTCTGTCTGTTACCTCTTCACGCTTAAACCGCTGAACCGATTTAGATGAAATTTTGTACAGAGATAGTTTAAGACCCGGGGAAGGACATATAATAGTTTTAGAAATGGGGGGTGGAAGTTTGTATGCAAGTACGATATAAACAAGTTCCACGCGGACGTAGTCGCGGGCAAAAGCTAGTTAGTTATATTTCATCAAACTTTGCAGAAAAAGCATTAAAGTTTGTGTGAAGGAAAAGATGCAAGCGGTAGCAATAAACACGTAGCGATGTAGCTCTAAAAGTTAGACACTGCGAACCGACGGCACCTTACATAGTAGTCAGGTGATGTGACCTGTACGACACACAATGTACAGTTAACAACGCAATCACCTGCACCAGTACTACGACAAAGTAAGGGAAGTTTATAAGGCGTGTGGCGCACTGTAATGATATTCTCCCGGCCGCATTTCGACCACTGCGGCCACTGGAGACTAACCAAGTTTGTAGGAAATATTATAGTGCACCAGTGTGTGTGTAACCACAGGTGCACTCCCTCTTCCCTCACTCTCACAGTCCGGTGTACGGCAGTCTGATGGGACAGTGGTTTGACACAACCATCAAAATCTTTTCCGCTTGATGCACTTTAGAGGGCGTTTACAACGCTAATGATGCCGCGGTAAACGTGGCCTACTAGGCTCAAAAACTATAGAAAAAAAACTTTAACTATCGACTCGAAAAGAAGAATACTCAGCATTACCTGATCTCACCTGAAACTCACTTCACTGCGATATCATCAGAATAGACCGACAGGTAAGCACCATGTCAAAACCAAATCAAATCACTTTTTATTTGTTAACACAGGTACAGCAATACAGATTTTATAATTGATAAAACCGAGCGCTATATTATGCCAGTAGCAGGCTTAGATATGGTGAGCATCTAGCTCAAGATTACAATGTAAGGTTTCTAAAATGTTGCGGGACGTTTTAACACGTTCGTTGCATTACGAGATCTATCAGATCTCTTGCAGGACTTTTGTTATTGTGCGTTGAACATAATCGTGTTTTTTCACTCCTTGCGGGAGGATCTAACGTGTAAAGTTCTTTAGGTATGAGTATGACAAATCTACATATTTGCTTCCTACTTAAAGCTGAATTCAAGGACATTAAAAAAGAAATTAGAGATGGATTAGGTCCCTATCGCACAGTACTGTAATTATTTTCATTCCTTGCGTTAGGAGATGTGTCGGTACTCGTGGAATCGTACGCCTCGTAGACGCAAGAGAGGGAAGGTTGTTGTTTTAGTGTTGTCCTAACATCGACGTGGGAGGTCGCGCGCACGTTTGCGAAATAATACTCGCGTATATACCTACGTGTTGATTATCATTTTTGTTATACAATGAGTGCTTTTAAAAAAAAAAGGGTAAAAAATCTATTTATTTTGGTGAGATTTAAATTACGACGCACATTAAACAGCATTGACGCTTCTAAAAAAACTAAACGAATTGTTACCATTTGCGCGCAATGCAAGCAATCAATGTGCTCACCATGTTTTAATGAAAAACACTTTAATAAAACTTTTTCAATCGACAACTGAGATATTATTTTATTCCCATCACTACTTACTACACATATTGAACTATCTTCGGTTGCGGTACGAGATACAATCGATATCATATTTTTTTTTGTTATTGGTAGTTTATTCAAATGTCATAACTGCGTGCGAACCTAGCAAAATATAAAGCAATAGACTATCTTTCACCTACAAAAACTTCAAAATATATTTGATTGTTTTTTTGGAAGATATAAATTATTTTCAAAACTGTATCTTTAGGAGACTGATTAGGTCTCAAACGCACCAAAAGGTAGGTTAGTTTCGAGATCTTTTAGGTCTCCAAAGCACCAGCTGAAAGTTCTTTGAAAGTGATGGCGCAGGTAACGTGTTAACAGGATACCGTGGCCCCGGAACGTAAAGGGCAACAGAAGGAACAGGGTGGTTTTTTAGTCAGTAAAAGTCTGGCAGTCCGTCTGAAGTCAGTCTGAGTCATTTGATGATTTTTACCACAGAAAAAAGAAAAAAAAAAGGTTTCCAAAATAATACATTATGGTATTTATTAGCAAAAAGGAATGATTGCAAAAATTATTAAAAACTTTGCCTGTGTCCTCCGTATCATACGCAACGAGGTATCGATCTCAGTATATTTAGCGCGGCGGCGGGTGCGGGTCAATACCGCCGCCATACGCTGTTGCCTGCAGAGCTGGGGCTTTCCTCTTTACATACCATTACTATGTGTCTGAAGAGCTCGGCAAACAATCACATTGTATATTGTCATGTCATAGAGGATTATGTAGGATGATGCGAGGAATCATACTAGCTGTTCTGTCACAAAAACAGCGTCGCCTCCCGCCGTTTTAAACTAAACGATGGATTTTAATAATAATTAATGATCACCATTAGAAAATAAATTAGTTACTACAAAACTAGCTACAGCTTAAAAAAAAAGCTAAACACTCAATGTTCAGTATTATTATAATCTACCATAAATCTGCCTGCCCATTCCCGACTACGTCGTCGGCTTCCAGTCTAATCGGATGCAGCTGAATACCAAAATTTTACTAGTAGCGACTGCCTATCCAACCTCCACAACCCAGTAACTGGGTAATACAATACCCCTTGATAATTGGTAAATTCAGTATTGTATTCTACTTCACCAAAAAATTACGCAAATTATTTCCTCTTTTCCATTTCTGTTTAGCATAGATATCGTAATATCTATATGAACAGAAGGAACCCTCTAATCGTTAAACAAAGACCATTACCTAATTCTTCAATTTAAGAAAAAGCCTTAATGCTTTAACAAACACGCTTCGATCGTAACAAAAGGTAATATTTTAAGGTACCTGCCTACCTACCTCATATATTTAATAGTCGCGTTACCAAACCTTGAACGGGCGGAAGGGAATCGAACCCCTGTTAGTAGGATTACGTGTGTGAGCTATATTTACTGAGTATCCGGGTGCACGGTGATATATTAGGTAAAAAGGTTGCTAAGGAATATGTAAAAGAGAACATACATAGTAGAGTAGTGCTTCTGTTTTCCGACAAATAAGAAGGAACTTGTTTATTTATTTTGTGGGATGCTCTAATGTATTAGAAATCATTTTTGTGTGTTTCGTTTATAAAAAGTAAAAGGCGAGAGCAAATGTAAATGTTTTAGTAAAACTTCTACTTTTCTTTAAAAAATATTATTTTGCCACACCAAAAACCTCGAAAAACTGTCTAAGTATAGGCCATACAAATATTTGTTTAAATAAATTCTAGTTTAACCTAGTATTGCATTTTTTTTTTGTAAAGACGGCAAGATTATACCTAGTCTGGAATTGCACATACATAGGTTACCTACTTTTTATTGCGGAAAAATGATGGAATAATACATCAACTTTGACGCGGACGAAGTCGCGGGCCAAAGCTAGTAACTAACTACGCCAAGAACTAGGTTGAAAAGAGCAGAGTCAAAGGCGGTGTGTACCTGAGTACACACGACGTGATTGAACTATTAATTGTCGTGGGAGCGGCCGCCACAGATGTAATACGAGCGTGTTTGTACAAGATGCCAGCTCGGGTGATTGCTTCCATGTTTGCTGGCAATCATTTAAAATGTATTGCACTGTGGGTAATGGTACTTTACTTAAGATAATAATATATTAACTCGAGCCCCGCCCCGGCTTTGCACGGGTGCAATGTAACTTCCCTGTCGAACTCTATACTACATATTGATGAAAATCGCATTAAAATCCGTTGCGTAGTTTTAAATATCTCAGCGTACCTACAGACGGTGGGAACTTTGTTTTATTCTATGTAAAGATATAGGATTTTCTGTGGGCCTTGATAAAAAAACTAATAAAAAAATGGTATGTACCTAATATGTATTAATTTGGTTTAGTTCTGTTGAAACAAGTCAAACCACGCCTAATTATCTCCCATTTTTCGAAATAATTAAAAATTTATATATTTATTTTAATAATTTATTTAATTGCTAATTAGCCCTGAAGCTATTCTAAGCATTCGTGTTGAATGTACATTTTGCATAATTATCAAATTAGTTTACACACTGTGGGGTGACTGGTTTAGCTAACTTTATTTTAGCTTATTAGGCTAACGCCTTAGCTGAAAAGCAACTGCTACTTAAGAAAAACTATTTTTTTTTCCCGAGCACTTTAAGTGAAATAACAATTCTAGCGAAAACGTATACGCGCCATTTTCATTTTTATCGTAAGTTTTTCACAGACGCACTTATTTGCAGAGCGAGGCAGTTACTTACACTGGAGCCCTGCTAGCGGCCGCTCGTCACTCGCCTTGAAAAAAAAAACAAAGAGCTCTTAATATTAAGATTGACGTCGTAAATTGGTCAACAGACTGTCTGCTCAGGAGTGGCCCTTTTCAACTGACGAGCACGCTATCAGAGGGCCCGACATGAGTGCACAGAGTAAAGTTAACGAAAAATTTAAATTTGTATTCAGAAAATGTAGCGATTTGTATTATTAGTTAACTTATAAATAAACATACTTTGTATATTCTTATTATCGTTACTTTCTGTGCGTTGCCCCTATATTTTGTTGTTTTGTTTTTAAATGTATATTTGTGTTTTCTCTTTTATATATTTTTATCTGTGTCTTTAATTATTTTAATTGGTTCTGTAACCATTATAATTAAAGTAAACAAATAAATAAATAATTATCTAAATAAATAAATGGTTTTTTAAATTGGAAATACGATACCGAATGATAAAAATAGTCAAGAACAGTGATTATTTTGTCTCAATTAATAACCGTAGAACCATTTCTCACTTGCGACACTTCACTTAGCAAATAAGTGTATATTTACTTGGTAATGTATGTAAAAGTATGTTAAAGTCAAGCATGTATCACGCGGGATCTCTCGCTGAACATCGCCGGTCTGTACTTAGGATAATGCAGCAAATTGCCTACGATTTACTTGTCTCATGTCCGGGTGAGGGTGTGAAGCACAAGCGGGAGCGATTTTGCTAACATCCGTTTTTATGGTCCAAAATCCCTGAGTCGCCAGACCAATAGCATTTTTACTGGCTGATATTTTGAGTATAGACACAAGAAAATGTCGTTAAGAAGGTAGTTCATGCTAGCTTCAATGATAGCGCTGTTTCAGGCATTCAAACTAATATCATAAATGTGAAATTGCATTTGTTTATTTGTTTGTGACGCTGTCACGACGAAACTATTGAACCGATATTTATGAAATAAACCTTAAGAAAGGGCATAGACTACTTTTTAATCCAATATTTTGTCTGCTTCCGCCATAAACGACATTCATAAAGACAAAGTCTCGGAAAAAAGCTAGTCACATACAAAAGGTACCTCACTCACTTACCTTCAAGTGAGCAAGGTCTGACGGCTTTGGGATTTAAGTCTATTAAGTTTCAATTTACATGGCGTTAGATTTGGGTTTACCAAACGTCTTTCAACTGACTTGTTAAATCAAAACGTCATTCAATTCAACCGGGAAAGGCAAAGTCGAAGTCAAACCATTTGTTTTAATTAGACCATGACCTTACAAGAAAAAATAATTGAATTAAGTTCCAAAAGAACTATTTAGATGTTCTCTTTCTGTGACACTGCTTTTTCTTAATTTTTTTGACTGCCTCGTTGGTCTAGTGGTCGCAAGCGCAACTGCTGGGCATTAGGTCTTGGGTTCGATTCCCAGGTCGGGCAAAGTGTTATTGGGTTTTTCCATCAGGAATTTCTCAGTAGCACCCTCGGAGTCTGGATTTGTGCCCGGTTGATGGCAATAGGCTCGCCCCCTATTACATGGGACTAAAAAAACATAACTGGCGTAAAGTGGGTGTACTAATGGGTACATCTCTGCCTAACCCTTCGAGGATTGCAGGCGTGATGTTATGATTATTTTTGAGTCAATGATTATACCCAATTTTTTTCTATATTTTTTAGGTATATTAAGGGCCACGTTTATCAGTCGCATCAGTTATTAAAGTCTTCTAAAGTGAAGATGTAAGGAATTTTTGAGCACTGTTGTAAGTAGGTCATATGGAACTACTGCAGAGCTTCTTATGTTCGTATGGAGTAATCGCTTACCTCTTATGCCTTAAACAGAAACTCATTAATGTCAGGTGAAAACGGTGACACAAATGAGTTGGTGAACAGTAAGTCTCGTGGAGACGATTCCTGTTGCGGGACTCCCAGGGGAATGTGGGAGGTGGGGGGGAGGGGAGGGGAATAAGTTAGTTAAAGTATTATAGAAGAAAGTTTGGAGTATCGCTTAATAAGAGATCTGAAGTTAGCCGCATTATATCTTTGTTGGTAATTTGATTTATAGAAGTTGTTCGTGTAATTTGGTGTGTGGTTTTGTATGGGAGGATTGAGCTTCTGCTGTGGAATATTATCGAGATCCAATTAACCGGGTACGGGCAAGTACCAATATGACTTATTTAATTTCATTCCCCGGCTTCGGGCACGTGGATGTTTCAGTTTTTTTTTTTCATAATAAATTATTGCGAGAATTTATGAACACAACAAAAAAAGAGTCAGCCAAATCGGTCTAGCCGTTCTCGAGTTTTGCGCTTAGCAACACAATTAGACATTTCGTTTTATTTATATAGATGTACTTTCTAATTTTATCTGACATCGGTGAAGGAAAAAATTGTAAGAAAACTTGGTATTGTCTACATTATTATTAATATTATAAAGAGGAGAAATTTGTATTATTGTTTGTTTGTTTGTAATGGATATACTCAAAAACTACTGGACCGATTTTAAAAATTATTTCACCATTAGAAAGCTCCGTTATCTGCGAGTAACATAGGCTATATATTATTTCACTCGCGCGGACGAGATCGCGGGGAAAAGCTAGTAGTTAATAATTATAAGTGTGAAATCGCCAATCCGCCTTGAGCAAGTGTGTTAAGAAGCCTTTGCCCAGCAGTGGAACAGTAATAGGCTGGTCATATTACATGTAGTGTGTCATCCTACTCTATAAATTGCGTTAGCACATAATAATATGCGTAATTTTCCAAGCTTGAAATATTTTTGCATAAATTACGAGTATCTTTATCATAAAATGGAAGCAAAAGTATATAAACTCCACGTTTCAATTTTATCTACTCCACAAAATACGCAGATCGTGTCTATAAAATAAAAAAGCAGTAGGTAGATACTAGACGCATCTTTCTTTATGAAGCTATCCGAATCTTTTGACACTTTCAACAAAAATTTAAAGGAAAATTTCACGAATTTCTATGAAAATATTTAAGGAGCTGTACCTACAGAGTTTTACGGTAATTTTATGAGTTTACTTTCGCCATAAAGTTAAAATATTACGGCGAAATAATGGCAAGAAACCAGTGATTTGAACAACAGATTAGGGCAAGTTACAACAATGGGGCTTCACCGTGTTTATAACTCTACTTAAGAACACATTTTGTGATGGTATTTATTTTATACGTACTTATCATGTCACGAGTTATAAACGACATGTATTTTAGCAATGAACTAAGTACCTAACTACACTTGGCCTGGGGCCATAATGCTGTGAAGATTTTCCCATGAATTGTATCATCATCATCATATCAGCCTATAGCTGTGTACTGCTGAACGTTGGCCTCCCCCAAAGAGCGCCAACCATCCTGGTCTTGCCACCTTCTCTTTAAATAGTTATCAATGAATGATATGACACCTACCTTTTGGTTTTTCCTAGTCAGTAGACATAGCACGAGCATTCGACTACCCTTATAGCATTGTATATACAAGCATAAGACACTCGGCAGTGTGTGGCCTTTTATCAGTAAAAGATTTTTTGTAATCACACCGGTACTTTCAGAGATAAACTTTTACAAACAAACTTTACCTCTAAAAATCTTTCTTTTTTATCGTGTGGGACCTCTAACAATATAAGTATATAAGATTAGCTATTGATTTAAATTCAAATGTCAAAGTTGTAGTTCTTTTTTTTAAACCTTTAATTTGTACACTCCCTCCCCCCTTTTTTTACACTCTGTATAAAAATTACCTTATTTTACTAATTTAAAAAAGATAGAAAAAGGTATGCTTAGATGGCTCGTTCATGTTGAGAGGATGAGTGAAAGACGATTGACAAAAGGTATTTATATGGCAGAAGTGAGTGGCAACGCCGGGAGGGGTCGCCCTAGGAAGACCTACACTGACCTTATTGGTGAGGTCCTTCAGAAAGGTCAGGTGCGGAGTACTCGTAACCGGCGTGCTTGTATGACGAGAGGTATGAACGTAGATGAGGCGAAAGGAGTATGTAAGGATCGTAGCAGGTGGCGTTCTGTAGTTTCTGCCTACCCCCATGGGAAAAAGGCGTGAGCTTATGTATGTATGTAATTTGACCTTTATTAATAAAGCTTATAAAACAGGAAAATAACACTTATGTATAACTGACTCACAGATGTAACGGAAGTAACAGAGATAGCTCGAGAAATAAAAGTTGGGGCTCGTTTCTCTTATCTCTCGCGGAGATAATTTTTATTATGGTTCTTTATTACAATAACATTCATGAATAAACATGATGAAGTGTTCTCCAAATGTTAGGAGACCTTCAGTCATAGGACACTTTCGTACTTACTTTTTAAATTTTTTTTTGCATGAAGGTGTGACCATACAGACTGGGTTCAGATGCTTGCCTTGATGCCTATACTAATATTATAAAGAGGTAAACTTTGTGAGGTGGTAGGGGGTAATCTACTGAACCGATTTAAAAATTCTGGAAGCTGCTTTATCACTGAGTGCTATAGGCTATATTTTATTATCAAAAAATTAGGGATCCGTAAGAAAAGCCGCGCCAACGAAGACGCGGAAAGAATGCTTGTTTGTGATATTTCTATTGTGGTAGTAGTAATTTAGGTTAATACTATTTTAGTTGACCTATTATCTATTAATAAGCTTTCCTTTTTACCTTTCCTTGCTAGTAATAATAAGGCTTTAAGTGGAACCGAATTAAGAAACAAGATACCAAAAGAAAAATTGTTATTCCCTGAGATACTCGTATGATTAAGATAACATAAAACTATTTATTCTCAGACTTTCTTCTGAGCAGAACACATTAATTAAATAACATGACGAAGTCTATAGTATGGCTTCACCTTAATATAAGCTATATATTAGGTTTGTGTGCCTCAACTCCGCCTATTTACGTTGATATACAATACGCAAGAGCTAAGTCACAAGCGGCTTGAAATATGTATTATTTCTTGAATCACTATTACTACATATTATAAAACAAAATCCTCCGTCGCATCTATCTGTCTGGTCGCGATAAACTCAAAAAATACTCAACTGATTTGTATGCAGTTTTTACGAATAGATAGAGTGATTCTTGAGGAAGGTTTAGATAAATAATTTATAAAGGTTTTGTGTAGATTGGTTTAAATATAACGATAATTGTTGAAAGTGTCTGAAAAAGTCACAAGGCGCCGGGAGCTTTAATCGACGTTTGCACCCGTGCGAAGCCGGGGCGGATCGCTAGTAAATCATAAATTAATCTAAGCCTCTAAGGCCGCCTTTACAACCCTACTCTTTATAAAAACAATCGGCCTCGAAACAGAACGTCTTTCACATGAACGAATGAATGAATGGTAAATGGAGTGAACGATTCCACTGACACTTCTTATTCATTCGTGAGTAATTCGAATTACTTGACACACATACAGAAAGCCATTTACTTGACTTGACAGTTATATTGCAAAAGAGAAAATGTGACATGATGTTTTAGTCTGTCAAGTTGAATGAGATTTTCTTTCGTCGAAGCTTACATAATATATCATCATAAATAATGAAATTGGAATTGGACTCGTAATCTGTTATTCTTGTCTTGTATTTGTAAGAGATTTATTTAAGAATTATTAAGTTATTCACAGAATAAATAATACTATGTTAGATTGTTATACGGACTGGCGGGACTACGGGAAAAAGGCGTGAGTTTATGTATGTATGTTATGTATGTGTAAATAATATACATCTTATAATTATGTTAGAGTATTATTACTTATCTGTGGAATATAATGTTGCCGCCGTGTATGTTATAATCTATGTCAGACTATTATATAATATTATTATTTACCTGTGGAATATGAGTGTGCTGTGTGCCGCTGTGCATGTAATATTCTATATTTTCTATTACCTATCTAAAGAATTATTAATTGAGCATAATTTATTTAATTGTACATTATATATATTTAAGTTAATTTTATATGCTGGCAACAATTGAGAATCGGCAGTGAAGTTGTGACATAGACAGAACCAGAGACATTCCTTGCTCGCTGCCGCCAAAAAGTGAACATTAAAAGCTGCGGAAAAGTGACGATAAAAGCTGGTATATTAATCCTAGCTTTTAATTAGAACCAATTTTATAATCAGTAATCGTTTATAAAGATGCTTCTGTACTATGGTGTCATAGTCAACTTGCTAATGATTTTATGGTAAATTTTGTAACGGATCATCTTTCTTACTAATCGTAGGTAGTAACTACTGTTAATACGTAGGCAGGTGGCCTTTGGAAATAACTTTCAAGGTTAACTTGCTTTTAAACTCTTGTAAACGGATAAAAGGGAAGTTTAGTTGTTTATGAACAAGGTCAAGCGCAAAATATTTAATACCAAGCTATGAATATTCCTGACCCTCTACTTCTTCCTTGAAAGTTTGACATCGCCCTGCCAATCCTGCCGATATCGGTAACTATGTTTTGGCAGTTCTGTTTCGATTCGATTTGTGTCGGTTTTAAATTTGGAAATACGATACAAATACATACAATTTGTGTGTAAAAAAATGACAGCTTTTTCCAAAATAGAATGTGAATGTTTACACGAAAAATATTTGTGTATATATTTTTAAATTTTGTATGTCCGTCTGTTTTGTTCCGACTTGTTTCCTAAACGGCCGAATAGATTTTAACGAGACTTTTACTAGCAGACAGTGCTAGAAGAAGAATTTAGGCTCCGTGAAAAAAAAACCCTGTGATAACCAATATTCATGTAAAAGAAGTCGCGGAATAAACGATAACCTTATAAATGTATATATTAAAAATGTTTAATTAACTGTTGTTTATCTTGGGGTATAACAAACATAGAAGAATAATAGAATATCTAAAAACCTATAAAATCCATATCCACTCTTACATTTTATCTTCACCGGAGTCAAGTAAAAAATAACATTGTATATTTTATGCTAGCAACACACTTTACACACTCTAGATTAATGACTGTACTTCGATACTCAATTTGAGAGGATTTCGTAGCAACCTGCGCTCAATTCAAGCGGCGCTCGAGGGCTCAATTTACTCTATCACGCTCAAAGTCAGACACGTTGCAGTTTATCACTAGAATCGTGAAATTACTAAAATTCTATCACGTAAATCACTTTTATGTAGATTGTATAAATGGTCCCGCATAAGATGTACAGACAACAAAAAAGATATGTTTACAGGGCCGATAGATCTAGTTGAAATTTTCTTAGAAACCGATGGATGTCTTCGATTTAAACTTAACTCAATTAATGAACTGTTTATTATCTACATTTTAAGTTAAATTACATTATTTTGAAGGTTTGGTTTTTAAGAAAACTTCAACTATATCTGACGACCCTGCATATCTATCTCTTTTGCTGACTGTACATTTGAAATAATATTTTAAGTTACTTTATGCAAGTTGAAAGTTATAATTGAAATACAGACAATGTACTAGAAAATGTAGATTTCACAAAGTGCCTGAACTCGTGAACTGGCTTTTGGGGTTATTACAACTTGTAACTGTCTTGAAAATTAAAGTAAAAGGCATTCTGTCTGAATCATGAATTTTGTATTGTCTTACGCATGAATAGTATTCAAAGAATTTATCAGTTCATCAGCCAAAAGAAAATAATGATCTCAGTATAAAACAATTATTACAAAAAAAAAAAATTAAACAAGCTTTAATTTTTACTGAGTATTGGACATTGTATTGTCACCAGAACAAAAGGTGTATGAAAAATTTCAGCTCAATCGGATACCAGCAAATGGTCGAAATATGTTTTTTCAAAATGAAAGGATAACTTACATACGGACAGTGCAAGCTAAATAATAGCTTGTAAATATATGAGCAGATTGCCAAGTATTTTTTTATCACAACCGTTTTATTTACTTGGAATGTTACTTGTATCGTGAATACGATCGCAAAGAAACTGACATACGCAACCCAACTCGGAACAAACACACTCCGATAAAAATATTAGTTTCGTCTTGAAATCGAGCTCGAGCCTCTATTGCCTCTTCTAAGGATAAAGTAACACCGATCAGTCTCGCTATGATGACACTCAACTACCTCTGCAGCCCCGCTGTTGTTCCAAAGAAAATGATTCTACGACCGTCATCATGATCATCATATCATCCGAACGACGCCCCCTGCTGGAAACCCCTCGGTACCACCTTCGCAAAACCATATTACAATTAATCAATCTGCCTAGCCTATTTACAACTATTATGAGGTCGACTTAATACCAGTATTTTACATGGAGCGACTGCCTATCTGACCTCCACTACCCAGCAACTGGGTAGTACGATACCCCATGGTAAGACTGGTTGTCAGACTGTCGGACCACTGCACGTAAAATAAATTCCCCTAATCCCAAACACTGATATATTTCAAATAAATCCTCCACTTCAATAACCTGTCACTCAATATTAACCTAACCCTCAAAAGATGATCCCATTAATTTTAAAACAATACGAAAAATTCCCGCGAATTTCTGAATCATTTCAAAATGGCGCCGGAGAGTACTCAAGGTCGTTAAGTCAAGGTTCAAAGGCTGACACGTTTGAACAAAGGTCGGGAAAAGAAATTAAAATATATTTTATGTATTTATAATTCATACTGACAAGCTCTGCGGTGGCTGGGATATAAAGCGCGGTTTGTGGCTTGGACTAAATAAACTTTAGGGATATAGGTATCTGGCTACATATAATATAAGTACATCTAGGTATATAAATAAATAAAATTCAAGTGACTGTTTGTAACTTTAAAATAACAGCTTTTTCTAAATGCATGTAGATGTTTACACAGTAACAAAACAACCATTTTTTTTTCTTTGTCTGTATGTTTGTTTCGGCTAATCTCCGAAAAGACCATTGGCAGACGGCTGATTTTTTAAAATTTAAAAGGCCCCCTACTGCGGCCGTCTTGTACCGATTTTCATGAAACAGCAAACAAAATCAAAATCGGTTTATCCGTTCGGGAGCTACGATGCCATACAGATAGACACACACAGACATAACTCTCAACTTATAACACCCCGTCGTTTTTGCGTCGGGGGTTAAAAAAAGAAAGAAAAGTATCTAATAACCGCGCTCGTATGTTGCCCCCCCTCCCCCTGTTGTGGCGCAAATTACACTGCACCCAGTTTCCCAACAATATTCTAGTTCCACTAGCTTTAGCGTTAATTATGTTTCTATTCACAGTTTTAATTAGTTAAATTAATATGAAACACGTCGCCGCTTGTTCTAAAATGGCGTGACATTTAAAGTACTTTATTTTTAGATGCGAGCTTTAATAAGGCGAGGAAAGTACGTGTGTTTATATTTACGAACGAGTGAGAAGGTAATTTTATTATGATAGGTCAGGTTAGGTTCAGCCCTGAGGACTCAGTCGGGAATCGTGGAGGGCGCGTACGCTCCCGTGATCCCCGGCGTAAGTCGAAGAAGGGAACAGAGTTTTTAGGCAGTAAAGACGAGAATACATCATCGTGACATTCACCAATTAGAAGTAATCTTGGTACAATGGCATGCAAGCTACTTGCATATGTTTTTGCAAGTTGCTGCCATGTGTATTCCTGACTTTAGAGTATGACAGACCCCTCCACCCCTCAATGCGAGGGACATAAGAGGATTTTCCATGCCGGAACCAAGAAAATAGTCAATTAGAGTGAATTTTTCAAGCAAGGATGCTTGTGGTCTTTCCGTAAAGACTTCAATATTATACAGTATTTTATTTTCTTCAGCTCTCTAGGAACACCTAAAAACCTACTAATATTACAATCCGCATGAGTCCGATGCTAGTCTGGCAAACCCCTAACATTTTTTACATTTTTAATCCCCGAAGGGTTAGGCAGAGGTGTACCCGTTGTTCACCTACATTTCACCAGCTATATTTAAGTCCCATGTAATAGGGAGCGATCCTATTGCTGTCCAGCAACCGGGTACAGATCCAGGCTCTGAGGCTGCTACTGAAAAATTCTTGATGGAAAAATACAATAACATTTTGGCAGACCTGAAACCCCGAGGACACATAACATAACATCACGCCTGTAATCCCCGAAGGGTTAGGCAGAGGTGTACCCGTTGTACACCTACATTTCACCAGCTATGTTTAAGTCCCATGTAATAGGGCGCGAGTCTATTGCTGTCCAGCAACCGGGTACAGATCCAGGCTCTGAGGCTGATACTGACAAATTCTTGATGGAATAATACAATAACATTTTGGCAGACCTGAAACCCCGAAGAGTTGATAGTAAAGCGAAACTAACTCCTTAGCAAACAGCTTCCAAATTTGTCAGCTAAATTTTAGGAAAAATAGCTAGCACTGTTTTTGAGGGGTTTTGAAAATAATTAATCTTAATTACCATTATCTCTGTCTGCCAACTGACCTATCTTGAAAATTAGCATTTTTATAAATCTTAAAAAAACTCAAGTTTAAATTTTTAAAGTAAATTAAAAGTTCGCGAATAAAAGTCAGCGAGTAACATTCGCCGCTCCGATAGACGCCGACATTTCAAGATAAAATGCCAATTTGTGAAAAAATATTCATTGAAACGTTTAAAATTATTTGAACACCTCAATTTCTTTGACGTCATTTTCCACTGAAGTTGACGTGAAAATGTCTGAGAGAAGTTTTTTACTCTGTGTACATTGATTTTGGGTTTGAGCATCTGAGGACCACTTTGAAGATATAATTATAGTATTAGAGCTCCTTGGTACGCTATTAGTCCGGAAAGTAAGGAGACTGTGCTGTATTCTTGACTTTGCTTGCCGATGCGAGATCCGCCAGGACCTACATTATTTCAGTATGGTTGAAATTTCAAGAATACGTACAACCTTTTAATACAATCTTAGGTTAGTTCGCTATGATTCTAAAAAGAGGTGGTTACCTTCATTATAATACACAACTTTTACCATGATGCCTACCTGACACCGCGAAAATAATCTGCTGATTCATAAACGTTCGTTTAATCGACAAAATGTGTGGATATGAATGTGTGAGTCTAAAATCAGCTAATTTAAGACTTATACTATGCCTTTCGTTTAAATTAATGAGAGAATTATGTTTTTTTTTTTTAAATATATATTTTTATTTTCAGACTGATAAGAACTCAATCTTTGTCCTTCAAAAGTTTATAATACTCTAGTGACCCTGGCTAAAAATATTCCTATGAGAAACAGTCTGTTTGAAATAAGAATGACTTGACAGCACAACGGTTAAGAAGACGAATTTAGATATAAAAACAATATAATATAGTAACCGTACAGGTACCCCACGTCCGGGGGTAACAGTACCTATTAATGTCAACCCTTCCTTGTACTAAAGTTCATAATAAAGTGCCGAAATAATCGCTGACACATCCTGTCACCACCGTCGGACTATAAACTCAGCATTAATACAAGCGTCGCACCAACGTATAAATGTCTGACAGTTTATTATTCTGCAAAAGACAATGGCTGTTCAGGGAGAGACGTTTAGATTGTACGATTCGCAGAATAGTGTTATTGCAATGTTCTATAGACTTGATATAAAATAATTATGGCATTTAGGTACAACATTTGGATTTCCTGCTAGACAGTTTACAGGAAGACAATTCTACTAATATTTTGATTTTATTTAATATCAGTCAAAAATGCTTCTTATGACATTTTTTTTCACTGAATGTCTCTAGGGATAACGACTAGGTTTTTTTATTACCTTGTATATCATCAGCTTCCTGCCCTTGTCCCAAGTTACTTGGGGTCGGCGCAACACGTTTTCCTCTTCCACTCTGTCCTGTCAGCCGTCATGCAATCACTGACTCCCCTTTCATTCATATCATTCTTCACACAATCCATCCATCTTTTCTTTGGTCTTCCTCTTGCTCTCCATCCATCCACATTCATATTCATAACTCTCCTGGTCACATGCGTTTCATCCATCCTCTTCACATGCCCATACCACGACAAACGATTCCCTTTCAACTTTTCTGTCACTGGCGCCACTTTCAGACTTCCTCTTATGTACTCATTCCTGACCTTATCCATTCTCGTCACCCCGCACATCCATCTCAACATTCTCATCTCCGCTACATGCAATCTTATATGTTTTTAATATTGTAAAATATTGTTCAGGCCACGCTGCCGATTTAGGGTAATCTGTAATGATAGTGGTGTTGTTGTAAAAAATTAATAAATAAATATTTATTTTTTAAGTATCAGTAGGATGGGCCTTAAGACCTACACCATTTTAAAATGGCTGACATTTTCAGATTAGGTAGTGGAATATATAGTTAAGAAGCTCCATGCTAGTTTGAATTCTGGGCTATTTTTTCGTTTTGATAGATATAAAAGGTAGATACGTCACGTTACTTAGGTTCAAGTGAGACGGCTAGTTATTTTATAGTTTACAAGAAATTGTTATAAACTTATATTTTATAACAATATCCATTTATTGCCAGACTCTTATCGTGTCACCATGAGCACCTAGTTTTGAAAAGATCAACAAATCTGTAATGTACAGAAATCTTTTATAATTTTTGTTAAAAGAACAATGGGTAAAATCAAATCGTATCGTTTCCGCGTCGATGCCAATGAGCCGACTCAATCGATGTCTACTCGAGCGATCAGGTACTTAATCCTGATGTAATCGACCCTCGCAAATGGCGGCCTGCTCTCTGACAACAGATCAAGAGCCAGACACGAACGCGCCGAGTAATATTATATTACCAGCCCATTATTGTCACACTGCAGGGCAAAGGCCTCTTCTCATACAGAGAAGTTACGAGCATTTACGAGCACGCCTGAATGATTTCCAAGATAAATATAGAATGTGCATATAAAGTCACCTTGGTACTTTCCGGTATCAAATCCGCAACCGCAGACATGCCACTCCGTCACCTACACGACGAAGGAAGCTTATGAGGATTGCCCGCGCAAAAAAAAAATCGACTTTGGCCCACATCGGCAATTCCTGTTTTGTCGCGTGTCATAGTATTCCGTAATTTTATTCTACTGTAAAAAATACACGAAGCATTCATCGTGTACAATATTTAAAATTAACATAACCACAAGCTAAACGCAGAAAGGTGTAACTATAATCTACATGCAGATTTAAAACAGTTAAACTTACCAACTTCTAAATCATTACACGGGTTATTACAATGGCAACTCGCTGAAATTCAGTAGCGTCAAGGCTGGAACCGCGGTCATTAAAGGTTTGCCAATTAGATAGCGCTACAACTTCCACTTACAAAGTTTGCATTTACACCCGTTTGCTGCGCGACCCACGCCTTCGCAGGGCTGACTCATCATGTTTATTAATAATGCACTCACTTGCATGCAAGATAATTATAATTATCGAATCTTGCACTCGCAGATGTTACAGCTTAGGGTTCATACGCGTTAGTACGAATAGCATTTCACTAAAATTAACTATTTATTTTTAAGCTCTGCCTCGCACTAGTCTTACTAGGAATTTCTCCTGTACCTGGAACAACTACCTACAGCTCATACAAATAAGTGTCCCGAGCGAGCGTGAATCAAACCGTGAAAAGAAGCGCAGCGGCCATAATAGTATTAAAATTATCCATTCGTTGACAGCCCTACCGCTCCGAGCGTTCCGATAATCAAATAGTTTGGTAGTTAGATTTGTTCGCAACATGCGATACTTTTTCGCGTTCATTAGATTGTAGCAACTAGCATAAATGTTGTGAAACATTAGTAAGAAATAAAATTATAATTACGGTAAGCCGTTGATCAAGTCTTTCATACGTGGATCTTTGGCAGTCGTTACGGGTCGTCACAAAGCCGAAAGTCTGACCACAAGGGGTATCGTATTACCCAGTTACTGGGTTATGGCAGTTAGTATGTAAAATATTGGTATTCAGCTGCATCTGGTTACACTGGAAGCCGACCCAAAATTAACTGGGAAAAGTCTAAGCAGAAGATGTGAGATACGTTTCTGTTTGAAATCGGTTTTAAAGAATAAAAAAATATATTTCGTCTTTCAAACCGACTTCAATAAATAGTCTACCCCTATAATACGATTCCCCTTGTGGTCAGACTTACGGCTTTCTGACGACCCGTAACGACTGTCAAAGATTCACGTATGAAAGCCGGGACCAACGGCTTAACGTGCTTTCTAAAGCACGGAGGAGTCTCGGTGTGTAAAGATGGTAACCCCCGCTTATACCTGGCACTTGCCGACCACCCCTGACGGTGACATCACCAGCACTGCACCGCTATCGCTCACCAGCGCATAACTCCGCCGCACCCAACTTTACGAGAGAGATAGTACCTCCACCTGTGCCGTAAAACTGAGCCGAATTCATTTTGTTCCTGCATTTTATAGCCGAAGTTACTTTTACCGTCTAACGCGGTTTACGGCTAGGATATACTAACAGAATGCACGTTGTGGCCGAGTTTTCAACCAAGAATGTTTCAAAAAATACTTAAAAAGAAAAAATATAGAAAACCTATAAAGTTACTATCAGAGAAGGTAGAGTAATTGTGTCTAAGAACAAACAAAATTGAATATAATTTAAGATCTTTCCTACATAGGAAACTACCTTTTGGAAGGAGCAACTGGATTTCGTATTTTTTTCATGTATATGACGTTCAAAAGTGCCTTTTACCTAACTGAAATTCATAATTTGAATTTAAATAAAGATTGTCAAAAATCGAGCAAATCTAAAGACACGTTTAGCTTATTTTAGGTTCTCTAACTTTGTGTAGGTCTAAAAAAACTAGTTCGGAGAGTGATACTTCATTAAACTAATCTATAGTTGAGTTGCGATCGCCTACTGTTATATTATATCAGCTATGTGAAAGTGAAATATCGATTGAAAGACAGCACGTGAAGGGTGCGCCTGTATATTTAATGGTAGCGGTCGATAACAACCGTCATTATGTGTGGCATATCCCCATACTGGGTAGCGCATGTATTTCGTGCTGCCTCTTATAACTTTACTAGCTTCTGCTCGTGAGTTCGTCCGCAAAATAGCTCTAAGTTGAATACAAAATGTTTGACGTCTAAGAGTAAAAAAATGATTGAATTGAAACTTACACATTGCCTTCTGAATCGCGATTCGGCATTAAAGTACAATCTCTTTGTTCGATAATAGCACCATGTTCCGTTATGTTCACTACGCTCATGTATCCGTTATTCTTATATTATTATTGTTCCAGGTGGTGGTCATGGGCAGCAGCACCACGTCTGACAAGACGATCAACACCAGCACTGACTCAGCGGCCACCGCGCTCACCTCCGTCACCGGCACGGACGACTCCATGGACGCCGAGCCCGACGCCCCCGACCTGTCCGAGCCCAGCCTCATCGACGACCCCAACGTGCCTACCGCCCACCCGCCCAGCACTGCCCCCCCTCATTACCACAGACCTACAAATAGCTGTGATATTGATTCTCCAGCGTACACCAAGCCTCAATCAGCAACCGATGTTATAGACTCTCCGAGACCTGGTCCAGCGAGGTTCGTCTTTGACGTTCCTCTACCAGATCCGAAGCGCCAAGACAAGCCAAGAAACAAAACACAAACACAAGTCAGTCAGACGAGTGTTGCGTCTACGTCGATCCAAATACCGTACGATCCAAAAATGGATACTCCAAAAAGTCCGAAGGCAAATCAGGCAAAATATGAGACGCATTTTAAATTCGAGCCCGACCCGGTGAAGAGGAGAGGCAGTGAGCCGCGGGTGAAGAATAAACAGAAGATTGAGAAGGAGTATTACAAGGATGAGGTGGCGAAGCTGAGGAGGCAGCTGGAAGGCACGGAGGTGTTCACAGCGTCGAGAAGACGTTCTTCCACGCACCAGCATTCTGTGCCGCCGCCGGCCTCTAGAAGACAGTCTACAGGTACGAAGAAACAATATTCATCTCTTTACATAATACTAGCTTTTCCCCACGACTTCGTCCACGTAAATGTCGGTTAACGCGGTCGCTGATGAAGTCGTGGAAAAAAGTAGCCTATGTCATATCTCGGAGTTCAAACTTATCCCGTACCAAATTTCATCAAAATCGGTTCAGTGGTTTAGTCGCGTAACAGACAGGCAGAGCTATGATTGATGACGCCTCTGCGTTAACATTTTAAACCGAAATATACAGATACCAAGTCCAAGAGTTAACTATACTTTCTGAGTACGTCTACTTGCTAAAATGCCTAGTAACAAGATGTAGTTATCCGCTGGTACCTTATCTATTTGGTTGTCTGTACTAATGTACATGTATTTTGGTGGGGTCGGTAGCAAGATCATTTGTATTCCCTGACATCTGTATTAGGACCTCCTGCGGAGGTAAAATCCTCTGTATTCGTATAAGTAACGGTTTCCAGTGACAGTTTTCCTGCTAACAGTAAAAGTACAGTCACACTAGAGCAGAAAATTAAAAATACTTCAGTATTTGTATTTCAGACATTGACTGACTACGTTTTTGTGGATCCATTTAGACCAGTACTACCGCGGGTGTCCTTAGCATGTGATTTAGACGATGTTAGAAATATTGTGCAAGTTCTGGTACATTTCCGTCGATGACACGACAGCCGCGCGGTACGGCAAATCGCACGATATTTCTCGCATCGTCTAAATAAGGCCATAATTAGCTTATAAGAAAAAATAAGATAAGATTTACGCTTTGATGGTAGTGATTGTCATTGTTTTTCTATTAGGAATTTCTCAGTAGCAGCTTTGGGGTCTCAATTTAAGACTTTTGATGGCGATAGGCTCGATAGGCTAATGCCTTACCCTGCGAGCATTACAAGCGTATGTTAAAAAGTGACTGATTTTTGGATCCATATTATTTTCAATATTGTACTGCTCCAGTATCGTTTACTATAAACCCAAGTTGTAGTGAAACACAACTCCTAACTATGCCTACAGGTACATTAGTATTCTGAATAGTTAGACATTAGTTGAGCTAGATAGCCGTGTCGTGATCGTAGCTCGTAAACACAGGCGATTGCCTGAAACGTTACATTAGATGGAGCCGTTATCAAGTTCAGCATCTAATTTTGTTCGCTGTTTTATATTTCATATTTGTTTGAAAGTTTAAAATAACCTGTTTTATTGTACCTTCCATATAATACAGTAAGAATTTAATATTAGTCATTTTTATTTAACCATTTTGTACTTACATAAAGAGAATTCTATTCTAACCACAAAATTTATGCATTTTAGACAAGATTTACGCACACATTTTTACTGGAATCATATCAAGGCTAGATAGTAGTGTAACCCACACTAGTATCCGCGAAATAGTTTAATAACATAACATCATGCCTGTAATCTCCGAACGGTTAGGCAGAGGTGTACCATTAGTACACCCACATTTCGCCAGTTATGTTTAAGTACCATGTAATAAGCGGCGAGCTTGTTGCCATCACAAGTCAACCGGGCACAAATCCAGACTCCGAGGCTACTCCTGAAAACTTCCTTATAAAAAAACCCGATAACACTGCTCGACCTGGGAATCGAACCCAAGAGCTCATGCTCAGCAGTCACGCTTTGCGACCACTAGACCTACGAGGCAGTTATAAAATGAAAAGGCAGAAACATTTTACTGCGTGCGTTAAATTAGCAAAAAGTACAAAGTTCTCGTATTATGTTATTGTTAATGATACATAAACTTTTGTCTGCAGCTGCCCAGGTCCACGTGACAGCCAATCCCCTGGACTCAGCGGCGAGCACCATCCCAGCTGGCCGGACCACGATCGTGGTGCAGCAGCCGTCCCTGTCCCTGGACTACGGGGGGTGCGCCACCATCCTCGTGAGGGACGGGGATGACCGGCGCAAGAGCAGGGTCTGCAGTGACCACATACAGCAGCTCTTGGACGTCACCAGTCAGTTTACCTCCGAAGATCTGCATGAGTTTGATAAAAGGTAAGTTAATCAACCGCCCGCCTGTTGACTGCCCCGTGGGCCTCGTAGTCGCAAGCGTGACTGCTGAGCGTGGAATCCAAGTCGGGCAAAAAGTTACATTGGGTTTTTCATTAGGATTTCTCAGTAGTAGCCTGGAGTTTGGAAAATGGTGGTGTGACACCTCCGGGTCCAAGAAAGCACGTGAAGCCTTTGGTACTGCGCCTGATCTCTCCCTGGTCGTGTTTGCCGTCCCATCAAACTAAAAGAGTGAGGGAAGAGAGAATGTGCCTGTGTTTATGCACAAACTTGTGCGCATTAATATCTCATGTGGACTCGGCTAGTTTCCATTAAGATGGCCGTTGTGACCAAAATTCCATCTAGAGAAAAATATTATTAGGTAAATAAGCACAATAGCGACAGAGCAACAAAGGCGGCGACCTGTTCGTAATTTAGAACCACGTCGCGGTGAGAAACATAGCAACAATAAGGAAATAAGCCCATTTCCGACCATGACAGTTAGAGGTGCGGATCCGGATAACGTGGTTTTACTTATAATCTTGTACAGTCGGCATTCAAAATAACTAACGTTTAAAAATGTCAATACTACTCATTAAAATCTTTCAAAATATAGTCGCAATCTCATCTCAGCGACAATCAATGTCAAGAAACGTAAGCATATTTGATAGATTAAGACTGCCTCGTTGGTCTAATGGTCGCAAAGCGACTGCTAAGCATGAGGTCTCGTGTTTGATTCCCAGGTCGGGCATAGTGCTATTGGGTTTTTTCATCAATTTTTTTTCAGTAGCAGCCACGGAGTCTAGATTTGTGCCCGGTTGATGGCTGTAGGTTCGCCCCCTATTATATGGGACTTAAACATAACTAGCGAAATGTGGGTGTACTAATGGCTACATCTCTGCCTTACCCTTCGGGGATTACAGGCGTGATGCTATGAGACGAAGATTAAAAAGGCCCCCACAATGTGGACTTACGACCTGGTATTTGGTCGCGGGAAACTGCTGGATGCGGGCAGCGCAGCACTGATCATTGTGGCTGTCTTTAGGGGAAGCCTATGTCCAGCAGTGGATATGATGATGATGATGACGATGAGATTGCAATGGTGCCTAAAAGTCAGTACAATAGCTCACCACAACAACTGTGTTACTGTAACTGTCTGTTCGCCCCGATACTTTTGATGTAGACTTTAGGTACACTGTATTGTGTGTGCGATTTGTTTGATGTTTGTAGCACATCGTTTGTACTGACTAATGGCTCGTAATGGCAGAGGATAGGGTTACGAATGTACACGTGTATGTCTGTCGAATACTAAGGAATAGTAAAGTGGAACAAGTTCTATCTAGAATTGTTTTTGAGAAACAATATTTTTTTATTTTATTATTATTTTATTATATTACACTAGCGACGCGCCCCGGCTACGCACGGGTGCAATGTAGATACAGAAACTTTCCTCTTGAATCACTCTATTGATTGACGAAAAAGCTTTAAAATATCTTATCTCGCTTATCTTACCTTATCTTGTCTTTATCTTGGACATCACTGGCATCGGTGATGGAAAACATCGTGAGGAAACCTGAGACTAACTGTTCCACTCAAACCATGTCAGAGGCTCTTGAGGCGGTTTAGCAACTCTGACACTAGGGTGTGTGGGGTCGTAAGACCTTACTGCCTACACGATAAAGAAGATTAAAATATTGTTATTTTATAATAAGTAGAGATTGTTATACAATGTGGTACGAGTATTAAAAATTCCAGCGCAATATACCACCGGGAAGTGATTTAAAAACTTGTAAATTTGTTCCTTTGCGTAGTTTCAAAATTGTTTCTATACACAAAGTTGTTCTGATACACAGTACAATGATCCCTTTTAAGATTTCTGGTAAAAAGAAAATAATATTGTATATTGCAAATTAAAAATAGACAGATTTTACCCTTTGACTTGGTAATCAAAGAGCATTTTGCAGAGCGGCGCTCAACGCGATTATTGTAGAAATGTTTAGTCGCAGATTGTGTTGTAAGGAATGATTTAATTCTTCTTTAAGTAAATAACTAGAACAACATCATTGGTTGATTTAATTTACAAAACTGACATTTAACCATACAATAAAAAGTAAATAAGTAATTTCTTGCCCTTCTTCTCCATACGAAATCACCTTTTGAAACCGGGTGAGAATTTTTTTGTAGTAAAATAAATTTAACTTTGACTATGATATATTTGAAATATTAATATTAAAACTGGCGAAATGTGGGTGTACTAATGGGTACACCTCTGCCTAACCCTTCGGGGATTACAGGCGTGATGTTATTTTATGTTTATTAATATTAAAAAAGAAAGACAAAAGATTTGTATTTTTGTTTGTAACAGATGAATTCAATAACTAGTTAACCGATGGAAGTTACACTAGCAGCGAGTAAGACAGGCTATATTTTATTTAAAAGAAATAAGGAATCCATAAGAAAATCCAAAAGCTAGTAAATTATTATTTTACCGTTTAGACATCTTTAATTATAGTTGGATACAAACCGTATTCTTCCTTCCTTCCTTCGAAATGAAATAACTTAGCGTGTGACCAACCAATAACATTTACGAAAGCTTTCAACATCAAATGAACACAAATCATTTAAATCACTCATAATAACACAAAACCACAAATTATCACAATTCAACTTCAAGTCTTCAACTTTAGTCGTAACTCCAAGAAGCCCGGCTTCAACTTTGCCGCGTAAAAGCCTCCTTTGTAACATTCCCTTTTTAAAAGATAAAAGGCGTTTCTTTTCTCTTTTGTGGAGGTAATTCGCTTTGCCTGCGCCGCGGGCCGGACGACGCAACTTTTTTAAATGTTGCCATCTCTTGCAAACGCGTCGCGACTGTTATATTCAATTTGTCTGTGAGTGGCCTTAATTGGGTGGCGGAGTGAATGGGACGCTTTATTGATGAGTCTTTTAGTTTTTATACTTCGTGTTTCTGCTTTCACGATTTTTCACCTTATGACCTCGCTTTAGAGATGGATTTGTGATCGCTGTACCTTTAACGTTGTTATTCTTCATTCAATAAAACGTTAGAAATATAAGCGCTATCGTTATTTCAATGTTAGCATGTTAAGCTTAGTTATTTAACGATAAATATAAAGCAATGTAGACTATTAACTCTCTCTCTCTCTCATCTGCCTCTCATTTGAAATATCTCATAATATATACCAATGCCTAAAAAAACAACTATGATTCTCTAAGGGTTCACACTGGCATAGAGTCGCGTCCTGATCGTAATGATGAAGGTGGGGGATTTAAAAGGAAATACATACAGAGAATGTAATACTAGATGCGTGCATTTGCTTCACACAAATTTGTACGTTACTAAATCGAGATAGAATTCAGTATAATATAACTTGTAAATACCAGTACATATCGCGATACTTCGCTGATTTTGTGCCAATATAAATGGAGGCTTAATCCTCTTGTAACGTGTAAAAGCAACGAAAAGGAAGTTAGTCTTTACTTGGTTTAAAAAAATGCTTAATGCTCTTCTCGCCCCTCATAAATATAAAATGAAAGCATCGTGAATATTCACCACATTTGAAATGCTATTAAATCTCAAATACTGGCTCACTTATCTCTAGGGGATGAGTAGCACAATACAGATACACGCAGAAGTTCTTTTGTTTATAGAAAAGGTTAAACACTTCGCTAATTTTTTTTTCTTTGTACCTTATATTCATTTTAAATGATGATTCGTTTTGGCCCAGTGGTGAAGGCCTACCTCTAGTGAGGAAACTTGGGCTTATAATTAATAAAAGTCTGCAAGCGTGGTGATGTTAGTTCCTAGAGTTAGTTAGATCTTAGAGGCCTTTGCCCCGCATTGGGACAATTATATGCTGGTATAAGATGAAGACAGTGCCCACTCCCCCTCCTGGCTCGTCACTGACAAGTCGTGAATCGCGGAAGGCGCGTACGCGGGGTCCACGGCGTAAGTGTGGTAAGTATGACAGACCCCTCTGCCTTCTCAAGCCAGAAAACATCCATGAGGATTTTCCTAACCGAAATAAAATATATCCAACACCGGGTGACAGCAACAAGTGGCACTTCTGTAGCGCACGTGTACGGTGACAGGAGCAGCGGCCGGCGCGCGGAAACACTATCCGCTCCCGCTTTGTGTTATAAAACGTATTACTTCCGACCGTTTTAACTACTATTAATGTTTAATGTTACAGTTGTTAGAAGAAATAATAACGTTTTTGTTAGGACTCCTTTTAGCAAAGCATAGTGGTAGTTTTAGAGTCGAAAATCAAATCATAACATTGTTATAAGGACAAACATTGGAGACCAACCAACGAGTTACACGCGGGTAGTCTTGGGAAAAAGTGGCTGTATAGAGAAGAGATTTGATTGTTTGTTTGTTTGCATTGAACTGGTTTTGAAATTACTGAACCGATTTAAAAAAATATTTTACTGTTGGGAAGCTACACTATCCCCGGGTGGCATAGACTACATTATACCCGTGCGAAGCCGAAGCGAGTCGCTAGTATAACATAAAAAGGCACTGTCACACACTAGCATTATATGGATCTGTATGCTATCAACTAATATCACTATTTATATAAACAAAACCCAGTTCTAAAACCGAAACAACCTAATATTAATTTGTATCTTGCGTGAATCCTTCCCCCCGCGTGTAGTTACTTCATGTTTTAAAAGAACCAAAAGGCCCAGCAACGTTTCATAGAATTTTGAAATCAGCCAGTAAAATTATTATCGACACTCAGCAGTTCCAAAAACAAGATCAACTTCAAAATACCCCGTAATCCTTTGAAATTCCAAACAGAAATGAGATTGAGATTGTGAAATGAAGCAAAATATCCCCTTATTCAGCACTTATACTGTACAAACGGGGTCGATTCATCCCGAGGGCACACCGACGCATCCTTCTCAACCGCCCGGCGCTCGGAAATTGTATCCTCTGCGATAACCTGCACTACGCCTTACGTACTGTGTGAGCTGTATGGAGGCAGAGGATTGCTTCCGCTTGCTTTCATAAAAGATACCGCACTTAAGATGTGAGAGCGAACTGAAATACAGCGCTTAGTGCTGTAATATTTTTTTAAAAACGACAGCCACTTAATAATGTCACGTGATTCTTTTGTGGGACAAAAAGTGCTTTATTTTATGTATAAAAATCAACATAAGAATATTACCATAATTATGATTTACCAATTGTATGTGTTGTGGATGAACCTAAATAAATAAAACTGATTACTTGAATTTTTTAAGAAACTTTTAAAAAAACAGTGTTATTTTTGGTGAAAAAAAAATCGTTCTTTCAGCTATAAGCTGCAAAAACAATTTTTATGGTAACTTTTGAGAAATGTGATACCTAAGTGAAAAATGTGTGATAAAAAAATGATAATTTTTAACGGTTTTCTTCTAAATTATTAAAAAAAGCTTATATTAGGTATTGGCTAGACTTTAAGATGGCTTTAGTGTTTTGGAGCTTATAAGTGAAGAACGACATCTACAGGGTGACAAAATGCCGGCGATTCGCTTCAGTATCGTAGTAGATGACATGTCTACAACGTACCCCGTGCCGGAGCGGGATGATGAGTGAGTTTTCAGTTTTTCAAAAGATTTTAATTCTGACGACACGGTTGTAAATGGTTAGTGGCTGAATGATCGGCTCGTGCTCTGCGTGTCGCGGGTTCGATTCACGCTCGTGACAAGTAGGTATTTGTATGGCTTACAAATGTTATGTTATGTTCCGGGTCTGGTTGTTTGTGTATGTAAATTCATAAAAATAGCAATGTTTTTAAAAAGAAACATATCTTTTCAATAAAGCTTTTAAAAAAATTAAGATTTTGCTAAAATTGTAGGCTAAAAATAATACTTTAATAAAATAATTAATATAATAGTACTTCACGTTTATTAAAAGCTTTGGCGCTCATTCACTACTGCTATTTTTTATTGTCATTTTAATATTCCTGCTTTTTAAAGGTTTAATGATCAAATAACTGGAAACTACCATCAAAGCGGATAATAATAACTTTATGTTATTTATTCACGAAGAATTTTCAAGTTAAAAACTCCTTTCTCGAATAATCTCACAACTAAAATCTTCCATAATTATACAAAAAATCGCTTCTTTTTTTTTATAAAAACCCTTATCACATTTCCAATCAACAAGAATAATGACCCGGCCGAGAATCGAACTCCAAACCAACCAATAGTTATTAAAAACCTCGCGATAGGGCTCAAGTCTCGATATCAGCTATTAATTTCCCATTATCGGTTTCCCGAGACGTTTCGGTTCGTTCCGGATCGATGCGGACCGGACCGGCGGCGCCCGAACCGCTTGCGACGTTTTTTCTTCGGTCGTTGTTATTTGACCTTTTTATCCAATTAGGGAAGAGTTATTCGGTTACCAGTTAAAATATTATAAAATTATTCTCTTCTAGGATACATCTAACTACTACTATAAATGAAAGAAAGAAAGAAGAAATAAAAACTGTTTATTTACACGGAAATGACGCACATAACATAAATGGAAAAATAAAAATTGTATACAAAAGCAAAGGAGAAATAATTATACTCTAGAATAGCACATTCGCTACTTTATATCCCAAAAAAAATTACGGTTCCCGTGTTCAACTTTGACGCAGACGAAATCGCAAGTTTAAGCTAGTTTTGAAATAATGAAACTTCTTGGCAATACAAAAGTTCCTGTAAATGGTCTAATTGGTTTGACATTTGAACTATGTAGGTAGTTAGGTATGTATATAGGAAGCCAGTTCCGTCTTATATTATAACGTTATATATTGACCTAAATCTGTCAATCAACTTAGTCTCAATTTATAAATGTATCATAGAATAAAATAGAATAGAATAAGTCTTTATTTGCTTAGAATGTAGGTACATAAGAATAAGTTGTTAAATTATATAATAGGATCCATGTACATTCTGCCTTAACATAGCATGCAAATGTAATAAAAGTAGAGGTTAAAATAAAGATATTACAAAAAAATATCATTTAAGAAATCCTGCACAGAATAATAACATCTATCTATAGATAACTAATTCTGTAAAACGTTTTTTTTTTATTTTTGCAACGGTAAGTTTTTAATTTGGTCAGGTATTTTATTAAAGATTACAGGAGCCATACAAATAAATATCGCTTGTAAGAAGTCGCTTAACGGAGCCGGAAATTTCATATTTTTCTATTCAATGCGATATTTTTTTTAATTCCTAACCTAGGATGTTAAGGAACTTTCCAGTGACGACGATATTTAAGTTTTAAATGTTCTATCTAAACTTTAAAATATATCCCCACGACATTTTATAAGCACAATATTTTCTAAATGTTGAAATTGGACAAATAGCAAAACCACACACTCACGTGACGTTGTATGTCACCAGTCTGTTTCGGCCTTTACATCTCCGTTAAATATGTAACAAGTAGGATCGTTTGTACCCTAAACTTTGGGGTACGATCCGGAACTACGCAGTTGATCGGCACCCTTCGAATTAGTCGTAATGTTTGACGGCCACGAGAGTTAAAACTAGGTTAGCACTTAGCTTAGTACGGCTTCAAATGATTTGCTAAATTAGCCTTTTGACACGTTTAGCATTATTCTAATTGTGGGGTCTATATTATAAATTCAAAAGTTTGGATGGATCACGCCAGAACGACTGGAAGGATCTAGATGAGATTTCGCACAGAGATAGATTATTGGCTGGAATAGCACATAGGCTGTTCATCCCGAAAAAAGGACGGTTCACGTGGATTAATTATATATTATTACATAAATAATATCTTTGACGCGGAAAAAGTCGCAGGCGGTGGCTAGTCAGATGTTTTTTACTCAATCAGCATGATTTGGATAAAAATTGGCACATAGATATCTTACCATTTCCTGCATTAACACACAGGATACTTTTTATCTCAGTAATATGTTCCCTTGGGATAATAGTTCAACTTACTTTACTTACGAAGAGTTACTTTTTACGGCCAGAAGCTAGTGACTCATAAAAATACAACATTTGAACCATTTTTATTGTTAAACACAAAAGTTACTCTCTTCACAGTACATTAAACATTAATGAAATGTTTTCCGAAGCAGTTCCCCTACATTATGACTTCTCAGAATTCTCCGTGTAATTATGTCGACCTTTTAATGTATAATTCAGTCTAATTTGAGTCCAGACATTTCCTTCTTCTGTTCACAACAGTAATTACCGCCATATCATTCACTAGCGCACGACGCACTCTGCCCTTATCAGCTCCCCCTCGATAACGCGTCACCCTCAGCGACTGACAACAAATTAAAACTTCCATTAATTGTCCGGCGAACCAATCCGACGGTAATTGCCGCGGTTACCACTTACCTCTGGTTATTAGTAGGTTATTGGAAAGGAGGCTCTTGGGAAATTGAAATTGTTCCGAGAAACTGTCCGTTGTTGGTGAAGCGAAGAGCTTTAGAATTTAGATTGTGGTTCTGGTGTTGCCAAGTTTGGTTGGCTGAGGAATTTCTAATAATTCTTTTACTTAGTTTGTTTATTATTATGAAGAATATAATCAGCTTGTAATAAGTATATGTATTAGGAATTGTATTCAAAGTACAGAATATTTAAATCTACTCATGTTTTGTTGTACAAACAGGCAGAACGTACCTATGTAGATTCACCATAGGCCTCCCCTAAAGATAGCCATAAGGATCTGTCCTGCGATGCCCGCATTCAGCGGTTATGTCCGAGCTTTACCAGGTCGTCGGTCCATGAATCACGATTAATTCTTAAAAACTGTCGAAAAACATAAATAACCAAAAAAGCTGTCAGAAAAATCCGCCATGTTTATAAAAAGGTACCTACTTATATAAACATGTATAATACCTACGTTTACCCGAAACAATAAAGGATTAAACGTGTTCACATAAACAGGCTAAGTGGTATACATTTCATAATCCTCTTATGAAAAATAAATTTATTGTAAAGATACGATACAGAAGGTCTGCCTTCATTATTATTTAGTTGTAATATTAAATAAGGAAGGATGTTCATCTTCGCTATATATTAACATTGATTCGGTAACAAGAAACTAAACTCCAATGCGGTAATAACATAACATCATAACATCACGCCCGTAATCCCCTAAGGGTTAGGCAGAGGTGTACCCATTAGCACACCCACATTTCGCCAGTTATCACAAATACAGTTAGCACAAATCCAGACTCCGAGACTGCTACTGAGTAATTCCTGATGGAAAAACCCAATAACACTTTGCCCGACCTGGGAATCGAACCCAAGACTTCATGCACAGCAGTCGCGCTTGCGACCACTAGACCAACGAGGCAGTCATGCGGTAATAAATCGATTCTAGATCGACCATCGGCCATTTACCGGTCTCTATCCAGATACTAGTTGCTAAACTAGATTGAAAAGACACATTGGAGAGAGACAAAAGACACTGGTCTAAAATTGATCCAGTGGCACTAGATTTAAAAATGCTGGTAAAAAATCAGAATAGCACTTTGTTCTTCCTGGGAATGGAATTCCACAAGACCAAAGTCAAAGAAATTAGTAGGATAATTTGATTCGGGTAGGTATATTAAAAGTATACGATGCGATGTCACCGCGGGCATCTTTTGAATATAATGAACCTTCGGAACATTGTCTGCAGTGTGTCCCGCCAACACAAAAGGTGCTCACGGACGGGTATTATTGATGGCCCTGATGACAGACAAATGGACACCAGTTAATCTTTGACAGAGGATTAAAATATTGTAACCGACATCGCACAGTGATCGATGATGTGTGACGTGTCGTGTATATTTTATCTTTTATTTATTTTATCTTGAATGTGTTCCTTTTTGTGGCTCAATATTAAAACATTTTCGCACGCTTTTCGTGCGAATAAAGAAATACCAGGATTTTATATGGAGCGACAGCCTATTTGACCTCCACACGCGAGTAACTGGGTAAAACGATACCCCTTGGTAAGACTGGTTGTCAGACTGTCGGGCTTCTGACGACCCTTCTAACGACTGTCAAAGATCTACAAATGTCAGCCGAGACCAACGGTTTTACGTGCTTTCTGATTCATGGGGGTGTCACACCATCAACTTTCAAACTGCGGGATACTATTAAGAAGTTTTCACCTTTCGCTAGACACATTTCTTTAGTTATAATAAAAGAATGTTATTAGGTATGTGTGGCATGGACTGACAGTTAGTTTCTGCTATTTAAAAAAGCTAGTTACAATAAAAAACTTTACATTTAAATTCAGGACTTGCTTGCAAAGTCAAATCATTTAAAGCCACTTTTAAACGTTTTATACAAGAAAAGAAAAATAGAATTGAATCTAGTTACCCCTTCCAAAAGGTAGTTTTGTATAGAGAAGAATGGGCAAAAAACTCCATACGTTGCGACCACTAAACCAAAGTAGCAAGTCAAAGATCACTAAGCATAACGCTAGCTTATAATTTTTGAGCAATTAATATAACGTAATTACGTTGGATAAGGAAAACACATGTTAGTTCGTATTTTTTCTAAAAGAAAGAAATCTAATGAAAATATCCACTTCCCTTCCTTTTTATTTCCTTAACGGTAAGTATCACAATCATTAATTAACTAAATGAGCGACATAGCTTACACATGGGCACGTGTAATCTCGCGCCATTCGCTGTTAACGCAAGAACTCCGTAACGCTAACGTTACTGCTGTTTGTTAGCTAGTTCATTGTTATTGAAAGCTATATAGCTCGTAAACCCGACGGCTGTGAATAGTGGTTATTGTAGTGTGTCTCATATGTAACATGTTTATTGGGTTTTCTTGTGTTAAAACGAACTTAATCCATGTCAAAAATTAAGTTTTTTAATTATTTGGATATTTAATTAATTTCAAATGTCTCCATCTGCATTGAACTGATATTGCTGGATAGTACACATTTGGCTCAGACATAATATACAGAACCTCCTTTTTTTAAATCGATTAAATCTGTGATGATCACCAAAAGCCCAAGTAGTGATAGGCAATGTAATTAAAATGAATCAGAGAATACCAGAGACCAGTGATGTCGGTTGACATTACAGAAAATTATAAAAATCAGAGCTTGCGACCAATACCTTTAGCAACTAGATTTAATATTATTAATTTTTCTTTCTTCTTGTAAATGACGTTCAAGTGTCATTTAATGGTTTAATTGAAATAAATGATTTAATAATGGTCGACCTCCGGAGCTTATCGTCCATGTACAACTAGTATGAAGCTGGTATAATAAGCACGCTCTTACCCCCCAGGTACGGCAGCCCCCACCACTCCAGATCGCAGTCCGTGAAGGCTGGCCGCTCCAGGACGGGAGAGCGACAGCTGCTGGGCCTGCCGCAGCAGAGGGCGCGCGTGGCCTCCATGCCCAACACTGGCGTGGAGGAGGAGTACTACAGACTGAGGCACTTTAGTATCACTGGTAATGTTTGTTGAGATATATTATAAGTTTTTAATCAATAACAGTACTCCTTGTTTGTAGTATTATAACTACAAAGCTTTGAGAAGGCAACGTGTTTGCCTTTTCTTTAAATTAACAATGGTGCCGATTCTCTTGGTCACAAACTAGACTAAAATTAGACTATTTCCATCTTTTTCTGTCCAATAAAACAAGAAAGAGACTAATGTAAATAAGAGCTGTCAAATTTAGTAAATCTGACACATCCATGCAATTATAGTTGATATCTTGAAACGTATGGATTAAAAATACAGAGAAGTTCAAGGCAAAACTAATTTGACATCGCTAATTTAGTTATTTAATGTCACCGTCCTTTCCTTTCGCTGTATTTTAGTACGAGATGTCAATTCTCTAAATTTAGTCTAGTTTGTGAACAAGGGAATCGGCACCATTATTATACTATACGTATACATCTGATGATTGCGATGTTTAACAAGCGTACCGACATTTTATCTGTCTTCTATAAAATGCTTTGTCCTAAATGACTTACTGACGAATTAACGCACCACCTAAACCGCTAACCTAAAACTTAGAGGTTGTGTTCTTTGTATGACGTAGGCATCCGATTGCAAAAGATTTTCCAAAATTCGACCCCTTAGGGGGTGAAAAAAAAAGGGGTTGAAAAAGGAGGCCTAAATTGGTGTGGGCAACGTGATGCCCTGGTCCACGATAACCGACATTTACGTGGACGAAATCGCAGGCAAAAGTTAGTGTAGAGATAAAAGTCTGAAATTGCCAATCCGCCTCGAGCAAGTGTGGTGATCAATGCTCATGCCTTCTCTATATGAGAAGAGGCCTTTGTCCTGCAGTTGAACAATAGCCGGCGGGTATTATTTTTGAAATAGAAATGAATCTGCTTTGTTAATCTTGTAGCAAACACACGTAGCATCAAAGCACACTAAATCACTGCTAAAGCATACACAAACACACTCCTCAAAGGATCCATAATTATTCCTATTGATAGACAAACCTTAAGGCTCTCAAACGATCTAAGCTTAGACCTAAACCAACATTAAGAATTCTAAAACATATTTAGTTTGCTCTAAGCCTGATTAATCCGGAGACTTAAGTCCAAGCAGACTCAAAAGAGAAACTTGATTGAACACAAAGTGTACATACGATCTTGTATTTCTTTGCGTTCATTAGAAAGGTGTGCAAAGAACGACGTTATTTAAGGAAAACTTATTCAATTTCAAGAGCTTTCGAATACGAAAGAGACTGGAAAGACTTAACTAAAGATATAATTTTATTAATCTTGTAGATTATTTATTTCACAGTGTTTTGGAGACGTTTTGTTCTTGTCTTTCGGTAATTCCTGGATGTCAGCGGCAAATCTAATTATCCGCAATAATCGCATGAAAAACATGTATGTATTCGTTTAAGTAGTATGAATGCAGCGTGGGGTCCTGGGTTCGATTCTCAGGTAGGGTAAAAACCGATCTTGGGTTTTTCCAGTAGGAATTTCTCAGTAGCAGCCCCGTGCATTGGAAAGAACGTAAAAAAAGCCGTTGGTCCTGCGCCTGATCTCTTTCCGGTCGTGTCAGATTGCCGTCTCTGCAGACTATGAGAGTGAGGGAAGAGGGAATGCACTATATTATCTCTACTTGGCTAGTCTTCATCGAGAAATCGGTCGAGAAAATATAAATAAACATGTTATTCATTTCATAACGTCCAAAATAATCATTTTCATTAATTCACCATACTTAAATGTTTATAAAACAAACATGATGTTATATAAAACAAAAAACATCTAATCCTAAACGTATACACCATCTCCGTTCCATGGTAGGTAAAAGCCAGCTAGTAACACACTGTTCCTTCGCCTCTCGAAAACTATAACCATAACAGTTACTTTTATAACCAGAAACGACTCCCCTCTCGTGTGACTAACACAACAACAGGCTGGTAAGGCGCCCTCGCTTTACCATAAAAGTAATGTCTATCATTTTCTCCCTCTTTTCAATTAAATTGTAGTACAGTTAATCGCCTGCGCAAGCTTCCCGCATTCAACTCATGAATATGATTTGTTTACTAAGTCTAAAAGGCTTATTACATTTAAAGTCTCCAAAAGAGATAGGTAAAGTCAAAGTCAAATCATTCAATCAATCATTCATTCATTTCAATTAGGCCAATATAAGGCACTTTTGAACGTCATACACAAAAAAAAGGATTGAATCTAGTTCTAGTCTAGTTGCCCCTTCCAAAAGGTAGTTTTGTATGGAGAAGAATGGGCAAGAAACTCCATACGTACTCTTTTAAAATCAACGTTTACAACATTTGTTTACAGAATCATACACGACATGACACGTGAAAGCTATGTATGTACCCTATATAAAACTACTTAAATGATTTAAAGGGATAAATTAAGAATTTAAAAGTTAAAATATGTTCAAATATACATAGTGATCACGTGTTTACGAATATTGGAACTACAGACGACCACTCTTAACATCTCAACCAACATGAAATAGTGTGAAAGGAGATAAATATGGAGGGTCGTCAGATATAGTTGAAGTTTTCTTAGACACCGATGGATATCTTCGATTTAAACTTAATTAATGAACTGTTTGCTGTTACTTTTGAAAACAAGCATCGGTTTCCAAGAAAACTTGAACTATATCTGATTACCCTGCATACCTATCTCTTTTGTTGTAGTAACGTACATAAAGACACATGTGTGGGCGTTATTAGGAGGTAACCTTTGCCACGAATTACCGATGTAAATTGATCATGTCGAGAGCCGAGTAAGACCGAGTGATACCAAGTGTCAAGTAATCAGCGCGTGGATTGAAACACGATTGGAACCTTTCGCGCAAAATGTGAGTAAATATGTTCTTTAAAGGTGAACGCGAACTGTCTGACTGATATCGCACATTGGTGTCAAAAGTAGACTTAATAGCCATCTACTTAATAAGTACTTTCTTTCGAATCAGAAAAACAAAAGTAAAAAACTAAAACCCGACTACCTACGTAATAATTAAAAAAATAAAAAATTACTAAAAAAATTTTAGGTAAATGACGGGTGACTACGATTTTAAACCCCCAGTACCCTCCGCAATCGGAATAAAAGACATTTAGTTGCAATCAAAACATTCAATTTTGAAATTTTATGTCATCATTGAGATGAATGTATTATATTTATTTTCTATGCATTTTCGTTTATCAGGGCTCATCCAACAGTGCGTTCTAATCCACAGTCTGGAAAATACTGATTCAGAATATTAGCAAAACCAGTATTCTCTTTTTTCCACACAGGCAAAGGCGTGGTGAACCGCGGTGACTCGCTGCGATCTCGCCGCTCCCGCTCAAACACGTCAGTGGCTTCCAGCGCATCCAGCACGGAGGCAGTCACCAGAGCCTCGGCTCCCTGCTCCCTGGCGTCTTCCAGGTAACCTTGTTCTTCATATTATGGTCTATCATGAGGAGTTTGCCATACTTAGGCCTTGATGGTGGACCATGATGCGTATCTTCAGACTTACAAAATACCTATTCTATGGCCAGTAATTCTAAATTAGACAGGATTATAATAGGAAAATTCTACAATTTGCAGTGCTTTTACCCATGCTTGGAACTTGCTTCTAGGCTTTAGTGAGCAAGTTGGAGAGCCAATTCTAGTTAAAATTAAAGACTTAAATTACAAAAGTTATGTTTTTGTGCAGAGACTCGTCAGCCGGCCTCAGTTCATACCGGGTGCTGGTGCTGGGGGCGCCCGGGGTCGGGAAGTCCAGCCTGGTGGGGCAGTTCATGACATCAGAGTACCTGCATGCGTACGACACTAGTATCGGTGAGTTGAACAATGCTTGCGGATGATTTGATCTATTATTGTGGAGAGATACTTTTTTCTTAACAATGTCTTAACTCGTTTTCTATTGGACGCTGGTCAGAGCCTTAGGCGTTGAAACACCAGTTCAGTTTATCTATAAGTATTAAGGTTTTTGTTTACAAGACCAATATCGTTACATTTATTGCGATGTTTTGTTGGACTTTTAATAATGTATCTCAAATAATGCTTTGTAGAGAGTTTTTTATTTCCTAGATTATTGTCAATGAACTTGTCCAAGTGGTTTGGGCGTATTTTTACGTCCAATACTCCGAAGTGAGTGCCAGAAACAGACCGCCTCACCCAATCGTAGAGCATGACGTTACAGATGACGAGTCGGGCGAGCGCTCCGTGTGCGTGCTGCTGGCCGGCGAGGAGTCGGAGATCACCTTCCTGGATGCACCGCCTGACAGCATCATTGTGAGTTCTATAGTATCACTTTTTTCAGAATGTATTTAGATGTGATGATTGGTGGTGATGATTTTCACTGGAAATTATGAACAAAAAGGTTTAAACTTTTAGTGCTGTTCTATAACACTATCCCTCTCGGTGAAATTAAGTGAAATGAGCTTGAGGTTACCTATCCATCTCTAGCGTCAGGTGAGATGACACCTCAATTCTTGTGCACTTCACTTTGATGAGAGATTTTCATACAATAGCACTGCTGTTGGTTGCAATATCTATGATGTTTATTTTTGCATTTTTATTATACAAATTGATAATACTAGTTAAATGAAGTACGCTTGTGCTGATTCCCTTGACATACATCTCTTAGTATAAGTCTCTCTTTACGTGACTCTGTGATATTTAATTTAAAAGAAGCCGCGTGTCTACTTTGCTTCATAAAAAAAAATTGGTAATTTATTCTTACAAGAACAATGTTTACCTTGCAGACTGAAGGCTGCGCTCACGGCTACTGCGTGGTCTACTCAACAGCGGATAGAGGCAGCTTCATGGAAGCCGAGCGAAGACTCCAGATCCTATGGGCTGCCGGCCACACCTCGCGGAGAGCTGTGATCCTCGTGGGGAATAAGGCTGACCTGGCGAGGTCTAGAGCTGTTCCAACAGACGGTAAGTAGTGTAACAACTAGAGAGAGGTGAATTTGTAGTAACGAATGTAAAGAAAAAAAGGTCAAAACGTTTCAAAATAAATATAAATTCTGCAATTTTCTTTCACTTTCATCATAAACATTAACAATCAAATTAACGAAGCAATTACAGCGCTGCTCAAACAAACTGTTCAAACCATTACTTTTTTGTGAAATGACCAAAACAAACTCATGATTAAAGCCAGAACCCGCCAATTATGTTCGTTAGTACAAAATTTACGTATTTAATTAAAATTCTCGACGATATTTCGTGTACCTACTTACATACCAATTAGCACAGACGCCCGCTTTTAACAACGATATGCCACATTTTGCCAACCATGATTTATCAGGCGCTTGTAATGTTATTGAAAAGCTTGGTATTTTTCATGTGTTATGTGCAATAATTAATTTTCGTGTTTCGTAAATTGTTACTGGGTTTTAACGCTCGTGTACTCCAAAAGATAAATACGCCATCGTAAAATAAACCTGTTTTATTTTATTTGAGCGCCTACAGTATAAACTTGCCGAATAATACGTTTGGGTACATTTTAATTGCTATTCTAATTTTGACAGGCGCTCAAACAAAATTCATTTGTCAATTCCTATTTTAGAGGATGGTTTAATGAGAAAGTTATTTCCAAACACGAAAGTTATAGATTGGGTAGATAGGACTCACTTTTATGAAGTTCTTTAATCAAACTGTCAATATTTGGCTCCATAATCTTTGACATCAATCTTTATAATAGTAGACTGGTAGAAAATGCCCAAGGCATTAAGTCCGCCTTTGTACATTGTATTTTTTACATGTGCATAAAGTTTAAATAAAATAAATAATACCTTTAGTTTCTGCCAATTTTCTGTGTTACTTACCGAATCTTGTTAGTAGTATGAGTATTTGTATAAAGTTTTTAAATGTTTTACAGAGGTAAGTAGCCTAAAAATAGGTACCTATACGGTAAGACCTTATATTTGTAGGTACTTACCTCTGTGTTGATTTAAGTCCTCAAATCATCTGCTTAATAAAATAAAACCTACAAGATCTAACAGGTGTGAACATAATTCATATGGAACTTTATTTTTTAACATGTCCTCAGATTATACCTATCTACGAGAACATTGTAATAATGTACATAAGTTATTCGTCCCCCAAAAGCAAATCAATGGCGCAGGGAAAGGAGTAAACAAAAAATAATCTGAAAGCGATTTTCCTTAAATACCCAACACGTTCTCAATATCTCGGCTGAATACACATTAAAAGGGTTCAGCCTCACTTCCTTCCGTTATCCAGAGAACAGCTACAATTCAACCATTCACTGTTTTATTTCCCTTTGTACTACAGTTTATTAGCCGCTTGTCTGAACGGAAGCGTTAATTTTAATCAGATTCAAATTGTAATTATTGGGACCGGAATTGTTCTGTGTGCCGTTTGAATACACCAATTAGTGCTAAATCAATACCTGGAATTACGACTGAACGAACTTATATGTATAAGGAATTGTTTCTGAACTGTTTAAAACTTGTACCTATTTAGAAGCGGAATAATAATGATGTAGTGATACCTAATTTTTACTGAAATTATAAAAACGAAGTACCTACAAACTAACTTCTTATTGTTAGGCCAAATCTTCGATAAAAAATGATGCGATGCGGATGATTTCCTTGATGCCATTTAATTTTAGTTTCTCTTATTTTTATTTTGGTTTATTTTTTTTTATTTGTATTATTATGCTTGTAAATAATGTATATATTATTTTAATTCTTATTTAAATAAATATCTTGATGTTCGATAAAGAATAGTTTTTTTAAAACTCAATCAATAGAAGTTCGGATTTCAGTTTGTTACCTAAATTATGAGGTAAAATAGTTATCCATCAGCATTCATTTATTAAATGATTTAGAACTTGTGTAGATACCTACCATGGAACCTGTGTTTCAGCGTTTAATCGATTATTTATGTACAATTCTTTTTTTCATACTTTCAGAGGGCAAAAACCTCGCGACGTCTTACGAGTGCAAGTTCATAGAGACGTCGGTAGGCATCAACCACAACGTGGACGAGCTGCTCGTGGGGCTGCTCACGCAGATCAGACTGAAGCAGCAGCATGCGGAGAGAGTGAGGTGAGCACTACTCCTGGTATATTATTTTACTCTGTGGCACTACTACTGTGACCAACCGTAACACACATTTTCTTTTTGGTTGTTAGAATCATCAAATGAGTCCTTACAATGAGTCCCTGGGTGGGGCGGAAGGGACTGTCAGACTTTTACTGACTAAAAAACCACCCTGTTCCTTCTGTAGCCCGTTACGTTCCGGGCCACGGTATCCTGTTAAGACGTCCCGCGACCCGTTACTCACGTATTGACCATATTGTGACGCCCATGACTATTTCACCGACACTCCTGACACTTTGGTCTACACCCATACCAGTTTCAGCATCAAAAGTGATTTTCCCGCCGCCGCGCCGACCCCTGAGACATTTTGATCGACACTTGTGACATTCCCACGTGACATTTTCAACGACAGTTGTAAAACTTTTTGCAACACTCTTTTTGACACACTCTTGACACTCTCTTGGTAGGTATTTGATATTCGAGACACTTGAGATCTATGTCACCTTTGTCGACACTTAAGACCTTCACATGTGATAAAGGATGTCTTCTGTTTTCAGGAAACGCAGCAACTCTCGCAAGAACCGTGCGCGCGCGCGCTCTCCGCTGGAGATCGACACCCCCGCGCCGCCCGCTCCGCCCCCCTCCGTGTCCGCCAACAGCACGCCACGCAAGCGGACGAGACTGTCCGCCAGCGTCAAGGTACCTTTTCTAAATATTATATATTATATTAGGTCTGTACTTATTGACCTGTTAATAGACGTAATCATAAAATAAGTTTTTGACCTAACCCTTTATGAAATATATGAATATTTGTACATGACAGATTTGATTTGTGCCCGGATGTTGGCAATAGGCTCGCCCCCAATTACTTGTGACTTAAACACAACTGGCGAAATCTGGGTGTACTAATGGGTACACCTCTGCTTAACCCTTCGGGAATTACAGGCGGTATGTTATGTAGGATTCGCACTTCCTTAAAGTAGTTTTTCAGAATCAATAACTGAATCTATTTCTAAGAAGGCTCTTTTTTGTAATAGTTATATGAGTATTTGTCTTTGCAACATTAGCAAAAAGATCGTCGGAAATAATTCAATTAAGTAGTAATTGGATATGAGCAATTTTGAGCAGCAGTAACTATACACTTCCTAAATATGTATTAGGGAAGTGAGTTTATAGTAGCCGACTTAATAACTAAAATGTGCTAACCGGCAAACCTAAAAATGGTTGCCTAGTCCTTCGACACTTCTGACACCCCTGATACTCGTGACATTTTCATCGACAACTTGACCTTTTCGCATGAAATTTTGTCTCTGAAGAGTTTTTCATAGTGACTATAAACAAAAAAATAAAATAAAATTAGTCAAGGCATATCTGATGCAGATCCGATATGCCTTGTCTAATTTAGCCGCCATTTAGTGTACACACCTGACATTGTAATAGCAGATGTCCATGGGTGTTTGTACACTTACCGCCTAGTTGATTAATTAAAAAATTAGCTTAAAAATCTAAAACCTGACAAAGAAAAAACATCTGTAAACTAATTTATAACCCAAAGTTAAATTATTTTGCGGTGTAACTTAGGTACACACATTTTTGGAATGTACTCAAAACACGATATATTTAGGTACCTCAATTTTATTTTTTGGTTACTTGTTTTATGCTTGCTGTAAGCCGCTATTTTATTGATGATGATGAAGATCATGCGCGCACTGATGAACATACATACATAGACTACTAAAAAGAGAACTCTCCTTTTGCCTTTGCCGTAGTCAGTTAAAAAGGTCGAATAACTAGATAACAATTTGTGATTTTTCTGCTCCCCAGGTCCGCGGGCTGCTGGGCCGCGTGTGGGCGCGTGACTCCAAGTCCAAGTCGTGTGAGAACCTGCACGTCCTCTAGCACTCAGCCGCCGAGTCCGTCGCCTGCTTCCCGTTCTTCGACTGTGCTACCACCTACACGTGAACTGTGGCACCTAGTCCATGTGTGAAATAGACTGTGCGAGTAATTGTGTGAGCTGTTGTATTATTATTATTCTTTTTTTTTTCTTGGTGAAATCCTCATGTATTGCCTCCTGAGGGAAGGACTAAAACCTTACGGTTTTCCTAGTACTATATTTGGTCAAATCACGGGGTGGCTCAGAGCATACGCACCCTGACAGGTATTGACCCTTCACCGCTAATAATTCATGGATACGTAAGTTATACTGATATACCTCAATGTAAATTTTAAAATATGTTGCCTTCCCACCTACTTATTTCAGTTCAAGTTTTTTACTCGTTTGTAATATCCTACAACTGGACAAAAGCAGCATAAAATATTAAGTTTAAAAGAAGAAGAAAAAAACGCAATGTCTGTATAAATTTTTTTCCTATTTAATGAATTAATTATCAGTTCACACTTAAATCTAGTGCAGTCTAGTTCACAACTCGTCTTTGTCTGTAAAAAACTATTGTCTATCTATCCCATAGCACACCCTGTAGCGAGAATCCCAACACCACAATATTCTGTGAATCCTATTGAATAAAAAATTGTATTTAACCTTCTCGTCGATAGATGGCGTTAAAATTACAACGCCATCTGTTGAGGTTTAGTAAAATTAATAAATAACTAGAAAAATAAAACCAATTTTAAATTTAGTATCCTAATTGGTTTAATTGTTCTACAAATGAAAGGGTATTAATCAGTCTCCTAATACTTTTCGAGCTTCTGACTTTACTCAAAATAAATTATTAAACTTGTCTTGCTACGCTATACAGAGAAACGAGTAAAATAGATAAACTATCGGGAACGTTGACGGATCGGCGGTAAATAAATAAATATTAAATGAATTTGTAAACAAAATATTAATGACGGAGGACTGAATTTAAATAAATGGTAGTAAAAATAAACGTTACATGTTTTGAGTGTACTGCGGGTGTTTAGTTTTACTTTGTAATTAGTTAAATGATTTTAGTTTTACAGCACTTGACATGTTAATCAATGACATAAGTCTTGACACTTCATTACGTCAGTTAATCATTTTTTACAAACAAATAAATTGCTTTTTGTGGTTATTAACGCCATCTATCGGAACGTTACGAAACTAAACGCCCATCACTCAGTAGAATGGTTTTAGCTTTTCAGTTCAACGATAAAGTTGGGAAAGAATTTTAAAAATATCATATAGATATTTGTAAACGATGGTATTATTTAAAAATGTAGGGTTAGAGAGGCTTATTGAGTATTAACGAATGATTAGAAAATAAATATACTTATTATAATTGTGATCCCAGTGTGTCTCCTAACATTAATGTTTGTACTCCGTATGTCATTTTATATCTACAAAATTATATGTATGAATTTGAATTATTGCAACTAAAATTATAAGTTATATGAGATGGGATAACCGTCGACTAAAATTAAAAAGGTTTTTATGCGTTCAGTACGTAGCATAGGTACCTACTTTTTATGTATATTGAAATATAATTTAGATCAGTTATATAATTTTAAGTAAGTACTTAGGTACCTATTTTTAATTTACAATACTTTATGTTTTATGTGATATTGTATTATGTAAGTAGTCATAAATATAAGGATGAATACTCACTGTACATTAATTATTCAATGAATCAGACATTATAGTGATCGTAATTAAATGTAAAATTATGTAAATCCAGAACCTCATCGTGTAATCCTCCGCTGAGTGTAACCCATCCCATTATAAAAATATTCTAACTTATTATGTAACCTTAAAACAGTAATTTATTATTATTAGCCAAACTATTTAACATGCTTTCTTACACAAGTAAAATAATCTACATTTATATCTATTTTTCCAATCATTGGAAAATGTACTTACGCCTTTTTTCTCTTTTATATTTTCATACATTTTATCTATTGTCTATAAAAGACGTAAGTACAACACTTACGTCTTTATACCGCTTCGTATTTTTATTCATACGTATTGTAACTTTTCTACCTTATACAAATCAAATTCAGATATCGTATTCACTTTCATAATTCATTTATAAACTGCATAAAATATATCAACAAAATATTTGGGTCCACCGCTGCAAAATTTGGCGTAACGAATTAATTAAGGCTATTGTTTGTTTATATCGTGGAGAGTATATAGCTAGATAGCAGTAGAGTGACGTCATTAAGTTAGTCATCAGCTGACAAACAGGGCTAGTTCGTATCGTTTAGCGTAGCTTATACGTAGATGATGTTGAGCTGGGACGCTGGGAGCTAGTTGCTTTTGCTCCGCGCACATCTCGGAGGAAGAATTTGTCTTTAGACGTTAGATATAGAAAGGATTCTTATGCTGCGGCTAAATGTTTTTGAAAAACACAATTGAGTTATTAGCCTTTTCTGTACCATTGCCAAAGGCCACTAACTTGATCATAATAATTTGATAAAAGGACTTAAGTACAGTTGTACATACGTCGTTTTACTAAAGTCTATAATTTATTGGAAATGGAAGCAAACAATGATTAAGCACATACAGCTAAACGTATTGTTAAATAGCTGGCCGCAGTATAAGAATAAGGTATTGTAAGATATGGCTGGAATTAAAATAAAAAAGAAATGAAAAATATAATAAATAATATTCGAGAAGATTGCGAACTCAAAACGTTAAATTAGAAACAGAGAAAGAACAAAAATTACGAGTCCATCCAAATAATAGATTGCCAAGAAAATATTATGAAGAAAAAAGAAAACATAATGTATGTTCCTCAAATTATTAGGGCGGTAGTTTATTATATTAGCATACCCGCATAGTGGTTTTGTTTTCCCTTAGAATCGACGCCTTAGAACTTAGAGCATGAAGGCTGGAGACCACACCAGGTTTGCCAATTACTGCCAATTTTAATAAAAGAAAATGACACCACTTACAACCGGTAAATAATAATACAAACGTGCAAATATAAGACGTACCAATAAAGGAAACATGAATCATGCGTAAAGTACGCACACATGCATAAAGTACGCACACGTGCATAAAGTACGCACACATGCATAAAGTACGCACATGTGCATAAAGTACGCAACACATGCATTAAGTACGCACAAATGCATAAAGTACGCAACACATGCATAAAGTACGCACACATGCATAAAGTACGCACATGTGCATAAAGTACGCAACACATGCATAAAGTACGCACAAATGCATAAAGTACGCACACATGCATAAAGTACACACGCATATGCACAAGGTATGCGCACGTATGTATTCCACAAGTCTCCAGTTAGATTGCTATAAGCCTTAGACTTAGCGATGTTATTTTGAAGGAAATGATTTCAATTTCAGTGCCTGATGTTCGGAATAACATAATTATTTGATCCCTCCGTAATACCTGTTTGCCTTATTTTATTAGAGTCGTGTTAATTTCATAGGTGGCGCGTGCTAGGTATACATACATAATATTATATTAGTATTATTGAATTACTAGTCGTTAAAGTAATTTAGATGTATTTTAACTTCTCTACTTGATGTTATATTGTAATTCAGTATTGTAATTATTAGTGTTTTTGGGTTTTGGTGGTTTGATTGACTGGTAGGAATCCACATCTAGCTTTCTCGATATTACACAGTTTTGTAAGAAAATATGTTAACATAAGTCGTTATGCGCTTGCGACGACGGCCTGTTTGAGTAACAATTACACATAAACCTCAGTCGATCAAATTACCAAAACTAATAAAATAAAATACGTGGAAGTTTTTAACGCTTCTAATCCTTAAGACATATTTTAAACCCCAGGGTCCAAAAAAACACCAATTTCGCCTCTCACTTGGACTATCCTGGCCCATCCTAGACCATCAGCAGTAGAGTTTAGTCGTTCTTAGGACCTAGGCTACTAACGTATGGACTACCTAACGTATCGACATTTTTATAAACTTCATTACCTGTAAATTAACACAATCATTATGCGAGAATAGATTTTGTACGACGATTTATTGAAACAATAATATCAATTTGCTATTCATGAATTTTTACGGTTCTTTTTACAATTTATTTCGCGATATCTTTTTAAATTATGTTTGTATGTAAATTATCTGCGTCACAACAAAATAACTAAGATTTTTGTCATTTCTGGGGGAAAAAAATATTTTACAATATCTAGCTTTATGGTTTTATTTATGACTGCCTCGTTGGTCTAGTGGTCGCAAGCGCGACTGCTGTGCATGAGGTCTTGGGTTCGATTCCCAGGTCGGGCAAAGTGTTATTGGGTTTTTCCATCAGGAATTTCTCAGTAGCAGCCTCGGAGTCTGGATTTGTGCCCGGTTGATGGCAATAGGCTCGCCCCCTATTACATGGGACTCAAAACTAACTGGCGAAATGTGGGTGTACTAATAGGTACACCTCTGCCTAACCCTTCGGGGATTACAGGCGTGATGTTATGTGATGTTATGTGTAGCTTTATGGTATGCTTTGAATGTCTTTGAAGCGGTACATTCAATATTTTATCAAATGCGAAATTAGGGTGTGGCATCCAACGTGGCAATGCGGCCAGTCTTTTGGGCATATTTTCGGTGGACTGCGATGTTGATGAATGATGAATTTTTGATGCCATTTAGTTGTCGTTCCGTTCTTTTTTTTATTCTGATTGTTTCTTTTTTTTAATTAAGCCTGTAAATATTTGTACAATGCGAAATAATTTGTAACAAGAAACGTGCGTATTCAATTGTTTTAATTTTTAAATTAAACTACCAGTATCATGGGATTAGAATCGGAGCTACGTATAACTATGGGGACTTATATAAAAGAGACAAAGTTGTATCCAGGGAAACGACAATAAGGTATCGCGAATTAGAAGAATCGTACCGTTTGGCGTTTCTATAAAAATAGCATTTATTAGAAAATAAGCTTTTTTATTTAGCGTAGCTTCAACGAGTGGAAAAAATAACCAGTCTATCAATAAAAGCACTATATTACACCTTTTATATGCTGACTGCCAAAATATTGCGCGTTGAAAACGACAGCGAAAAAAATCGTTACTATCAGTAACGACAGTGTTCGCTTTCACAAAAATGATTATTGAAAAAGACGCTATAACAGTGAAACATTAATTGTAGAGATAAACTACAATTATATGGCGCGTCTCTCCACAATTCAAAACGTTTGAAAGTGTTTGTGATAGTATTTAAAGGACTCTCAACGCATGTGTGCGGCCCTGCACTAACACATACTCTATGAAAATGACAGGAGCGTTGTCTTGCACGGTCGGCCATTTGTGATTCGTTGACAAACCAATCTGAAGACCCGGCCGAAACAATCTGAGGCTTGATACTGAAGACGATTACTTACAACTACATACAAACTCTTTCATACGGATGTGACTACACACATTGAAATAGTAATATGGAGGGTCGCGCCATGTTATAGTAGTTTATCTATAACTATGAATGGAGTGAGGAGCTAATTCTACTGCTGTATCCTTTCTCCTTCCCTCGCTTGCTTTGTGACATTGTTCACACTTGTGCGAGAATGACACTTTAGTGACGTTCTCAGCGCAAGGCGTGGCTCAAACGAATGTGGAATATGGGATTTTGTTTAAGATTTCTGGATACGAAACTTTTTGAAATTTATTGAATATCGATTTTTTTTTATGAAAACAGATAACTAATAAAACAAAAGACATCAAGTTTTTTTTAATGCTTTCAATATCTTATATCTAATAATTCTTTTAATATCGTATTCAAAAGTTATAAAAATTATGTTCTAAAATTATGTTCTTTCCTCTTACCTCTGTTTCTCTTTGGATTTAAAAGAAAGCTTAGAATTAAAAAGCAAAGATTTTGTTTTAAATTTTAAACAAAATTTCATATTCCTTATAATATTCGTAGTAGATCGTATTTACCTTATATAGGTTCACGCCTAATTATAATAATCCCATTGGACCACGTTAAGCAATATATCTATATATTTGATAGGCCCATAGATAATTCATAGATTTTTAGTAGGCGTAGCTTACTTAGAATTTTATATTTAAATAGTAAAATATATTATTATAGTATCGATGTCTCCATGTGAATATGTCATTTTATGTGTATTTAATATATTATTCTCGATTTTATATGTGTTATTATATAATATATTAGGTGTAATTATCTGATATTGTAAAAGAAAACTTACCTATGCGGTAAAAAATTAAATTAAACGGTAATTTAAAGACTTTTTGACAGAACACCAAAAGTTTTTTGTAAAAATAATTAGTGACGAATATATTTTTTTTTTACAATATCAGATAAAAATAATATAATATCAGTGTAATATTAAACAACGTTTTAGATAACAACATTTATCTATACCTACTGCAGTTTAAATATTTTACAGATAGTAGACAAACTGTCATTTTGTAATATTACATTAACTTTTTGGATAAAATGTACCCACAGATTATAAAAAATCTTAAAAATTTTGTCTATTTGCAAGAAGGCAAATTGTGGTCTGGGTAAGCAAAGTCAAAGTCAAAAACTAAGCATTTATATAATTAGATCATATGCAGGCACTTTTAAAATATCTAGGAGTCGGTCAGTTAATCAGAAAGTTGAAACTAGTTGCTCGTTCCAAAATAGAGGGAAGCCTCTATAAAGAGAAAGATCAAACAACTCAACGGAAACTCCTTTCAATTAAATTGTAACAAAATCCTGGTTACAATATAGGATTTATAATTGTTGCTTCTATTTATCCTATGTGAAAACAATGAAGATGAATATACAACAAAAATAAAATGAAAATAAGCCACGGCAATTTGGAGATGACAAATCCCAAATAACAGCGCACGTTCACGAACATGACGCGCAATAAACAAAAAAACAATTATGATCATGTAATGAATAAGTACCTACAGCAAATAAATACAATAGGACTTTAATATTATGCGTTCTACTTTGCAAATAGACAAAATAAATGCTTAAAAAAACCCGTGTACCGCGAACTCTATAGAAAAACATTTTTAAATAATAATTATACATTATCGTAATAATCATATAAATCGCCAATATTGACTGTCTCATCGGAATATCATTTTGAACTATTATTATTAATTATTACATATCCGATATACACAATTTTCTGAAGACGTTTTACGCACAAAATAATATCAAAGTAACCATTTAGGAACGCTCAAAGATGGAGCATTTTTTTTTCTTGATTTTAAACATATTTTTTTTTATAATTATTGTGCAGTAATAAATTATTTATCTGTTATTAATGTAATTTCGAAATATATTCTGATGTTTTATTATATAAAAATAAATTGTTGTTTTATTTAAATGAAAATTATCCTTGGTTTTTATTAGTGGGTCGTAAAAAATAAACTATTTATTGTACTTTCAAAATTATTATTATTGTCTATTTCATTACAAAAGGTCTTAAAAAGTATCATAATATAACATACACTATATACCTATAAATATTTCTATCAAAGACGGTATATTAGGAAAATTAGGCAATAAATATTAAAACTTAATACTATTTCACACTCTTTTCGTTACCTGTTTGTTACTGTGTATTTAAACCAATCAGTAAGACCTCGCAAATTATTGTATGATAGATCCATACAAAATTTGTCATATTCGCACTCTTCATTTATAATTCTTAAAGGCAGGCGGAACCAAGGCTATGCAAAAATTACGCCATAGCCAGAAAAAGGCTTCGGTTCTCAACGTTACACCTAAACTGATTACTACAAATGTAGATTTCTGTTAATAATGAAAAAATAACAGCTTTTTATTAAATGTTCCCTTTGTATTAAATTTTTTGTGTGAAGCTTTGCTCGTTTCAAAACGTAGGTAGATCTCTATGGAGAAGAACGGGCTGTAAACTCCTTGCAGTATTATATATTACTTCGTTCTTAATGGCCGGTATTAGGCGAGCTGTCCGGTTACTCACTCTGTCTCATCGTGTTCCACCTGATAGGCTGTTGAACGTCTTCACTGCAGTACAATCAAAACGTCTCGTTGTCAAACCACTGCCACATCCTCGGCTTCGTGCTGTCCAACTCGTACTCTTCGCATTTCTGCCCAGTTATTCTGTCGAAACGAAAAAAAAATCAATTAAGAGGGTAAGTAAGCTGTGATGCATCACATAGTACAGTTTGTAACTGAATAACGTTACAGTAGCTTTTTATTTTACTTTCGGATTAGTACGTTTAATTATTATCACTTAGATAAATATGTAGCAAAAACGTTACCAATCGTCATCACAGTAACAAGACAAATAAAAATATTCAATAACCAACTCGGTTTATGATATGGCTTTTAAATTCAGCACCCTTTTAATGCATCTGGCTGAAGTTATGACTTGAGTTTCTATGGCCATCTTCCAGCTCCATCATCAGATCAGCTCCATGTCATAATGATATTAAAATGTTCCCTGATGACGACATGCATGCAAAATTTCAGCTCAATCGGAACTCGGGAATTGAATCAAATTTAGCTTTCAAGTTGTGATGACAAACACACAGGTGAAACTAGATAAATGTTTGTAAAAAACCAGTGAAGATTGGTTTTTATAGGTAAGTAAGGTACCTTTTATACCGAACTAGCTTTCGCCCGCGGCTTCGCTCACGTTAATTTAGAATTTTCCAAACAATTCGGGTTGTACTTTGCTTGAGTGCATGAGTGAACCCTTCATTTTCTGATACCCTAATACTTTTTTCGATAAACCCAGAATGTTGACCTTTCTACTCTGACTAAAACTTTTTATTCCTATTGCCATACCTTCTTTATGACACCCTAGTACTTTTTTTCTTGGGTAATCGTAAATTAGTTGTAATAACCCCGAATTATCAATCATCGATTTTATGACATCCTAGTTGAAGCTGGTCCATCGACACTCAAAACTCACAAAGTTTATTAGGTACTTAAATTTAAAATTCGAACATGATTCCTAAAGACATGTGGCGCCATCTATCACTATAAGAAGGTTATTGTGATTTCCCTCGGGAACAGTACTTTTTTTTCGGGATGAAAGGTACCCTATGTTTGTTCCTGTACTACACCTGGCAACGTATATGCAAAATTCCAGGATGATCGGTTCAGTGGCTTAGGCGTAAAATGATAACAAACAAACAAACAAACTTACTTTCGCATTTATAATATTAGTTAGGATTCTTAGATTTGATTCACACTGCGTAAATATGTTCCCAGATTTCCCTCATATGGAGGCAATCCTGGCTGCAGCATCAGCTCGAATCAATTAAAAAAACTATCGTCATCTAAAATGGATGCAGAGAAGTTTCATCAAAATAGGGGATGAGTGTTGACTGTATTGTCCAAAGCTAGGTTAAAAGAATTCATCTTACCAGTTCAAAAGTACCAGGAGCGCATGAACGACCAAAAGGTATAAACTTCGTAGCTAGGTACTCACGCACACATACCAAGTAATACGTACACATTCATTCTATCTCGTTCTAGCCTGTGTTTGTCCTTGTCGCACGGTGACAGTTCAATGGCACGCACACTTCTGCAGTGTATATTACTACAATTACGAGAAAGAGCACACGCACACATACCAAGTAATACGTACACATTATTTCTATCTCGTTCTGGCCTATGTTTGTCCCTGTCGCACGGTGCACACTGCTACAATTACGAGAAAGAACAATGCACACTAATAAAAAAGCGAGAAAGAGAGGTCAGAGTGGTTGTCTTTTCGCAGTTTTGAGCAAAAACTACTATTGTACTAGGATTGTATGTAAGACGGTCGCTGCAGTTTTTTGACGGGTGGGCCAAATTCTATGGTTTTTTTTTATTCTTAGATTTGATTTACACTGCGTAAATTATGTTCCCAGATTTCCCTCATATGGAGACAATCCTGGCTGCAGCATCAGCTCGAATCAATTAAAAAATCTATCGTCATCTAAAATGGATGCAAAGAAGTTTCATCAAAATAGGATGAGTGTTGACTGTATTGTCCAAAGCTAGGTTAAAAGAATTCATCTTACCAGTTCAAAAGTACCAGGAGCGCATGAACGACCAAAAGGTATAAACTTCGTAGCTAGGTACTCACGCACACATACCAAGTAATACGTACACATTCATTCTATCTCGTTCTAGCCTGTGTTTGTCCTTGTCGCACGGTGACAGTTCAATGGCACGCACACTTCTGCAGTGCATATTACTACAATTACGAGAAAGAGCACACGCACACATACCAAGTAATACGTACACATTATTTCTATCTCGTTCTGGCCTATGTTTGTCCCTGTCGCACGGTGCACACTGCTACAATTACGAGAAAGAACAATGCACACTAATAAAATTGCGAGAAAGAGAGGTCAGAGAGGTTGTCTTTTCTCAGTTTTGGCCAAAAAACTACTAGGATTGTATGCAAGGTGGTTGCTGGCAGTTTTTTGGAACGGCTGGGCCGAATTTTCTGGTTTTTTTTCTGTTTTGAAGTATCTGGTTCTTATATTTGTTTTAAACTGTGTAAATAAGTTCCTAGAATTCCCTTGAATAGAGACAATACCGGCTGCAGCATCAGATCGTATTAATTAAAAAATCAATTGTCATCTAAATGGAACGAGTTTGCAAAGTTTCATCAAAATATAGCGAGTATTCTACAAAATTAGGTTGACAGAATTCATCTTATTACTTCAAAAGTACCAGGAGTGCATAAACAAGCAAGAGGTATATAAACTTCTTAGCTTGGCGCACACATACGAAGAAATAATTATATACACATTATTGCTATCTCGTTCTGACCCGTGTATTTGTCTCTGTCGCACGGTGACAGTTCAATGGCATGCACACGTCTGCAAGATTTATTTATCGTCAACTAGCTTTCGCCCGCGGCTTCGCTCACGTTAATTTAGAATTTTCCAAACAATTCGGGTTGTACTTTACTTGAGTGCATGAGTGAACCCTTCATTTTCTGATACCCTAGTACTTTTTTTGATAAACCCAGAATGTTGACCTTTCCACTCTGACTAAAACTTCTTATTTCTACTGCCATACCTTCTTTATGACACCCTAGTACTTTTTTTTGGGGTAATCGTATATTGGTTGTAATAACCCCGAATTATCAATAATCGATTTTATGACACCCTAGTAGAAGCTGGTCTATCGACACTCAAAACTCGCAAAATATTTAGTTACATTTAAATAAAATTCGAACATGATTCCGAAAGACATGTGGCGCCATCTTTCACCACAAGAAGGTTATCGTGATTTCCCTCGGGAACAGTACTTTTTTTCGGGATGAAAGGTACCCTATGTTTGTACCTGTAAACCTGGCAATGTATATGCAAAATTTCAGGATGATCGGTTTAGTAGCTTAGGCGTAAAGTGGTAACAAACAAACAAACAAACTTACTTTCGCATTTATAATATTAGTTAGGATACCACCGCCTAGTATTAAAACTAGCAAGTCTGCATCACAAAATTTTAGCCATACTCAAAAGTCTCGGACATTCTACATACATATTGTGTGTTAATTATCATAAAATCAACAGAATTAAATTACACTTCGTAAAGAAACGAATCATCTGCTGAGAATCAAACCAAATAGTAAAATGTACTTTAGGTCAATGTAGATTGACTCCATACCCTTTTTTCATCATTGTGTAAAATAAAATACACATGAACCAGTTCATCCAACGGGTCGTTAATCATGGAGACACCTCACCTGGTCTTCCTGACGCACTTGACGATGGGGTGCGCGTTCCTGAAGCACTGCGGCCCGAGGATGTTGAAGTACGTCACGCCGATCTGCGCTGACACTAACGAGTTGGTCTTCCGGAGACACTCGCGGAACTTCGTGTCGCAGCTGCAGTGAGACCTAGGGGGGAAGAAATTGATTGGTAAAGTGTATGGATTGAATTCAATAGACTGATTGGTTAAATTGATTGATTGATTGCAGTAAAGTTACAGTCGAAAGCTTATTTTTAAGAAAAATCACAATATGGGATTTATCATTTGATATTATGATTATTAGATATCCTTCTATACATACTTACTAATAAAAATAAAGCTAAAGGGGTTTTTTGTTTTGTTGATTTAAACGTGCTAACCTTGGGAACTCAGATCGGAAAAAATCTTTTTCTATATGATTGCGAGATTCATGAGGAATATCGGCTATATAACATCACTCTAACAACCCAACGAAGCGGAGCAGTAATCAAAGACGAGAGGTAAAATAACGCGAGCAAAGTCGTGCAGAAGCTAGTACACTGATAAATACTCTTCACTTTTATTGAGGTTCATTCTGCTAATAAATAAATCCACGTCAAAATCTTGCTCAATTTTTGAAGTGATTGTAATTATTTTCAATGATAGTAATGTTACATATTTATCGTTTTAAATTAGCTTGACTTAATTAATTAAATTGTTGAGAGATTGTGGGTTGGCTCGTTTTTGCAGAACAGAGCTCAGTGTAACTCCAAAAGAACAGACAACATTTTATTCAAAATGGTCGTTCTAACTGCAACTCTATGTAATAAGCATGACTAGCAATAGCTACTCATCAATTTGCCCGCTTACTATTTCAAATTAATAACACTTTCAAACTTATCGCCTATCGCTATCGTGCGTAATCATTTGGTGAATGTTTCTTCTACTCATCATGCACGGTGAGTCATCGTGATGATGCAGCTTTCTATCACCTTTTTTTTCGGTTTAAAACGGTCAAAACCTGTCCGGTCTTTGGGACAAGACCGGGAAGGGTAGGATTATTGCCTCACTACAACACTGTTGGCATAGTGGATGAGTGATTGGCTGATTTACTGCGTGTCGCTGATTCCATCCCCGCACGGAACAAATATTTTTATGGTCTACAAGTAGTTGTTCAAGGTCTGGTTGTTTGTGTTTATAAGGTTATATGTATGTTTGTCCTACGATACATGAGAAATTCCTAGAGTGGGGCAACGTTTCCTCTTAGAAGACCGCATCAGAATCCTCTCCATGCAATGCCTATTAGGGCACATCCCTGTGCAAACTGTAAGGGGGTCTGCCTTTGGCCTCGCTGTGCACGATAGCAAGTGACTACGGTACTACTGTCTAGCGTGTAGTCACTTTGCCATTAAAGAGCCATTAAAGAGGCAGGTGGGCTTTCAACGTGTTAGGTATCGAGGCTGTTGCCTCTGCGGCGCCTTTTTTTCCTAGAGCTTTCAATCACCTACTCGACCCAAATCTAGTGGATTCGATAATAATCAAACTTTACAATAACACAAACATAATCTACATTTCCGATTAACATAAAAATATATACATCCGTTATTAGTTTATTATGTAAATGTCAATATCAATGCCAGATACACATTTGGCTGGTTCAAGCTTCCTTTCGAATTAAGGAAACGACTTTAATGGTTGGAAATCGCTAACATGTGTAAGTGAAACTATGTATTGCAGAATTATTAAGTAGTGTAAGTATTGTGATGGCCCAGTGGTTAAGGCCCATCTCTGATGAACAAGGTTTTGGGTTCTACAGCGGATACTTGTAAGTTTATCTTGAACATTACTGACATCGTAAGAAATCCTGGACTTGGATACCTACGGAAACTGTTGCTGGCTGACTTATTCATCAACTCACAGCTCAAACCACTAAACAGATTGCGCTGAAACTTGGCACGCAGGTATCATAATGTATCTAGGCATGCACTAAGAAAGAATTTTCCTTAATCCAACCCCTAAGGAGATGAAACGGGGGTCCGACATTTACGCAGACGAAGTTACCGGCAAAAGCTTGTAATTAATGTCTGAAATCCCCAATCCGACTTTAGCAAGCGTGTTGATTAATCATTAGTGCCTTCTTAGTATGAGGAGAGAGCTTATTTGTCCTGCAGTGGAATAATAATAGGCTAGTATAAGATTAATAAGAGTTAGGTACAACTAAGATTACGCAGTTGCTAGGTTTTGGAATTCTGGGTTTAAAATAGAAATGACCAACAGCTTTTCATACAATTAATTATCTGTATTTCTACCTACCCTAATACGTAAAGCAGCTCATTGATATCTCTCGCTAAGTACTAACAAGCGTGTAGTAGGTACTAGTAAACTTTCTCCGCGCGCCGATCACTTGCGCAAGCGCTTATCTAATGATGCAGATGTTTAGTGCCGTTTACTTCTCTACGGACTTGTTGCTGTGATGTAATTAGTTTAAATAAACGGTACGTGTGGTCTGGTATTCAAGATTGGAAGACGGTAAACTTGACGAAGGGAAATACATACTCTGTACAAGCTACTATAATTAAAAAAAAAAAAATGCGACTGCAAAAATTGCACATATTTGTACTTTTTTTACTCGTCAGTTTTTTTTACGACGTTTTTTATTTAGTGTTATATATTTTTTTAATCTACTTGCCAAATTCTAGGCGATTAACATAGACACGACCAGATTCATTAAAAAAATAATTGAGGCTGGTATTAAAGTGACCACACAAGAATTATTTTTTATTTTTCTAGCCTATGTTACCTACTCAAACTGTTCAAACAGCTCAAAAACCCAATAACACTTTGCCCGACATGGGAATCGAACCCAAGACCTCATGCACAACAGTCGCGCTTGCGACCACTAGACCAACGAGGCAGTATTTAATTATAAAGAATTACATCAAAATAGTTCAATAAGCCAAATAATTAAGCAACTTTAGGGACTGTCCTGCAAAAAAGGTCCAGCTTCCAGCATAGAGTTTATTCAAAATATTTTGAAATTTTAGAATATGTATGTAATTTAGAAAATGTAAATTACTTTGATGCTTTGTAAAATGGTACAATTTTTTACGTTTTAACCGAATGAAATCCAATTATCTTTAAAAAAATGGTTTTTAATAAGAGTAATCATTAAGTGACTAGGATGAACGATTTGACTGCCTCGTTGGTCTAGTGGTAGCAAGCGCGAATGCTGTGCATGAGGTCTTGGGTTCGATTCCCAGGTCGGGCAAGTGTTATTGGGTTTTTCCATCAGGAATTTCTCAGTAGCAGCCTCGGAGTCTGGATTTGTGCCTGGTTGATGGCAATAGGCTCGCCCCCTATTACATGGGACTAGAAACATAACTGGCGAAATGTGGGTGTACTAATGGGTACACCTCTGCCTAACCCTTCGGGGATAACAGGCGTGATGTTATGTTATGTAATCATTAAGTGTTTCGTCATAATCATCTAAAAAAGAGCTGTCTCTTATACAATAAAACATTTAACGAAGGTAACCCATTAAAATCAATTGTTCCACAGTTCAAAAGCCACAATAGCGGTAACCGTTTGACAATTAACTGTTATTTAACTTCCGTCTGACGTTACACAACATTGCGCAAGCGCAAGCTCGTTACGAACTTACTTAATGATCCACTCGTGACGCCTCGGGAAGTGTCATTGTATAAGCGTAATAAGTGCATTATAGAAATTAAAAGGCTTTATATAGAACTAGCTTTTGCTCGCGCGCTCGTTAAAAATACTTTTACTAATCGTTAAAAGTACTTTTGACATTATCTCTAACAGTATCTCGTGAAATAACTTACACCCCTATGGTAAGTACTTACACCCCGATGGTAAGTACTTACACCCCGATGGTAAGTACTTACACCCCTATGGTAAGTACTTACACCCCTATGGTAAGTACTTACACCCCTATGGTAAGTACTTACACCCCTATGGTAAGTACTTACACCCCTATGGTAAGTACTTACACCCCGATGGTAAGTACTTATACCCCGATGGTAAGTATTTATACCTCTATGGTAAGTACTTACACCCCGATGGTAAGTACTTATACCCCTATGGTAAGTACTTATACCCCTATAGTAAGTACTTATACCCCGATGGTAAGTACTTATACCCCGATGGTAAGTACTTATACCCCTATGGTAAGTACTTACACACCGATGGTAAGTACTTATACCCCGATGGTAAGTATTTATACCCCTATGGTAAGTACTTACACCCCGATGGTAAGTACTTATACCCCTATGGTAAGTACTTATACCCCGATGGTAAGTACTTACACCCCTATGGTAAGTACTTACACCCCGATGGTAAGTACTTATACCCCGATGGTAAGTATTTATACCCCTATGGTAAGTACTTATACCCCTATAGTAAGTACTTATACCCCGATGGTAAGTACTTATACCCCGATGGTAAGTACTTATACCCCTATGGTAAGTACTTACACACCGATGGTAAGTACTTATACCCCGATGGTAAGTATTTATACCCCTATGGTAAGTACTTACACCCCGATGGTAAGTACTTATACCCCTATGGTAAGTACTTACACACCGATGGTAAGTACTTATACCCCGATGGTAAGTACTTATACCCCGATGGTAAGTACTTACACCCCGATGGTAAGTACTTACACCCCGATGGTAAGTACTTACACCCCGATGGTAAGTACTTACACCCCGATGGTAAGTACTTATACCCCTATGGTAAGTAATTATACCCCGATGGTAAGTACTTACACCCCGATGGTAAGTACTTACACCCCGATGGTAAGTACTTACACCCCGATGGTAAGTACTTACACCCCGATGGTAAGTACTTACACCCCGATGGTAAGTACTTATACCCCTATGGTAAGTAATTATACCCCGATGGTAAGTACCTCACCCCGATGATGAAAATCTGCCTAGAGATGTGTTTAATTAACCAATACATGATAATGAAAACGTACTCGTTGTAACATACAATTGGCAACCAGTTGCTAAGACGGCCGATTAGCAACTGGTAAGCAACCAGTCGTATCTTGTTACTGCATAATGCTATGTTGCAGACTTTATGTTAATTTGTTCCACATAATTACCTAGGAATGCACAATGCCTACATAAAACTGCAAAGGTACAGAACAATAGTGCAGAGGTATCATAAGAACTGCTTCAATGGACGTTGAAGGAGACATAAATCAATCCCGCCTTGGGCTGCTATCATTCAAATTGCCGACTCCGGACAAAAAATATTTAAAACCCCTGATATTTTGGTGAAATTGCAACCTTTGAGAACCGGGACCCCTTCCGGGACCAAATAAAGTTGATGGACAAACCGTGCCTTAGTTCTGTACCGCAATAAAAGTATCACAATTTATTAAAAAGAATTTAAAAAAAAAAAACTATTTATATCTAAAAGCAGAAGTAAAAAAAAAACATAGGTAATTTAAAGTATTTTTTCCCTTTAAACGGCAAAAAATTATATGGGCCACAGATTGTGCAAATATAAAATGAGTGTGACAAAATCGACTTTTTAAACCTTTAAAAGTTTTGTTCGCGGCTGCTGGGAAGTATGCGCCTTTTAAATTTATGTAAAATAAGGGACTAAGCCACTTATTCAGCTCCATTCAGCTTTTGTCCATAGAAAACGCCGATTTCGTATGAGACGCGTACGCGTCCGTTCAGCTTTCCGCGTCTGAACGCATGCGATACAAAATCGTTGTTTTCTATGGACAAAAGCTGAATAGAGCTGAATAAGTGTGCGTAGTTCCTAAGACTTATCCTACTGAATTACACTCATTTTATACCTGAACAAATCCATCAAAACTGCACAATTCTTTTCCATCTCTTTTGAAAAATTCGGGGTACCGAAATTTGTGATTTTTGGGTGGGTCCTTATCCCACCCAAAAAAATTGGTGTTTAGATGATCAAAAGGGGAAATTAGTATAATCAACGCACTTAGTGTTTAGCAGTATGGACGTTTTAATTAATTGGTAGAACCAACCAATGTTATTTCATATTAAAAAAACTTTCCCTACATACATAACTGTCAAAGAGATCTACATAGAACCAGTAGGTTCATCGCACGCTATTACCAATAATCTTGTAGCTCCTCCTACCCAATCAATCGAACGATTCAACATAATCATCTTTGTCGACACCACTGTTGGGCAACTTCGCCTACTCAAGCAGAACGTTGCACACAAAGTTACACACAACCAACACACCCTAATATAACCTTTACCACACAACACTTAAGGTCTATCACAAATGTATGTATAACTTGGTAATTCATTGACGTAGGATGCTCATATTAGCAGTGTCCGCACCATTTGTTCATACTTGATAGGCTTTAGGAAGTTTCTAACGGTGTTATGATTTGTGTTGTAATTAGTTAGGCCATTTCCCAGGTCAATACCAATTACAGTGTATACTTATTAGTCGACGTGACGTAACCGATACGCTGGTGGATTCGGGAAACTAGAGCTTTGATTTCGGCTATTGTATTGCTGCATTTGTTAACAGTTAAAGAAGGACCAATTCGAAGTAGCAGACATCATGTTCTAGAATGATCTCGTTGAAAAAAAACAGACTTCAGATCAATATCGCATAAGAAAACTTTATCGTTTTCCAGTAGTATAATAGGTAAGTAATTTCCTTGAAATATGGTAATTACCAGTAGGTATATTACTGTCCTATTACAGGGCAAAGGCCTCTTCTCAACAGAGAAGTCACAAGCATTGTTCACCATACAAATGGCAAATGGCGATATTAGACTTATATTAATTACAAATCCAGGTTTCGTTACAATGTTTTCCTTCGCCAATGTCAGTGATATCCAAAAGAAACCTAGAAAGCCTTTAGTCGATAGCTTGACCAGCTTAACCCAGGAATCAAGTCCCATACTAACTCTTCTAATCCGATTTCCGACAAACAAATAATGGCCAATCAAAAACGCCAAGAGAAGCTTATCCACCAGTTCATTGACCTCCGCGACTACATACCTTCCTGGTAGCCCCAACACGCGAACACGCAACTATCGTCTACACTAAACATACGAGTTCTCTTCAGTAGTGCCCTTGAACATGTGCAAGCGCATGCGAAGCGTGAACGCATTAAACATGACCCACTAACAAATTGTGTGTGGCTTCCTCAAAAATGAATATGGCTTACTCAGAATTTTATATCACTTTAAAAGGTAACAAGAGAAGTATAGCTGCTATCTAGCTTGGTATCGAAGGTATGTACATTTTTTTTGTCGTCCTCATCCATAGTCTATTACAAAACTAGCCTTTACTCGCGCCTTTGTGGGATTGGAAGTCAATTATAACATAAACACAGCTTATATTACCACTCTGCAAAAGTGTAGCGTTCTATCACTACTTTTCTATTAAGTTTTACAAGCAAGAAAACAGGTGCCTCTTTACCCGGGGTCGCGGGAATGGATGGAACAGGATGGATTTTAGTCAGTAAAAGTCAGGCAGTCCCGTCCGTTCCACCCAAGGCGAAAGAACTCATTTGATGATTTTACCACGACAAAAAAATAGATATCTCTTTGTCGTATTAATTTTAAATTGAACGTGGGGATATGGTGAAACGCCTAGAAAATTAAGCTAAAGCGGAGAGCAGAGAAGACATCGACAACCAATAGGATACATTATCGCGTGTGTTTTAATGTGAAAATAAAACAAGCCGTTTATTGGGACGAGACATCTGCTTACCTCTCCCACTTAAGAGATATTTAAACAACACGACAGAAACAATGTGTAACTTAAGTTTATTTGAATAAAATGTATTTGACGGCCAGTTGACATGTTTAGCAGACGTTTAGTAATCCCGATAAGGTCACAGTTACCAAATCTATGTTTACTGCATATTGTCAATATTGCTCAATGGTTCCACTGGATTCTGCTGGCTCACTTAGTTGACGCTTAAGGTAAAAGCTTAGTTCTATTTCGTAACACCATGAATCTCATCAACTTAAATTCAATTCTAGTATTTTTTAGAGTATTGTTGACAAAAGTAAGAAATTTCTTGCCTATTGTTCTCCCTACGAAACTGCCATGTGAAAGGGGGCAACGAGTGTCGATTATTTTTCTTTAAGTTATGAATTACTACTAGTAGTAGTAGTATACTGTTCCCACGATTTCGTTCGCGTGATTTTCGTTACGGATCCCTACCATTTAAAAAAATATAATATAGCCTATGTCACCCGGAGATAGTGTACCTTCCCAACAGTGAAACATTTTTTCATCAATGCAAACAAACAAACAATCAAATGTTTCCTCTTCATAATATTTTCGCCTTTTAATGATCTATTTGACTTTGCTTTGAACTGTTCGCAACAGTGCAACAATCATGTCTACAGTTTCGCGGCAATTACTGAACGGTTCTTATCCGATCCGCGGTTTTTTGTACTTTTATATTCATTTTTGCAACGTCAAGGTTCGGCTGCGAAATTAATTGGCATTTATAGACTTTTAATTTCTTTAGCAATCAATTATTTCTTTCTTTTTTATTGCCAATAAAGGCGAGCGCACGGACTAAATGTATGGTGAATTCGATAGATTTTAAACGCATGTAGGTTATATTTATTTAGTTTCCACACTTAATTCATATCAATGGGTGTGCTTGTTATATACAGGTTGTGAAAAAACCCTAAATGAAGCCGAAAACGTGCGTTTTGATTACCGGCACCAAAAATAAAGTTAGCCAATGGCCGTTTGATGTTAAATTAAATTAAAATAAATGAATAAACAATGTTACCCAATAATAATTTATGCCTAATGTTACTTAGTTTGATGGGATACACAGTTGAGGGCTACAAGTTTTATCTTGTTAAACCCCCCATACAATTCAATACTCAATAATCAATTTCCATTGCATCCCATAATAGGTTCATATTACATTATAAAGGTACTATACAAAAGGAAATGAGATCAATATGGATCCTATCGGGCACAGCAAATATTCGGAAATGTTGTGTATTTCCAATTCGAAAATCGACTCAAAGCGAGCACTTTGTCAGCTTTCACAAGCTAGGCACCGAACCTAAACCAATGCTACGATTGTCATCCAGTAGATAAACAAACAATAGTGTATTGCTAACACCGGCCATTACTTTGCACTTCTTCAAAAAAAACTTTCGCAAGCAACTCTTTATTTGCCTAAATCATCGCATTATGAGCATTAGAACATTACGGATCCTAATGCCGTAGATTCCGCAACTCTGTGTTTTTGTGTCTAAAATGATGATTACGTCATCAACGGGATAGTTGACACAATGGGTCATCAGAGAGGTGTGATGTTACTGTATACAGTTTAGAAGACATTTATTTGTGTAATCGCTATCAATTGAAATGCTTAATATTCCTTTGATGCTTCATCTTAATCTTAGATGTAGAGCTTTGGTCTTCGAGAGACGGCTCACGGTATATAGGCATTGTTGGCACTACCATCATCCGTATAGATAACTACCTAGGGCCAACAGACGCATATGGTATCGTCCGGAATAGAAAACATATGAAAATTGCTGAAAACCCTAAGAAATTCATTTTAGTTTTGTTATTTTTTTTAAACGGTCCACATTACGAATTTCTCCTGTAAATATGGGTACAACATATAAACTCAACTAGAAACAGACCCGAAACAACAATTATACAACTACGTTTCTTAACCATCCATTCCACGATACACAGCGCAGCAACCAATTGCTCAGCTCAGCAAACAATTCCTTACTTCTTGTTACAATATAAATCTAGCTCACCTGGTGAACAGTCCAGTATTGGTGAGTCCGTACTTGGTCTCTCCCGCCTTGATGTACAGCTTGCAGGCGTCGTGCTGCCGGCAGCACGTGTCCGTGAAGAAGAACAGCCCCAGGTCGCTGGAGCGCGCCGTGGCCGAGCGACCGTCCCCGCACCACACCGTGCCTGGGGGCAACAATACGACAAACCTTCAAAGTCTAAGTCAAAGTATTTATTAGTGCAGCAAAAGATATAGCTATGTGACAAACGGCTGGATAGACCGGAGTCCTAGTGATAGGTTTTCTTTTGGCACCCTTGAACTGACGTTGCGTTTTGTTTGCGGATGACATTTCTATCCTCACCCATCCCCTGTTATAATATCGAAGAGTTAAAAATTAACCTCAATACTACTCTCACTAAAACAATATCCTGGTCAAATGAGCATAATTTAGAAATTATTTTAAAAAAACTAAACTTATATCATTCCACCCCCACCAAAGAACTCATCTAGACAACCACAAATTAGAATTAGTAAACGAGTTTTCATTATTAGGTTTAACTATAGATACTAACATTAATTGGAAATCTCACATTCAGAAAATAAAAACAAAACTCTCAACATTTTTGTATGCTTTTCGCGAAATAAAAAAAACCACAAACTTAGAGACTGCTCTGGCTACTTACTACGCCTACGCCCATGCGTGGCTCAGCTATGGTGTTATAATGTTGGGTAATAGCACGGACGCGCCATCACTGATTACTACTCAAAAAAAGTTAATTCGTATCTTGGTAAATATTCATCAAACCGACAGCTGCAAACCTCATTTCGAAAAACTTAAAATTTTAACATTGCCATGTATTTATATATTGGAAATCTGTATATTTGCGCACACTCACCAAGATTCTACACCAAACGTGAAGACATACAGTCAAGAATCACACTCCGACATAAAACACGCCTAAATCTACCAACATCTCGCTTGAAAATGCATTCTTCTGGCCCACTTGTAATGTCAATAAAAATTTATAATAAACTACCCGAACTAATAAGAAATGAAAAAAAGATTACTATTTTTACAAATAAATTAAAAAAAACTATTGCAAAGTAAATGCTACTACAGCTTAAATGAATATTTTCATGACAAATCGAAAACAGCTCGAAAATTAATGTAAAATATAAACAATAACGATATGAAACATTGCATCATAATTCGATTGTAAATAGTATGTAATTAATGTTTAATTTAATGAAATGGATGGATAATTTAATGTAATCTAATTATGTTTAAAAAATTATAATGTATGAATGTTTAATGAAATTGTATAATTAGGATAAGTTAGTCTATAAGTCATTTTTGTCCTTTAAAATAATAATAATAATAATGTATTTTGCTGTGCCCTACAGGGTCCACGATTGTGTCTACAATATTGTTCACCACCACCTATTCATGTACATTGTGGAATGCAATAAACGAATTGAAATTGAAATTGACTTTTAATAAGAAATAATCTAAATGATCCATACCTGGATAGATCGCCTGCACCCGATCCTTAAACGAGTCCACGACAGAGTTAGCCACGTTGGCTACGCTGGTGACTCCTGACGCGAGGCTGGCGACGAACCCTCGGTCGTTGTCCAGGGAGCCGATGTCCCGGGCGCCCGCCATCAGCTGGCTGAGCGGCTTGGTGATGCCCGTCGAGATGGATTTTAGGATGCCACGACCAAATTGACCTGTAATAGAGAATATTGGATAATATTGCTGTGTTTTGTGTGATATGCTGATTATTTTATAGCTAAAATGTATAAAACTAAAAGTACAAAACTTATTTAATGACAGCATTCTCTACCAGTCAACCAGAGGACGTGAAGCGGTAAATTTTATCCACCAAACAATTTAAACGTGTAATAAAATATTAGAATTTGAAAGTCAAAATCGTAGCGGTTATTTTATTGACAACCATGATAATAGGGTGAAGAATGAATAAAAACCACCATTGTGTCTCGATCTTATTGTTGTATTGCATTGTTGTCTCACTTCGTGCTTGTCCTTCACACTTTCAAAAGCAGACAAGTAACACCACGAATTCTAAGCAATTGCTGCCCTTTTAGACATGCCCACCATATTATCACGGGTGATATATTTATATCAATCCGTAGAACTATTTCTATTACAATAATATCGCTCATATTTGAGGACACCTACTCATAAGAGTAGGGGCCTTCTACGCAAGAATTCCTAAGTCTATAGGCCTTGACAATTCTACAAATACCTATGTATTTCATAAACTAAATCCACGGTCAAATTTATCACATAATTCTAATGAGCCCTTGATCTTAGTGAAGTTGTTGCAACTGGCATGTCTGATAGATATCATCGGAACCGAATAACATTAAACACGAATAATAATACAAGTTATTTCCCTCCATCGAAGTGTTGCAAAAGAATAACTATAGCAGGCATGGCAGCTTGTTTCTTTCAAGGGAGAATGATTTTCGACATTTTTGTTCTAAACTTAAACACGATACTGATGCAATAGTGGTTCACGCATATTACAAAAGCAAGTTTTTCGTAAACATTTTGCGATGAGTTATTTTTGGATAACTACCAGGATGTCCTTTCACGGTACCTACCTGTTGGCAATCAAAGCTCCTTTCGAATTTTATTATCTGTATCATTGTCCTAGATTGAGAGTCTTATTACTGTGTGCAGTACCGATTGTCGATACGTTTGCAAGATTATAGCACAATACTGCAATATTCAATTTTATAAATGTACAAAACTAAACACCATACTGTAGGCAAAAGTTATGACTAACTATAATAATAATGATCAGATTGTGGTTTGAAAATTTCAATCAGTAATATAATTGTTACTAGCTTTTGCGTACGACATCGTCTGCTTGAAAGTCGATTATAGTGGACGCAGACGAAGTCCCAAACTACATAATTGGCTTTTATTACGAATGGTTCAATAATTTTGCCGTGATGAGGTAACAGATACAGACAGAGTTACTTTCGCATTTATAATATTAGCTTAGATTTTGTATCGTCAAGTTCCATTCATATAAAATGCAATGCCAAGCACTAGTAGCAAGTTTGGTTTAATTCAAATCCAGTTTGAATCCTACTCTACTTAATTCGAATAATTGGTTAGATATTTTATATAGGTAATCTGGCTTATCACTTTTATCGTTCGATGTGCCTTCTTTTCAATCTTCCTCTTTTTATTTTTATCTTTTGGTACCTAGCTTAATCATTAGATACTTCATCGTCACTTTTAATTTAACAATCTCACTTATCTAGTGAGGATATTATTTTGAGAGATTGATTACCAAACGTTGCGACTTCATTTCTATTTAATCCATTTTTCTATTCCATTGCATTAGTCATTGATAAACTAATAAATATTTAGAACGATGATAATATTCTTATACCAAATGTTGTTATTCTAATAATACCACACACGCGGTTATCATGACCTCATGGCCGCCGAGACATTACTTTTAAAACGTGTCGCTAGATGGCGCTGTACCTATGACGCGTTTTTCTACATCGCGGTGTTAAGATTCTCCGCGGCCGAATGACCCCGCTCGGAATTTTTGTTCGAGTTAAGACCTTACTTCATAGGATCATTTCTATAGTAAGCTCTTCTCGAGACTTTCACACTATGTGAGTCCTCACAAGCCACGTTGATGAGATGTGGCGCGGTGCCCTGAGCGTGAGGCGGGCGGTGGTAGATCTACCATCAGCCCTCGATGATCGTTCACTCCCCTTCACCGGGGAGCGTGGGGTACTGCCGCTTTCTGAGTGGCTATTTTAAAACATTATAAAAACTGAAATGAATGGCACATTGTTTGTTGTGTCCTAATTATTATTCATTTAATTCTATATTTAAAAAGCTGAAGAGTTTGTTTGATTTTTCTAATTTAACGCTCTAATCTCCGTTTTACAAATGTCCGATTTTAAAAATTGTTTCGCTAGTAAGATGCTACGTTATCGATGTGTGCTATAAGCATTATCAATAACATTAGAGGTTACGAAAATTAACGCGGATAAAACCTAGTTTGTTTACAAGGGACAATTCCATTGTGACTAAATGGGTACCTGTGGTTCCTACTGACTCACTGAGATTTACCGAACGAAAATCAGAATATACTGCTCGAAAAGCGGGTCAAAGTTGTAAGCCCACGCTAACGATTACTACATTCTATAACAAAATGACAGTGAAAACTTTTTATTTTACAAGTTACGGAGTTAGGTCAAATTTTATGTTACAATTAATGTTATCTATGTTTACCGTATGCCATAAGATCGTAGATAACAGAGCCTGTTACGATTTCATGTGATGTTATTGCAGCAAACTTAATATATCAAGCTCGGTGAACAAATAACCCCGTAAAGGAAAACATAAAAAATGTTGCACAGTGCAAGCGTTACACAAAATGATGTAGATAAACAGTAACTATTCGTGCAAGACATATGCTGTAAATGTGATTATCGCTGACCAGTAATTCTACAGTTTACTAAATGAAATGGTGTAATAAGTTACGCTTAACTAACACTGTTTTAGACCAACAGCCAAACAATAGCAGACGTGTAGCCTGTGATTCTACTATAAACATTAATTATTGTGAATAAAATCAATTTAATTATTTTGTTATCAAAAGCAAACTCATTTGTTGTTAAAATTAACCTAAGTATGAATAAATTTTATATTTATTCAAGTTTCAAAGTAAAAGGAAAAGTACTATTGTTTTATATACTGATCCGAGTAAAAGCATCTCTAATTATGATTCTGTTATTTTTTAAATTAAAAACTTATTTAAGCTTACCAATGCCACCATTCTCCTCTCGACTCCTCAGTCTCTCTGCCTCCAACATCTCACTCTGCCGCTGCATCCTTCTGAACAAGTCCACTAGTCCCTTAGGCACCACTCGTTCAGCTACAGATTCCACCACACTTCCCACCACACTGCCTGCAAGTCCGAAGATCATTGACAGAGTATCTGTCTTAGGAGCAGTCGTTGGCACAACATCTTTAGAATCGTAATAATCTTCTGGGACCTCTTCCTGTTCTTCTGTATCTAATTCTGTAAAGATTGGCACGTCTAAATCTGAATCTGAATCGTCTCCAACTGAACTTAAGTCTACTCTGCTTACATTACTTGTAGTATTTGATGGTACTATTGTAGTTTTCTCAAAGATCACTTCAGTTGCATTCGTTGAAGGCAATAAAGTGCTTTGTTCCTCAAATGTAATCTCAGTTGTGGTATCGTACGTTGTAGATGTGGCTAGTTCGGTGGTTTCTGTATGTTTCTTTGTATATTTTTCTGTAATTGGAGCTTCTGTTGTACTTTCCTCATCAATGTAATATGTTGTAGTATCAACTTCTTGCGTGGACGTCGGTAAAGTTACCGTCTGTTTAATTTCTATCTTCGGCGTCCTCCTTGTAGTTGCAAGAGGTATCACTGTCAAGTCAGGATCTTCAGTACTCTCATAAATACTTACAAAAATATTTTCAGTTGTACTTATCAGTTCTAAAGGTATGACACTATAATCTATGGTTGATGTTGGTTCTAATAATTTGGCTTCAGTTTTATTTCTATCGTTATCTAGTTTCTTATCAAAGTCCTTAACTATTGTATATCTATGTGATTCCTTGTTTATGTTTTCATTGGAGTGCCATGGGGTCATCCCGTACTTCTTGTTGTATTTGAGTGTGTAATCCTCATCGAAGTCAATGATGCTGTTGTCCAGGTTATCGTCTCCATATTTGCTGGGCTTCTGGGTAGATACGATGGACTTTGAGTGTGAGTATGCTGGACAACTCAGAAGGAGCACAGCACTGATTATAAAGTGCCTCATTTTCTTCCTCCCACGGTGATACATTCTTGTTTAGCCATCTGTAACAAAGGAGAAGATTTAGGGTAAGCAATGTTGTAATTTTCTTAGATTTTATAAATACATTACTTTTTATTTGAATTATATCAATAATAAAATATTTACACCACACGATATCAAAAAGTTATAAAACTTGTTAACTACAAACTCTTTAAAAAAAAATATCCTCTACCGATTCTTAGTATCATTATGAAACTTAATAATTATATCGAGTTGTGTGTATTAATTTCCAAGCTTTATACTGGGTTATTTTTTAAACACCAGAAACCTTAAATAGGGTCGTTGTACTCATCGTTATGAACAACTTTTTCTATGGGACCAACATTGTAATCATGAAAAAAAAATCTGCAAGTTTTTATGAGACATCGTGTGGCATACACACTCTTAAGTCTGTCTTTGTAGTAAATGCAAGTGACCCAGTCACAATTAAACATCTCTTAACACTATGCGTCACAAAATGTGCCTCACACCTCATTATAATGTTGCAATTAACCGTACAATAAGTATATTGTAAGCGTGCATAACATAACCACGTCTATTGTGTGACGTTACATAACATTCACAGCAGATGCGCACGCGCCTGACGTACTTACGTATAACACGCTATTAGATGTTTTGGAAGTAAATGGTAACAAGATGATGTCCGCTTCGTTCAAAAGATTTTTTATCTTCCGTGTCACCGTTTAAGATTGATATTTCGAAAAACCTTTGTCGTATAAGAAAATCCTAGGATAAGAGAGAACGGTTTTGTCAAGTTACTAACCTAATCTACCTAATTTTAATTATTATTTATTATTAGTAGTACATGAGTACAGTGACCCCATTATAAATCATTATAAATCATGATCATGACATTATGATCATGATTTATAATGATATCTAAACCGAAATCGCGAAAAAAATCATAACATAATTTATCACGTCTGTACCCACATTTTACCAGTTATGTTTAAGTCTCATGTAACAGGGGGCGATCCTATTGCCAACAGCCGGGCACAAATTCAGACTCAGAGACTGCTACTGAGAAATTCGCGTTTGCGACCAGTGGACCAACGAGGCAGCGAAAAAAATCAGCTGATCCATTTTTTTTTTCTTTTTATGAGTTTTTATTTATGATTTTTTAAAGGATTTTGTTGTAAACAGAAACAAAACCTTGTCTAAAAGGCTAGATGCTACAGTCGCAGAACTCAAGGTTAGGCAATTTGGGAGAGGAATATTTTACCGGTAGACTGTAATTAAATAGTATAATGATATAACAATATGTGCAAGATAATTGACATTAATTTTATTTAATCACATTTATGTAATAAAAACATGAGTGTGTAGGAAGAAACGTTTATATATTAACAGTCACTGTATCCGGGAAATACCAGGTTATTATTTAAGAATTTTATCTAGTTCCGCATGACACTGAGTGACTTTCATTGTAAGTAAAGGCCGGTATACACGTAAGCGGGTTTGCCGATCCGGTTCGGCATGTTATTTTTACTGCTACTATTAAACGTAAAAGTTTGTGAGAATGGATTGATGAGTGAAAGATGAATGGATGGATTTTTGTTACTATTATATTTCACGCTTAAATGGCTGAGCAGACTGAACTGAGATATAACACACATATAGATATTGATCTAGCTTAACACAAAGGATTTTATTTCTGTTTTTGTAATACTGTAGAATAATTTAAGATTTTGGCTTGATTGTGTACCTAGTCCACGGAGACGATGTTGAAGACAGCAGCTAGTTCTCATACCTACGAACTTTGATAACTTTTCATTGAAAGTGCCGAACCGAATACCCGTTTATGTGTACATCAACCCTTAATGTTTTTTTTTTAATCTGAGTATTGTTGTAATTATTAAAAAAACCGAGTGTTACTTGTAACCCATAACGGTCAATAAACAACGGTTTGTTTGTTTTTTTTTTTACTATTTAAAAAAAAAATTAATTTAATGAGTTCATCGTAATGCTACAACATGGTGTCAGTTGGTTACAAAAATAAAAACCTGGTAATTTTAGAATAAAAATATTTTTGTGTTTTTTTTTATATGTATTGCATAGCGCATGACTTCAATCTTCCCAATAAAATATTTAGTAAGAAAAATAACACACAGCAAGACTAGTCAACTTTTACCATACATTTTTTTTTACCTATTAACCGTACGTCGCGCGCGTCACACGCCTTTGTGGTGATTGGGGCAATGTTCTTTGCAAATAAAAAATAAAGCTTTGGAAATGTTGTTAGTTATCATGAGTACAACCCTATTCTGGGCAAGCAATTCTTTTCTTGAAATTTTGAAAATAAATGTGGTACTTAAAATGTGTCCATTTCTGATTTTTGAAAAGTACAACGTAATAAATTATCTACCGTGCTAAAAATAGGGTTAAGTATCGATCACTACATAATAGTCCGCCTAAATACAAACCTACTGTAAACGTACAATAAAATATAGAGGAAAGATTTGTATTTTTGTGTGTATGTTTGTAATGAATAAAGTCACAAACTACTGTGCCGAATTTCAAAAATTTAACACCATGAGAAAGCTACATTCACCGTGAGTAACATAGGCTATATTATATTTTCAAAATAGTTAGGTATCCGTTAGGAAAATCACGCAAACAAAGTCGCGGAGAGAATGCTAGTCCTTTGTACAATAATAATAAGTAAAGTGATATCAATACAAACACCCTTCACTTTGCCGTTCACAAGTGCAGTCTCAAGGAGTATCAAACAATATTATAGGTAGATACGGTATTACATTCTTTTGTTATTATTTACTTGTGAACCTTGAGGAATAGGTCAAACGAGTGATAGTGTGAAGACCTCGAGTTCAAACGTGAACTAATAACAGTTAAATACTAAAAAAATATTTTTAGTTTTTAACAAAGAAATCTAAATGGAAAAAATGGGGTATAATCAAATACAGGGTGTAAAAAACCACATAACACAGCCATCAATTACGGATATTGTCCATAAAACATTGAGCAACAATTATTGCTAGAAAAAGGCTATTTATTTGTTTAAAACTGTTTTAAATTTCTGTTTGTGAGAAATAGGTATTATGATTATAAATGCATGGTACAGAGGTTGTAGGGGTAATTAAAGTTGAATTTTAAAATTAACAGACGGACACAAAGAAATTTAATGTAAGTATTAAATGTAATTATTTTTTTGGTTCAAAGTCAAATAATTATTTCTATTAAGCCATTTTTTATTGTGATTTTTTTTTTATAATTAAGTCTGTAAATATTGTACATATTATATTAGGCCATTAAAAGCCACTTTTTATTTACTTTAGTTATTACTATCACTTTCAAATGCATTTAGTAATAAACTGTTATTTTGACATTAGAAAACAGACACTTAAATTGTATTTATTTGCATAGATTTATTTTTATGTAATAGCACTATCTATCAAGCTAACACACCTACATTTATAAATTAGTCTTATGCTGACACTTACATGTAAAATTATGTATAATAATACATAAGCTAAGCATATTGCATCATGTCAAGTTCCGTTTTCATGGTCACTATGATTTAACATCACAAACACTGGCTGCCAAATAAAGAAAGATGCATATTATTTGCACGTTAGCTGTCAATATTAGAGGAATACCTTGAATTTATTTGTTGATTGGTTTGTAATTTGTTTAAACAAAATTGTGGTTATTATCGAAACCTGTTAACAGCTCTTCGCCTAGACTGCGATGAAATGGTTGATTCAGACGATATGCTTCTGTTAGTTTAGTACTTTCATAGGAGTGAGAAACTAAAATTATCTTGAGTAAGCATTTGTAAGCTTTTAGAGAATGGTGAAATCTATTAGCTAGCAAGAATTGCAGCGGCGACAGACTGCCTGGAATATATAGGAATTTTATATTTTCTCTTATTGTAAAGAAGGTTACAGACTGATCCCTATATTACTACCTCACTGACTGTGGGGTATACAAAGTATTAACGATATAATCCAAATCAAAATTTCTTCCATTTTTCGAAGTTATTTTAATGATTCTTGACTATTTTAAAATCATTATTTAGACGCTGATTAATTTTTAATTTATTCTATGAGTAAGTTTTGGATGTTCATTGAACTGCTACTTTTGGATAGTAGGTAACACAAATTGGCTTACCTTTTAAATAAGATTGACGTTTGCAAAATTGATAGATAGTGGCTGGTAAGCTCATTTTGTGAAAACTAAGCTTATCTATACTAATATTATAAGGATAAAAGATTTGATTGTTTGTTTGCATTGAATAGGCTACGAAACTACTGAACCGATTTGAAAAATTATTTCACAGTTGGGAATCTACACTATCCGCGGGTGATATAGGCTATAAATTATTATTTTTTTAATTACGGATCCGTAAGAAAAATTTACTAACTAAAAAATAAAAATGATTACTTAATAAAACAATGTTCAGTCCGTAATACTAGTTATCACCGGCACCCGCGCCGCTGTGTCGTTCCACAAAGACAAACATTTCGACAGGCGCCTTGACCTTTCCTATCGACTCTCGAATCGACCACATGGCCACCACACCACAATGTTATTGTGCTACCATTGACCACAATGGTACTTTAATGAGCTGCTAATTGATTGATCTGCTGTAGTGAACATCAGGCCTTAAAATGTATCTAATATTACAAGTTTCTAAGCCCACGACTTCATTCGCGTGGTATTTTTGCATGTGTGATGTTACGTTGCCTTTTTCTCTGAATAGGTTCAGGATACACAAAATATTTTTCGAATCTGACTGGTACTTCCAAATATTAAGCGCGTTTCAAAACAAACAACAAAACTTTTTAAGTTCATTATACCTATAAGTATAAATGAAAGCGCTTTTTTACGAAAAGCACATTTTTAGCATAATTTTGAGCATAATTGATATAATAATAAAAGCAGCCTATTATTATTGCACTGCAGAGCAAAGTTCTTTTCTTTAAGCTTATATTATTAATAAATTCCTGGTTTCCTAATGAAGTTTTCCTTAACTGATGAGAGGATTTGGTGCTTAGAAAAAAAGCTAGTATTTTTTTTCGTCTTTCATTTATTTCCCTTCTCACGGATTTGTTACGATTTAATTATATATTCAATGATGTGGGTGCAGTAACAGCATGATCTGAGAGCTCAGAGCTGCCATGTATATGGTCTATGGGTATTTGAATTGTACGACCATGATCCCAATATAGCATAGGTACCCAATCATTACGGTTTAGTGAGCGGAGCGCTGATCGTATTATGTTGTTGTTAATTCTATACAGAGGATGTCAACTGAACGGTTGTAATGATGATGATAATGATGATGATTGATATTATCATATTTCCCAGAATATTAATCATTTATTTGAAGGTAAATCCTTCAAATAAATGATTTATGATGGAAAATTTTACTTTATTGATGTTTTTTTTTTTTGATCGTTTTTACTATGTATAAAAGGTGTGAACAGACGTTTGACAAAGCCCGAAAGTTATACAATCTTACTATCATTGTATAACAAAAACCCCGTTTATCAACATGAAAAAAAATGACACACAGGTAAAGGTACAATTCTAAATCCGCGAATGATTAAATTGCTGTAGAAACTTAACGATTTACGAAGCAATCAATCAATCATTAAAATTGATAATAAAATTTCCTTAGTCCAGCTCTAAACAATACACTTAACTACAGTAAAACAAACAGTAGTTGTGGGCCTAACACGAGTGCGAGGAGAGTTAGTAATGTAATTATGTAAATTCAATAGATTTTTTTATTTAAAAAAAAAAACCGGTTTTATACAACATTATTATTATATATTTGAGGCTCAGTGGGTGATAGTTATTATGTTTGTCGTATATGCTATATAGATAGTCGTATTTCCAATTTGAAAATCGACTAGAATCGAAAATAGTAAATACTAGTTTTTGCATATGCAATAAATATTATTAAAATGTAGATGTAGATAAAGTTTCTTGCCCATTCTTCTCCATACGAAACTAAAACTAATAACTACCAGGTAACAATACAAAAATCAATACATCATTTACTTTCTCTTTTAAATGACGTTTATTTTATTTACTTATTTTAGTCATATGGAAGACCTACAGCCTAAAAAAACCAGATTAGTAACAGTAAATTTGACTGACAGCCAATTAAATGTATTCTTTTACAAAACACAAAACAATAATAATTACTTTATGGACATTACAGTAGCCCACAGAAACGATAAACAGCTAAAAAACTGCATTTTAATGGTTTTATTGAAATATCGACTTCAATGGATATATTTAGCGCGCATGTGTTAAGCCTAAAGAACAAATCTCTAGAAACAGTGATACCGTGCGAAACGACAATAAAGTGCAAATATTTCAAATGCACAGACAGACAAGAAACAGCACAATAAGATAGAAATCGTTGGAACCCGCTCCGGTTGCGCTTGCGCCACACTAATCTTTAGTAAATTGATTGCTGGAGGAATATTGCACGTTACCGGCAGAATAGGGGTCAAGTGCATACAGATCACGGTGGAGAAAATTAAAGATGTTTTACGCTGTATCTGGGGACTGCAAACTGGTAAAACTATTAGTTCTACCAGTTTTAAATATTGGTAGGTATTTATTTAAAGTTTATGCACATGTAAAAAATAGACTGTTCAAAGGTGAACTTAATTCAATTCAATTCAATTTATTTATTTCAGACTTTCGGTCCATATGGTGTTAGTAAATACATGTAAGATAATAACTTAAGAACTAAACGCGAACTAACGCTTAACTTAATGCCTTGGGCATTTTCTACTAATCTATTTATGTCAAAAAGATTTATATTTGTGACTCTTAAATTTACTTTTGCTTTGGTTTTATCACGTCTGGCTGAACCAATTATGATTACTAATCAAGCTTAACTCTGCCCGACCAGGTTTGGTTGGGCAGAATTAAGCTACCTCACAATAGTTAAACTGAATACGTGTAACTTTTATAAGTTGTCAAATGTAAGAAAGAATGAAAATAATCTGTTTATTCATTTGAAATTGACGCGCACAACGTATATATTCTTTTAAATGCTTAATTATTAATTATACTTTGTTGTCTTAGACAGAAATATGCCAATATGCGCCACTACCGCGTGGAACGGCTGCCGCTCAGCATTTAACCAGCAATTACAATATTGCAGAAAACTTATATTTAAAAAAGATTAAAAATAAATCAACGTTAAATTATCAAAAATTTATGGCATAACTAGTTTATTAAAACTAAAATATGTAACTACTACATTGACTTTGATATATGGTAGGAATTTGGACGTAGTTTGGTTCGTATTATGTACTAAACCCAATTATAAACGAGAGTTTGTTTTTTCGATTTGCTTAAAGTCTACTAAGGGTCATATCATGTACCGATATTTTATTTGTTTTCCAGTGTTGCGTTGTTTTGTAACTATAACAACTTTCTCTTGTTGACAAAAACACGACAAAATGCATTTGCATGCATGTTAACTGTCAATCAGCGACAACTGTCTACAAAGGACAGTCAAAACCCTTCACTTTAAAACATTTTGTGATGTTATCCCGTGTTCTACTATAAACAGCAGTAAACCAACTAGTCAGCCAGTGAGTACTACAACAGATCTCAACATGTTATTCTTGTGAAACAACTTTTATTTACCACACACGAGTGACAGCAATTGACCCAGAACCGGCGAAGTTAATGTAATCTTTATCAGAATTTAGCATCACTGTTACTTTTTAAGTATGAACGTAAAAAATACCTGTATGAGAATACAAATTGAGGGATTATAAATCCCTCATTGACTGCCTTGTTGGTGCAGACGACCCAGGGCGGACAAAGTGTTATTGGATTTTTCTATCAAGAACTTCTCAGTAGCAGTCTCGGAGTCTGAATTTGTGCCCGGTTGATGGCAATAGGCTCACCCCCACATGGGATTTAAACATAACTGGCGAAATGTGGGTGTACTGATGGGTACCTCTGTATAACCCTTCGGGGATTACTGCCGTGCAGCTGTCTATACTAATATTGTAAAGAGGAAAAAATTGTATTTTTGTTTGTTTGTTTGTTTGTAATGGATAAACTCAAAAACTACTGAACTGATTTTAAAAAATCTTTCACTGTTAGAAAGCTACATTATCTGCGAGTAACATAGGCTATATTTTATTTTATTTTTGCGCGGACGAAGTCGTGGGCGTAAGCTAGTGTTTGTATAAAAAAGTGGTTTCCCAGCAATAATTTTTGCTAAATGTTACTTAGTTTAATGGGCAGTATGCGTAGTGATGCGGACAAATGTGATGAGTCTTTTACACTTCTTAATATGAACAAAGCACTAGAATAGTTTAAAGACTTCACAGCTCTTAGGCATACTTAGGCTTTACAAAAGAACCCCTTCTTGCCTCGTGAAGGTATGCTAAGTAGGTAGCAAACAATTTACACGACCACTTGTTGATAGTGTCGCAACATCGAAAGGTAATACGGCATTGCTACATGTACTTATGGTTTTAAACATTACACCGCTACAATGTACGAAATACTTGAGTATCCACGTACGAACCTGAGAGTTGTTGCTACGGAGGAGGTGGTCACTTGAGCGTTGTTTAGAGGATGGTAGATGGGGTTAAATTTTTATAGAATAGTGGCTTAGTCAAGGTAAAGAAGGATGTGTACTACAGCAAGAATGGGTGAGGACAGTGGCGTAACTAGAGGGTTGTAGGACTGGCAAAATGCCATGGGCCCCGGCCCGACGGGGGCCCTGGCCTGAGAGGCCGCAAGCTTAGAAGTAACCCAACATTTACAACAATGTAAATTTTTTAAATTATAATAAGTGCTAAATTAATCTAATCGCAATTTCGCTTCAGCGACTCTAGTTCTATCACAGGAATAGGGTGCCTGGTATGCCCATAATTCTCCCGACCGGTTTACCCAATGGTGGCAATACTCAAAGGAAGCAAGTACGAAAAAGATATCAACGCACAAGTGTGTGCGTAAGTGCAGCTGTTTTTTCACCCAATTTAATGTGGAGGAACCAATTAAGACATTTACGAGGTCAGGCGCACCCTGAGCAGTTCCTGTTTACAATAGTTTGAGATCATATCAGAGAACACTAATTATATCCTCCCGGCCGAATTTCGGTTCAGGCGGTCAATCTTAATGGAGTACCAAGGATATATAGTGAGGCCTATCTCAATGAAATACGCAGAATGTGTGCGCAAGCACAGATGCATTCTCTCTTCCCTCACTCTCATAATCCGATGGGATGGCAATTCCGCACAAACGAGGAGAAAAAAGGCGCAGGACTAACTGATTTACGTGCTTCCCGAAGCATCTGGGTGAGACACACCAACCTCAAAACTCCGGGATGCTAAAGAGAAATCCCTAATAAAAATCCAAGGACTGCGAATATGATAGCGATACCAAGTTTCTGGACAATGAAGAGCCCAAAACATAGGAATTTCAGGCTGTTCTCAACTCACAACCTCACACAAGCCAATTATACGCAACAGTTATAGATATTTTACCTCTCTGTTTAGTACACTTTTAAAACCAACTACTTACAATAAACAATGATTACCGGCAGAATGATATAATTATAATCATGTAGATCCTTTACATGTTAGACAAAGTATAAGTGGTAATCGCGGGCCCATATTGTAATTATGACATAGTTAAAAAGATTTGGTTTAAATATTAACGATGACTTAATATTATTACTCAGAATTGTAAGGTATTTGCATAATATAAGAGTTATAAATACCAGTGACAGCGGAGAAACTTAAAATCTTAAGGTCAAACACAATGCAATCGAATCAAAAATACTTTCAATCAGACCCACCTGAGCGCAACCGGCAAAAAATATTCGAGAAAAAAAAATCACGACACTTTTTTCAAACTCTCACTAAAGTTTTTTATTACTCTTAGATACAATGCACAGAAAAAAAACAAATTCAATTTAAATTTTTTAAAAAAGAACTCCCAATCGGTTCTGTCATCAATAAATAAAAATAAAATGTTAAAACAAACTGGCTGGACGTAACAGCCGCGCGCGGTTGGCGCCAAAACGCGGTGAAATGTCAGTTGCAGCGCGCGAAAGGTCGTCTATGGCGGGGAGGGAAATATTGTTCATGTAATTTTTTAAACCGGAAAATATAATGAGACTACGCTGTGTTATGTGACGTATCTTAATTTTATGTAACTTTAAAGACGGAACTTGATCAGCAATATCTTAATTCAAGATGTTTATGTAACAACGTTACATAATTATAAAGCTTTAATTAATAATGATTTGAAAAACTTACTTGTCATAAATGATGTTACATTATATCCCCTTAGAGACTGTAATCCTTCTGAGCACCTTATATTCTAATGAATCTTTATGTACCGATTGTACATCTACTAACAATTTGAGAGTATTTTTTACTACAGTGTTTGCATTTTTTTTTTAATACTTATATTTTAGTTATTAATTTTATACACGAACGTGCAGTTATTATTATGAATAGATTTATTAATATACAATCTACAAGATATTTATTTTTACATTCAACAAGTAATCCAACGATCTATTGGAACAAAGTTAAAAAATATGCAATAAATATTTTACAAGACAAAAATCTTAGAACTTTTAACGCCTAAAAGGTTTTCATAATCAACAATGAGGTGGCATTAGCTAAATATGTTCGAACATAACTCGAGCGTTCGTACTGTTGAAGTGAAGGCAAACCTCTGGACTGTGCCACTGATTTTCTGGAAGAACATTTGTTGATAGCAACAAATGTTCTTCAAAAAAGCAATGTTTTAAAAAAATATGGCTTTTTTAACTCACACTATGATAAAAAATCTATTGTTCTATTTTAGCCGGTCAAGCCTGACTGACTTACCGGTATGACAGAACAATAGAAAATTAATTGCGTCTCATTACGTGGGACTTGAGTAATTAAAAGCTTTCCTTTGGTTTGATTAATCTCTCGGCTCGGTGGAAAACCGACTGGAAGGTGGAGAAGTCTAACGTAAGATTCAGATCTCAATATCACAGGATGAGATAGTCTCAATAAAAAGTTTTGTAGTCTATGGAAAAGACACAAGAAAGATATTTGCTCACTCCACTTGTCGCTAGACCCACTTCATTTCATCATGACTGTTTCGAAAATAGATAAAGGGCAATACGTAGATAAAGGTATGTTAACTAGTTAGTTAGTTTCAATGTTGGGCCATTATTACTAGGACTGGCAACCCTTTGACCTTGCACCATTGACACAACCATGCCTGGTATTTATGACTGTCACAACGTATTCTATTCACATTAGCCATTGCTTGGCAACAACGATGTGGTTGTGGTGGTTGCACGCCTGGTCAGACCTCGGCCTGGTTTCCACAAATGCGGAGAGGAGAGGATATGTCTCTTAAACAACCAATCTACACAAATAAATAAATTTAAAGTGGTTTTTTTAATGTCAAAAAAAAACTAAAAAAAAAAAAACTTAAAAAAAAAAAAAGAATGTTTGAAAAAAACATTTTTAAATGTTTGTCTCTCTGTCTGTCTATTTGTTTATACTGGCTGATCTCCGAAACGGTTGAACCAATTTTGACGGGGACTGTTATAGATAGCTGATGTTACAACGAGTAACTTAAGCTAATTTTATTCTATGTAAAGAACTATGTTACCGCGCAAATAAAGCCGACGTTCACGCGACCAAAGTCGCGGGCAAAAGCTTGTAGTGCAAACTATTATTGTGTTGAAGCTAAGTGAGGTGTAATAATAACTTAATTCATATTTATACTATTACTAGCTTTTACCCGCGGCTTCGCCCGCGTTTGTTAAGAATTTGACAATCAATTCGGGCTGTACTCGGCTTGTTGTTCGGCCAGATCCAGAATTATTAAATACCTACAGACCAACAGACTGTGACTCATAAAAGTCCGTCGGCGTTCAGTTTGCATTTCTGCAAGAGAGGTCCTTCTCACCTGCGACTATTTTAGAGTTTCTGTCGCTGTAATGGCTGAGCTTGTTCTCTGAGACGAAGTTGTGTTTGATTGAAAAGTTGGTTCAGTTGCTCTTACAGCTCTCTGGCTTTCGGCTTGTTCCTCCAAAAGCAATTGCGTTCGAAATGCGTTTCAGTCACTCTCTGAGTAGCTTGGAGGGCGAACGGCTTGGCTCTCTAGTCTTTCCTGGCTTTAAGAAAATGTCTCATCAGCTCTCAAATTAACTTGTCGCTCCGGTTGTGCTTGCCTTCTTAATGCGGCATGAACGGAAGATTCCGAGGATTGAGCAGTAATTTTTGCTCGGGCTCGCAATGAGCTTTTGGTTGTGTGTTGGACCTGCGAGATATTCTAAAATTGACGACGTAACCTACCTACCCTCATTAAAAACCACCGGAAATACCTCTAACGAAAAAATAAACAGTACTGAGGGACAAACTTAACTTTGCCGTTGAAAAACTGTTGTCTACATACATAGGTCACGGTTAGTTTAGCAACTAACCTCTTCCTTCAGTCAATCATCGACTACACACATTAAACAAAGCAATTTTACTGTTAAGACAGTTCTGCGCTGTGATCTTATGAGGAGTTTCCTTTCCATATCTCTGAAGTTCATCATCAGATCATGACAGTATTTATTTGGACCAATTCGAAAAAATAAACAAAAAAAGAATCATCCAAATCAATTTACAATTAGCGGAGTAATCGCAGAGTATGCTTCATTGACAGAGCGTAGGTTCACCTTTATTCTTCCATGCATCCTCTATGAATGCGTTTACATCTGTCAGTGTCAGTGATGACAGTGTCAGTTACGCAGTTTTTCTGTATCCCTGACAACGTATATAAAGTGGGTCACAGACAAACGCGAAATGTTGTGGCGGCCGCGTCAATTGCAAATTTTAACAACCGGCCGCGTATACTGCTTTGTAAAATGACGCCAAATATGGAAATTGTAATAGAAATAGTTGAATTTAAATAATAATTTAAATTTAACTCACACTTCTCTATTCCTAAGAGTAATATGCGATGCTAATGATAATATAGGTAGAGATAAACTACTATACCTTGACGCTTCCCTCCATATTACCATTTCAATGTGTGTAGTCACATTCGTATGAAAGACTTTGTGAGTAATCGTCTTCAGTAGCAGGCTAGGATATTTTTTGTCAACTAATCATAAATAGCCGACCGCGCAAGACGACGTACCTGTCATTTACATAGAGAATTTCAGTGCAGCGCCATACTAATAATAATGAGTAATTTTTGACGCCGCTAGTCGGACAACAAATCGGTGATTTGTTTTTGTCTCGAGAGCCGTCTCAATACGCACACATGCGTTGTGAGTATTTTTAATACTATTAAAAACACTTTCAAACGTTTTGAATTGTGGAAGGGCGCGTCATGTTACTGTAGTTTATCTCTACCTCACACCTCGAGTGTTTAAATAAACGGTTTTCCTACCTTTTTTCTTATCTTCTGAGAGGACTAATGAGTCATGAGAGTAATAAGACAACGTTACGGTTAGCCATATTGACTGACGTCCGATTGCGACGTCCGATTGTCCGATTGTAGCACAATCACCACGCTAATGACACTTCAGGCCGCCACTGTGACCGCGGTGGTGTGTTTTTGGAGCGTTAAGAGCCGCGGCCTGCGGTTTGCCGTAACCGCAAGTCCGTCCGTCTGGAAGCCACTTTATGCAAAATGTCAGGATACTCTTCAGCGGTTTTTGGCATGAAAAATTATTAAGCAAACAACTTTCGTACTCCTAGGTTGTTTACTTGAAACTGATCTATCGACAGTGTAGACTCATAATGTATTACATGCTTAAACTTAAAATTTAATCATGATCCGATAGACACGTGGCGCCATCTACTGTCATAAGGACGTTTTTGTGATTTCCCTCGGGAACAGTACTTTTTTTCGGGATTAAAGGTACTCTATGTTCGTCCCTGTACACCTGGCAACGTATATGCAAAATTTCAAGATGATCGGTTCAGTGGTTTAGGCGTAAAATGGTAGCAAACAAACAAACAAACTTACTTTCACATTTATAATATTAGTTAGGATTTATTCATTCATTTCAAACATGCTCCATTCATTGTTTAGAACGCGATTTTAATAACGCAATCCGATTGGATATACAAAAAACCTCCTCTCCTCTCCGCTATAGTAGAAACCAGGCCTTAATCTAAAAAGCAGACAACTCACCTCATATCCTTTGAGTTTAAACAATCAGGATTAGTTCTGTTTTGGTTCTGTTTTGGTGTTCAGGATTAATTCAATCTAGTTATGCTAAAAAGTTTAATAATGATTGTACAACATTGTAATAAAGACAAGGTGCCAGTGTGTAGGGATGTGCGCAATTAGATTTATTATCTATAAGTGAGGAAATATGTGGCAATGTTCGTAGCGAATCCTTTGCGGTGAAGATAGTATCGCTGCGCGGTAGGTGCGTTGCGAATTCACCAGTGGTCGTACCTGTACCTACCTAATGTCTTGCCCGGCAGTAAGAACATTGTTGTTAAGGCGCTGATAAGACTTAAAATACTCCAAGCAGGCATGTTCCAACCATGTTTTTAATAGTAATAATAATAACTCCTTGGGTTTTACCACCTCGTTGCGGGCGGAGCACTATTTTTATACATATTTTTTTTTAACTATATTATGTGTATTTTTTAAGGAAAATATGTGTAAAAATATGAAAAATAAATAAAATGAAACTCAAATAATTCCTTTATTTCAGACAAATTAGGCCCATACATTACAATCCTAACTAATATTATAAATGTGAAAGTAAGTTTGTTTGTTTGTTTGCTACCATTTTACGCCTAAACCACTGAACCGATCATCTTGAAATTTTGCATATACGTTGCCAGGTGTACAGGGACGAACATAGAGTACCTTTAATCCCGAAAAAAAGTACTGTTCCCGAGGGAAATCACAAAAACGTCCTTATGACAGTAGATGGCGCCACGTGTCTATCGGATCATGATTAAATTTTAAGTTTAAGCATGTAATACATTATGAGTCTACACTGTCGATAGATCAGTTTCAAGTAAACAACCTAGGAGTACGAAAGTTGTTTGCTTAATAATTTTTCATGCCAAAAACCGCTGAAGAGTATCCTGACATTTTGCATAAAGTGGCTTCCAGACGGACGGACTTGCGGTTACGGCAAACCGCAGGCCGCGGCTCTTAACGCTCCAAAAACACACCACCGCGGTCACAGTGGCGGCCTGAAGTGTCATTAGCGTGGTGATTGTGCTACAATCGGACAATCGGACGTCGCAATCGGACGTCAGTCAATATGGCTAACCGTAACGTTGTCTTATTACTCTCATGACTCATTAGTCCTCTCAGAAGATAAGAAAAAAGGTAGGAAAACCGTTTATTTAAACACTCGAGGTGTGAGGTAGAGATAAACTACAGTAACATGACGCGCCCTTCCACAATTCAAAACGTTTGAAAGTGTTTTTAATAGTATTAAAAATACTCACAACGCATGTGTGCGTATTGAGACGGCTCTCGAGACAAAAACAAATCACCGATTTGTTGTCCGACTAGCGGCGTCAAAAATTACTCATTATTATTAGTATGGCGCTGCACTGAAATTCTCTATGTAAATGACAGGTACGTCGTCTTGCGCGGTCGGCTATTTATGATTAGTTGACAAAAAATATCCTAGCCTGCTACTGAAGACGATTACTCACAAAGTCTTTCATACGAATGTGACTACACACATTGAAATGGTAATATGGAGGGAAGCGTCAAGGTATAGTAGTTTATCTCTACCTATATTATCATTAGCATCGCATATTACTCTTAGGAATAGAGAAGTGTGAGTTAAATTTAAATTATTATTTAAATTCAACTATTTCTATTACAATTTCCATATTTGGCGTCATTTTACAAAGCAGTATACGCGGCCGGTTGTTAAAATTTGCAATTGACGCGGCCGCCACAACATTTCGCGTTTGTCTGTGACCCACTTTATATACGTTGTCAGGGATACAGAAAAACTGCGTAACTGACACTGTCATCACTGACACTGACAGATGTAAACGCATTCATAGAGGATGCATGGAAGAATAAAGGTGAACCTACGCTCTGTCAATGAAGCATACTCTGCGATTACTCCGCTAATTGTAAATTGATTTGGATGATTCTTTTTTTGTTTATTTTTCGAATTGGTCCAAATAAATACTGTCATGATCTGATGATGAACTTCAGAGATATGGAAAGGAAACTCCTCATAAGATCACAGCGCAGAACTGTCTTAACAGTAAAATTGCTTTGTTTAATGTGTGTAGTCGATGATTGACTGAAGGAAGAGGTTAGTTGCTAAACTAACCGTGACCTATGTATGTAGACAACAGTTTTTCAACGGCAAAGTTAAGTTTGTCCCTCAGTACTGTTTATTTTTTCGTTAGAGGTATTTCCGGTGGTTTTTAATGAGGGTAGGTAGGTTACGTCGTCAATTTTAGAATATCTCGCAGGTCCAACACACAACCAAAAGCTCATTGCGAGCCCGAGCAAAAATTACTGCTCAATCCTCGGAATCTTCCGTTCATGCCGCATTAAGAAGGCAAGCACAACCGGAGCGACAAGTTAATTTGAGAGCTGATGAGACATTTTCTTAAAGCCAGGAAAGACTAGAGAGCCAAGCCGTTCGCCCTCCAAGCTACTCAGAGAGTGACTGAAACGCATTTCAAACGCAATTGCTTTTGGAGGAACAAGCCGAAAGCCAGAGAGCTGTAAGAGCAACTGAACCAACTTTTCAATCAAACACAACTTCGTCTCAGAGAACAAGCTCAGCCATTACAGCGACAGAAACTCTAAAATAGTCGCAGGTGAGAAGGACCTCTCTTGCAGAAATGCAAACTGAACGCCGACGGACTTTTATGAGTCACAGTCTGTTGGTCTGTAGGTATTTAATAATTCTGGATCTGGCCGAACAACAAGCCGAGTACAGCCCGAATTGATTGTCAAATTCTAAACAAACGCGGGCGAAGCCGCGGGTAAAAGCTAGTACATAAATAAATGCAACAACTATAAACTAATTCATATTAAATATTATTACTACTATTATACACTTACTTACTTATTATTTACTGTAACCTAGAAGAATGAAAATAAAGAAAGGGAGAGGAAGGCTTTTAGGAAGACCTTTTGGGTTTGTGTCGAAGGAAAAGATATAATTATATTAATCTAGAACATATTTCTGAGAACTCTCTTATTTTTTACACACTTTTTTATACCTTGATACAAAACCATGCTATCCTTTTAACTAATGAATAAAATACATAAATTTATACTGAAATATCTATCAGTAAGGTATATGGTTTTGTAAAAAGGCCATTTTAACTGCTAAAAAAATATTTTAGCAGTAGTTATTTTATGGACTGCCTCGTTGGTCTAGTGGTCGCAGACTGCCTCGTTGGTCGCAAGCGCGACTGCTGTGCATGAGGTCTTGGGTTCGATTCCCAGGTCGGGCAAAGTGTTATTGGATTTTTCCATCAGGAATTTCTCAGTAGCAGCCTCGAAGTCTGGATTTGTGCCCGGTTGATGGCAATAGGCTCGCCCCATATTACATGGGACTAAAAACATAACTGGCGAAATGTGGGTGTAAACCTACACTGGGGTACACCTCTGCCTAACCCTTCGGGGATTACAGGCGTGATGTTATGTATATATTTTTTTTAAATAACATCTCAATGAAAAACTTGGTTTCTTTTCATTTATTTCAGTAACAATTTTAACATCGTATCGAAATTTAACACTCATTTCTTAGATTATAATTCTTGATTTTCGATTACTCAAATTAATTAAATAGTTTGATAATTGATTCTTAATTCAAGTAATAAATGGCAAGCGTTGTGTCATCGCGCTCCTCTTTGTCTATGCAGTCTGACATTGACCGCGCTTTAACTGTTGCCCGCGTCTTATCGAGAACGGGGTTTGAACCCCAAAAAAGGACATAGGCTACTTTTTTATTCGTCGACTTCTGCGTCCACGATAACAGACACTTACTCGTCGTATTTTAATCGTACTCGAAGACGTGCGCTAAAACTAAATAATACATAACAAACTTGACCTTTAAGGCGCTTTGCATACGGGGCAACTTAAGTTGCGGCAACTGGCAACGCTTTAAAAGTTTCCTGTAAAAGTTGATAGTTGACATAACGTTGCCGGTTGCCGCAACTTTTTGGCAATTTGTGAGCAACTTTCATAGCCGAGTTGCCGTACGCCGATGCGGTAACGACACTGGCATTGCCGGGCACACGGAGAGGGAAAGAGGCTGTGAAATCGCCCGAAGCGTTGCGATTGACGGTTGAGGAAACCGGCAACTTTAAAAACCGGTACAATATTTAAAAGTTGCTAGTTGCGGTAACTAGCAACTAACTCAGTCATCGATTGCAGCAACTGAAAACTGTTGACGATTGCCGCAACTCGAAACTCGAGTTGCTCTTTGTGCGCAGTCCAATTGAAATGTATATAAACAGCTAGTTGCCAGTTGCTGCAATAGTTGCTCTGTGTGCAAAGCGCTTAAACAATATAATATAATATTCAAGCATTACCTATTTAATAATGTATGTATTAACCATAATTATGTCACGAACATCAGCTATGATGCAGTTATTACATGAAGCTCGCGACAAGGCCGGCTCAGATGCACGGCGTGATAACATCGAGCTAAATCACTTTTTGTGCGCTCCAGTACATGGCCTGTGACCTACATGGCCTGACCATGTCAGGAGATAAAGAAATATTATTTATCTTATGGTTTACCTTGCTGTGTTAATGCCTTATGTTGTGATATAAGACGCTTGGTATGTTGTCACTATTAGACACAAACTAACGTGATTTTATAACATACAAACGTTCCACGTTCACACATCTCGTCATACAAGCACGCCGGTTACGAGTACTGCGCAGCTGACCTTTAGGTCCACCCCACCTACCTGGTTGGGGATTTTATAACTTTTCTAGTAAGCTCAGTAGAATTATTTAAGTAAACTTTATGCAACAAAATTTACAAAGTACTTAATATCTTAGGCATTCTCTATGAAGACTCCCCAAGACGCAAGACGAAGTACGTGCGTAAGAGCAAAGAAACCCCCCATTCCCTCACTTTTCTAGTCCGATGGGAAGGCATTTCGACGCAACCAGGGAGATCTCTGGCCAGCTACTGAGAAATTCTTCTTGGCCCGATCTAGGAGTCGAACCCAGAACCTCAAATTGAGCAATCTCGTTTGCTACCACGATATCAGCATGACAGTCAAAAGCCACATATCTAATTACTAGCAAAAATACATAATGATCATATACTCGGATCAGTTGCAAAATACAGTTTCTCACAAAATATGATCATCGTGTCACGTTTGGCGGTAACCGAATATTCGACCACATTGTGGATATAATGACGACCGCAGACCGCCAATGAGATAATTTGAGTAATGCACATTATACAAACCTTAAGACCCAGCACGTTCGCATAGCTACGTGCTTCAGAAATATGTTATGGCGTCTTATTTCACAACCGTTAGTTTGGACCAATAACAACAGGTCCCAATATGTTACCCTGTGGGACCCCATTCAATTCATTTGTGTATATAGCATTTTTGAGTCCATCTCATTAATATTATATTCATATTAATGAGATGGAAACATTAAACATGTTTTATGTTTAATTATATTCATATTTATTTATTTGCATACCATAATGTGTATAAAGGTGTTACATAAGGCTTAAAGCTAAAAGAACAGTTATGGACCCTGTTAGGGCACAGCAACATTTAAGGTAAACATTAAACTTTGAAAAATACAAATTAAAAATAAAATTTAAAAACAAAAAAAAAGAAAACTTCTTAAAAAAAAATCGTTACATTTATAGTTTTTAAAGTTTTAAATTGATTATGAAGATTTAAATTGTTTGTAAGAGGTAATCTGGAGATACTATTGCAAAATGCCAAAGGATATTTTATGTTTTATTATATACTTGACTTCTGCATGAAGAAACTCGCAGGCAGATGCACAATCTCTTTGTCTTAAATTAATTAAATTAATTCATTTTTATTTTTCTATTGTAATTCAGTTAAATTGTATGTTTTATGTTTCTCTTTTTTTATTTTATTTTTTTATGTTTATATATTTAGTAATTAAGATATAAGTATTAATATTAGCCAAAAACTTGTACGTCTGGTGCACACCGTAAGTGTAAGTTGGTTGTTTTTAAATTAAATAAATAAAGTTAGCAATATAGTAATTTAGACTCAAAAGGCTGTTTTGTAAGAATGTCCGTCAGAGACTGCTCGATTAGAAATCTTGACAGAATGTTGAAACGCCTAAATTGTCTCGATTCATTTCGTATCGGTTTAATATAAAATTTGAGCTAGAAATAAGCAGCTGAAATACCTATAATACAAGTAAGGAACTCCAATTCAGTACGAGCCAACCAAATTGGTACTTATAAGTTTTTCATGCAGACAAAAATAAAATGTATCAGAAGAGAGAAAACGAATTAGCGGTAAAAGTACATCTCATTGAAGTTTGTAAGCTGTGAGGCCACCTGAAGACAAATATGTAAAACTGTACTTTATATACCAACTAGCTTTTGCGACTTCGTCCGCGTAAATTTCGGTTATCACGGACACAGACGAAGTCGCGGAAAAATATACCCATGTCCTGTCATTTCAATTATTTAGTTAAAATCATGATTCGAAACGACACGTGGCGCCATTTATGATAAGAACGTTATTGTGATTTCCCTCGGAAACAGTACTTTTTTCTGGGATTAAAGGTATCCTATGTTCGTTCCTGTACACCTGGCGACACACATGCAAAATTTCAGGATGATCGGTTCAGTGGCTTAGGCGTAAAATGGTAACAAACAAACTTACTTTCGCATTTATAATATTAGTTAGAATAGGATTTAAATATCCCTGTCGCTCTAATTTGTCCAGTACCGTACTATCTACCTCTATAAAAACGGATGTTACAGAACGAGAGATAAGCGGCTAGCCGGACAATTATACGCAGCGAAAACGGAAGGTCGAGCCGTCACCGTGCAGCAGACCGGAACGGTTGCAACACAGACCCGGCCCGTTGCACCCGCCGCCGGAAAAGGTCTATTTAATTGAGTTAATGTTCTTCTTAATTAAGGTAAAGGTTTATATGCGTGACTACTAAATGTTGGTTTCTATGGATTTCTCAATGGCAGCCCGGAGTTGAGAAGTTCGTGAAGTGAATCCCCCGTGTCTCTAAAAGCACGTAAAGCAATTGGTCCTGCGCCTAATCTCTCCCCGGTCGTGTCGGATTGCCGTCCCATCAAAATATGTGAGGTAAGAAAGAGTGCACCATAATTTTTTTTACTTGTTTGGCTAGTCTTCATTGAGATCGGCCATCGTGATCGTGACAAAAATTCCGTTGAGAGTATATTGAGTTCTGCTGTCGCATGGTGAGAGAATTACTGATTTGACTTCCTTTCTCATAAATAGACAGTACTCTCTCAAAATTGCTTCATTTTATGAAGGAATGGGTAGATTTTTAAAGTGTAAATTATATTTCAATAATCAGATTCTGAATATGAACCTGTCACTCACTTCTAAAGGTAGGTACTGTATTCCCAGAAAATGTAACAAAATTAACATTCTAAATTGAAAACATCTATCTAACAGGTAAAAATAAAAGTATTCCAAAACAATGTTAATAATTTATTGAACTACAGGTAACATCGAGTGTATGTACAATTAGAACAAAATTGCTATTCATAGTGCGTTAGTATAAGTTATTATTACTTTAATTTGACCGCTGTTTAACTGTAGAATGTGAACAGTAATTATAATAAATGAGCACAAAATTCACCTGTTTAACAATTTGTATGTTTATGTGCGCAAAACTTAGGAAATTCTCGCTTAATTGACTTGAAATTTTTACACTAAATTGTATTTTAACAAATCACAGTCTCAGATGCACAAGAAGCAGAACACTTGAATACATATTAATAAGATAAGCAAGCACCATAAAATGATTTTCAAAATACAGGCACCGTTAACCCTCTACAATTTATTTTCAGAGATGTATAAAATCATGATGCATATGCATCATGATGTATAAAACCGACATTCAAAACAAGAAGATTTGAAACAGTCTCGACGGTTTTAAGCCCTGGCTGAAGGCCTTCACTTTTGAGGCATAACAGGAGAGACCGGTTAAGCACCCGACAACCTCCAAGGTTGACCTGCGAGCCGCGATTCTGGAGAAAAAAAGCCGGTGGCTTATAGCAGTTATCATAGTTCAATATCAGATTGTATGCCACCGATAGCTTCAGACTGCTTGAAATCTTCTTATTTTCAACATTTTGACAATATTTCTTATTTTGTTTTTATTCATCAGTTTACAAACACCACATGAGCATTACACTAATAAAAATTGTGATGTCTTCTTTAATAGTGGGTCAATGCACCATTTTATTATTATGGCTTGGCTTTTCATAACCAATTCAGACGATACATTAAAAGCTAAAAACTGCTTACTCGTTTAGCCTACACATACCAATAACATTGCCCTTCAAAAACTAGACTTCAATATATTTATATTATGTATCTTCTAAGTGAAAAATCAAAAATCCAAAATATTAACTTATCCAGATCGTCAAACAAAGATTTAAATTATCAAGTATTAATAAGATACGTTAGTTACAGATCGACATGATTTCGTAGACAATCAAATATGCCTTAATTAAATATTATTTTGTACCCTGGATACAGTAATATTATGTTATCAGCTTTAAACAACTAAATAATAAGATCCAAAGTCAATTATACTTATACATACTTTGGATCTTATAAATTATAAAATCCAAAGTATGATTTTAAACTCATCGTTGAAGACTAAGAAAAGGTATAAAGCATTATCAATATTAATAGTACAGGCATCATAAATCTTTTCAACGTCAAAATAACATACAAATTCGGGTTCTATCAAATTCTACAGCTAAACAACAAATCGGAACATTATGAACTAAACGAAATACGACGGGAAACTGTCACCTGTGTACCTTTCATCAACATTACTGTCTTTAGAATCGATCTCGTATACTTCTTGCCTCTCAGTACCATAATCGAGTGAATTCAAAAGTTCCATTTGTTTCCGAAACATAACTTCTTCAGCACTTAACTTGTCTGTATCTTTCTTACTTGCTGAATCTTCTTCTTTTTCTTTAGTCATACTGCTTACGTCTATCGTAGCTGGAGGTTTCTCTGATACAGTTTTATCTGTTACCGGTGTTATGCCGAGCGTAGAGTTATTCAAATTTGAGTCTTCAAATTCTATAATTCCTTTTTCAGGTTCTTTCCCAAAGTTTTCTTCTATCCATTTAAGTTTAGATCTGGTGTCTACGTTGTCTTTAACTACAGTGTCGTGTTCTGCGTATAACAATTTTGTTCTAGACTTCATAGCTTGAGTAGGATATTCTGGGGACAAAGTAGTAGGTACCTCTGTTTCAGTCATCGTGACTGTACTTGGTACAGTTACTTCTTCATCCGGATCTTCTGTGAACACTTCAAATTTTTTTTCGGCGTTTCGTTCACTTTGTTCGATAGGCTTCTCCAAATCGCTACTTTCTATCATAAGGGCCTTTTCCGTAGTAGGATCGTCTTGACCTTCTAATTTATCACTTATTTCCATTTCTAAAGCTATCATATTTTTATAAGTCGTAGTTTCAAATGTATTTTCAGGTTCTGATAACAAGTTACTTTCAAGTTTACTAAAGAAAGACATTTCTGTTATCTCATCAGTTTTATCAGGTTCAGCTCGTCTTTCGAATTGTTTATCTTCGAATTCTTTCTCATCATCTGAAACTATTTCTACTAAATCTTTATTATCGTTCAATTTCAGTTCAGTCGCTTCTAGATTGGATTTGTCACTATCATCACTGGAAGACTTCTCAATTTCAGGACGATCCTCTTCTTTATTTCTTTCAGAAGGAATAGTTTTAGGAGTAGTGGTAGTAGTGGTTTGTGTATAAAGCACAGGTGCGTCTTCTAGTACTTTTTTCTTGATAGGTTTAATATCTGGTGCACTTTTGATAGCTTCTATTAATAAATCTATTCCATCGTTGGCTGGAAAATAATAAATAATTGTTAAAATTCGCTAAGATATACTGTAAACTTTTACAACGTTCAGAAATTGATGTTATATAAATATTGAAGTGTAAGTAATGAGAAATGTTATAGGTAAATGGTGACAATCAAAAAAAGTGAAGTTTCAATAATGAGTTTCACTACTGACTTCTTCATCTTGTGCTCGCAATATGTAATGGTGTAACAAACATATCTTATTACATGAAGTTTATTTCTCACCACATTGCTGTTTTAATTAAGCATTTATTGTAACCTTAAAATCCGAAGATGTTACCTGGTTCAGCGTCCAACGGATGATTCTGTTTTACTAAATACTCCATCAACATCAACAGATACTCTATAGCATCGTCATCTCTGACGATTTCCCTCTTAGTCCTCCCACTATAACTCACGGTTTGAGCCAAGCGCTTCAGTTTCCTGAGATTTTGAATTATATTTCTTGAGATAGCCTCTATTTCTACAGTATTATTCAAATCCTTAACTTCACTCACCTTCGGTTTTTCATTAATTTTATGCTCAAAATTGTTCAATTGCTCATACATGTGTTTCATAAATTTATTTTGAATTAAATTATACCTCAGTAGAAGAATTCTCAAACTTTGAAAAGGATCTTTGATTTTATTCATGAAATGATCTTTTAAATCATTTTTAAAGCGTTTCGCTTCTTCTTTTGTAAGTATAGTAATTACATCACTTAGCAACAATGCAAATTTATTAACTGACAGTATGAAATCCTGTGTGTTTCTCTTTATATATTCTATTTGAGTTCGCTGGGTGTCTGTCAATGCCACCTGTTCATTATCAGAATAATTACCTTTCAGAATAATGTTTAATTTTTGTATATCATTTCGTAAATTGTCCTGTGTCAAGACTTCATTATTAACACTTTCGGGTAATTGTAATAATTTCAATAAGCCCTTAATTATCCTGACAGTTTTCAATATTCTTTTAGTTTCTCTATCTAAATCAGTAAGTTTTGAGTTCAAGACAGATTTGTCTTTTCTGCTAACTTTACACGGGCCGAAATTTTCACATAAAGTCTCTACTAATTGATGTTTGCTTAAATGATCGTGCCTTTTGCTGCCTTTAAATATTCTGTTAAAAATTCCCTTCAAATATTTTAGAACGCCGGGTTTCCTTTTTCTCTTAGGGCGGTATGTAGTGCTAATGCTTTTGTAGCTATCGTTTAATATCTTTGTTGAAAATCCATGCATAGGATCCTTGTTTCTAGTTGCTATTTGAATATTACTACTGTTCATCTTACAGTCCTCGAACTTACACTTCGAATGATTGAGTAGCTTCACCATGTTATATTTACGGAAATTCAGTTTTCTTTCAACTGTTTTAGTAAAGCCTCTGTTTTTATCTTCTAGTATAATTGTTTTGTTTATATGTGGCATCCATTTCATTAGCCCTTTATGTTTGATATCAGACTCCGAGATAATTTTTTTCTCCTTAAATATTTTGGTGTCCGTCCATTTCGAATATTTCAATTTGTTCTTTATAGGTTTAATTTCTGTAAAATTATTACTTTTACTGGCTTCATCATTGATAATGTGCTTTTTTGGTTTGTTTGCAGATACATCGAAATTGAGTTGTGTGCCAATAAGGTTAAAGACGGTTTCTGTCAAATTAAATCTTTTCGATGTTGTAGTTTCTCTTGTGTTATTCGTCTTAGCTTTAGGTTCTTCAGTGCCGACAATATACTTATAATATCTATTTTCTGGAGGCGTGCTCCTTTCTGTAAGAGTATGTGATAAGTTGTCGTCTTTGGGTACCTGGGGGTAACTTGGCACTGGCATAACGGTCAGTACTACTGTAGTATTAGTTGACTCTGCAGAACTTCCTGAAAAAGAGATAACCAACATCAATTAAAACGTGTGTAAAGTTACATATTCCTCCCATTTTTTAACGATAATTATTTTAAAGATCAAAGTTACGGAGATATTGAAGGTTTCAAGGTTCCACCTTGTTTTAGTTTTTTTTACTAAACCATGTTTTAAATAACTGAACTATAAATGCACTCACGACCCGTGTACTGTTGGACGGCACGACGGTTTTTTTTTACCTCTACCATAAACAATGATTTTTCTCCCTAAAATAAACGTCAATTCCTAGCAATAATCGTGCGTGATTTTTGTGTGGCTTCTAGTCTAAAACCACCTTAGTGCGGTAAGGATGTGCATCCTTAGAGCGTAGGATGTGAGCCAGTTCTAACAGCGTCCTAGGCATGATGCAGATAGGCTAGACGCGCCGATAGGTATGAGATAACCCATTTTACATATTTTACATGTGTGTTTAATGCTGCATCGTTACATACCGTGTGTTCCACTAGCAGGTACTCCAGTAGTCCCAGCCATTGTGACGTCTCGTCTGTGCCTGATGTATTGTCTAGCTGCAGATTTTCTTGATGTTTTTCCTTTAGCTCTGTACACAGGCTTCTTCACGGGTACCTTCGACATTTTCTTTGGTGGTTTTTTTATCTGTCTCTTATTCACGTTTTTGGATTTGTTTATAATTTGATTTAGTTTTGCTCTGGCTTTCATATTTCTAATTTCGTTAACATTTTGTCTGACCTTTTCAGACATGTTTCTCATTTTAGATGCAACTGTCTTTCTCAGATTGTGCACAATTTTCTTCATCATTTTGTGTGCTATCGCTTTTTCGGAATTCACTTTACTGGACTTAATTTTAATTGGCTTACGTGTTGCTATGTTCTTTTTGATGATCATTTTTTTCGTTGAGTTAGGTTTGCTGGGCGCCACCTTTGTATATTTTATCGGAGTCCTCATTTTCCCCGGCTCGGGTGTCATGCCCGATTTCAGTGGCACATTTTTTTTGGCGATGCGCTTCCTTGGTGATGGCTTTTTTTTAGCTTCACGTTTGATTTGAGGTGTCGCCTTATTCTTAGCCTTTTTAGCAATTTTGATATTTTTTACTGGGATCGACTTCCTCTTAGGAAGGCTAATAGAGGAGTTTTTGTTTACTTTGTGTTTTTTATTTTCCAAATATTCAGAAGGTAACCAGGCGCCGGGGGGCGGGGTCCAGGCATCAGGGGCCGGAGTCCAGGTGCGAGGAGCCCCTGGCGGGGACCCTCTGTGTTTGGATTTCTTTTTGTCTGAAAATGATTTTGTTTTTTTAAGTTTAAAACCAAAATACCTATATTAAAAACAAATTAAGTACAAATTAACTAGTAACTACCACCTATCAGTCTCAATATTAATATCAGATAGCTGTTTGATAAATAATAATTATGTATTCTGTAGGTTAAAAGTAACTATTACCGCATTTGAATGTAATGACCCCACATTACACCAGTTATGTTTAACTATAGTCCCTTATGACAGGGGGCGAGCCTATCGCTGCTACTGAGAAATTTCAGATGAAAAATCCCAATAAAATATTTTTCAACTTACCATCAGGACAGAAGCTTAAAAGATGGCAGTCCCAGCGGCCATTGGAGTCACAGTCGCACACCGTGCACCCCACGCACCAGTCCGCTGCGAAACAACAGCGCGTTACGAGACATGTGGCATGGTAAATGACGTCACAGGCACGTCACAAGTGACGGTTCCTACCTCATGTTGTTTGTGTAAGTTTATATGTTTGTAAACGCACCCAAATATAGGAGAAATTTTTAATGTGGGACACCGTTTTTACCCGATTGCGGTGGAGCCCAAAAGTTTGTTTCAACTGTTCGTATGTATGTCCGTTTCTATGTCCGCTCGTAACTACTCAACGACTGAATTTGATAAATGATACGTCGTAAGATTCATCTTGTGGATGTTTTTTTTTTAAGTAATAATTGAATTCCCTAACTACGTAAAAAAATAATTTTAATCAAAAACTGAAAAGTTAAAGAAAAGTAAACTCAACAACTCTCACAGTAAAGTTAATTTTAACGAAATTGGGAATTTTGATTTTTAAATTATTTTTTTATACAACGACACCATGTCCTGGCTCGTCGAGAAGAGGGATATATCGTGAAAGTTGGCGCCACACCGTCCTGACACACACATGATTAACAAACACCGGCACTCATATGTACGTTACCTTCCATTTCTACGCAACAAGCTACGGCGTAGCAATGTGCTACGAACGCGTAGCTCCACTACTAAGTTTACAATTAATATTTTTATGGAAATTAAACTGGTCTCATTGTATTCTTATGATACACATACCAGGCTAAATAAGCTAAAGCTGAAACGTTAACCTGTAAATAACAATAATAACAGCCCAACATTGTCCCATTGCAGGACAAAGAGCATTAATCACCACGCTTGGTCAAAGCAGATTGGCGATTATAGACTTATTTGAACTCCCGGTTTCCTCACGATGTTTTCCTTCACCGATGTTAGTGATGCCCAAGATAAACATAGAAAGTACATATGAATTGAAAAGTCACATTTGTACTTGCCCGGCATCGAACTCGACTTCACCACTGAGCCATCACGACTTTATTAAAATCTTATTATTACTGTAAATGCGAAAGTTTGGATGTATGTATGTTTGTAACCCAGTCACGTCAGAACGGCTGAATGGATCTGGATATTTATTACAGAGATAGAATATAATCTGGCATAGCACATAGGCTTCTTACATAACATCACGCTTATAATCCCCGAAGGGTTAGGCAGAGGTACACCCACATTTCGTCAGTTATGTTTAAGTCCCATGTAATACGGGGCGAGCCTATTGCCATCAACCGGGCACAAATCCAGACTCCGAGGCTGCTACTGAGAAATTCCTGATGGAAAAACCCAATAACACTTTGCCCGACCTTGGAATTGAACCCAAGACCTCGTGCTCATGTGACTGCCTCGTTGGTCTAGTGGTCGTAAAGCGCGACTGCTACTTACTATCCATAAAAAAATGCTTAGTTCCCATGGGATTATATTATATATCAACTTTGACGCGGACGAAGTCGCAGGCAAAAGCTTAGTAATGTTTGCTATATTTTGATTGGAAAACGGAACTGATCATTTTCGGTAGCCGTAAGGTAGTAATACTGTACGGTAATACCTGGAGGACAGTCATCACTGAAGCTTGACTCGTACGGCTTGCACTGCGTCTTCGTGTTTTTGTTGAAATCTGTAAATTAACAATGAAAAAAGATTGTATAACAAAACATTATTGGATAACGGATATTAAAAACGAGAATTTAAACAATTTCATGAATAACTTCAGTACATACAGTCCCTTGACGCATCGCGGAAGAATATGTCTGAAAACCCGGGGCTGCGCTTGATTCTCGTGTTCCTGTTGAAAACAAAAACAAATAAATTTGACATACACAGCGCCTTAGGCGATTAAAACACGGCACCGCGCACCGCCGCGGATGGCGGTGGCGACAAAGCGGATTGACGCGAAGCGGACCGCGCGGTTGAGCGGTGTACGTGTGTAAAGCAACCACGGATTTCATAGAAACCAATGCGACATGAGATCCGCTTCACCGCCTACCGTGGCGGTGCGCGGTGCCGGGTGTTACTCGTCGTAATATTATATTCTTGTTAATAACATTACCATTTTAAGTTTAGCACTTCTAAAGTCGGTTTAAAACAACATATCAAAAACCAAACATAACCTTATGAACATATAATCGACCCGCACCCCCAAACCAGAACACAACAACACTACTTGGCGACAGAAATCGGTGACACTACTAAATACGAACCTCTTTGCGACGCCATGATAATGGAAGCTCTCCTTACTACATCTCCTGTTGTCCCTCTTCCAGCAAACAGCCGAGTGGTCTCCCTGACAGAAGCACAGGTAGCACACGTTAGGTTCCAGCGAATTGGCAGTCGCCTCTCTCTTGAGGAAGTAGCCAACATCTGGGCACGTGTCTACCTGCTGGATCTTGTACCCTGTGTCCTTGCGGAGGGGAGCATCTGAAACAGGTTTATCTGGTTTGGATTAATAGACAACTGATACACTGGCTTCGCCAGTGGGCTGGGTAGCTGTGAAATCAGGCATAAAAAATGCAATAAGGAACATGGCTGACTAAATGCCAGTAAGAAGTGGATCTCTAAACTTTTGTAAGTAAATGGTACGCTTTCCTGCGAATGATCTTAAGGTTGAACGATCTTAGTTGGTCAATGTTGCTTCTTAGTCGAGATGCACGAAGTTACTACATGACGTAGACCCAACTGTATACTACATTTCAGTCTTCGGTATATGTATTTTCATGTTCCAAACATATTGGGCTGTTCAAAACGATTACAACACAATACTGACTCAATTACAGCATTGTATCCGCTGCTAGCGCGATGCCTCATGTAGCGTGCACCACGTCACCACAAGTGAAATATTCAACAATTGTGATTGTTACAAACATAAACACACATTAGTCATATGTACGTTAAATAATTACTCATTACATTTTGTTATTTAGTACTCGGTACGTTTGTTACGAATGTGTGATCATTGTCCGCTTCTTTAGCTGGTGATGACATAGTGTAACACGGTAGTACTATCTAGTCTGTACTATTGCACTTTTGAATGATTTTTAGAAGAAAAGGCAGCCCTACTGTGGTCTCCATCTGCTTGTTTTACACTCATCTGATGTGCTATGCTGTTAAATTATCCCTAGGTGAAGTAATCCTTAGCTTAAGACTAGATAAACGCTCGCTTCACTTTAAGGTCTCTTCACCTAAACTTACCGAGGGGAATTTTAAAGCTATTTGCGTTTGTTAAAACATGTTTATGAAATTACCAGCTTCTGTTCTCAACTACGTCTGTGTAGATTTCAAAATTTAACTCGTCTAAGTCCTAAATTATCTCTCGGGAACACAAGAACAAGATTAAAAGTAAGCCACAGGATAAAAAGTAGCCCTTGTACTATTCCAGGCATAATCTCTTTGCCAAATTTCATTCGGATCTGTCCAGCTGTTCTGCAGTTCTCGTGTTCGTTTTCCTCACCAATATGTAAAAGTTTAGTTTTCTTACAATTACTTTAATTTTTCTCTCGAAACTTTTAATTTCTTTCAATTGGTAAGATGGTGGATTGTGTACAATATGTTGCTGTTAGAGAGATGTTATTGTTCGAGACACAGCGTGAAAATAAACAGCAGTCGATGCGTTATGTCATATTGTTTATCTACCCATTATGTTGGTCGTTAGCACATCAGATTACATCGAAACAGATGCATTTGTTCCACGCATTTGTAATAAAAATGCTGTCCTTACAATCTTTTCGTCATTATTTGATGATTTCTGCTTTATCATGCGGCGGCATTTGGCGATCTTCTGGCATCATCCTTTTGCCTTTGTGCTGTTTCTTATAGTCACCGCAGTCTTGTTAAATTATTTTTATTATTAACTACCTTCAACCCGCGTCTTCGTTCGCGTCAAAGTTGATATTTGTTCCAGCGGGACCCACACACTTTTCCGGGATGAAAAGCCTTTGTGATGTTCCAGACTTATAATCTATCTCTATGCCACATCAAGATCCGTTCAGCCCTCCTGGCGTGATGGAGTCACAAACAGACATCCATCAAAAATTTTACATTTATTAAAAGAAGGTAGTAAGATTTTTATGTTCTTCTACCGTAGTCTGTCAGTTCATATCAATAATTATTATCATGACCATACTTATTTTTACTTTTTTTTAAAGCTTTTATTTAACTTGCACTGTTCTTTAGGATACATAACATACATACATACATAACATCACGCCTGTAATCCCCGAAGGGTTAGGCAGAGGTGTACCCATTAGTACCTACACCCACATTTCGCCAGTTATGTTTTTAGTCCCATGTAATAGGGGGCGAGCCTATAATATATTCCTATATTCTTTAGGATAATCACTTAAAATGTCAAGTAATATATGTCTTATCTATGAAATTATTTTAATAAATTGTCTGAAGAATACAGATTGTTTTTTAATGATCAAAATACTAAAAAGGGGTTTTTGTACTCGTCATTTAGAATAACCTTTTCTATGGTGCCAACCCCGAAATCATGAAGCTTTTCCAATGATTATGATCGTGTTTTAAGTAAAACACTTTTGTAGGGAGCAACTGATTAGTAAAAGTTATTCATAAATATGATTACAATGACCTCTTTTCAGGTTTTTGGTTAACTAACAATATTTTTCATATTTTTATAATAAGTAAGATGAATTAACGTTAATAAAAATAATTAAATCATAGACAGACAAGCATGAGATTTCGAGTATTTCGTGAATCCACAGTAAAGTTACTTTTGAGCCAAATATTGCACACGTTAAAGTAAAAATAGTAAAGTACGGATACATTAAAATTTGGACTAGGCTATCACATAAGAACACACGAAACAGCCGCGTATCGGACTTCCAACCACCATAACCGCACTACACACAAAACACAACACTGTATCGAAATCAACTGGATGATATCATCACCATCAATCTTGACTCTTCCACTATCCTTCACAACCGATTCTTGTCAAGATCTTGACCATCACATGAGCATTACAACACAAAGCTTCATTACTTAGCTACAACACCGCAAGTGTTTCAACAAAGTGAGAACTTATGGTTGCTGAGGGTATTTACACATAAATATTTGTTTCACTTAGACCGTCTTAGTTTCGCATTTAACTAATTAAATGGTGTTTTGTGTAATTGAGGTACAGAAATTTAAATAAATCTAGATTATTTTATAAACACACGCAAAAAAAACACACTGTATAATCACTTAGTACAATAACGCCACTTTTTGGATATTAAACTTAAAAAGACCAAAAACTGAACCCCCTAAATTTTTGCACCTGTATTTAGGATTATATTGTCTTTTCAGTTTCAAACGTAGCTGATTCAAATGCTCACCACTGGCAGTCAGCAGGTGAAAGATCAGGAGATGCAACAGAACCGCTAGCAGCATTGTCGCTGCCACAGCCCCGAATATGCGCAAGAGTCGATACACCGACAACGTGCGTGCAAGAAATGTATTTGTAAACAGTGGTGAGAATTTCACGTTTTTCAGCCAGGGATGGATTTGGAGAAAGGAGTACATTATTTATCTTTATATTTATGAATTAGCCTTTCGTTTTCTTTGCGCATGAGTTTCTTCCGAAAACATAAGTCTTCACTTATTTGAGAGATCATACACAATTCTAAAGGTAACTCATTTGTTTCTAAAGTTAGAATAAGATGCTTTCTGTCGCACAGATTGTTATTCATTCAAGATTTTAATTGTAACGAATCAGCGAAACTTGGGGCTTATAAAATACGTTTGGGTCCCGGACTGTTGCAGCACTAGTACAGTGCGGGTGTCGAAGTGCATACGAACGGTTGTCTTTTTTCACATAGTTGACATTTAGATAGCACTGTGCCGCACCCGTACTGTGCACGCACTTTGGTACAAACACACGACAAAAATTACGTGTCAGTTGTATGAAAAAGGCAACCATCCGTGTCCACCTGACACCCGCACTGCAACAGATCCGCAGCAATCCAGCACCAAACTCATAAATTGCAAAAGCCCTTAATTAAATCTTCTGAAAATTTCACTCCTTCCCAAGTCCGGCCCCCAATCTGAGAACAATAGAAGCAATAAACAGACGGTAACGTTACGAAATGGACAGCAGTCATTGTTGACGGCGATGCTGGCGTGGGCGTGCGCGATCGGAATCCTCGGGCTTTCCGGTAAGACTTACGTTTCCTTACGTCACATGTTTGTTTACGTCATTATTGTCTCATACGTCGGAATACGTACCTATGTCCTGTCTAGCTGCGGTGTAGAACTAGCGCAGACGTTGACTAGCCGCGCCGTGAGACATTGCTTTACCACCATCCCCCTAAATTAGTTTATTCTTTTGTAAATTAAAACATTTTTGGAGGCTAAGCTTTTTATGATTATCCCCAGGCGGAGACATGCACTAGCCTTAGAATGTCGCCAAACTAGCCTAATTTTGTTATTTCAAGTGGCGCTTAATTTATGCTGCTTTATACAAAACTCCTGTTATTACGACTACGCAAAATGAGTTGTTATTTATATTGAATTTCATTTGAATTTGAATTACGCGACTCACTTCGCGCAAACGGTACAAAAGTTAATTTTACTTATGGCGCTAAATTATGGCCGTATTTGAGTGTTTTCGAATGAGGTTTTGAAAACGTTATTTACGTCATTCCTGAAACGCTTTTCTAAATATCACTAAGTCATTCATACTCCGGTGCCGCCATTTTCTTGGCATCATCGCTGTACCACATGTTTTAGTGAAGCGTCGCATTGCTTTATTACGTTTACAAATGCATGCTATGATCATGAAATATTCGATCGATTCAAACTAGATCGAGTTAGAGCTAAGTTTCGAATATACTCGTAAGTGCATTGTTTACATAAGGTCCACAATCACCACGAGCCTTCCCCTCACAATTTATACATACCTACATTAATTGCACTAGCTTTTGTTACGCGTAAAACATTCATTCGTGAATACGTAAAATCCGAAAAACTGCAAAATCTGTACTCGTGAACGAATGTTTGTTTTGCGATTGAATGTTGGTTACATTACAAAAGCACGCGCAACGAATGTTTGCAAAACATTTATGAGTGAAGTGCAGTACACTCACATGTAAAAATAAGTAATGCACTTTACCAAATTCACATGCATTTCACTATAGACACTGCTTAGAAAGCAAGATGCAATCTGTGAAATATTTACAAAACATAGGTAGAATATTTCACAATAGTTATTACACTCTTACATCGCTTTTTTAATATCGCAATACGTTATCTTTTTCCATCTGTTCTTACTACTTTGAAAATAGATGGATGTATATAAATAGATGGATGTGTATGTTTATTTGTATTTTACACGTAGCGACTGCCTATCTGAACTCCACAATCCAGTTACTGGGTAAAACGATACCCCTTGGTAATGCAAGTTGTCAGCTTTTAAGCTATTTTGGACTGTAATCTGTCTCTGCGCCAAATTTCATCCAAATCCGCACAGCAGTTCTGCTGTAATTGAGTAGCAAACATCCATTCAAACTTTCGCATTTATAATATCTAGTAGTAAGATTAATTAAATTCTAACATACTCGTCGAAAGCTAGTATAGATGGTTTATTGTCACATTTCAAAAACATAAACCACAACAAACTAAAACAACTAAAACTTAATGGGTTTCCAATCTTGTATGTCCCATGTCTTCAACTAAAATCGGTTCATTTAAACTCTGTCCAAATAATGCAATGTGTACTTAAACGTTAGCACTTATCAACTACAGTACAATGCTGATTATTTTTACCTTTTTTCACTGCCCATTGAATTTTCTCCGTGAACGACTAAAATAGGTACTTCTCAGTAAAACCTTTCATAACTGGATTTTTATCGTTGATTCTGTTATCAAGGCTTTTTATTCGTTTTTATAGTTGCTATTACAACAAACCGAGTACCTACTTACATAGTAATACTTTTCCTTGGCCGGTTTTGTGTGTATTATCATAAAGAGTATTACCATCAGTCTATTTTGTACCTAATGCTGTGACTCAGGCGTTCTCTCTGTGAGAGGGAGGAGTGGGTCCTATCCCGACTTGGGTCACATCTTCGAATCTATGGTTCTAGACCATGCTAATGTCCTCCCGACCACATTCATTTGTATATGTACTTTTTGCCATTATCTTGCCCTTATCGTGGAAATGCTTTTTCTAACTCCATCGTTAATCTAATTAATTTTGTTACGGGATCTAAGACAGTTGAATCGCTAACCCGCGACCCATCGAGTTTTATTGCCTCGGCGCTTTTCTGGTCATCGTCACACTAGATTCTGGCTTTCTTTCTTGGGTTGGTTAGTTGGGTATTTATAAAACTGCATCTACTGAAACCTAGAATCAAAAAGTATATAACTTTATTACGTAACATGGACCCTTATTGTAATTTAGTTATATTGCCTCTAACGGCATTTCATTTTCTTTTGTTAAGCCTACACAGTCTTACTGATGGGCAAAGGCCTCTTCCAAGTCCAACAATATACGTACTTAATTGTAATGTATTTTCTCACCTAGCACCAACATTATGCAGTTCAAAATTCTTCTACTCGAGAAATACTTTCGGAAGACCTTACGAATGCAGCCTCTGCTTTGAGAAACACTGCCTGATCCTCGACAATGCACAGTGTGACTACTATGCAGAAGCTGATTCCTTACTCCCCAAGGATGTAGAGGAGCCAGGAGGGATCAAGGATGCTGCTAAAAGGAAAGAAGTTGATGAGCTGATGTACGATCTGGTTGATAAAGGTAGGATCTTGAGTTTTTATTTAAGTACGGTGAGGGAAATGAGGAGGTTGTCACTGAAAAGAAGCCAATGGTTCCGTAGTTCAAGTAGGGATGTGGGTAGAAATGCCATTTCTTGCAAAAAAAAAACGTTGGCATCTCTAGATGTGGATAAAAATAGTGAAGTTAAAAGTAGTAAAATAATCAAATTCAAATTTTACTATCCCTCCGTCTTAAGTTTGTGTTACATAAACTTCATTGTCCATTGTTTGTTAATGATGATGTTTGTGTTTTGTTTTCCTATATTATACAGTGTTCTGTACATGTTTACATACCTATCTAAAACTATACAATATTTAGAACTGACTGATTACCTCATACAATCAATCCAAACTCTCCTTACTTATAGTTAGTAGTGTGCCGAATCAGGGGTAAGGCCATGCTATATTTATCATGCCTTTTCTGCAATATATATATAATCAACTAAATGTATTTGTTTCAGAGTTATCTGGTACCATGGAGTGCATTCCTTACGTGTCCCGGTACACTAACTGCAATAAGGGTAAGTGCAATATGTATATAGGTACTCATCAGTAACTATAATCTTTAGTTTTTTTAATTCTTTGTATTGAGTTTCTAATAATGCTTTACAGCATTATACTTGTCGCTTTTGACGAAAGCTTATCGTTCTAATATGCTAAAATTTTGTGAGTATGGATGAATAAATGGATCTTTTCTTTCACGTTTAAACAACGGCACGGAATTTGCTAAAATGCATACATTTAGATATGGATGTGCCACACATAGGATAATTTTATTACATAAATGGGATTAAAATTATCCTATGTGTGCCATGTATGTGTTTATCATCATATCAGCCATAGGACGTCCACTGCTGAACATAGGTCCTATAGATTTAAAATAGGGCCGGTTGGAAGCGGCTTGCATTTAGCGCGATGCCGCAGTCTTCATCAAATCGTTTATTCAACTTGTGGATGGACGTCCTACGATGTCCTTACCGGTGCGTGGTCTCTATTCGAGAACTTTACAGCCCCATCTGCCATCAGTTCTGTGTGCTATGTGACCTGCCCACTGCCACATCAACTTGCTAATTCGCGATTTTGTTGATTTATATCGACACACATAAATCAACAAAATCGCGAATTAGCAAGTTTACCCTAATTATAAGTTACCCTAATTCTTTGTTTAAGAAGACAAAGTCACAAGCAAAAGAAAAGCTAGTTTAACATGAATGCAATTTCCCTAACATCAAAACTGAGACAACACTTAGAGACATTGAAAAGATCCTGGGAACTTTTCTTATTATGACGGCACAATCAAATGTGTATAGTTTTCAGAGAAAACAATGAAATATAATAGTAATGTGAACTAAATGAGTTACAATGAATAGAATGAAACATGGTGAGGTGCGAGTGAAAGGTTAATAGCTGTGAGAGAGAGAGGGAAGAGTAATCTACAAGATAGCAATTCTGAGGTAGACGATGTATAATTTTTCAATGAAATAAAAATAAAACCAGTCTTTTACTGTCTCTGCAAGGCAATGGCTACTTCTTATACAGAGAAGGCACGAGCATTAACCACCATCGAAACCGATTGACGATTCGTTCTTATATTAACTAAAGGTCCAGGTTTCATCGCGATATTTTAATTCACCAATATGACTGACATCCGAGATAGTCTTAGAAAGTACAAAATAAATAAAAGTAACATTGATACTTGCCCGGATTTTAACCTAAAGCTTTTGGACAATCACGTCATTTTTCAGTTGGTTTTTCAATGGTTATAAAATATAAAACAAACAACAGCTATACGATTATCATAGTAATTTATATCACAGCCATACTTACATCAGTAATATTGTACAGTCAGCAAAACAGATAGATATGCAGGGTCGTCAGATATAGTTGAAGTTTTCAGAAACACCGATAGATTTTTTCGAATTTTTAAAACGATATCTACGTTTTAAAAATTCGAAAAAATCTATCGGTGAACAATTAATTAATTAAGTTAAGTTTCAGTATATATATCTGACGACCCTGCATACCTATCTGTTTTGCTGTGTGTACAAGAATACCTGACCGTTTAAAACAAATCCAAAATTAAGTACTTAGGTATGTTTATTATTTTATTTCATGTGAAACTTGCACCCATGCATGTTCCCTGACTGTGCGACACATAGTTCGACATTTCATGTTTATGTTCAATGCATTATTTCCTGTGGATGTTATCACATGAACTAGTCACAATTTGTACACATTTTGTTTTTTTTAAACAAGCGTCGAGTACGCACGGATGTTTCCAGTGCCTCGGCTGAGAACATAGATGTACAGTTTTCACATGCCACGGATTTCGATAACAAATTGTGGAATTAACAACAGAAAATCCGAAACGACAAATATGACTTGACAACTATTTGGAAATTTTATTCTTTTCAGTAGAATAATAGCTAAAATGTTTACAAATTCTTCAGTACATGTATGTGTCACTGAAAACCTAAACGGCTGAACCGAGTTTATTGAAATTGTTTGTGTTTATGTAAGTGGTTAGCTTGATGGTTTTGATACACAATTAGACCCACAGGACAACGTCTGTTAGGTCGGCTTGTATATGATAGTTATTTTTCTAGTATTCTACTATGTCGCTTATCCCCTTTTACAGACAACGTGTGCCTGGGCTGCAAGACCTGTGCTTGCAACCCTGACGGCATGTGGAACTGCACCACTGCACCGCCCTGCCACAGCCAGGACCCTCCACTCAACATTGATCACCAGCTCCTCGCTATGATCATGGAGGCTTTGACAGACAGTAAGTATCATCATCACCATCATCAATCGTGTGCTACTCGCAGTATCGTAGCTAGCCCTAGACGATCTCTGTATCAAAATTTATTAGGGGACCTATCTACCTAATTGCAGTGAAGCCCAAAGGGACGAGGGGGTAACGATTTCTCAAAGAAACCATAAATGTTTATTTTTTACCGGAAACTTTGGCGTAAGGCATAAAAATGTGAGTGAAATAGTGCATAACATTTTAAGAATTTTTGCTTGCACGGGTTCGGAGCCCCTGCAGCTAGGGGGCCCATAGCTCCGCCCCTGGCTGCTCGCATCCAGCAGAGGCGACCTTCGCCAGGTTTACATTGTGTGAGAGCTATTATCACTACCGCTTCCGGCACAACAATAAGTGTCTATGACACTGTGTGCGAACTTTCTCACTTGACTGTTATTTATTTAAAGTTTTTGCAACAATAGGTACAAAGGAGGCTTTATGCCTTACGCATTCTCTAACAGCAAAGCAAACGTGGAGAAAAGATAACATGGCTGGTTCAAATAAAAACAAACGCAAAAGAAGGAAATTAGACATTAACGCAAAGACACAAAGATTACATAATAAATAAATAAATTGAAATGTACACAAGTACAAAACAATAGACACACATACATACATTTGTACATACAATTTTTATTTTAAGAAGCAATAATTTAGTGAAGTTTTGCATTAAGAATCCGTCTTATATTAATAAATTCTTATTTAAATTTATACTTTACAGATTGTTTACCATGTAGGTACATACATAACATATAAAAACATCGTATTTTCATTCAGTAAAATTACCCCACATTTGTTGATTATGTTTAGATGTTATTCAATTTTGGGGATTTTGTGGATCGGATCCTATTTGCGGCACTACGTCAAATTGGCCTTCAGAAGTAACAATATTACGTTAGGCTTTATCACATTGACTGGTACCACTACTGTAATTTTCGATAACCATAATTCTATAAATATAACTGTATTTTATTCTTCTATTTCCATAATTACAGGTACACATCCAAAGAAGACAAAACGTTCAGTGAGTGATCTATCAGAAGATATAATAAGTACAGATGTCACTGACACACCTACTACTGTGGCGTTTGTAAAGCTGTCTGATTGGTTGTACGCAGTCACAGCTTTGGACGCCAAGAAGAGCAGTCAAGCAGTCGTTACATCAACAACTGAATTCTCAATCGTCGTGCCTGATGATGACCCTGCTACTGAAAACGGGATTGTAAATACAGAAACTGGTAATGATCATATTGCATACATAACACGTAACATCACGCCTGTAATCCCCGAAGGGTTAGGCACAGGTGTACCCATTAGTACACCCACATTTTGACAGTTATGTTTTTAGTCCCATGTAATAGGGGGCGAGCCTATTGCCATCAACCGTTCACAAATCCAGACTCCGAGGCTGCTACTGAGAAATTCCTGATGGAAAAACCTAATAACACTTTGCCCGACCAAGTCCTCATGCACAGCAGTCGCGCTTGCGACCACTAGACCAACGAGGCAGTGATCATTTTGTAACTACATATAAAGCTTGTTGTAGCTTTCTTAGTTTATCTTTGACATCACTGACATTGATGAAGAAAGACTTAGTTAGGAAACACACACAACAACAAAAATATGCCAAAATAAGATAATTATAAATAAAGGTGCCAGCATTTAAAATCATATAACATCACGCTTGTAATCTCCGAAGGGTTAGGCAGAGATGTACCCATTAGTAGTACACCCACATTTTGTCAGTTTTGTTTAAGTCCCATGTAATAGAAGACGAGACTATTGCCATCAACCGGGCACAATTCCAGATTTCTAGGCTGCTACTGTGAAATTCGTAAAAACCCAGTAACACTTTGCGCGAACTGTGAATCGAACCTAAGACCTCATGCTCAGCAGACGCGCTTTGCGCCTACTAGACCAACGAAGCAGTCTAAAAAAAGACGTAGGTATTTGTCTTCAATGGACAACATCCTTAATTTGATCACCACTATGTTTCAGAACCTGCTTCAACCTCGTCAGGGCTCACCACGACAGAAGCTACCTCAGAAGCAAGTACCAGTGCAGATGCAGACTACGTAGCATTCGACGAAGTACTCCGAAACATTGCTGTGGACATCAAAAATTATAACCGAAGAAAACCATTGGACACCACCATCAGTAATCAAACTTTTAACATTGATTACATGATAATGGATGATGAAAATGCAACTAGTAGCACTCCTAATGATCACGTGATGAATTTCACGCTAGATTACGAGGATGTTACATCTGATTCTACGATCGCCAGCGCTACTAAAGTAGTGATTGATTTGCTAGACACAGCTTCACGACTTGGTGCCAATGTGAATAATACAGAAGGTATAAATTCAAAGAGTATTAATTTAAATAATAGGTACTACTTGCAACAATCATAGATCAATCAACTTATAAACTATAAATATTTACATATAGGTAGGTGTGTATATGTTCTGAAATGATGACTTATATGTAAGTACATACATGTAAACCGTTCTATGGTGGATAACGCAACGCACAGAATAGAACAAGAAGAAGTATGTTATAATAATTAAGTACGTTAAAATAATTATAAATCCTTGTTTAATAGCCTTATTATTATTTTAAAACGATCAACAACTTTTAACATTACAAGTTATTCAGTACATTAAGTTACAGTTTCATAACATTAATTATGAAAAGAGCTCGGAATTAATCTGCATAATTATGTTTTTATTTCAGATTATACTAATTACAACAAAGATGACGATTCGAACGTGTTCGATAAAACAAACGACATACTAGAGTACAATGCTCTTAATATTATGAAAAGAGACGTAATTAGCCAGGAGAACATCACGGCGCCTGATGTTCAGACAACTGTTACAGCTACAGTAAACACCGCGAATACTACAAATAAGAATACAACTGAAGAAAATATAGATTTTGATGGAAAAGTATTAATACCTTTAAATAAAATAATTGCTGAAAAGATAAAAGAATATGAAAGTTTGCAAAATATCAAAGCAAATCTGTTAAAATTATTCAAAAGAGACAAGGAACAACCTGAAGATAAAGCAAATGAAAATTATACATATTTTTCCATACATGACATCGAAATGCCGACTAGTTTAGATATTAATCTAAGGAGAGCTAACCCAAACAAGTATAATAAATATATGTTAAAACTAAAACACGATATTTTTGAAGTCATCAGAGACATAGTATCAATTCAAAAGTACAAAGACTCGGAGATACCTCAAGATTTGAAACTTCTGATGCGCGCAATGAAAGGATATGTTTACAGAAATCAACTTATTGAAAAACCAAAAAGAACCTACTATACAGGACCTGTGAGTTTTAGACGAAACATAAACGAGCAGCCTTCTAGCGGGTGTTATCATTTATCATTCAAGGATTGTTTATTTAAAATCATCGAAGTCATTGACAAAGACACTCCAAAGTCAAACGCTTTATTTCCGTTATCACCAACCTCTAGAAAAATCCTAAGAGATGTAGTTAAGTCTTACTACAAAGATCAGCTTGACATGCCAGGATTACGAGTACACGACCCTCATTATAACTTGACACATTATATAAATAGTATTGGTACTAAATGGGAAGAAGTGTCGTCCAATCTCATAAGTAGCGCTCCTTCTGCAAGCCTGCACAGGATGAAACTATTGCACTGCGTCATAACTATGGACATAAGTAAAATGGACGACGCTCTCAGCCTCATAGAATTTGCTCGCAATAGACGAATGGTTTCCTCGTTAGATAACGTGAATGATGATACATTAGAAAAGATAGACGCTGGGTTGCTTGCGATTCATAACAAAGTACGACTATTAATCCAATACTATGACCAAATACCAAAGCGCCCAGAGATTAACAATCTTCAATCAGAGATTAACGAAACTACCACCGAACCTTTTATACCTACGACTATCATAATTCCAGTAGTCACACGCAAAAAGAAAACCCATTCATTTATAAAATATATACGTAACTTATTAAAAGCTTCCAAAAGAGATATACTAAATTTTCTACATAGAGATGTATCAAAATCAGAAATAGTGAAAGAACTTGCTAAAAAGAGGATGGATGAAATGTCAGATAAAAGATACGGCGAATATGAGGAGACAATGAAAAGATGGCAACGGAATTTGGAAATAATACCGAGAGTCAAAAGGTCCAATTTAAATCAGTTCAAGACACGTACAAAGAATATTATACCGAAATACCTAACGCGTAAGGTTAATCCGAGAATAAAAGTGAATCGAAAGAAAGTAACAGACGTCAAGAAAAAGAAGAAAGTTTCAAAACGTAGCAAGGTATGAGCAGGATTCTTTAATACACAACGTATTAAGTATAAACAGTGATTTTTCACACCAAAAATAAAACCCGTTTCTCAGAAAAACCTAACTCAAAGTCACTTAGTTTGATGGGCGATATTTGTGCTGTAGAATGTTCGCAAGAATTATTTATTGCTGGGAACACAATTTTTGTTATTGGTGTGAATAAAATTAAGTACCTGTTTGTTGAGAAATGTAATAGGCTTATAACATCACGCTGGGACAATAGAATAGAATAGAATAGAATATATTTATTTGCTTAAAACAATGGAGCAGTAGTCAAATTTGTAACTTAACGCGGTTAAAACCACGGGGCTATCAACTAGATACAGTAAATAAATAAAAACAAAATTATAATTACATAACATCACGCCTGTAATCCCCGAAGGGTTGGGCAGACGTGTACCCATTAGTACACCCACATTTCGCCAGTTATGTTTTTAGTCCCATGTAATAGGGGGCGAGCCTATTGCCATCAACCGGGCACAAATCCAGACTCCGAGGCTGCTACTGAGAAATTCCTAATGGAAAAACCCAATAACACTTTGCCCGACCTGGGAATCGAACCCAAGACCTCATGCACAGCAGTCGCGCTTGCGACCACTAGACCAATGAGGCAGTCAATTCATAATCACACTTAATTCTTAATGTTGTTTCAGACCGTAAAACCAAAAAGGAAACAAAATTCTAATCGAGGAACACAGAAACACGCGCAGCGACACGCGGCGACTGCAAGGGCCACAACCAAACCAACTATTACGACTACTAAAGCACATTGATTCAAACAAGAAAGTCATGTATATCCCTTCTGTGATTCACATTTGAAGTACAAATAATAAAGTACACGTTTTAAACAGTGCCGTTTACATTAATTTGGTTCCATTCAGTTACGTTTACTATTCACCTCGCCACCAGTTAACACTACTTGCTTTTCACTTTACAGCAGGCGTATTTCAAAAAACTGACTGGGGTCAAACCCAATTGTGTGTGTGGTGGGTGGGTGGCTGCCATTCTTCGATGGAAGTTAGTGGTATAATATCCCCATGCCTCGGAAAGCAAGTCTTCTTTTTATCGATTTATAATCCTATTCTAGTCTTAATTACGGACGGAACATTTGTATCGCCTACAGATATTTGTTCCTAGTCTGGCATTTTGTGTATGTGAGTTTATATGTTTCTAAAGACACGATACAGGAGGAATTTCTAGAGCAGATAGGTTCTTTGCCTAGTAAATATATATTTTCTTTGTTAATTTTCCCAATCAAAATTCATTCCACAAACTTGGTAAGCTTAAATGGTAAACTCATAAGAAATTTTTATACTCGATGGAGCTCAGTAATAGTAGGGAGGCAAGACTATCTTGCATTCAAAAAGTCCAACATAACTTAATACAAAACATTTATTCAAAATTACAAAAGTATCCAAAAACGTATGTTCATCTATATTCCCATGTTTTTAATATTCAGCAGCTGTTTGATGAGGTGGTCCTGCGTCACCCAGTTCATGTGTTTTGCTTTCATTTTGTTAGGGTCCTCGAGTAGCACTGGTGCTTTCTTTTGTTTATCTGCCATGCGACGTAATGGCTTTTCGAAATAGTGTTTTGGAGTGGAAGAGACTGGAAAAGACAAAAAGAAAAGAATATTTAATATTTCCATTATTTTTTCCCTACGGTTTCATACACGTAGGATAGTAATCGGACCCTATTAGTAATACTCCTTCCTAAGTCTGTCTGTCAACGGGTCAATGGGCATCTCATGACCCGTAATAAATAGACACTTTTTGTATGTGGTGTTAAATATTGTTCTTCGTGTTCGACTCCAACTTGCACTTGACTGGATTTTTCAAAAGTTTATTTAAGTCATTGCTTGAATAAAGGTAAGAGAAATGTTGAAGGATTACAAGATATACCGCTAACGTATATATAATAGTTCTCATAAAATACGAATTCCTTATTAACAGTCTTTAACGGCCCATTGCTCAAAAACCTTCGGCAAATGATAATTTATTAGATAACGCTGAAAGTTGGCACGTTTTACTATTCTCACAAAGTAAATATAAGCTATAGAAGAAATTCTGTTCTTCGCAGACTACATTAGCTCTAGATCAGTATTAGTCGGCAGACCATGATACACTAATAGTAACAATACAAAGACGCTTACCAACATATTTGTCGCTAGAAGGTTCATTTTGATTCTGCAATATAATCCAATTGAATAATTCATTTGCCAGCTTATAATTTCCAACATCCAGATAATATAGAATCCTTTGAGCAATACTGTAAGTCAAATCTTGTTTGACATCAGATCCACTGGCTTTCTTTTGCTTTATAAACATCTCCATGCGATTTTTAATCAACTGATTAACGATTTGAGTCCTACTTATTTTCATCTTATCAATGTCTTGTTCATTTTTCATTGTCATCTTATCAACTGTAGGTTCACTGGTTCTAAGAATAGGTTTATTCTTTAATTTATCATTTTGCATTTTGGTACTCAAATCACTATCGTTAACAAATACCTTTTTATAGTCTCGTTTATATTTTTGGGTTACTTTTTCGTTTAATCTAAGTCTTGTTATCATATTGCTGTTAAATTCGTCGAATTCAATCATTTTCTCTGCAGCATCAGGCAATTTACTTAAACTTTCTAAGGATATTCTAATATCGTCTATTGCATTTGTTATGGCCTTAACATCTTGCTCTAGTGCTTTGAACAACACCAGCCTCTCCGCAACTGGAACGATGTATTTTAAAGCTTGGTATTTATATCCAGAACTACCGATTTCAATCCTTTCCATGGAATCCTTTATTTGCTCATATGATTTGGGTTTTTTAATATTTGACGATCTACGACTTAAATGCGATTGATCGTTTAAGTGTTTAACTAATCTTTCCCATACGGCAGCAGACTTGGGCCTCTTTGACATTATGTCAGCGGCATTTCTTCGCGACTGTACCGCTTTCACTTCATCTTTTATTCCTTGAAATGCATTTGCTATTTTTTGGAATGGGTCAATATTTTCACCTTTTTTAACAATTTCTTTACTGTCGACTTTTAAAAGATTATATATGCAAGGTAACGCATCTTCTATTCTAATATTGCCTTTAAAGCTTACTCCTTTGGCACTCTGTAGCTCTATTAAGTCTTCCATTATTGTTTTCAAATGCACTTTGAGTTTCTCTTTTGTTGAATTAAATTTATAAGAATCTACGCTTTTCATATTAGATGGCAAAACCTTCTGTCTAATTATTTCTGTCGTAGTTTCAACAATTTCTTTTTCTGTTACTTTTGGATATTCTAGGGTCTTTTGAGATTCTAGCAATTTTATCAAATCCCCGAATGAATTTAACTTCATAAATTCTACCAAGTTGAGTAAAACGTTTCCTTCAATGCTTGGCATAGTTTCAACATCGTCGTTTTTCTTGTTCAGTAAACAACCTGGGTTCTCATCGACATGAGTTAAGTAGTCTAAAATTAGTTTGTCTTTAGCTGACACAGTCATATTAGTTAAATCAATATTGTATATTTTCTTAAACTTTTTCTTCAAATTATCATTATCTTTTAGGAAGTTTTGACCCTTGATTGCATTTGCTATTTTCTTGTAATTCCTTTTTGGTAAAATTAAATTTGTTATTTTTTCTAAAAGACTTCCAAACATATTTAAAGAGTTTTTCTCGTCTTTAGTTAATTCAGTACCAATCTCATGCTTTTTATCATATAAAATAGAGTGATTAAAAACTAATTTGGGTCCATGTTTCAATGCACTAAGATTACCTTGTATATTTTCAAACTTTTTAATCAAATCAAGCACATTGTTTATTTTAGCTATTGCTTTGAAAGTCGCCTTATTTTTATTTATTCCTTTCGTATCTATTTTTTCTTTTCCTTGTGTTATATCCCTGTCTTCTTTTCTCTTTTTTGGATTATTATCCGTACCTTCCTCAGCACTTTTCTTTCTACAAGGTTTTTTAGAAGCAGCTTCCTCATCGTTAGTACTACTCATATTGTGCAACAACTTCTCGGATTTCTGAATAGTATCACATATAGAAATGTTTTTAGCATCTTTATCTTTATCTATTGCTATTGATAGCTGTTCCAAAGCATTTTTAAGAAACATTTCTTGCCTCAAATTTAGTGGCTCTTTGAAGAGGTCTAGTAAGTCAGAAATCTTATCATGTTTTAATGCATCTGTTTCTATTGAAGATGCACCTGCTTCCTTCTCCATGTTCCATAATTTATTTAATAGATTGCCTGCAATGAAGGCCATTGCATTCAAAGTGTCATTTTCTGAAGTGAAAGTGATGTTTGACACTGGAACGGCTCCAGCATCTCCAATAACTTCACTGCCTGTTTTCAATTCATTGACTACAATCTTCGAAAGATCGCTATTCCTCGTATTCTGTGTGAAATTGCCAAATACAGTTTTCAAACTTTCATGGCTTGCATCAAATTGGTTTTCTGGTTCTGTTGTTTCTATTTTATTATCAGTTATTTGGTTGGACACCTTAGGCTGATTATATTCAATCTGCAGAGCCTTGCTGCTATTATCCGCGGAGTCCGATCGTCTTGAACCACTAAGCGGCAGTTTCACGTCCATTTTCTTAGCAACTATCGTCCCTGTTAGATTTGAGTTCTTTAAAGTATCTACAAACACAAAAAAATGGCAAGTTATAATAGTACAAAAGATAATTGATGTTTTTCTTTCATATTTACTTTATTTGTTTGCTAACGCACCTTCATTTAGGTCATCAATGTCGTCATGATGTTTTACTGTATTATTGTGACTAGAATTCGTGGTCTTATGACTTGGCTTGCCAACCGACACCTTAATATGTTTACTATTACTTTGAGCAATAGATCTTTTAAGCCTCCTTTTTATTGATTGCAGAAAATCATCAAGTTTCTGCTCACGGAATGGAGCTGCAATATTAAACAATATATAGTTAATTTAATTTGTTTTGTGGAAAACTTAACATAAAACTTACCTCGATGACTGTGTCATAGTTTGATTAAGAAATAAAACTAAATATCTTAAGTGCAATAGTGCTGTATTAAAAAAAACGTGCGATTCAGTGCTCTTGCCGAGGTATGGCTACCAAATAACCTGAAAACAGATTTTAGAAGTTAACATATTAGTTCAAAGATGTGCATTGCTATTAATAAAACATTTGTGCATTACTACAGAGTGAAAAAAACAGTTAAAAATATAAAGGATGAAGCATACTGAAAGACTGTTTGTGAAAAGAACTGATAAATAAGCCATACCTAGAAGATCGTCTTCTGGTTTATACGTAGTCGGCGCAGGCACGTATGGGCTACTGGACACCTTGACAGGTGGACGCTTTTTCATTTTCAATTCTGTTGAACCGAATATAGTTACTGTAGACTATTTAAAATAGTGCATCCCTTTCGTGCTGTGGGAGAACAGCCTAAATTGAACTGGCTCGAGCTCACACTATGTTCTGGCTATTGAAAACACGTATTGTAATGTCACAGCCTTTTGCTAACCAGGATATTCATGTATACGTACGGTCAATGACAAAAGTCGGTTATCACTTCAGATTTACATACATACATACATAAACTCGCAGAAACCGCAGAACGCCACCTACTACGTTCCTTACATACACCTTTCACCTCATCCACGTTTATACGTCTCGTCATACAAGCACGCCGGTAACGAGTACTTCGCACCTGACCTTTCTGAAGAACCTCACCAATAAGATCAGTGTAGGTCTTCCTAGGGCGACCCCTCCCTGCGTTGCCACTGACCTCTGCCACATAATAAACTACAGAAAACTTCAGATATAAAAATCCTTATTATGACTTACCACGGTCCAATGTGTTGAGAGCATTGTCAAAGATAGCATTATACTCTTGGCGTTCGTCGACGGGAGAGTTGTCGTTGTCATGGCATTTCTTTATTTGCCGACACTCCCATTTCCCGTCGGCGTTACAACTGCACTCGTGACAGCCCGAAAAGAGGTTATCTACAATAATATTAACACATCGTTAAGAATACTTAAATACAACTACTTATTACCGTTGTAAAATACAGATATATTATATAACGCTTCTTCATTTTCGGTCCAGGTAAATTCTTTTTGTTCGGGGGAAGCCGACACTAGTACTTTACACTTCAAAAAAACAAAAATTTTATTAGACTAGGCATTTCAGGAACAGTCACATGTATATAGCCAGATTTATGAGAAATAATATAGACTATATAATATAACGCTAGGACCCAAGGAGGCAGAGCAGTAATCAAAAATGTAACTTAACGCAAGTGAAAAATACCACACAGTAAAGGCTCTGGCAGAAGCTTATACTAAACTAGATCATAATAATGTCTTACCGTCATTGCAGTCCGAGTACTCTGAGAGGAATGGCACACATTCCTTCTCTGGTGCACCACCATGATTAACTGAAAAATTAAATTCGTTTCATAAAAAGTGATCCGAATCTTCTGCCATGGCTTACGAGAAATATTTCTTTCTTTTGTCTTTTATTTATTTCGTTCTTTAATTAACTCTTGAATAGCATTTCATAAGAAACCACTACAGCAAGGATGCTACAGTGTACAGCAAGCAGTGAAGCAGTGTGTTGCTCCAAGAGTGTTGCTCCATTGCTGACAATATAGTCAAATTGGAAATTAAGGGTCCCAGGCTTTTGGTCGGATTCTCGATTGTAACTTGTTTTTAAGCAAAAATATTATAAGGCTACTACTAGTGAACTTGGAATCATACAGGATTCGAACCTACATCTATAAGTGTAGCAAGAGGATGGTTAGCTGATGTGTCATTAGAATTTTCATCTCCTCCATTTATAGCACTTAACTCTTTATCAAAGCCAAGTATCGCATGTTCAGTAGATACGGATTCGTTTGTTTAGAATGCTATATTATCTAATAGCGCTTATTTATTCGCATTTGCAGGGTCTTACAATCATAGATTTTATTTAAATTCTTATTTAATACGATGCTATTAGCATTGCACATTTCAACAAGACATCTATTGCAAAATCGCTTAATTGAGTCTTCGCCATCGGGGCAAAGGGGCGCAAGAGTAGGAAGAAACCGGGACGGATAGGGGAAGCGGGCGCTCGTAGCGTGATACACAAGAGGCGAAATGTGCGCTGGATAGTTCTTAAGATATGTGAAGTCACGTTACACAGTGAACAGTGTAAGCAGACGAAGACTCAATTAAGTGGTTTTTTTTAAGTAGCATCTAAGCCAAAAAGTGGCTATTTCTTATGATTGAATGACCTTAGTGACAAAAAAAAAGAAATCAAACAAAAACAGTGCTTGGTGCAGATGGAAGTAAAACGCGTCAGTGTTCAAGTGTGCAAACAGTTTGTGAAACAGTTCTCCAGATAACGTACCTTTATAATAGCTCAAATAAATATAAATTGGTAATGTGCAGTTTGGAAACTTAATGTAACTTTGTGAAAAACACGAGCTGAGTGAATTATTGAAATCCTAAAACTTGTTATAAAATATTTAATAAAATTGTACACAAGATTATATAAAAGTAGAAATGCACACAATCACTCAACACAGTCACTGTCACTAATTCCTTATTGTTCTGCATCTTTTAGATTCATCTTTTGTTTCTAAACCATATTTTTCGGGTAATTTTCCAACTAAGATTCTTATATGGGCAGTTTTGAACCCATATTCTTCTTGAACTAATGAATCCTTTTTCGTAATTCATATTTTTTCACATTTTTCTTTTTATGAATCGTTGCGTTCTTTTGTTTTCATAGAACGTTTTCTTTCCCTGTTATTTTATTAGATTTTTTGTTAAATTCCTTATTCTGGTCATCTTGTCTTTTCTGTCATTCATAACTTTAAATACATTTATTTCCCACGCATCAAAATTTCCGCAGCTGACGAAAATTTCACCATCCTCAGTTATTCTAATCGTTGTTCACGACGAAGTCCACGTAATCTCCCTTCATCGACATCGACTGTCCCAAGAGGTTCTCCTTCGGGACCCGCTTCATCATGGACCTCAGCTTATTGTGTATCTGTTTGTGGATCTGCCTCCGGTGACCGTCGGGATGGTTGCAGCACAACGTGTCGCCTCCTGCAAGCACCAATCTTTATCTCATTATTTGGAATTAAACAGACAAGTCGATATTTGTGTACGCTTCCTGACAATTCAGGACAAATAGGTTAAAATAAGAATCAATTTAATAAAATTGGCTTGCAAAAGGCGACGCTTAGATGTGGGTAGGTAAGGAACGTGGCCAATAAAATGTGAAGCAATCTTCCACCCGATCGCTCCTCAATGTTTTTAACATAACTTTATGGTAATTTTCATTTTTTTAAATGTACATCAGTACAATATTGTCTTTCACCATATTATTCCTGCTGTTTATCAAATTTTACTATACGTTGTCTCAGATTCAGGGCAGTTCTATACAAGCCTTTTTTTCATTAAATTAGATATAAATGAATGCTAATCGTTCATTTAAAATCAATTTTATTAAAAAACAGATACCTGTCCTTGAATCTTAATTATGAAATCGACATGTCTATTACAGGAGTCATTGAGCACTTAACACAAGTCACGACACTTATAACAACACTCATAAAACAAAACAATAAAGCCTCAACAAAAGAACCTGAAAACATTTAGAAACCAACACCCAAAGAAGTAGCAACAATAGCGCTGAAGCATACCGGCTTCCAACATGTCATAGATGCCGTTATCCATGGTCCTCCTCAACCTGTACGTCAGCTGCCTGAAGTACATCGGCCGGTCGTCGTAAGTATAGGCCATAAATGATTTAGCCTGGTTGTGACCCGATCTGATGTATCTGTAGTACTCGCAGACGGTAACGTCCCGATTGATGCACGCGATGTGCTCCCCGTTCGTATGGCAGATGCAGAAGTAACAAGTCATATTGTTACTGTAGTCTAAGAGAGACTCAACGTCGGAGCCGATGTCTATGTCGGTATCGTTGGCAGTGATGCTGTTGGTGTAGAACGAGTGGCCGCGGAAGCACTTCGCCTTGGGACTGTAGGGGATCTCGTCGCTGTGCCAAATGTAATCTGTGATGGAGGTGAGGGGTTTTATTTTCATGTTATTTTGGTGTCCTTTGCTTGATGTTACGTGATAATAATATAGTTAGATACGACTGGATTTTAATAAAAAAAAGCGATTTATATAAAGTAACTAAGTCGGTAGTAATAGAGAATATTAAGTCACACAATCAGAATAAGTACATAGCTATTCCACGTGGCAATGCTATCAGTCTCCTAGCCATGTCTCAGCGATGGGGAGTAGATTATTTTACTTGGTTTTTGTATGTAATAATTTAAAAAGTTGCATGTCTTTGAAAAATTAAGTTTGTCGGTTTAAAATAAAGCATCTGCAGTTCTAGTAATATTTAGTTATGATTTTGAAGTCTATCATTGTCGAGTCGCCTTTTTCTATATTATTTTAAACGTTAACGAAGTGTACAAGACACTCAATACAGTTAAAATTGTTAAAAAAAAAACATAAGATATTCAGTATTCAGTCCAAGGGCTAGCGGCTGATGATGCTCTAGCTAGAATTATTGCAAATTAAATTCTATCTACAAAACATGACGTAACAAAATTACGTACAATTACTTTCCAGCCAGGTAGTAACGAATCTAAGAAAAATTTCACGGTAGGCGTTTTATAACTGATGTTAATTGAATGAAAACTTCATTTTATTACCATCTGCACCGTCACGTCACGACAAACCTCGTCTAATCCTATTGTACAGATTCCTTGTATGGTCGTAAGGTATACCCGTGTTAAATTCCTTCGTAATGTCTTGCAACAACAAACATTCATTGATACTCTCTGCTGGTCTGTTGATACAGTACTCGTCTTTTCCTTCAGCTGAGCACACACACACTCTGCAAGATTCGTCTTTCGTGGGTACAGTCATATGTGTTCTTCTGGCAGGTCCCTCTCTGAGCCGATACTCTTCAGAGTCTGATTCCTCTGGGGCTGCCATTAGGACCTGCTTGGCGGTGATCTTAATGGTGGTACGACCAGGAACACATTCGTACCGAGTGCTACCAACAATGTCTTCGGCTTTTGGTAACGGGTGGTTGAAAAAGAAGTCTAAAAGTTGCTTGTTATGTTAGATTTTGTATTCGATATGGTAAACGATCCTAGCCGTTCTCTAATTTTCTAATGCTTGGATATCTATGTTTTAATGATTTAATTGAGTGTTGCTTTTACTGCTGAACAGATCCTATATTTATTTTTACAAATTTCGTCTCGAGACAAAAAGTATTATCTTTTTGTTCTAATTTACTGTTTTAGCGCACTATCTAATTTTAATCGCGCCTTAGAGAATATAATGATAACCTTCTTTTATTAATGCAAAACTTTATATGAAAGGAAGTTTATTACTCAACCATGCCAGAACGGCTGAACGGATCTGGATAAAAATTGGAACAGAGATAAATTATTGTCTTGAATATCACATAGGCTTTTTATCCCGTTTTTATAGTAGATATTAAAATTAGATGGTGCGCCTTTTTTTTTGAGGTGGTAAAAATCATCAAATTACTCCTTTCGCCCTGGGTAGGAAGGGAAGGGACTGTCAGACTTTTACTGACTAAAAAACCACCCTGTTCCTTCTGTTGCCCTTTACGTTCCGGGGCCACGGTATCCTTTTAAGACATCCCTTGATCGGACGGCGAGCTACCCATTACTCGCCGTCCGCAAGCCCGCGCGCCTAACATCTTTTTTGATCGTGACTTTATCACCAAAATTATCACCACCACCATTCTTCTCAATCAGATTGATGGTGGGACCACCAGCGTCTCCATAAACTACGGTAACTCACCAGCATCGACCAGGTTGACCACCAGGGCCATGACGGCGAGCACTATAATAGTCAGCTTAACTTCCATGATGCACAAACTAAAGAAACAACCACCTATGGGGTTTTATACGACGTTACACATCAATGAAGCCTTTGATTCTTTGTTTAACCGTACAGGGACGGATTAGGATGGCAATTTCGTAATAAGAGTTTGGGGTTTTCTTATATTATTTTTTAACAGTTATAAACGTAAAATGTTAGTAACTGTTATTTAGTTCCATATGTATTTTTTTATTCGGGTTCTATGAAGTTTCTGATGGAAATATCTGATCCCCAGACATGTACACATCCGCGAACTCCCCGCATCCCGCATGCATGTGGAACGTTTGATAGGAAACACATTTTTCAGCAATCGCACTGACAACTTCTAGACTAAGGATCAGCACAGATAGAGCAGCAATTGACTTGACCAGTTATTATACTGTATAAAGGATCTCAACTTATTAAAAATTTCATGAGGCAGGAATCTGGAAACATAGCTTGCTCTTTAGGAAAAAGGTATTATTAGATGTCTGATAAAATTGGAAAAATAAACTAAGGAAATACATAATTATGAATTGAAAAACTCATATTAGTGCTTGCCCGGTATCAAAACCGCAACTCCATGCATGAGTGACTGGCGCCTTAACCACTGGACTATCACGACACTTTTATTAAGTAAAAAGTAATATTAAGTATTCTATCAAATACAAAAGTAGAAATCAATTGAACACTCAAATCCGTCTCTGTATCGGTTGAATGCCAACAAAAAACGACATATCTAACAAGCGGTAGGGCACAATCAATCCTTATCAGACCACACCTGCACCGATGACAAGCGCACGCGCATGCATCTGGCCCCTGCTGATTACCATTAACTTGTTTAGCATAGCAATGGTGTATAAGTTTTCAAACCTGTCGCAGGTTGAACGTTCATAACCTGACGTTTATCGATGTGATGTGTTTAAAATAAATTATGGTACAGTCAACAAAGAGATAGCTATCCAAAGTCATCAGATATGGTTAAAGTTTTCTTAGAAACCTATGGATGTCTTTGACTGAAACTTAACTTAATTGAATAATTGTTTATTATCTACATTTTAAATTAAATAACATTTGAATACATCCATCGGTTTCTAAGAAAATTTCAACTATAATAACTATAATCTGTCGACCCTGCATATCGATCTGTTTTGTTGACTGTACACTATCTACTACCCGCGACTTCGTTGATCTATTATCCCACGGGAATAATATATCAACGAAGTAAAAAAGTAGCCTATCTGTTACCCCAGACTATAATCTTTCTCTGTGCCAAATGACATCCAGATCTCTTCAGCCGTTCTGGCGTGATTGAGACACAAACATCCATCCATCCAAACTTTCGCATTTATAATAGTAGTATGATAACATTATGGACCCTAGATTTTTACCATTGATTTAATATACCTATGTGTCTAGACCCCAAAACGATAAAACTTTTCGTCGAAGATTTTAAAATCAAAGTGCAACAGCAATTCGCTCAAAATGTATAACGGACTGCCTCGTTGGTCTAGTGGTCGCAAGCGCGACTGCTGTGCATTAGGTTTTGGGTTCGATTCCCAGGTCAGGCAAAGTGTTATTGGGTTTTCCATCAGGAATTTCTCAGTAGCAGCCTCGGAGTCTGGATTTGTGCCCGCTTGATTACATGGGACTAAAAACATAACTGGCGAAATGTGGGTGTACTAATGGGTACACCTCTGCCTAACCCTTCGGGGATTACAGGCCTGATGTTATGGTGGTCTGTATAACGGGAAAAACGGATTTAAAAAAATAAGAAAAAATTAATAAGGTTCCCCATTCAAGGAACGTTTCTTTCAGCGTTATTGCACGATCTTAATATCTTACTGCCATGTTTCTCTTAACCCTTTATGTGTGAGTCTGACTCCCACTTTGCCAGTTTCTTTTTTCAAAATAAAGCATCATAATTTGACATTTACTTTCAGTCAGTCTGGTACTTAAACATTGGATTGGAGCAAATGAATAAACAGATTTAGAGCAAACATTTTATTAAACAATCAAAAGATACAAAATTCTTTATCTTAAAATATAATTGTCATTTACTTTGTTTATATTTACAGGTTTACAGGTACATACATTAGTAAAAATACGTTCTTATGAGCAAGATTTAGAGACCTGCAATATTTTATAAAAATACGTCTACCCCTCTGGGTAGACCTCTGCCCAACCCTTCGGGGATTACAGGCGTGATGTTATGGTATTTCTCCCGCGTTATGTTAAGTCTTTGGTTACTGCTCCATTCCCGTAGATGGTAGCGTGATGTTACAAAACCTATTCCTACTGTCCTTCATAAATCTGGCTATCATATACAAAAATATTTTTTCAAATCGAGTTTACATACAAAACACTCTAGCTTTATTATATTAGATGCTCTTCATCTGCCTATTCCCGTTATGTTAAGGTCGGCTTCCAGTCTTATCGTATGCAGTTGAATATTAATGTTTTACATGGAGCGACTGTTTATCTGACCTTTATAACACAGTAACTGGGTAAGACAATCGCCTTGGTAGGACTGGTTTTCAGACTTTCTGTCTTCTGACTACCAGTACCTAATGACTGTCATAATCTATGAATAGTTGAACAACACTTAAATTAATAACACATTACATAATTTACATTTGGTCCCGAATATTACTTCTATTTTATTACTAGCCTCTGCCCGCGACTTCGTCTGCGTAGACTTCAGAATTGAGTCCGAAAAATCGAATTAAATAGTGAATTTCATAATTAATAAATAATCTGAATTATCCTACATGAAAACGGTTATTATGTCATGTTAAGATCAATATCTACGAGTTTAACTAACTGCCAGTTAATCCGTTCAGCGTCAAAGCGTTATAAGGTAACAAACATACAAACTGTCCCATTTATAATATTAGTAAGATTGAGCTAACATCATCTGCTTACAGCAGTCCAGTATTGCTCACAGGTCTGTCGGATTGCACAAGTAAACGCACCTAAGAACATAGAAACCATTTGATTTTATAACGCCTGCGTTTCGTAGCAAGATGCGCCATTTTGTAGTTTAAATGTGATTAGTGAGTGCTGCGCGAATTATCATGCGCCAGGCAGATTACGACTGGAACATTTTTATAATCTGTCTATGATAAGATAAGACATTTTATTTTGTAGATATGGGTAGTACAAGATATGGTGATATAAGAATATGATTAGCAACAACCATGATTTAGCAGACGGCATGCAAAAGTACAAAATACACCAGCGATGCTAAGTATATACGTAGGTACCTAATAATTATAAAAATAATTCTAACTACTGCGGTCACCATTTATTTCGGATTTTTTTTAAATAAAATTCTTTTATGTCATATTTTTCTTATTCCAAATTAATTACTTAAGTCCCACATAAATGCATCTTTTATGTGCCTTGAAAGCAGTTTCTTTATCAGTTGAGTAGCCCTAAGAGATAACGCCATCGGAGGTGGCATTCTAGTATGCCATGGTATGCAGTCATAAAAAGGATGTGGACATAAATATTTGAAGGTCAATATTGGCTATCACTGGCCTTTCACTGGCGAGGACTCCATACAACTCGATTCTACAGGCTTTTCTTCCGAATTACGTAAAAACACTAGCTATAGCTATTCTACTGCCATTGAAAATATTATAGTCACTCTGGAGGCATTTTAAACACTCAATATGTATTAAAGACTGAGCTTACTGTTTACATCGGCTCTGTAATATTTTTGCTTTAAAAAAGTACAAGTGCATAAAATTCTACTAGAAGAAGAAAAACTTATAAAGAAACACAAGAACTTCAACATACATTGTGGATAGTGTTAAAAACGAGTGCAAAAAACAATAAATCAGTGAAATATCTCCAAGCTAAATAAACAGTTGCTGTGTCGATATTAAGTGACTTTTTTCGGAACAAAAGCCAATACTGTGTGATTAGACTCGTGTACGATGCGTGAAGTGTTGTTTAAACAAATAGTGAAGATGTTATAAGAAATAATAAATATCATAACCCAACTCATTACATGAATCAGCAAAATTGAAACCTAAATACGCTTACAACGCCATCTCTTGCAATCCGAAAGAACTACGACGACAAGATATAAATAGGTTAATCACTGAGTGATTTATAGATTGAGCCGAGTCGATATTAATTTGTTAATAGTACGGAAGTGTGTCACTAGAGTGCGCTACTAATAACAAAAACAAACGGTAGCATTATTTCAACATGGAAGAAGTTCTAAAAGCACTGCAAAAAATCCAAAAAGAACTAGATGAACAAAAAATAACTATCCAGAAAAGCGGAGAAAACGTCACAGAGCAAGTAACGCAAAATATAAATAATATATTAGACGAGAAATTCAAGACTTTGGAAGAAAAGTATGAAAACCTCAAGGATAAAGTGGATAATCAAGAAAAAAGATTATATTTCCTCGAAAAACAGGCGAGACAAAGAAATATAGTTCTATTCGGTCTAAAGGAAACTGAATCATCATACTCCAACTTAGAACAAATTATTATAAATTTCATAAATGAATACTTTTCTGAAAAGATAGACCAAAGAGACATACAGGAGGCTAAACGAATAGGAAAAAAAGGGGAAAGGCCAAGACCAATAATTATCACTGTTTCAACACTTGGTAGAAAAATAGCCATATTTAAACAGAAGAAAGTACTTGAAGATACCCCCTATTATATAAAAGAAGACTACCCTGAGTATGTCCTAAATAAAAGGAAGGAGCTACAAGAGCAAGTGCGAATTGAAAAAGAGAAAGGAAACTCAGTTAGAATCAAATATGACAAAATAGTAATTATGAATAAAAACTCAAATACATCAAGTCATAATAAAAGAATGCTCTCAAACTCCCCTGAAAGTATTATCACATACACAAACCCTAGCGATGAACACAAAACGCAGGCCAATAAGAAAAATAAAACAGGGACTTCCATACAAAGATCATCCAGTCTATCAGAGGGGCCTATAAAACCGGGCATATTGAACTTCTTCCATAAGCATCCAACTAACTCATCAAAAAATCCGGAAAACAAAACTAATAATATATAACAATTAAAGACCCACCCTCACGCGCAAAACTACACTGAAAATAGGCCAAAAACGAAACATCTTCCAAGCCGGCTGGTCACCGTGGAAGAATATGACCACAACCCTCCAAAGATATCAGCAATATATCATGAAGAAACTTCAAAAATAAATAAAAAAGAACTCTACATATTAACCTACAATGTTAGAACTCTGCTATCACACGAACGAATAATAGAACTGGAAAAAGCAATAACATATATAAAATACGACATAATAGGTATATCAGAAGTTCGGCGCCTCGGAAATAACATAAGAGAATACAAAGAATTTATTCTCTGCAGTACAGGACAAACGCAGGGAAAATATGGAGTAGGTTTCATAATAAAAAAATATCTGAAACAATATGTAGAAAGCTACATCGGGGTGTCAGAACGCGTAGCCCTGCTAAATCTGAACATACCAGGAAGGAAATTCACCATCATACAAGTTTACGCCCCAACAGAAGCAGCAGACGAAGAACAAGTAAATATTTTCTATGACACCGTCTATGAGGCAATGGAAAAATCATACAAAGACTTTATTTTGATGGGCGATTTTAATGCTAAAATTGGTAAACCACAAAAAGATGAACACTTAGTAATGAAACAGTATGGATATGGAACAAGAAACGCACGAGGCCAACGACTTATAGACTTTGCGATGGAAAACAAACTATCTATCATCAACACCTTTTATAAGAAAAAAGACAAAAGAAAATGGTCATGGCAGTCTCCGAATGGACATAAAAACGAAATAGATTTCATACTGTCAAATCATCCTCATTCATTTCAAAACATTGAGACACTAAGTATAAATTTTACATCAGATCACCGACCACTCAGAGCCAAAATATCACTTACTAAACCAGTGAAAACACGAACCAGGTTTGTAAATAAACAAAACAGTATACTCAGAAACGAAAAAGAAATACAAATTTATAAAGAAAACCTGAAAACTCAAATTTCTCTACTCCAAACTGAAACAAATGTGACAGTACAAGACTTCTACGATAAAATAATAAATAATATAACAGACAGTTTACAAGTCGCACGAACGTCACTTTCAACAGAAGTGCGCAGTGCACTCACAGAAAATACAGAAAGACTTTTAAAACGAAGGCAAGAGTTACAAAGAACTAAAAATAAAACGCGAACAATGAAAAACGAACTCAAGGCACTATACAAGTTGTTAAGCAAATATATAAAAAAAGATTATAAAAACCATAGAATTAGTATCCTTTAAAAGCATTTAGAACAAAGTGGAAGTTTAAAACAGGGATATAAAGAGCTACGAACAGAAAAAACATGGATCGATTGTTTGAAAGAGTCGGGAGACATTGCTTATAACCGAAAAGACATAATAAACATTGCTACAAATTTTTATAAAAAACTTTATAGCAGATCAAACATAGTCAGAGAAACGGACCACATTGGAAATGATCACATCGATATAGAAACGCCACAATCCCACATAGAACCAATAGAATGTACAGAAATAATCGAAACAATAAATAGGCTAAAACCAGACAAAAGCCCAGGATCAGATAATATCACTAATGACGCCATAAAAACCGCCTGCTTCATACTAGCTGCCCCACTAACCAAATTATTTAATTTGATATTTGAAACTGGTGACACACCTTCTCAATGGTCTGAATCTAATATCATCTTGCTATACAAGAAAGGAGACCCAAAAGATATCAACAACTACCGGCCGATAAGCCTTTTACCAAGTATTTATAAACTTTTCTCTACAATAATAAATCAAAGAATTAGTACAACACTAGAAGAAAGTCAACCAATTGAACAAGCAGGTTTTAGGAAGAATTTCTCTACTATAGACCATATACACACACTAGAACTGATAATTGAAAAATATCAAGAACAACAGAGACCGCTATATATCATATTCATTGATTACCAAAAAGCATTTGACACAATCTCACACGAAAGTATATGGATCACACTAAAAGCCCAAAAGGTAGAGCAAAAATACATAACAATACTCAAACACCTATACAGTAATTGCTCAAGTAGAGTCAAACTGGAAACCATTGGACCAAAGTTTCCAATCAGGAGAGGAGTCAGGCAAGGAGACCCCTTATCCCCAAAAATTTTTATCGCGATATTAGAATCCATCATAAGCAAATTAGACTGGAGAAATTGTGGGCTATATATCCAGGGTAAATACCTAAACCACTTACGATTTGCGGACGACTTGGTTTTACTATCAGAATCGAGCCTACAGTTACAATACATGTTAAGTACTCTACATACAGCAAGTAGACAAGTGGGATTGGAAATGAATATCACAAAGACCAAACTCATGACCAACTTCAAAAAATCGAAAGTAACAATAGAAAATGAACCGTTAGATTATGTAGATCAGTATATATATTTAGGAAAACAAATTGGATTCAACAGAGATGGCAATGAACTGGAAGTAGAGAGAAGAGTGAAACAAACTTGGAAAAAGTATTGGTGTTATAAAGAAATATTTAAAAGCGAAATGCCTAACAAATTAAAGAAAAGAGTTATGGACTCGTGTCTCATTCCTAGTCTGACGTATGCATGTCAAACATGGAAGTTTACCAACAAAATAAAGAATAAAATAAGCACATGTCAGCGAGGAATGGAACGCAGTATGTTAAATATCAAGAAAATACAAAAAATAAAACACAACAAAATACGATCAAAAACAAAAGCAATAGATGCTCTCAACTACAGCCAAAAGTTAAAGTGGAAATGGGCCGGTCATATAGCACGTCTTCAAGATCATAGATGGACAAAAACAGTTACTACATGGAAAGGCCCACCGGGCAAACGATATAGAGGAAGACCGTTCACTAGATGGGAAGACGATATTAAAAAAATTGCTGGTCCAGAATGGCAACAAATAGCCCAAGACCGAGAGAAATGGAAAGCTTTGGAGGAGGCCTTTACCTGAGGGGGGTTCCAGTATAGTTAAATGCTACTGCTTACCTAAGTACTTAAAGCATGGCTTTTCGTAATAGTAATAATTAAATATGTATTAAAATAAGTTTAAGTTGCATAGTTAATAGTTCTCAATTTTTTAAAATTCTTTGTTAATTAGGTATAGAAAGAAAACAACATTTTTAAGTTATTTGTTAACTGGAAATACAAGGCTTTTTTATTTTATTTTTTATTTTATTTTATTATGTATAAAACATTATGAAACTAGTGTTACCCGACTGCGGCAAGCCCAAAAGGAGGGTTTTGTGTTTGACCTGTATGTATGTATGTGTGTCCATTCCAAATTCAGCTCGTAACTACTCAACGACTTAACCGATTTTGATAAATGATACGTCTCGATCATGACGCGAGTCTCACTGGGTACAAAAAAGTGTAAAATAAAGAAGTTCATTTAAAAATCTTTTAGTTTGGCTACAGATGGTGTTAAACAGAAAATAATTCTACCTATAGGTTTCTCTTTTATAAAAATTAACCCTTAGCCACTGACACTTATATCTATTTGAGCAATACACTCAGTCACTACTCATCTCAAACATCTTATCTCTCTCATTTCTCCTAAAATTAATATAAAGTTAAGTCACTATACTCTTTCAAATACGAATCAAAGAACCAACAGACATCTGTATCATTTCCCTCGTCTGCGAAACTCTGTATCTTGGTCCACGCAGAGATCATTTCTTTTGGAGCAAAACTATGTATGGATGCGAGGTCCCTGTAGACGCACGCCAGCTGGAGCCAGGGCTTGTAGGGGCTCAGTCTCCTGTCGTGCGTGAGGGTGAGCCCCAGCTTCTTGTGCGCCACCAGGTACGTGAAGTACACATCCTCGAGGTTCACCATCGGCACTCGTGCAGCTGTCGTGAAGATTTTTTCTAAGTAGTCGCCTGAAATCAGAGCATTGAAATTATTTTCTGATCCGTAAGTGGGGGCAACTAATGTCGTGATGGCCGAGTGGTTGAGGCGCTCTGATGCATGAGCTCATGGGTTCGAATCCGGGCAAGTACCAATGTGACTTTTTCAACTCATAATTATGTACTTTCTAAGTTTATCTTAGACATCACTGACATCGTTCCGTGCCTCGGATAGTACGTTAAGCCGTTGGTCCGGCTATGACAGCCGGGACCAACGGCTGTCATAACGTGAATCTTTGACATTCGTTACGGCTCGTCAGAAGTCCGAAAGTCTGACAACCAGTCTTACCAAGGGGTATCGAATTACCCAGTTACTGAGTTGTGGAGGTCAGATAGGCAGTCGCTCCATGTAAAATACTGGTATTCAGCTGCATCCGATAAGACTGGAAGCCGACCCTAACATAGTTGGGAAGAGGCTTGGCAGATAATGATGAAGTGGGATCAACTAATAATTTTCATGACAAAAAAAAATTGAATCTGATACAGATTATTTTTTTTTTAAACTGTTTATGATATAACATAATCCAACTTCGAGTCGCAAACCAAGGGTTCCATGGCCACTATACAATTTTTAACATTACATACAAATAAAACATGTTTTTTGTTTGGCACAGTAAAGAGAAACTTTTTAACTATAATCATTGACTGCTGTTCTGTCAACTGTGAACTGTCTACCTATTACGGATAACAGACAGCGGAGTCTTAGTAATAATCTCCTGTTAATACCCATTGAGTAGGTATCCTAAAAACTCACCACTTATGAGATATCCGGTGCCGCTGAGGTACTTGGACACCATGTCTTGGGAGAGCAGCCACCGCGGTATGTACCACTTCGTGTAATCGTCTCTGTGTAGGAGCGTGTTGTTCTTGCTGTACCCTGCAATTTATTACAGCTTCGTCGAGGAAATATTCAACATATTTATTGTATTCGATAAACGAATCTAGTGAAATGTGTGTTCATAATTGAGGTTATACAGCTGGCCGCGTACAAGGCTTGCTGTTTGAATCTCGATATTCACACGCACACAATACAACAAGACAGAGAGAAAATGAATGAATTTAAGAAATTTTAAGCAAGTCTTCTTAAGTAAAAAAACTTTTTTTCACGTACCAAGTAATTGAGCATCTTCATTTTCCTTTAGAACCTTCTGCAGCGTCCAGGGGTTCACTAGCACATCATCATCAGTCTTGAACAAGAACTGCGCCTGAGGACAGCGGTGCAGGCTCCACCTCATCATCAGCGCCGTCTTCAGCGTCAAGTTCTGGTAGTGGTCGCAAAAGTCGAAGACTATTAAGTCGCTGTACTGCTTCGCTTCTATGTAGGTGTCTACCTGGAGGTAAAGTGACGTTTGTTATTGCATAGAGTGTCAATTGAATCTATATAATTAAAATAAATAAATAAATCTATATAATAAAAATGAATGGCTAAATGTGTTGCTAAGCGCAAAACTCGAAAGTGGCTGGACCGATTTGGCTGATTCTTTTTTTGTTGTGTTCGTTATTTTCCGGACATGGATTTATAAAAGAATTTGTTTGGACAATCCACCTGAAAGGTTGCACCCGAGCGAAGCCGGGGCGGTTCGCTAATTTAATAATAAACAACTAAAAAATAGTTGTCTTGATTGTTGACTAGGTGTCGAAATTATTTAATAATTTATATCTTTTAAGACAGCTTTGGGGATGCAAAATTGCATGTTGTATGAACCCACCAGCTGCTCATCCACGTTGTCTCCATTCAGGCCCAGCACGAAGTACGTGGGCTGGTACTTGGCCCAGGTCTCGCGCACCGCCTGCCGGTGCCCGAACCTGCGCGGCGCGCTGGACACCAGGATGATCACCGGCACGTCGTCCAGACCCCCGCATGGTGCTGACGATGGCTCTATGAGAGCCTGCCTGGAATATTATTGAAATTGAAAATATTTATTTCAGACCAAACACATTGTGATAAGTACAAGTCCATGTTATGTTAATAGGTAGATACTTTACAGGGTGACTATCATTTGCACAACTGTCTAGGAGCATCTGTGGTGTGTAGTTTGTATTGGATTTTCGCATCTACAACAGTTTTTCTATCCGCTAATGAGGTCACACAATGGTCAAGCCACCTCCTGCAACCGTGACTATCGCTAACATAAGTATACGGCGCTATAGGCAAGAGTTCAGTGTCCACTATACACAATTGGTGCTCGCTACAATATCCCTTAAGCTCATTGTAAAAGGGCGTGTCAGGCTTACATCTTGATTCTTATTATATCATATTTTATTATTGCTTTATACTAATCTTCATTGTTTTCATACTAATTTTTTTGTGACGGCGCTCTAAGCCTACGAGATCCCTTGACACCTTTTGGGTACGAAACCGCAATAAAGATTTGAACTTACTTACACGTGCGATAAGTAATGTTCCAGACTGCGATTTCTCCTGAAGTGGTCCAGCAGCTGGTCGGGCGGTGGTGGCGGCAGCAGCGCCAGGCTGGTCTGCTCAGCGAACCACCAGATCGTGGGCCACAGCAGCAACACGGACAGAACCACGGTCAGCAACAGGCACAGGCACTTAGGACGACCTGGAATACATTTTCAGACTGTTATTGCATCGTCCATAAAACATCGAAAATATAGTTAGGAAACCTGGGCATATATGCAAGGTGAAGTATTGAGGAAAAAAAGACATAAATAAAATCAAATGTAATTATGACACCTGGGGGCCTACCCGCATCACTAAAAACAATCTTATATTAATATTATTTTGCCTTCCGCACAGTTAGAATTTCAAGGCTCAGTTAAGCGCCAAGAGGTGAAAATTCAACAACAGAAATTACAAAAAAATATTGAAATAATTTTATTTTAAGAGGTGGCGGTAGGCCCTGTCAGTCATTAATAAATACATACTTGTTTTTTTTTTTGTAATTTATGTATTTAAGATATTTTATCAACCGTACGGCATGTGCGCGAGCGCACGCCTTTGCGATAAAAGGTGCTCGTTAAAAAAATGTCGAGTGATAAAAAAAAAATCGTTTCTTTGGGAAAGTCGTTTGTTATCAGGTGTACAATCATGTGTTTAAGTATCAGTCAGTAATTACCAGTCACCCTATGTTTAAAGCTGAAAACTTTTTTTGTTTGTTTGTTTAAACGCGCTAAACTCTGAAACTACCAGTAATATTGAAAAAAACATTCTACATTATTGCCAGTTTCATAAGCAATAGTAAAGGCTATATAACATCACGCCACGAGTTATAGGGGCGGAGCAATAACCAAAGACGTGGGGTAATAAAACAACGCGTCAAAAAAACGAAGCAAGTGTGGTGATCACTGTATGAGAAGAGGCCTTAGCCCTGCAGTGGGACAAATAGGCTGCTGGGACAAATAGCCAAGTATATAAATACTGCAACACAAGCGAGGACAAAAAAATAAAAAGTTGTTGATTGGTACCAGAGAGACCATTCACAAAAAAATATTTTTCTAAGTATTAGGTACATTGATCGCAGGCGTTGTTGATACTGGTTCCCAAACTAAGCTATTGCTTGTACTTTGGGACACAGCGTTCAGCCGTGGATAATCTTACAATTAATTGTTGTCTTTAGGTAAATGCATTAGACCAGGCTTATGTTGATAAGTTTTGTTTTTGAATGCGCGTGCGAAGTACGGCTATCGCACGCTCGGTCCGTCTCTTATCAACCGACCAGGAAACGAGATTAACTTCAAAGGCACAGCAACACAAGTGTATATACACATAGCATCACGCCTGTAATCCCCGAAGGGTTAGGCAGAGGTGTACGCATTAGTGCACTCACATTTCGCCAGTGTTTAAGTCCCACGTACTAGGGGCAAATCTGTAGCGACATCTAGCGCCCAGCATTTGAACTACTACTGATAATTCCTACATCGCACAATCATAGTTTGCCGCGACACTAGCATATTGTATACAAAACAAAACAACAACCGTCGGGCAGTAACCCACCAGACATCCACCCGTCTGGTCGGAGGATCCTCCCTTTTTATCGGAAGATAAGAAACTTTACACCTTTATTCCTCTTCCTCCTTCTTTATTAGGCATTTGCCTATTGCCATTAACCGGGCACAAATCCTAAATCAGAGGCTGCTACTACACAAGTATCCTATAGTACCATTATACCAAACTAGCTACTCCCTGCGACTTCATACACGTCGTTTTTTTTCACGCGAGTTAAATTATATGAATGAAGATGCCAATTCGACTCGACCAGGGATAGATCAGACACAGAGCCAACGACGTCATGTGCTTTTGGAGGAACGAGGGTGTCACACCCCCAACATCCAAACTCCGAGCTGCTCCTGAAAAAACCCTAATGGAAAAACCCAATAACACTTTTCCCGACCTGGTAAGTCCAGGTTTAAGCGTACAACAGTCGTGCTTGCAACTACGAGAACATCGCGGTAACAATCCAATGTAGGTAGACTAAAATAAATGAGAAATTATATGCTTTTTTAATAAAAAAATATTCGAGTTATCAGGGCTTTCTTAATTAAATTGTCTTTTTAGAGAAGTCGCCTTGATTATTTGTTAATGGTGTCATGATGCCTATGGGGTTATACAAATATTTGTTAATGTCATAATCTTCCTTAAAAACACCCAATGTGTTTTCGTGTCATTTGTTATTTCCTTAATCGAAACAGGAAAGCCAAACAAAATCAATATAAAACCAACTAAACGAACTATTATTTTAACGATTAGTTAAAATGTTCATATTTAATTGAGGAAAGACATGAAATAGAATTGGCTTGGTACAGTATGTAGGCATATTTTAAAAAGACAGTTCGTATAGCCGTTGACTACGTATACTAAGACACATTCAGCATAAGTTATTGCTGGGAAATTACTTTTAATTTTGCTGTGAAAAATCACTATTTATGGTAGCGCGCAGTGTAACACACGCAAAACGTTGTACTTTTCTACAGTACAGTCACGAGCAAAAACAAGTATTTTAAATTCAATACTACTATGAAATACGTCTTATAATAAAGTTACTACGATTATTTCACAAGAAAATCGCTATAGAATTTGGCTAAGTGTATACTTGTTTTTGCTCGTGACTGTACAGCCAACGGTCGAGGGGGTAGGTATTGTAGAGACCCTGGCTGGTTGAGCCATATGCAAACTATTTGATATGAGATAAATATGACTTTGATTTTAATATAGAAGCAGACCGCGTGTCAGCGGCTGTCAAGTCTAGACTAATAACTAGAAGTAACAAATATAATTTATTTAAAAGTGAATACACGAACTTTAATGAATGCCCGCTTAACGTAGTTTCAGGCCTTGTGTTTAATTCAAGTAGATTGAATTATATGTCCCGGTACAAGTGACTACCCATGTCTGGGGGTCACAGTATTTTAAGTATAATTGCAACATTTAAAACCAAAAAAAAAAATGTAAAAAAAAGTTGGAACCTTTAATTCTCGGTAAACCGAAAGTTCTCAGGTATGGTCGTGCTAGAACAAAAAATTATCTCAAAGCATGTTACTTTCAGCTACGTTAAGCATCTTTCCACAACCGTTATTCTTTATATTGAAAAGTATGAGACAATAGCCCACTAGAGTGTTCCGTCACCGTCACTACAACCATTACGCACGGCATGACACGCGGATGATTGTATCGTATTTTGCGTGCAGATGGGAATGATGAAGTCCTGCTCCACAATGAAGGGCTCAACAATGAAGGCCAGCAGCGCCTTGACGTTACTGGCGGTCACGAAGATATTGAAGATCAAAATAATCAATTATTTTTAAGACAGTTTCCATAAAAAAAAAAAACAGTTTCTTATACGTGAAAACTAAATATTTAATTCTGCCACGACTCCTATACTTTTGCAAGCAACCGAAAGTACAATGTTTTACATACGTTATTATTTGGCACTACCATAATTGTTCCTGTAACCTGTGATTGTTCACTACAAAAAAAGGGGGCGCCTAGTAAACATTTTTACTCAAAGTTACTTAGTTTACTGCCTCGTTGGTCTAGTGGTAGCAAAGCGCGACTGCTGAGCACGAGGTCTTGGGTTCGATTCTCAGGTCGGGCAAAGTGTTATTGGGTTTTCCATCAGGAATTTCTCAGTAGCAGCCTCGGAGTCTGGATTTGTGCCCGGTTGATGGCAATAGGCTCGCCCCCTATTACATGGGACTTAAGTCACCACCCACCCAGATTTCGCCAGTTATGTTTTTAAAAACATAACTGGCGAAATCTGTGTGTACTAATGGGTACACCTCTGCCTAACCCTTCGGGGATTACAGGCGTGATGTTATGTTATGTTATGTTACTTAGTTTAATGGGCAGAATGCGTAGTTAACGTCTTTGTGATGTGTTTAGAAAGAAAGAAAGAACAAAATATGTTTTTTGACACAAATGCACACAAAAACAATAACAAAAGACAGTAAAAAAGTGTAAAAATAAATATTTACACACAGAATTTATTTTTACATTTTCTTGGCATGGCCACGTTATGATAATATATGATGCAGTGGACAGACGCCTTAAGACACGCCGCCGACGGTGTGATAACAATAATAAGCTCATGGCGTCACTGATTACTAACTCACACAGCCTATATACTAATAAATCTCTCATTAGGTACAGTTTCATAAATATAATCAACGATTTTAAAAAAATTGAATAAAAATATTTTTTCTCAAGATGTGGTCCCATATTTTGCAGTTTTCGAAGGCGGTTGTCTTTGTTGTAAAAAAGTTTTGTAAACTAGAATTTTATGTCAGCTGCCCGACACTCACGTCTATTAACTGTTTTATCTTTCTAACAGATTAAGCAGCTAAGCTTCGTTAATATGTTCCTGGAAGCTGGTCTATTCTGTATAAATGTCTCTTGATAAAAACATGTAAAGTGAGCCTGAGGTGAGCTGTCATCCCGCCTGACTAAGTACTGACAAGCCCTCTGATGTTATCATGGTGACGAATGCTATGAGAATGCTAATATCGATTAGGTACAGATAGGAGAGGTACTACATACATACATACACGCATAGTACACATACTTTTTGAAACTAGTGATTTATTTTTGGCTGCCTCGTTGGTCTAGTGGTCGCAAGCGCGACTGCTATGCATGAGGTCTTGGGTTCGATTTCCCAGGTCGGGCAAAGTGTTATTGGGTTTTTCCATCAGGAATTTCTCAGTAGCAGCCTCGGAGTCTGGATTTGTGCCCGGTTGATGGCAATAGGCTCGCCCCCTATTACATGGGACTAAAAACATATCTGGCGAAATGTGGGTGTACTAATGGATACACCTCTGCCTAACCCTTCGGGGATTACAGGCGTGATGCTATGTTATGAATTAATTTTAAATTTTAAAGCACAGTTTTATAATCATAATTTTATATTCCTCATTTAGTTTGGTACATTGTACCTACATCGGTCATAGTACCAATATTTCTTGCATGATGCAACAAAATCCAAAAAAAAATCATCAATAATCAATGTTCAAAACCGTTTGATTTAAATTTAAAATCCGAGTCTCGGATCGTATTTTAATTTATCGAAATATTCGAGTAATGCGTAGTGGTAGGCACTATTGTTAGTACTGATCCAACACAAACCTCGCACGATGATAACCGAGCTTTTCAAAATATTATCACACGAGGGGTATTGTATACCGAGCATCGAGAAATATACACTGCCTTATCTAAACTATTTAAACAAAACAATAAATAATAATAAATGAGTATTTAAAAGATAAGCAAATAAAGAAAGTGCTATCTTGTATTACAATACAAGTTAGCACTTTCTTTATTTGCTTATCTTCACTCGTGTGAAGTCGGTGCGGTTTGTTAGTTTACAAACTAACAAACCGCACCGACTTCACACGAGTGCAAATTGGTTTAAAAGAAAAAACCCTTTGCCGGGAAATTACAAAGATAACAAAAAAAGAATCAGCCTAAACGGTCCAGCCGTCCTCGAGTTTAACGCTTAGCAACACATTCAGACATTCATTTTTATTTTTGATGAAGAATAATAGATATTTGCGTTGCAATAAAGCTAACCTGTGCGGAGATTAAGTGATTGTGTGGAGACTCTGAGAGCTGTGTCCGGAGAACTCATCTCCGCTGTCTCTTGTGCTACAGATGGCTTCAGGCGGCGACCATTTACCAACAGGTGGGCTGCCAGACCGCCGGCTCGCGTGCGATTGGGTATTTATCACCATTAACCAATAATTCCAAGAACTTCTCTTAAACTTTATTTTAGCCCTGAAAACCCGATTAATATTCAATTAACTGTTTAATAAGATTTTTAAAACAAATAGTTTATCAATCGAGTTCGCAAAAAGTGACGTCACAGACTACTGCCATACAAAATGTATGGGAGAAACACGTTTTGACAGCTCTTTAAAAGTACGTCAATTGATTAGTGGTGTAAACTACCCAATTCGACAGAAACAGAAGATATTTACGTTATCGCGAGAGATGGACAGCGAGCCTTAGAGCCACTTCACTCACTCAAAAAAGTAAAAAAACAAAGAATATCCTCACCAAAGTATTTGAGGATGATCAACACCTTCCGAATGATAATCTTGATGAACAGCATGAACATAATAGTTGGGTATAGTGCAGCTGTCAGCGCATGCGCCCGTAGTCGACAAGGAACATAGCGACTGCCGCAGCGCGACATCTAGCACACACTGGGGCGGGCCGCTAATATGCTGCCAGCAGACGCGCGAGAGATAACGTCGATAAATTGTTTTTATCTATTGATAACAAATATTTGAGTTTGGTGGTTTAGGATCATCGCTTACAGAGCAGCTCCTGACGATTGATTCGTAAATAAAAAAAAAATGTTAAAAAAAGACTGAAAAATCACCGCTTTGAAAAGTATGAAACAAGAAAATATTGTTATTTGAAATTGTAATGTTCAGAGGAATGAACTAGTTATAATTGAATATAGGATCGAAATGTCCGTGCTTTATGTCCGCTTTAGGCCGCCATTTTGAATTTAACGTCACGTCACATAGCGTATAACGAATTATTTTCAAATTATTTTGGATATTTGTGTATGTGAGTTTCTATGTTTGTCAGTACACGCGTACACGAAACAGGAGAACTTCTATCTTAAAAAAAATATATGATAAGGAATTTAAAGTTATGACGGCACAGATGAACAAACATAGATACACAATAATTTAAATATCTGTTTGATTAGAGTTTATTATCAAATAATCAAGTTCCATTGCATCGCTCAGGTATACTGCTGCTGTCTGCGCTGACCCTTATTTGTACTCATCTGATAGTGCCACAGCGGAGTTCTACTTATAGTGGTATCTATTTTTATTATAGATATAATGATAGTACAGCTTATCACCAGAATACTGTACTGTAATAATTTGATGTTTGCTGCATAAAACAGGTGATAGGATTTGGTAGGGGTAAAAGTGTCACGATGGCCGAACTATTCAGGTTCCTACTCTTATGTATTAGATTGTGGGTACACATAACATAACATACATAACATCACGCCTGTAATCCCCGAGGGGTTAGGCAGAGGTGTACCCATTAGTAAACCCACATTTCGCCAGTTATGTTTTTAGTCCCATGTAATAGGGGGTGAGCCTATTGCTATCAACCGGGCACAAATCCAGACTCCGATGCTGCTACTGAGAAATTCCTGATGGAAAAACCCAATAACACTTTGCCCGACCTGGGAATCGAACCCAAGACCTCATGCTCAGCAGTCGCGCTTGCGACCACTAGACCAACGAGGCAGTCAACAAAAACAATTCAATGTTTTTAACATATTTGGTAGTTTATTATATAGACGAACACACATAGCCAGAGAGTTTTTATTATATTTCGCTGATCTAGGCAGCACATCCAGCACAAGTCTGTATTGGAGACGCCGACTTCGGGAGCATACCTATTTCCTCTGCTCTTTTAACACAGATATTATTAAGCCTGTATCTAATGAACCGTAATAGGCAGAGAAATGGAAATTTCACAGAATGTGTATTTCTATTGCTGCTGTAACAATAAATGTTAAAAATATAATAAAGTAAAAAATTAAAGTGGATCATCGGTAACTCAATGCAGATATCAATCGTGGCCATAGCGGATCACCGTTTCGTATTTTTTTTTTGGATAAACTAATTTTTATTAAAGTTATAACCAACCAAATATAAATATAAAAGCGTCCATTTGAAACGGCCCTAATTAAACAAATTTGAGGGCTTAAAACAAAAAACAACAAATAGGTAGGCATAGTTTGTTTCCTTCCCGACTAGCGACTGTTCAATTAGAACGAACTATTTCCTTATTAAACAAAATCGTTGACTTGCTTCGACATCAGTACAGTTTACTTACTTGATATTATAAACATTTAGTTATCGGTTCTTAATCAACCTGGCGATATACTTAACTGATTACATTTCATATAGCGATAAGCAGCGCGCGGCCGGCGGGGTTACTCTAACAATTATTAACAAACGTCGTTTACTTTCTTCTACTTTCTTATAATAACCGATTTAAATATATCCTAATTAATGCTATTAACCATTACTTTAAAGAAATAAAAAATGTTTACTGACACAGATCATGTACACAAAAATAATAACAAAAGGGAAAAAAAAACATAAAATAAGAAAAATCAATATTGTGTGCCGCACAGCTGCGCCAAACAAGCCCAGTTCAGCAAAAATGTCAAACCACTTGTGCCTGACGCTGGTTTTCACCTGGACCTTTGTGTGTGCCGTATTATGAAATATAGACAGATAAACCCATCCATTTGGTGCACACATAAAACATACTCAATACTCAACCACCATCAACCAACAATACCAAGACACAAAGAAGAAGGAGACACAACTCCTTTCAAAAACTATGAGGGAATTGCATTTGACAGTTCTTAAGAAGTAAGTGATTGATTGGTGGTGTCTATGTAGTAGACAATTCTTTGCTACTCTCATGCAGCTCTGTAATACAACCGTGAAAAGCGCCATTTTACCGCTCATCTTATGTTTTCGGTGTAGATAGGTACCTATTGTTATGAAAACATGCGTTTAGCTGAATTAATAGTAGTCCACGAGACCAGTGTCCCCGATCCTACGTCATGTTAGCATGACTGATTTTTTTGGGATTGATAGAGGAATATGTACATGAGAAGTTATCGTACTTGCTCGTTTCAATGTTGGGCTATTTTTCAAGCATCTTTATTTAATAAATATTAGATAATAAAAGCACCTACCTCAGTAACGTTTTAATGTGACAGCTGGTACCTTTTGCACATGATACCTGAAAAATGGCTCATCATTAAAGCTAGCAAGTACACATCATAACTACATATTCTTCTATCTATGCTCAAAATTACAGCTATGGTGACATGACGTAGACCTAGCGACTCCGGGATTTTAGACAACAACGTTTAGTAAGAGCACACTGATTTTGTAATACTATCTGTCATGTACCATGTGCTCGTTACGTGATGACGCTAGAAATAGTGCAATATTTTTGAGTACGTCAGGTTCGCTCTTAAATAATGGCTATTGAAGTGTTTAGCCTTAGTCTAAATCTGATGCTGATTCCCTTGGTCACAAACTACACTTAAAATTAGACTATTTCCATCTTTTTCTGTCCAATAAAACAAGAAAGAGACTAATGTAAATAAGAGCTGTCAAATTTAGTCACTCTAACACATCCATACAGTTATAGTTGACATCTTAAAACGTATGGATTAAAAATACGGAGAAATTCAAAGCAAAACTAATTTGACATCGCTAACTTAGTTCTTTAATGTCACCGTCCTTTCCTTTCGCTGTATATTAGTAAGAGATGTCAATTCTCTAAATTTAGTCTAGTTTGTGAACAAGAGAATCAGCACCTCTGTCAAAAATCTTTCTTACCTGCATTTTTGACATTAACTGTCGCTGACATGAGATCCAGAAGTATACCTACTTGTACGTCTTTTTTTTTTTAGGTGGTAAAAATCATCAAATGACTCCTTCCGCCCTGGGTGGGGCGGAAGGGACTGTCAGACTTTTACTGACTAATAAACCACCCTGATCCTTCTGTTGCCCTTTACGTTCCGGGGCCTCGGTATCCTGTTAAGACGTCCCGCAACCCTGGAGACGTCCCGCAACCCCGGAACGTGCCGCAACCCCGGTACTTGTACGTCTGTGGCGATTTCTCCACATCAGAAAAGAGGTCCTATTACGTGTCTAACTTGATGAGATGTGGAACTCTTTTTGGAAATAAATATCTGTCAGGAAAAAAAAGCACATAAAACAGATGTCAGCTGACATAAGAGACGTGATTTTCTAAGATTTTATTGTGGATTTTCTTAGAATTTGTTGTTCTGTTAATCTTCTATTCATTGTCTAAATATTGTCCAACTTTGGATAGTCTATCATAGTACCTGCGCGATATTGTGGTGACTGGCTCTCCCTTAGAAGCCATATTGAAGAGTTCATGTTTTTACTGTTTTTTTTTTTGACTTATCTTGATGCAAAGAAAGGTACGTTTAGAAACTAAAACCATAAGGGCCCTGTCTCACTAGGACTCCGTGCTAGCGGCCACCAGTCCCGCCACCAAGAATATATATGTATGTAATATATATGTAAAGGGCACCTCACCTGGTCTGATACCAAGTTTGTCAGCAACCGAATCACCCGCTGGTAGTGCAGTTAATTTGTACTCCGCGCCACCAGTTGCACTACCAGGGACGCCCTCCTGCTCGAATTAACACTGCATCCACGTCATGCTATGGCAGGCACGTCCATTTGTAACTGACAACGCTGGTGATTCTTGGTAACGCCTCTATGGTATCCCGGTGAAATAGGGCCCTTATGTTACTAAGTTATCTGTTATCCAAGAATTGTTAATTCAATATATGAAAAGGCTTAAACATAGTTTCATTGTTATAAACTTGTAATCGATACTGAGCTAATTGAGCAGTTTTTAAATTTCACGATATTTTGACGAGTTTTCGGAGGATTCATTCGCCGGTTTTGTCAAAAGGAGGAATAAATTCAGAAGTCTTCAAACGTTACTCAGAATTTACCCAGTTACGATCCCAAAATTGATTGCAAATTGGCTGTAGTTTCCTTGTAGCAGCCCTTTCAAGGAAGGTTTTGATTCATCAAATTACGAGTATATTGTTAGCCGCGCTGAATTAAGGTATGCTGTAGTAAAATAAAAAGGAAGAAAGGATTTCTTTACTACTGGGTAGCAGTCTATACCTCTCCACTTTGAACTACTCCAAAACATTAAGTACTCTACCGAGTACTTAAAGAGCTTGAACAAATAAATAATTTTGTTACTGCATCACATGAGCATAACATGCAAAGCAACATCAATAAAATATAACGTTATTTTTTAAACTTTATAAAATAATCATATTTTCTATGTTACATAACACGTTACACCTAAGGGTTGCTTGTAACATTTTATGCAACATAGAAAGTTGTGTGTTACGCGAATGAATGTCGTTACAGGCGGTCAGTGATCTTTTGGTATCAGACAACAATAGACGTCTGACGTCCAAGAGAAACTCGATGTTACTAGTGAAATTTAAATGGAATTTTGTGAAAAGACAATTGCAAAAAATGTCGAAAAATATCATCCAAATTCTTGTAAGAAGGTGGCTCGCATATGTCAAGTTTTTTGGTAAGTTTATAAATTATATACTTATGTAAGCTAAGTAAAATATTAAACATTTTCTTTAAACAAAATAATTACGAATACAAACTAAAAAGAAAAGATTTTTTCTCTTTAGTTTTTTTATTTCGCACTACACATGATCCATGCTTGATTCCTTCCACCTGCTGCTGTTAAAATGGATTATCACGAAAACAAAAGTGTGTCCAGGTCGTCGTAGATACGTGTTGCTGCTGCCACCGCTGGTGCTGTTCCTGCTGGTGATGTGGCCGACGCTGTGGTGGTCCATGTCGACCAGCAACCAAGCTGCTCCACGGACATACGAGGCGCCCACTACCGAGCCCACACCGCACTTAAACAAGAGCCTGGAATATTACTTGCACAATGTGTAAGTGATACAATTATTTTTTAAACTCTATTTATAAGGTACCAGCTTCTTCCCGCGATTTCGTCCAAGTTGATTTCTCCATACAAACTTTAAACGCCCGTTTCCCGGTTAGAAGACGATGAATTTTGGAATAGGTAGCCTTTTTTAGCCGACGTCTACTAACTTAAAACTACCTCCCTGCCAAATTATAAATCAAGCGGTTTTCGATATCTCTTTTTTGCATTTAGATTATTTTGAAAGTCTATCCTATAACCTGTGACAAAGGTTTACGGAAAAACTTCTCACATAACCTTAGCTAAGCCCTCTCTTATCATCTGGACCATTTCCAGCCGTATCCTGATAGAGCCAACGCAGACAACCTGTGAATACCAGGACAAAGTGCTGGTGATCATCATGGTGGCCACCATCTCACCCAGCTACGAGCAGCGGGAGGCGGTGAGAGAGACCTGGGGGGTGTTCCAACCCACGTACTTCGTCATGGGCCGGCACGGTGATATGACCAACCAATTTGTGAGTTATGGTTTACCGTTTTGGGTCCGTATGGATGATACTAGGTGAAGCGTGTGACTCATGTTGATGAGTGAAGAGTAAGGGTCGTCACACAACAGATAAAGGGAGTGTGTAAAGGATTAATTCACCCATGTCTTTAAGTTAAATTGATTTTGAGTTGTTAACGGGTCAAAAGTGGTTCCAGGATGCCTTGTGCCAATGGAGCATGTTAAAAAAAACCAAACTGCCTCGTTGGTCTAGTGGTCGCAAGCGCGACTGCTGCGCATGAGGTCTTGGGTTCGGTTCCCAAGTCGGGCAAAGTGTTATTGAGTTTTTCCATAAGGAATTTCTCAGTAGCAGCCTCGGAGTCTGGATTTGTTACCGGTTGATGGCAATAGGCTCGCCATGGGTCTAAAAACATAACTGGCGAAATGTGGGTGTACTAATGAGTACACCTCTGCCTAACCCTTCGGGGATTACAGGCGTAATGTTACCAAAGTCCCTATCAATATCATATGTCTGTGTTCATTTCCAATTTTTCCGAACTTTGCAATGTCTCCTTACATTCAATAACCATCCTAGGTCTCGAACCGCAAGGAAGCTACCATTTTCAACGATCTAGTAGTCTTCGATTTTCTGGACGTACCCGCCAACGAGTCCCTGAAGACAGCGCTCATGATGCAGTGGGCCATGACACGCTGTCCACAGGCGCTGTTCATGTTCAAGACTCAACAAGACGTGATGGTGAACCCTTGGATCCTCAACAAGGTGCTGTGGGACAACCGCAATGCTCAACTTATTGGTGAGGATTGTTTATTCATTCTTTAATCCCCAGTCTGATGATTGTGAATTAGACCAGCCTTGCCTAAAGTAGGCGATAACGCCCCCTTGTGGACGCTGCAGGTCTAAAGGGACCCAGAAAAAAAATCGGGACGTTGTGAAGAGGCTTGTGGAGCGATTTGTGATTTTATCTACTTGGTGGTTTATAATGGGGGCGCTAGAAAATAATTATTTATTCTCAAAGTGGGCAGTAGACAAAATAAGTTTGGAAACCCCTCTGGGTTAGACCCATGCACAGTGTCAGTTAGGTGTGCTGATATCACTTCTGTCAGCAGCATTCACAAGCAAAACCAGAGAAGTAGATTTAAGATGTATCAAACAACCAGTTTTGATGGCCTGAGCTACAACACAATAACTTATTGGTGTTAGGGACCTCTCTGCTTATTCTCATCTCCATCTGTTCTCTTACAGATATACTCTTAAGATTTAAATATTTCAGGGTACAGCCTCCATGACAAGCATAAACTGACGTATAAGTTCAAAAACGGGTACATTCAGAAGATAGTTCGTAAAGAAGGAAATAAGTCACTGAAGTACCTCAGCGGTTCTGGCTACGTCATCAGAGGTAAGGACGCTTGAAGAACCTTATCCAGCGGGTTGCTGTAGTAGTTCGATGAGACATTATTACTCGAAAGTCAATTCGAAAACTAATTTCTATATTGTACGCTTCAGCTCATTTGTTTAGGCTCCTAAAATGCCTCCGTTCACTGGTTGGATATTGTACAATCAATAGTTAGTGCGGACCTGGCCTGACACGGAAACTAATACAATCAATTTAGCCTACTGCTGTCCACTTCTGGAAATAGGCCTCATTCAAATTGCGCCAGAGCCTACTTGTCCGCCTAGCGGCTTCCAGTCTGTCCTAGCCGATCTATCCGTCTCGGAAGACGACTCGCTACAGTATATACTTTTAGGTAATTAAAAAAACTCTTTTCAGGTGACTGCATCCAGCCAATGTTACTTAAAGCCTACGAAGTGCCTCTGATCGCCCTGGAGGACGTGTACTTCACGCACTTGGTGGCGCAAAAGGGGCTGGGGCTCACCCTCACGCACGACAGGAGACTTAGCCCCTACAAGCCCTGGCTTACGATACCTTGCGTCTACTGGAATCAAGCCTCCATACACAGCCTGGATCCAGGAGAAATGCTGAGTGCATGGTATTATATAGAAGATTTGGTGGTTTCCTATACGAACCTAAAAAGTATATGTAAGCTTTATAACATGTGGTTTTACTCGTTCAGTGATTTGGTTTTGTATTAAACTTAAGCTGTTAACTTCTGCTGTCTACCAAAATTAATGTCTCCGAACCAGTGGAACCGTTTTCAGCTTTTAAATATTCTGATTGCTTTGTATTCCACCTGTGGCCATTGTAGTGTCGGGTCTATATCGAAAGCTAGATTTAAAGCTGAACCATATCCAAGTGACAACCGCTTGTGTGCTGCGACATCCGGACTGCTACAGCGCTGCAGCAGTTCGGCACCAAATTTATGAATTGTGCAGTAAAAGATCGATGTCTTCAAATATCTTCGACTTGGCTAGACTTCATTTTTCATTGGCTTTGAGTTGAGTTCTTGAAGCATGCCAGCAGGTGTCTGATTGACGTCCTTTTAATAGGACTACTACTATCAATAGGTAAGTAGCATGTGCAGGTGTAAAATGTTTGTAATATTTAGATAACATACCTATCAAGTTTTTAAGACACATTTATTTTTTAATGTTATTTTATAACTGTGAAATAAAATGTATTGTTTTATTTATTGAAATATCAATTGTCTATTTTAGTCTTGCCAAGGGAAGATGTGGAGGTCAGATAGGCAGTCTGCTCTATGTTATATACTGATATTCAGCTACAACCTAACATAATTGAGGAAAGGCAGGCAGGTGACTGTTTTATTGTCATTGGATGATAAACGAAACTTGCGAAATGTGGTGTTCCCTACGTGAAATCGAATGACGTAAGATCGAATAACACTTGCTCGAAAACGTTAACTCGATAGTACATAATCTCGAAGAACTAATTATAAGCGCGACAGTTCACTACCTCGATGCATCAAAATCTCGAATAACTATAAACTCGAATCATCGGCAGCGCGCGAAGGTCCATTGTAAAACAAACTAGTGATAGTTCGTAAACGAATAAAAATAAACTCAATTAATTAGGTAACATTACTTTATTATTTTTAATCTTTGGTTTCACAAACGAAAACAGTGGCGCCATCTAAGTAATTGAACTATTAAAAACTATACTAAATCTAAATGATTTTTACGTAATTTCAAATTAAATGGTATTTCTTTGTTATAAAACTATGTGTTTATTCTTCATCCGAGGGCTGTTTCACCCAGAACCCCCACGGAGCATAACCGTCATGCTTCGTAGGTCCCCTGTACACTTTTATCTGCACACGGGCTGGGTCGTCTGAAACAAAAATAAAATAGATATAAAGCAGTTGTAGTTAAAAGAAGGTGCCTGTAGTTTGAAATATAACACTTTATTATATTTTTATGCAAAAAAGGGGGCCCTGGCGCCTTTAGTTTATTGACTGCTTCGTTTGTCTATGGTCGCAAGTACGACAAACTGCCGAGCTAGAGATAAGGGTCAATTTTGATTCAAAGACAGGCAATTTTAATAGGTTTTACTATTTTTTTTTTGGTACTGGTACCTACTTAAGTACTTTATGGGCAGTAGAAATTGGACTAGTACCCGATCGATGACAATAGACTCGTTTAGGCGATTAACACAAGACACCGCACATCGCTGCGGTAGGCGGTGAAGCGCCGATTATCACACGGTTGGTATACCGCCCCACCGCGTGGTCGTGCGCGGTGCCGTGTGTTAATCGCCTTACTATTCCATGCGAGATGAGACTAAACGTCACTCCACCTCTGCCTATATCTTCAAGGAATAAATAATTGCGTCATGTTATGGCGGATTATCTCAAAAATCACGCCTTCAGCTCACACCGAGACGCCACATGACGAAGCGGGCACAATAACAACAAAATATCGATCTTATTCACTACATGATAAGGTAGGTATGAAAGGGAGCTTCAACACTCTTTTGCACGTATTCTTGACACCACGCGTTTACGTCACGGTTTGAACTGAGCCTAAACAAATAAGTAAGGCAAATAGTATTTAGGATTCGTTATCTTATCGTCATAGCAAAAGCTGTATCCTTGTTAACTTTGCGATAATATTGTTTACTTATCTACATTGTATGCAGGTGGGAAAGCTTTGGTATCAGACTAGCAATACACGGACGGCCCTTTTATTACCTACTTTTATTTTATTTATTGGGAAAAACAAGCAATAGCGCATTGAGAATTCCACAGTTTTACAGAATGCGTTTTTTAGAAAAAGTAAAGTGAACAGTAATACATTAAATTACAAAATTGTTGACAAACAATAAAGCTATAGGAGTGAAAAAACATTTATCGCATTGACTGCCTCGTCTAGTGGTCGCAAAGCGCGACTGCTGTGCATGAGATCATGGGTTCGATTCCCAGGTTGGGCAGTGTTACTGGATTTTTCTTTCAGGTATTTCTTAGTAACAGCTTCGGAGTCTGGATTTATGGGGGTACGCCTCTGCCTAACCTATCGGGGATTACAGGCGTGACGTATGCTTTGTCATCTATCTTCAAATGTATTTTACACGTACCTAATTATCAAATCCGTGGTGCAGCTTGCCCTAGTTCCGTTTCAAAATTTAATGGGGGGCCTTTCTAACTGCGGATTCGGGGCCCCTAAGCTAGCTATAACAGAAGGGCCCCGTATTTTTAATACAGCGGTAGCAACGCCCCTGTTTAAAATGCATTTACAATTTTCTTTCGTAGTTACCTTTCCTGTCGTCGGCTCCGTCGTGACTGTCTTCGTCATCGTCGAACTCCTGAGGTCTTGCAGTCGTCAGCGCCAGCAGGCACAGCAGCAGTATCGCGGTCCACACGTTTCTCTACAAGTGAACGTTTCATTTTTATTAAAAGTTATAGCGCCATCTGGTGGTCACTAAGACAACCTTATTTCCCATAAAAAATACTAACGCGCTTGCAATCGAACGTGAGTGAAAAAACTCCCACTTAGCACTCTGCTCAAGATAATTTATAGAGGCAGCTCAACACAAGTACTTCTGTAACTGATTGGGACCGTCTCAGATGTCTCAATTCAAGTATGAGATTAAATATTTTTTAATTCTTTTTGTTCTCCTGACCATCGGTCATGGCGGCCAGTAGAGACCAATCTCGGCGGAGACCATCTTGCAGCACCATCTTGTTTGAACAAGCAGGTTTTCAGCGACGCCTACAGTTCTGGCCACAAAATTATAAAATAACCTGTGAGTGGTCCGCAGGTGTGTCTACTTATTTTATAGGATTTAAAAAAGAAACACAAAATTAAGTTAGCTAAAATATATTTACATACAAATTTTATAGAATATTATGCCTTATTATAAATGCTTATATTTAACTAAGTCATAACCTATAGACAATAAAGAAGGTAGAGATAAAAATAAACCTAATTCCAAGTACATCATTTTCATTAAAATTCCAGAGGGCTCTCATCTAGGGGTGTGGGCTTACAGTGAGTAGCCAATCCTGAGGGTGAGGTCACACTATGTCGTGACAACAGATTATCTATCATTTAAAGCATCAGTGGGTTGTTTATTTATATGACATGACATGATTAAATGTCCTGACAGATTGTTAAGTCAACTACAAACAGTCAATAAAATGGGAACCGCTAGAGACAACAGTCAGTTGTAATCTCAAGCTCACTTCACTAATACACCAACAGAGTTTTACAGAATAGACCTAGTGGTAATGTTTCTATAAGTTCTAATTCAATATTGGTATCTGAAGTTTTTCTGGTAAAATAGTTTTATATTTTAACAAAGTCAAAAATGTAGAAGATTATTTCATTTAAATGTTGACAATATTAATTATCAAGCCATTGTTATATGCACTTAAAACATATAAATTAATGCACAGCGGTGCTCAACAGGTTTATTAATTAATTAATAAGGATATTAAAAATATTACAGGTTGCATATTATAAATTCAACCCGCTAGAACATTACACTAAAATATTATTACGATGACAATACAAAAATATTTGAGTCACTATAGAAGAACAGCATTTAAGTCTCAATTACTGCTTGCAGAAGCCCTGTCGGACTCATTTCCACTGTCCGTAGACACTTGCTGTCCAGGACTGGGCGTTTTTTCGTCTTCCTCTTCATCTTCACTCAATGATGAGCAGTCTGATAGCTCCGCATCAATCCAAAGTTTAGCTTTCTTGGGTTTGGCTTTTTCATTGTCCGACTTTCGTTTCAAAGCGTTAGATGAGCCAGCAGCCTGCCAGCCAGCCTCCACAGCCGAGTGTACACGCTCCGGTAGATCCTTACGCTCTTTCTCATACGCAGCATTCAAGTTGACTTCTATCTTCGGTTCTGCCACAAGTCTCTCCAGTTTCTTCTGTTTTCTCTCAGCTGCCTCTTTTTCCCTATCATCTTGCCCTTCTAACCACTTCCTAAGCCGTTTCTCTTCATTAATGTCACGTAATCGACGGCCAGACAGGTCTCTGCAAGCTTCACGGTTGGTAGTTTTCTCTATTTGTGCTCCAATGGCACGTAACATAGATCCGAATCCGCCTTTCCCTCCAACGAGTTTAGTAGCCAGTCTAACGACATTGTTAGCTGCTGTAATGTCGTAACTATCAGATACAGGCCTCCCGTTGAGCGTAGCAAATAAGTCTTCTATTGGAACACCATGTTTTTGTGAAATATCTCGTTTCAACGATGACACATCTGTGCTCACCAGCTCCGTTATTAGGTTGTTTTCAAAGATTACTGAACAAGGCATTCTGAGTAATCGAGTATTACGTTTTCAAAAACAAAAGGATCAACAATTTACGCACTCTTTTTAAAAGAAATCACAAATGCAAATCGCCACAAACGCAAATATTTAGTAAGACTAATTCCTTCAGTTCAATAGTGACAGATAATTGAATGAATGAATGATAAATTAGTATTTGAATGAAGGTTTGCGCGAAGAATTTATACAAAAAGTTAGCTTATGCCACGTCGTACAAGTTTTTTTTTTTTAATAATGTAATTTTGATGAGAGGACCAAAAACTTTACCAGGGACAATGAAGATCTAATAATGGACCTGATGTTCAATGGTCACTGATCATAAAAAAGAACCTTATTATTTCATACTTACTTTAAAAGCCATTTTCGTCAGTAAACAACGTTGCACTATTATTTCCTCACAAAAGCTTAATCTAAACTAAGCATAATTACTGGTATCAACATCTTAAATAGACGACAAATGTAGACTTTTCCTTTTCTATTAAATAATCCCGTTACTGATTTTCAATTTCACGCTCAAATGATTAAAGAAAGTGAAAGTAAATCTAACAAAGCAGGCAATCATATTATTTGGAGCATTCCAATAGGAAAGCTATCATGACATCATTAAAATTTAGCATTCGGCACTGATTTTATAATTAATAAATTATACTGAATGCATCTACTATTCGTTCTGTTTGGGAACACAATAAATGTTGAAAAACCCTGACCAGCTTGAAAATGTTTTACAAAACAGTGTATAATTTGTACTATTTGGAATAAGGACACAGTATCATCATTTCATGATGGTTGATAAACTGAAATAGCAGATCAAGAACTTAGGAGTTCTGACTAAGTGTCTAGGCGTTGGGCAGGGACTCAGGTGTTTATTAGCGTCTTATATTGTTAGGAGATTCCAGTGGTAGACACCGGCCAACAGTGACCTTAGTGTCACAGACAATTTGTGAAAAAAAATAGTGTTTTTCCGTTAGAACCGAACTAAACTCTAGTAGAGTAGAGAGTTAGCGACCAGCGACCAAAGATACTTTTTCATAGATATTGGGGTGAAGTCAAGTCGATAACCAATATTGTAGATGGCGCTGATTACAACGTTGTGAACGTTGATTGCCGCCATTACGTACCTATCGCTGTCAAATGTGTGTAAAATATCCAATAAAAATTGAGCTTTTTCAAATTAAACAGGAAGTTGTCTTCGTTTAACAGAAATTTAGTGGAATTGGAGGCATCTGATTTTGTTCGCTCCACAATATTATGGCTCAAAATATTAATCCACATTACGCGTCGTCGTCAAATCCAGCGAAACAAAATGAAGATACGATAAAACTAAAAGATAATCATGCTGTGAGCAAACGGTAAGTAAAACGACATTTGTATTGCTTTGTTAATTCTTGTACCTTAAACTTCTTATTTGTTACGGGTTGCAGATTATTAGAATGATTCTACACGGTTTTATAAGCCTCGACTTCGAGAGATGTCGCTATTCTTTCTCACAGGAGGCCTAACGGTTTCGCTTCAGATACGAAATTGACGTTGACTTTGCAAAATTGTCTGCTGTGATCAGTGACGTGTATCTTCACAAAAAAGAACCTTCCGACTTCGTTTTGACCTCAGCATAGACCATGCATCAGCTTACAGAACTTATATTTTCCATAATAACAATAACGACACAAAACCGTTGAAAACCAAACAGCTTTTCAAGAGGCCTGTTTAGATTTCACATCTGCCTATATTAATAATTCATGTCGAAGGCGACCCTCTGACCCACGTTCCTTTGTTGGCAGGCTTCAAAAAGAATTAATGGAGTTGATGCGTTGTGCTGACAAAGGTATATCTGCATTCCCTGAGAGCGAGAACCTATTCAAATGGATCGGCACCATCAATGGCCCTCAAGAAACTGTGTATGCTGGCCACAAGTACAAACTGTCATTAGAGTTCCCAAACTCGTACCCGTATGCCCCGCCTATGGTGAAGTTCATCACTCCATGCTTTCACCCTAACGTAGATACCTGTGGTTTAATATGTTTAGATATTTTGAAGGACAAGTGGACGGCACTGTACGACGTCCGCACTGTGCTATTGTCCATCCAGAGCTTATTAGCCGAGCCAAACACACACAGCCCTCTAAACCAGCAAGCGTCGTACCTGTGGCCGAACCAACCGGCTTATAAGAAATATGTAGATGAATTTTACAATAAGCACAGAGACTCATAGTGGACTTGTGTTCTGTTTGTCATTAAAGAAAAACATATTTTTGATTTTGCGTTGTATTTTGTGTTGTGAGTTGAATGTTTGAATGCATGATTGTAACGAGGTTTGTGCTGACGAGTTCTGTTTCTCTTTGTGCTGTTCTCATTCTAAAGTGAATTCTACTTGGTTATCGCTTTTTATAATTCCATTTTTGTTTACTAAACTCCGCTATGTGTAGATAGTAAATTGTAGATGTATTATAACTGTGATAGATTACCTGAAAGCATAATATCAAAATTTATATTGTAAAGCCTATTATTATAGTAATTAAGGTACAATCTGCCTCCACTTGATGGATCAGGTAGAATTTGCTCCTGTTATTTCCACTGTCCTTGTTGTTTGTATAGAATCTCCTACTAAATACTATTTTTATTGTCAATGTTAGCAAGTTTGTGTTTCCTGAGGCATTCCAGTGGGTGGACTCGTCAGCTCAATATCTCAGCTGATGGAGTTTGTCTGTAAAATGAGATCACTGACAATTATAATTCTTTAGTGCAATTGAGTATTTTGTTTACTTTCAACCTTTATCCCCATCATGCAAAGGCGATTTTGTAGCTAGTACCAATAAAAGTATAGTAGGCTAGCGTCTACACTATTTGGGGTTCAATTCCCGAGTCAATGGGCTGTTTGTGAGTTTCTATATAGCAAAAGGGTCTAGTTTGGCGGGGCTGTCTCCGCACTAAGTCTCTTGTTTGGGCCAGTGTGCTTCTCAGTGTGATCTTACTCCAGGTCATCCCAAAATGTTAGCAAGCTTTTCAGACTGACGTAGTTATACAAAAACGTATCTACAAATAAAAAAGAACCTACAAACTTGGTTGATGATACACGTAATTATATTATGCTCGCGAGGTGGAACAATACTACGTAAATAATGCTACTTTTAGTTGACCGACTAAGTACATAACGGTTTAGCCGCTAGCTTATTGTTACTACAATCAACAAAGACGCGAATCGTCATAACGGACCAACCTCGCGTAAGTAGGTCAGGTGAGAATATGGGTTAATATGCGAAGCTATGACACGGAAACCGCCCACACGTTATGTAATGCGCATCCTTGCAATATACCCAGTATAAGGCAAGGATCGGCTGGGACTTGGTGACAAAGAAAAAAGTAGGTAAGGTATGATGTTTTTTTATAAAGTGTAAAAAGTCACAAAAGTACCAATTAATGGGATATTTTTTTGTTAGGTACCACACCTGGAAACTATCTGGTTACTAAGACATTGAAGGTCGTAGTTCCAACTTTTTTTAACGTACCTACCTACTATTTTTAAGATAACAAGAGTTATAAATGTTCTAACCATACCTACAATACCCTCGTGACCCCTGCATGCACTTTGTAAACAATGTTTTGCGTGCGATACAAGCACGCTCTGCACTGTTACAAGTTTTAGTGATTTTCACATCAAAAACAAAATTCATTTTGTTTTGGGCAGTGCCTACACATACTTATTTAACGGTTTTATGATATGTTCTTGTCACACTTCGTGTTGCAAGAAGTGGCTGAACCCGCCTTATATATGCTAGGGGACTACGCCGGGAAAGGGTTTGCTGCTTATGCAAAGGCGATGTTGTTCTAAAGACATTATGTCTTCTAGTGAATACTTAAATCTGGGTTTAATTGAGTGGGCAGATCAACTTCAAATCACTCACAAAATTCTATATTTTCTTATGACAATATGTACCAGTTTAATTGTTGATTTTTGAGTCAACTCCTTTCTTTTTAATATTGCCCCACACAAAGAGTCTCCTACAGGACTCCTAGTGCGTTATAGGTGCGTTAACAAACACAAACATATCCAGATCTGAAACAACTGCATGATACAAATATTTGTTCTGAGCGGGAATCGAGCCCATAACACACAGCACAGCAGCCAATCACTCAGCCACTGCGCCAACCGTATCGTCAAAATGATTTAATCAAATCCTTTTATGTAAGCCCCGCCTTCAAATTTGATAAGTACTCTGTTTTAGCACCAACTTGAACCAGCCTTTGCCATTTGCGTTTGCCAGTTAAGTAGTCGCCCTCGTGTGGAATCATTCAAATATGTTAAAATTAAAACTAAAACATGGTTAGAATAATTTGTTATATTATCACTTTGATGTCATTTATAAGTTAAACAATATTTACACAACTTTCGTAAATAAATACATTAGGTACATACAAATGTTTACATATTGGAAAATTATACCATTTTATCGAATGTTTACAGTATTTTCTTCACAGGTCAATTCTTCTAATTTCAATATTTTATTTAATTTTCACATCATCCGTTTAATCAACACAATATTTTTATAAAGTAAATATTACTTAAAATGATTTGATAGTAACATGTTTCTTTATGACAAAAAATGTAATTTTTAATAAATTAAATTTGCATTTACTTTATAATGCAAACTCTTTGCTCTTTACTTGGCAACATTGGCACACACACTACCATGCAATAACAATAACAATTATTGCCTGAACAGAAATAATAAAGGTCTATGAGACTTTTCATAAGTTGGTAATAATTATTAATTTACATAGTATAAAATCGTTTCTAAAATACAAAATACTATTCTATGATAATTTTTCCATCCCGATTTTGGTCACGGTGGCTAATCTCAATGGAGACTTGCCAAATACGTAAGAGTTATAGTGCACAAGTGTGTGCTCAAACACAGGTGCACCTCTTCCCTCACTCTCATAGTCCCATGGGACGGCAATCCGACACGACTACTGAGAGATCAGGCGCAGGACCAACGGCTTTACGTGCTTTCCGAGGCACGGGGGTGTCACATCATCAACTTCCTAACTCCGAGCTACTACTGAGAAATTCCTAATGGAAAATCCCAATAACACTTTGCCCGACTTGGAAATCGAACCCAGGACCCTTCACTCAGCAGTCGGCCACGAGGCCAACGCCAACGGGGCAGTCACCACTATCCTATGACTTGGATACCAACACTGGACCCAAGCTATTAGCTGTCAGGGTATAACAAAAAAATAATATTATTTTTTCTGCTCAAGGACAATCTACAACTCACAGTCACACATACTTTTAATAGCAATAAATACGCCTTAATTAATACTTACATATCTTACAATATAGACATAGAGACTAGAATAATGTGCATTAGTTTATACAAACAAGATTTGAATTTAACTTGAATTCAGAACATTAGATAAGAACCATAAACTCAATGTTAGAAAAGCCACAAAATTCAAATTAAGAAGGTTCTTAATTTGATTGTTGTTTACATGAGCCATAAACTCCGCAAAATTCAAAAATCTTACCCCCATATTCAAAGTCAAAACCTCATGATTTCATCGACTTAACCTCACTTAGGCCTTTTTGAGGAAACTGCCGTTTCCTCTGTCGAGGTGTGTGTGCGTTGAGGGACCAGACCAGCTGTCAAATTGTATAAGGTACGTCGTGATCTATCTATAATGCACTCAGACTACATATAACTAAAGTAGATAGTTGAATAAATGGCAATTAGGTACCATAAATTATCTAATATTCTAAATTCTTCAAGTATTTTATTTACGCTCGCTCATAAAATGCAATCACTATTACACGAAAATTAGACACCAGAGATACTAAACAGAGATCAGGCTTTCAGAATCCAGGGGTTAGTCAGGTAATTAATACAATAACAAAAACAGATGAAATCTATCCTTCAATTTTGACAGAGGAAGCCCGAAGATATTTTCGATACAAGTATTTTTTTTAATTAAATGGAGCAACTAAAATAAATAAGAGGTATATTATTAGGTATTTAGTGTAGACAGACAATAGCCTAAAATATTATATCTATCTTTGTAAACCACCATTAACATGTGAATAAATTACCCCCATCAAACAAACTATTTCTAGAATTTGGAAATTTGAACTTTAAACTAACTCGCAAAGGTAGCATTATATCTTGTATATTCCCGGGCCGTCCGGCCATTCGACTACGTAAAATAAGGCAATTTCTGCTTATTTTGAAGTCAACTAACTTTTTATAATAATGAGTAGGATTACTAATACTATTATGGTCACTCCTAGTATGAGAATACAGTGCATTTTTCTATTCGATCGCTGATACCTTTCAGCTTTCTGAAGTTGCTTGTACCCCTCGTGCACCTGTACTTGTGTTTGTTCAATATTGTAGTCTATTCTATCTAAGACCGTTCCTTGTTCATTCACCATATGCGCTAAATCTTTGAATATATCATTCATATCGACTATAGACCGAACTATTTTGTTCACTTCCTCTTCCCTCTCTGCTACGTCTCTTGTGTTCTCCTCTTGAATCAACATCAACTGTTTCTGACTTAAGGCTGGTCGTGTATAATCGTCGTTTTCGTCGAATTTCTGAGTGCCAGATGTGCTTGGTAAGGAAAATAGTAAGTCTGTTTGGTTACTAGACAAACCTGGCAGGAGTTCATTGTCGTCTAGGCTGAGTTCTTCAAAGTTTGGAAGCTCGAAGTACGCGTTGGATCGCTCTTCGCGGGAGGTCAGCGACCTCAGGTAGTTTGACTGTGCGGTGCGGAATGTGACGCTCAGGTCTTGTAGGATGGTGACCAGGGCGAGGACTACGTTTGTCGCTAGCTTTTGTTCTGTTGGGTTACCTGGAAATGTATGAAGTTGGATTACTTTTTGTTACTTGATGACTTTGGTCTTGGTTTCGATTCCCAAGTCGGGCAAAGTCTTAAAGTTTTAAATTAAGTTAGTTTAAGATTTTTCTATCAGGAATTTCTCAGTAGCAGCCTCGAAGTCTGGATTCGTGCCCATATTGATGGCAATAGGCTCGCCCCCTATTACATGGGACTTAAACATAACTGGCGAAATGTGGGTGTACTAATGAGTATACCTCTGCCTAACCCTTCGGGAATTAAAGGCGTGATGTTAAGTGTACTTTATGACATTACGTCTATAAGCCGAATTGGTGCCCAAGGCAATTTTTGGTCAGGTCAAAATTAAACGGTAATTTTTTAATCTGGCAGAAAGAAAATGCCATTATAATAACGAAATCTTTCACATCTCATTTCAAGAGTTAATATTCAGTAGCCTGCACATAGTGAAACGTTAATAACAAACACTGTTGACCCAGTTATCAAGTGATCCTAAATCACACTGATAAGCGATATAGCACCATGATATTATATTTGTTATCTATGACTAGTTCTGGAGAGGAATTTAAACAACGCATGGACAATGCATGGGCTTTGATTACATCAGGGTTTCTTGACTTGTGATCCATCCATAGTCCCCTAAGGGGTCTGTGTATTGAACGCCGGGGTCCATGACGTTCCTACCTACCTAGAGGTGAAAGATAACCTGCGCATGCATTATCAAACATCCCGTTTTTTTTTGCGGAAATTGACCCTGCAGTCTTCGAAATTTTGAGAGGGGCCCATGACTAGAAGATTTAAGAAGAACCCCTGTATTATTTTCCAAGTGTGGATCACTTAGTGCATTCCAAGTAGGTCATGTTATGGTAACAGCAAAAATATAATAATATCATACCATGTCGTATCTGCGCCTTAATGGCTGTAAGATGCGAGTGCGCCTGCGTGAAGTGTCGGCCGATCTCCGCAGTTAGCCGCTGTATGTGCTGCTGTTCGGACGTGTCGTCTAACGACGGCCGGCGGATCTGCTTCTCGTGACGGGATTGTAGCTCGGAGAGTTTTGTTCTTAGCCTGTAGAATAGGTTGGATTAAAAAAAGAAGTTTGTGCAAAATGGAATGGAAATGAATGGAAGTAAGGGTGGGATAATAACTACTAGCTTACAAGGTTTTATATAAAAGCACTCCCAGGTTGCTCATGAAAAAATTATGGGACAGTGCATCCTTCCCATTTTTTTCTATGGAGATTTGCCACACCACACTACGTTACAAAACGTAGTGTGACGATATTAGACGACGACGGTATTGTGACGATATTCAGAAACACAACAAAATTCAATGGGCTGGCCTTGTTTGCAGCAAGTTCAATGAGCCAGAAGGCATCGCGGCAGACAACGCAAAAGATGCAAGACACAATTAATAGTGCGCTAGCCCTGGACTGAACCAGCTGGAAGTCATTGGAGATATCTGATAAGCTACAGTGGGATGATGCTTGTGATTTGTTCATCATAGAAATATTTTATTTATTATTTGGCCCTTGTGTTTAGCTAGCACCTCGCTCTCAATATTGTAACCCTTCTTTTCCACAACACCACAGCCATTAACAACAAGGGCGTTTTTACATTAAGTCTCTGCTACACAGAAAGCGAAGCGCTCTTCTAGTAGCGGTACAAGCTGAGGGCACTCCGTAAGCTGTACCGTACGGCCCGCAGCTTAGGCAACACTGAGGGCGAACAGCAAGGGACAGGCTGGATCGGATTGAAAACTTAGCATCAAGTTGAAATGCGCTTCCAAATATTATCGCATCGCTTTCATATGTGTCGGCCCTAGTGTGTATTACCATCGCCATCCGCGATATTATTAGAAGGTACACATGCGATGCCCTTTCAACGCATTAAACGCAACGCTTTCCGTGTAGCGCAGGTTTTAGACATTAGAGATTGGCTTCGTGATATACTTATTATATTGATTAATGGTCGTAGATAATTATCTTACCTATTAACGTTAAAACAATTGATTGATAATATCCACAATATTGCTAAAGTAACTGATAAGAAACTAACATAGTGGGATAATGTGTAATGCAGTTCTAAACAAGACAAATAGAAATATTGGTTATCCAAAAAATTTTTTGGAAAATTAATTTCATTCTTGTTGGATGGCTGAAGGACGCTGGAGGTAGATGGTAGGTAGGGTAGTAAAAAAATAACAATACCAGATTACCAGCCTAGTATTGTCCTACTGCAAGGCAAAGGCCTCTTCTCGTACAGAGAAGGCACGAGCGTTGATCACCACGCTTGCTAAAGAGGGATTGGCGATTTCTGAATTATAAGTCAAAGGATTCCTCACGATGTTTTCCTTCGCCGATGTCAGTTATTTCCGAGATAAATTATGAAAGTACATAATGAATTGCAAATGTTATACTGGGAGGTTGCCTGGTATCGAACCCACAACCTCATGTAAGAGAGGCGACGCCTTTACCACTAGACCATTTGACATTTACACCAACTACAACTACTTCAACATTATAATTGGGAGTTGACACCACCATCAATTGACGTTCTTTTTACGACCTGTCAAAATGCGAATCTCCCATAGGCTTTGTATGGCAATATCGAACTGTGACGTCACTTATTTGCCAACTCAATTGTTTAACTACTTATTGATTTTAAAGCCACAAAAAATGGAATTTTACAGTAAATTGAAAATTAATCAGGGTTTCATGACTAAAATAAAGTGTATCTTTAAAGAAGTTATGTCTTGGCATATTTAGTTAATAGTGTCAAGTTGTCAACTACCCACTTAGGTTAAGAAAAACGAATGAAAGAATACGCATACATAATAACAAACCTAGTGATAACATAGTGTGCTTCCTCAAGCGCATCAGTCCACGGTGGAGGCGCGTGGGAGTCGTTCCTCATCTCCAACCCCGACTCCAAGTCATTGGAGTGACTCCGCATGAGGCGTACTCGCTCAGAGTCACTGCGATGCTGCTGAATAAAGACAAAGTTTTATTTTAATGACTGGTATTTGAAAAGTACAATGATAAAATAGGTATGTACTGTACCTACTCTTAAATAAAAGACATTTTATTTTTATTTTCATCCTATAAAGGTTAAAGCATAGGGATAAAATATACTGTCTCTGGTCAGTTTGTTTGAAGCATTGTGAAATGAGGATATTTATGTCATGTAATTAAATAGGTATATTATGTCTGTAACTAATGTAATTGATGAATGGCTGCTTTATCTTAAAGTAAAATAAATAAACAATCTCAAAATGATACTGTAAGTGGTATATAAAGCTAAGAAATATGAATGTGCTACACAGGTTTGCTAAAATATATAAGTATGTATGCTAGGCTTAGAAGGCAGAGTAACTCAACCCAGTCAGTGTGTGTTTATAACATAAATCTTCTTTATCATGTGGGCAGTAAGGTCTTACGACCCCACACACCTTAGTGTCAGAGTTTCTTAACCGCCTCCTCAAGAGCCTCTGACATGGTTTTAGTGGTACAAGCAATAACTTAAATGTTTTTGCGTATTGTAATTGCAAGTCTGACTGCTGAGCATGGAGTTCTGGGTTTGATTCCCAGGTTGAGCAGTGTTATTAGGAGTTTGAAAGTTGGCGTTGACACCCCTGTGCCTTCCAATAAGTATGTGAGAATGAGGGAAGAGGGAGTGCATATACTGATGCACTATAATATCTTCTGCATATTTGGCTAGACTCCATTAAGGCCACCATAACCATAATTTGGTTAATGTAACCTTTTATTTGTGAAATTAAATTTCATGTGTGTACCTATTAAAAGTTATTGTTCTTTAAAGTAATTAGTATATGAATTCATGGAAAAGTGTGTTATACTATCTGTTGCGCACAGCGCGCAGTGCGTGATTTAGTTGGTTAAATAAAATGGACAGTTAAGTTTTGAGACACGTCTGAGACCCTGCGGCGGCGACGATCGCGCGGTTTCGCGGTGCACATTGACGTGTGCGCACGAGTTGGAGGATGAAGGCGAACTAAATAGACCCGCGGCGCTAGAGCAGAGCCGCCATGCTTGACAGTCTGTGCGTTGTAGAGGGACAGCACGATGCCCTTCGCGTCGTATGTTGTAGCGCGACGACGCGACGTTTTATTTCTAGGAAAAATGCGCATAACAATCGCCGCGGCGTGGCCTCATGACTTATTATTTATTTAAGAATAAAAATCTACATTAAAAACACCAAGTTAAAATGAAACACTAATCAAAATGTGTTCCATACGCAACATTCTCCCCCTCAGTGTCGACACGACACTCAAAACGATAACGTAAATTAAAACAAAGAAATAAAATTTAAAATATCGCTAACCTAGCCGCAGGACGTTTCAGTAGCCCGCTTTTAGTCCTAACATCGACAACCCTTACGCGTCCGTCAGCACCGGGGTACACCGATTGTACGATACCTTTAGGCCAGCAGTTACGAGGGGAGTTAGGGTCAACTATCACTACCATATCACCGATCTTCAATTGTGTGCCCTCTTCTCTCCACTTTTGACGCGGCATTAGATCGGGGAGCACCTCCTTAACCCATCTGGCCCAAAAATGGTCAGCCAGGCGCTGGGAAACACGCCATCGTTTGCGCAGACATAAATCTTTATCTGTAAACACTCCTGCTGTGGGTAAATTAGACGACGAACCAATAAGAAAATGATTCGGCGTTAAAGTCTCGTCATCTCGAGGGTCCACGGAAACATGGCCGAGGGGTCGACTATTTATAATATTCTCCACTTCAGCTAGGAGAGTGACTAGCGTCTCTTCGTGTGGAGCTCTCTCTTTCAGGACTACCTTAAGGGCAGTCTTAACACTGCGTACAAGTCGCTCCCAGGATCCTCCCATGTGGGGGCTGGCTGGCGGAATAAAGCTCCAGGAAACACCATTATTCAGAGCCTCGTTCGTGACAGTATTTTTGTCTACAGCGTCGTAGGCTTTCTTCAGTTCAACCTCTGCGCCGCGCATATTAGTCCCATTGTCTGAATAAATTTTCTTAGGCCAGCCTCTACGTGCAGCCATTCTCCGTAAAGCCATTATAAGGGAATCCGCAGTGAGAGACGGCACGATCTCTATATGCACAGCACGTACTGTCAGACATGTGAATAAGACACCATAACGTTTTGGTCTTGATCTTCCAACTGTGACCTCTATTGGCCCGAACAAGTCTACTCCAGTAACTGTAAACGGTCTTTGGTGATGCGTGAGTCTTCCTTCAGGTAAGTCACCAAGTCGTGGCGGCTTTGGATTAGCTTTCTTGATGCGACATATCAAGCACTGCGTCGCAACTGTACGGACCGTAGGACGTAGACGTAACAACCAATATTTTTGACGTAGTTCATTGACCACCAACTCGTTGCATCCGTGGCCTGCGCGGATGTGATAATACTTGACAATAAGTCGAGCCACGTGGTCATGTCCATCCAGGATCACAGGCGATTTCGTGTCCATTGCTACATCTTTAGCTGCTCCAATTCTCCCACCAACACGCAGTAGTCCAGTGTCGTCTAGCACGGGCGTCAGAGCGCGGAGTCTACTATCGCGTTTTACGTCTTTATTTTGTTTCAACAGCATAATGTCGCCGTGAAAAGCTGTGGCTTGCGAGTGTTGAAGTAACAATGTTTCAGCTCGTTTCATCAACTCGTCGGTAAGTCCACTGGTTTTTATCTTCTTACATTTGTCTATAAACAACAGGACAGTTCCAGTAGATCGAAGCAATCGCAACCAACTGGAGAAGCGCGTCGGCTCCGGTACAGGTAAGTTGTTTACACTATTATGTTCATTTACTAAATTTATCTTTTCTAATATATCTTCATTAATTTTTATTTTATTTTCAGGTTCCTGAGGCCAGCAAGATCGTGATTGATGTAAAAACGAAGGACCGTTAAACCACGACGAGACGCTGCTAAGTACGTAGTCGGTACTTTTGGTTCCTAAATCGGCTACGTTAACATCAGTCGGCACATAGCGCCACTCGTCAGCCTTGCCGAGTTCGTCGATTTCTCCTAGACGATTAGCAATAAAAACCTTATATGTTCTACAATTGTTTCTAATCCAGTGTAAAACAGTAGTTGAATCCGTCCAATAATAAACTGAGTTTGGTTTTAAACGATGTTCTTTTTTAATATTATTTGCTAATTTGCATCCTAATAACGCACCCTGTAGTTCCAAACGCGGCACGGAAACTGATTTTATAGGTGTAACTTTAGACTTACTAGCGATAAACGCAACAATAATATCTCCATTGCTCATTTCCTTGCGCCAGTACGCAACGGCCGCGTACGCGCTCGGCGACGCATCGCAAAACACGTGTAGTTCTGAGTTTTCGCTACTCGTGTTTTCACTATCACAAAAATACCAACGCGGAATTCTAATATTATTTATATCTTTAGCTTGATTTATCCAGCATCTAAATAAATTATTTAACTCGTCATTTAATTCTTCGTCCCAATTTATATTTGTTTTCCAAGTTTCGCGCATTATTATTTTTCCCTTAATTGTAAATGGCATTAGGTAACCATGTATGTCAAATATCGACATAACAATACATAACAGTTCGCGTTTTGTTGGTCTTCTTTTTAAGTTTATAACATCGTCCGGTATACGTTTCAAGGACAAGTCAAATCCTAACTCGTCGCTAGCGGGGTACCACAACAAACCGAGCGTTCTTTCCGATTGATCTTTATCGAAGGCGCGACAGACGCTGTCACTCAAAGCTTCCTTTGGCACGCTTTCCAGAACCTCCGGTACGTTGCTAGCCCAGTTCCGTATTTCGAATCCACCTCGCTGGTGAATAAAGGAGACATCCTTAATTATTTGTTTTGTAAGTTCGACGTCGGGTTGACTATCGATGTAGTCATCCATATAATGCTGCTTGCAAATAGCGTCGACCGCAATTGGGTAGGTATCCTTAAAATGTAAAGCATTAATATTTTTAATATGTTGCGCGATAAAAGGCGAGCAACTCGCGCCAAATATTAACGACGTCATAGCATATTTATTAACTTCCTTAGTGGTTTCATCTCTAAATAAAAACCTAAGTGAATGTTGATCCTTTTCTTTTATTTTTATCCGAAGAAACATATCTTTAATATCTGCAATGACTCCGATTCGATTTTCCCTAAATCTAAACATGATTCCAAATAAAGACTGTAACAAGTCCGGCCCTGTCAATAAAAAATCATTAAGAGAATATCCTTGCGTTTTCGCAGCCGCATCGAACACTAAACGTAACTTCTTCTTATTGGGGTTATCGACCCCGAAATGCGGTAGGTACCAAACGTGGTCGCTAGACTCCCCCTCGTTTAGCCTCCTAGCATAATTGTTTGAAAATAAATGCTGAATGCGCTCTCGATAGCGCGACGCGTAAGTGTTGTCGACTGACATTTTTCTCTCAATTGATTTTAAACGATTAAAGGCATTTTGATAAGAATCAGGCATAACAAAATTATCATGTTTCCAAGGCAATTCTACAAACCATTGGTTATCAATTAACTCACATGTATTATTTAATATGGTGATAGCGCGCAACTCATCCGCATTTTGTCGCGGTTGTTTTGATATACCTATTGACTCTAACGCAAATGATTTTTTAACAAACTCGTGCAACTCAGAATCACGAAAGTGTTGCGCGCTGTTATCACTAGCAACACGATCAGCTGACATGTTCATGATATGAATGTTGTTTACAACACCGTGTACACACCACCCTAGCGGTGTCTTCGTAACATAAGGTTCATTTTTCCTATTACTTTTTAAACACAAAATAGGAGCGATAAGATCATAATATCCTGTCCGATTAACAGTCTAGGTTGTGCGTCACATTTGCACAAGTCATAGTCAATATATTCTGCATAATTACTAAAGTCCATACACGATAAACGCTGAATAGGTAAATTAAGTTCTTTCATTTTACGAGCACACAAATTAAAACGATCGCCTGTATTATTAGAAATGTCAAAACTTACGTTTTCCGTTTGGCACACGAGCTCACCGGAGTCCCATGCGCTGCGGGCGCGCATGGTGACTGTCTTACCGTGGAGTCCCACCTGATCGGCGAGATCAGCAGCTATCAGCGTCACGGTGGCGCCGTCGTCGAGCAGCGCGTGCGTGTGGATACTGTCTTTAGGTCCATGAACGGTAACCGGCACTATTTTTAACAACACTTTAGGCACTGACGATTCACTAACACTAGTGGACGCACTGGTGTGGGCGTGGGCAACGGTGTCCTCGCGGCGCAACTCGTCCGACGTCGACAGGGGCACGCGGGTTGCGTCCACTGCTGGGCGCGCCGTCTGTGGTTGCGCGGTCGCTGTCGGCGCCGCAGGCGCGGTAGGCTTCGTCCAGTGGAGGAGATGATGGTGTGGATGTCCACACTCGCTGCAGTTCGAAGCGCTGCACGCGGCGGGTTCAGTATGCCGCGGGTTCAAACATTTGTAGCACAGATGTTTAGCACGCACAAATTGCCATCGATCACGTCTCATAGCTCGTTTGAATTTCATACACTTGTCTAAAGCGTGCGACGGAGAGACGCGACAAAACATACATTTGTTTTCAGGGGTAGTAGTGCACGCTAACACTGATTGAGATTTTATGTTATTATGATCGTATTTCTTTCTAAAGTCGTGCTGACTATGTATGTAACTCACTCCAGAAGTTGCGACGATAGTTGCTTCTCTATATAAAAACTCCGATAGTAATTCTAGTTTAGGTTTAAAAGAACTATTCCGCTTCTCGTAGTTATATTCGGCCCACTTATTAATGAGAGCGGGCGGTAACTTTGAAAGCACTGTTGCCGACGTTTCGGGGCTTTGTAGGTATTCTTGTAATTTAATAGCCTTTACAGCTGTAACATAATTATTTACTTTAATAGCGAAGTCCACGATCTCCGTGTGGTACGCAGGCGGAAGTGGGTGAATTTTCTTAAGCTGATTATTTATTTTATTTATTATGCACTCGGGTCTCCCAAATTGTAATTCTAAAGTTTCCATAATTGTTTGCGGCGTTGTGTTGCCGATAAGAAGTGACGACACAGCGTCCTTCGCGGCACCCCGTAGGCATTTTCGTAACCGCCAAATATTTTCTGTATCGCTATAACTGCACACTTGTGACGACTCCTTGTAAGACTCCTTAAACTGTAGCCACTGCATAGGGTCTCCGTCGAAAGCCGGTAGATCTTTCGAAGTCGCGAGGCGCGCGAGGAGTTCTTTGTTGTTATCAGGACCTTTGCTTCTCGCGAGTACTTGCTGCAACGCCTCCGCCAACTGTTCCACGCTATCACCACGCGGCGCGTGGCGCTCGCTGGTGTCCTGTTGCTGATCGATGTGGGATTCATTCGGCATCAAATACGATGGACAGACATTTTCTGTAAAATCTTTTTGAACAACAGGCGCGACGCCATCTTGTTGGTCGAACCACGACTCGATTATTCTCGAACTTTTCGTGAACGAACCGCGTTCTTCTTCTTCTAACTCTGCTAAATCGACTTCTAGTTTCTTTGAAATCAAGTCCTTCTCAATTTGAGCACTTTTTAGAGCCGCTTCATACTCAAGCCTCTTGCGGGCCGCCGCCGATGAACGCGTGGTAGAACCACTTATCACTGATTTTGTTACTAACTGTTCACTTTTAGTGGGCATCTGCTCCGCAAGCGTTTGACTGCTTGTTTGAATGCGAACGCCTTTCGGGGGCGTGTGGAGCAGCGCCATAAGTCCGACCAAAAACACGCGGTCGAGATCCGAGATCCGGCTCGAAGGACCACTCAATGTTGCGCACAGCGCGCAGTGCGTGATTTAGTTGGTTAAATAAAATGGACAGTTAAGTTTTGAGACACGTCTGAGACCCTGCGGCGGCGACGATCGCGCGGTTTCGCGGTGCACATTGACGTGTGCGCACGAGTTGGAGGATGAAGGCGAACTAAATAGACCCGCGGCGCTAGAGCAGAGCCGCCATGCTTGACAGTCTGTGCGTTGGAGAGGGACAGCACGATGCCCTTCGCGTCGTATGTTGTAGCGCGACGACGCGACGTTTTATTTCTAGGAAAAATGCGCATAACAATCGCCGCGGCGTGGCCTCATGACTTATTATTTATTTAAGAATAAAAATCTACATTAAAAACACCAAGTTAAAATGAAACACTAATCAAAATGTGTTCCATACGCAACACTATCAATCACATCAGCAGTTTTGGGTTAAACATGCTTTTAATGATAATGAAAAATAATGACAATTCTTTTTTTTCAACAAACATTTAATTTTAGAAATGACAGAAAAATAATTAGAGGTCCAATACTATCTATAATGTATGTGTAATCAAGATTTTAATTATAAACATACCTGTCCAGTGTGTGAGCGCTAAAATATTAACAATACAAAGTTAAAATGAGTTTTAGTTTTGTTTTAGTTTTAGCTTTAATATGACATTCAAAGAGAAAAATATACAAGTACTAATTATTATTAGTATTTGCTAAGGTTTAATGGTAAGTGCCCAGTACTATAGGCAATGGATAAACAATTATTTTTATTATATATTTATCTCAAAGTTTTTTTTTTTAAATACATGCTAGGAGCCACCTTGGAACGGAAGATTTTTACTTTTGTTTAAACACTTTTTCATGCCAAAGTCGGTCCAAACAAATTAATTTAATGTAAGCCTTATACACAGGAACCGCTCACTAATATTGCAGCTTAATCAGCAGTTAGTATAGTCGTAATTGCATCATTTAATATTCAAATGAAATGGACAAAACATAATCAATAACAAGAAAGTACTTGCCTGGTCAGCGAATATGTGCCGGCTGTGTATAGCATTGTTACGCATCAACACAAACACTTCAGTTAAACTCCTAGATACCATTTTCGCTGCCGATTTTTATTATTTTCCGTTTAAAAATTCGGGAAAAGTGTTTATTTTCTCCGATTTTGTGACACGACGATAAATAGCGGATGACATTTGTAATGTGACATGTTTGAATGGGTGAGATTTTGACACTTTTGTTTCGTCAAAATGTCAATCTATTTATCATTCGTTCTTTTGTTTCGGATACATTTCAGAGTGAAATTTAATAGCTGATATTTATTTTCATTATCATCGTTCCACGCAATTATTATTGTATATAAATTATCATAATTATTTATTTATAACTCAAAGAAAGCCACAAAGGAAAAATATGGAAACAATAATAATTTATGTAACTTCTTCTTGGGAGTTCGTTCAAAATCCAGTCGTTTCATTTCATGAATTACTTTTTTGTTTTCAGTGACCTATGTCAAAAATAGGTATGTCAAACTTACAAAAACCGAATTAGGTTATGTTTACAAGAAATCTTTGTAAGTTATTTTAAAGAAAATAAGTAGTAGCTCCACATGATATAGACTGACGAAATAAGAGTGTGTGAATGTAATTTAAAAACTCCATAAAAGTTACCGAATCTATCTACAAATGAGTATGCCATCTTTCGAACCGGGCCCGGAGCATTTCCAGCAGTTCCCGTCTAATAGGATTATAGTTATCCACCCTGGATCACTCTACGTTCGAATAGGAAGAGCTTCAGACCTCGTGCCAGTGAAACAACTGCATTGCATAGCAAGGAAACGTCGTCCCGGAGGTAAAATATACCGCGATTCCTTCATTCCACCAAGTGTGCCAAAAACAAAGGAATTGATCGAAGAGTTAGAAGAATGTCGCTTACAGATATCTCACACGTTACAGTCCTGTGTCCAGTCGAACGGGGCGCGAAGGTATGCGACGCCACCGCAGCAAATTGCAGCCTTTAACCGCCGCTCTTTGCCAGAATGCGTTAATGACGGTGATCCGTGGCCCCAAGTGCAATGTGACATCGTGATCGGGGACTTAGTTCTTGATATTGACCCTGAACTACCATACAACATTCATTTCCCATACCGCAGAGGAGATTTTAACATTCATACTGAAGTTGGTGGGTCTATTTCATCAGTTTTGAATGACTTGTATACTATATGGAGTTCTATCATAGAGTATAAGTTGGGAATACCACTGATAGAGCTTGTAAAATACCGGTGTGTGTTACTAATACCTGACCTGTACTCCAGGAGTCATCTGAAGTATTTAATGTCATTATTATTGAAGGACTTGGGATTCGGACATTGTTTTTTTGTTCAAGAGAGTGTTGGAGCTACGTTTGGAGCTGGAATTGGTTCAGCATGTGTGGTAGATATTGGTGACCAGAAAACTGCAATATCTTGTGTTGAAGATGGCATTTCACACAAAACTACTAGGTTAAGAATGGACTACGGAGCTGGGGATGTCTGTCAAGCATTATCATGGATGTTTCACAAAAGTGCATTCCCGTACAAGAATTGGAATGAAAACATACCCAGAGATGTAATACTAATGAGGAATTTGTATGAGAATTTCTGCCATGTAAACCTAGATGTTTGCGGTCCACAGGAAAAATCATTTCTAGTCGATCATCCAGGAGATGTAGTCAACAAATACACACTGCAAGTTGGTGATGAATGCATCATATCACCTTTGTCAATGTTCTACACAGATTTACTTAAAATAACAGGATCAAAGTCTACTAAAATACAGAACAGACAACCTAGTGATCCAGAAGATCCTTTTGATGCAGAGTTTTTGAGAGAAACTGGTAGGAAACGTGAGACAGCTGATCCAACAGCAAATGAAAGTCAGCAGTTTGAAGCAGCAAACGAAGCTCAACCTACCGCAAACCCTGATGAAGACATTGTTGTGGATACGTTAGAAGGTGGACCTGGTGACGTTGTTGCGATAGCACCCGGACAGGTCCTAGCCTTAGACGCTGCAATACTGCAAAGCATAGACCGATGTCCCAACGAAGAGTTGAAGCGAAAAATGTACAGCAATATTTTAATAGTTGGCGGCGGAGTCAAAGTTCATGGCTTAAACTTATGGTTACAGAATAGGTTAGCTTTGCAAATTCCTTATACATATAAGACTGAACAGTTGGAAATAGTGACGTCACCGAAAGACATAGATCCCGCTAGTACGGTCTGGAAAGGAGCTGCGGTCATGTCATGCTTGGAGTCAGCTATAGAGTTATGGATAAACCAGAGTGAATGGAATAGATTCGGATTAAGGATATTGAGGGAACGCGCGCCATTTATTTGGTGATTTTAATAAAAAATTATAATGTTATTTTCTGTTTTATTTTCCTCATCTTTCTAGAAGTTTAGTTAATTCAAGTTGGAGGCTTGGTCAGTCAAATAAGGTACCTATGTAAAAAAACTACAAATATCTTGTAAAAGTATTTATTAAAAAATATGTTTTCTGTAAAACTGTAAACATTAATTTGGCGAGTATTGTTTGAGATTCACTGACAATTTTCATAGGTATTAAAGTACAAAAATATAACATATTAACTTAGTTTTAACTCTCATAAGAAATGTTGTTCAATAAAAAATACTGAAAAACTATTGTAAAATACTTATTGCTAATACAGTCTTTTGTATATATAGAAGAGCACCTACAGAGATATGTATTAATATTATTTTTACCCCTAATAACTGGGAGCTTAATTACGTACAAAATTTGAAAATGTAGTACAGTAAACTAAAACCTATAACTTGCAGCTCTTGTTAGTCCACTGAGTAATGAGCAAATGGAGTGCTAACGGACAAACGATTTGAAGTGCGCAGGATCACGAAGTGGTGATCACGCGTTGGTAGTGACAGTGCCGTGTCATAATCCACTACACTCGCCCGCGGATAATATACAATTCGCGGATCAAGTGTTTCACTCTACGCCATATTTCGACATTATTCTTAAAAGTCGCTTCGCTATAGTGTTACTGCAGTATCTAATAAGATTTGCTCTTCATTTATCTTTAAGTACTGTACCACATAGAACTAATCTCAGAAACTACATAATATCATATTACACCATACCAAATCCAGTATTAGACATCTATACGGTAAATAACGTAAGACACTTACAATCGTTTAAAGGCTGGTTTTATCAATCCTACCCTAAACTAACTAACACTTGGCACCCTACCATTAATGAAGGTAACACTAAAACCTCGTTTGCTAACCTCAGGATGGAAGAACCTGTAATATATCACCATAATAACCAACCCTACCAAATAGGGTACCACAGTAAATGCTAAAATTGGAAAGAAATAAAAGGAATTTCTCATATCGTAACTCACATATACATACCAGATGGCGCCACAACATAAATTCTGTATAAAACATATACTATAGTAAATAGTATATCTATACCTAGTTTTGCCTTCAACCGGGAGAATGTAAGTGAAGAGGTATACACCTCCAAGTGCGAAAGAGAAGGCGACATCGGCGACGCGGCTTTGCGAGCAGAACGGAGAACGATCGAAGATTTGGATCAGCGTGGCTGTGATTAGGATGTGTATGAGGCAAGCTAGTACCGTCCAATGAGGGAAGAGGTACGCAATCACTGATATTGAGATTATGCGGCTCACTGAAAAAAAAGAAATACAATTAAATACATTCCAAAGTCCTCAAATTGTTCTGCTAACTCCAGAAGTAGATTTTTATAGGCTGATAACACACTTACAAGTTACTAGGAAATGCCAGATGGTCTGCAAAACAGTGCCAGTCCAGCTCATATTGTCTTTGTCCTGTTGGTAGAACCGCACCGCTCGCTGGTACGCGGCCAGGCACCATCCCATGCCTATGATGGACGAAGCTATTGACAGGATCTGGTGGACTGTAGGTGGACGAGAAATTGGAAGAGTCAATAAATGATGAAATGAACACAATGAATAGCCAAAAACTTTTTTGAAGACAAAACAATAGTAGGATCAGAACGCATTTTGTAGGTAGTAAATGTCTGCATCCAGGTGGAAATTCAACTAAATATTAAGAACAATCACAATCTAATCATTCTTAATTTGTCAAAAATGTCTATATTCACCTACTTTTAAGTTGATTGTCACTGAGATAAGATGAGAGAGATACTCACATACTTTGCGACATTGCATCGCTTTAAATGTGTCTTCACGGCGAGACATCAACTAAACAATGTTGCATGCATTCCAGCCGCTTAGTCTAAAACTACATTTTTCATGGAAGCCTTACCAGTAAAGTCAGGATTAGCTCTTAGCAACAGACTAGTCTGCAGCACCTGCTGCGGCGCGGCTTCTAGGAAGCACTCGAAGATCCTCAGCAGGGCAGCATCAGAGTCCTCCTTCAACATCAGCTTGTAATACTTCCGCTGGGATGCTTGGTCCTGGTTGCGATCAGCGCGACGAGACTTTATTGCGTAGCTGTTGGATTTATGAAACTAATCATAGTGTTATTTATAAACTTTCTAAATTAAATAGTCAGAGAGACTTGGAATAACAACCTCAGGGTGCTAATACATATAGCACACTAACCTTAGAAACTCAGAATTTTTGCATATCACCACTATGAGAAGATATTTTGATTATAACTAAATACCTGGCATGGTTTAACAACTAGACTTGGCACTCCAATTACTACCTAATCTGTGTTTTTGCCAATTTTCTTAGTATATGAAGTGGAATATTATTCTTTATAATTAAGAAATAATTACTGTAGATCCTATTATTCAAATAAGATGAGAAATTATCCTCACATGAGAGCATCAGCAAACCGTAGAATGGGTGCCATTTGCAGCACTAGGATGAAGATGCGGAGATATTTGCGTTTTGTGAATTCATTAGATAATGAGTCCTGCTGTTTGTCTAGTGAGTACCTGGAGTTGAGAGACATTCTTATTAGTTCAACATTTTATGAGAATTTTAAGTTTTTACTAATTTTAAGTTTTTTTTTTTTAGTGGACCTAAAGCCACAGATGGCTAGGCTTAATTTTTAAGAATTAAATACCGAATAGAATTAATATTAATATTTAAATAGAATTCTTGCACGACAAAAAAATAAATTATTTAATTATTGCTTAACATGTATATAATTTAATTTTTTGTTGTGCAAGAATTCTTATCAAAGTACACTTTCAATTTTTAGTAATTTGACGGTCTTGTGTTAGCAGAAGTTAAACTTAAAAACCCAATTTTGATTTTAATTGTTTTAGTTTATTTTCAGTCTGTTGAGTGTTATCATAAGACAGTAATATGACAATAACCACAAATAATTGCATTACAAAAATAACACAAAGAGCTTTAAAGGAAAATGGGTACAATGAACCATGTACAAAAATAACTTGTAATGGCTTTTAACCGATAACAACCACAATATTATTGCAAATTTTGACTCATGATAAGTTCTGAAGAAGGTTCAGGCCGAAAATTGCAAAAGGCATTGCAGAGGTCGAGAGGAAGAATGAATTTAACATGTAATTTCAAAGTTGGTTGGTTTTGTAAACAAAGATAGTAGGTAGGTACTCACATTCTAATCGAGACCGCAGTATTCACAAATGCTGGTACAAGTATGAACGCCAGCGTCCACCCGAACTCAGTCATCTTCAGGGCTATGGAATACCTCACAGCAATGTTAATATCCAGGCCCAAGTCCACGAAATGACCAATAATAGCCACCATGTACATGAAAATATCTAAGTTTGATATGGTTATTTTGTCAGGCATTCGATCCGTTTCATCATAAGAACGCCCATTTTGGAGCAATTCACGGAATTTGTTAGGCATTTTGTGAGTTTCTCAATCTTTTAGCCGCAAAAATTATCACCGAAACATGCTAAACACACAACTAAACAAACGCGCGTTTTTTTGACAGTAACTTTTTTTTCTTTGTTTACCTGTCATCGACACAACAACATGCAAAACAGTCCGATCACTACGACGCGTTCACTAGTACCGGTTCATAAATAAAATATTACGCTATTCATAATTCTAATTTTTCCTTGTTATCAGCCATCAACCTATTATACGGACAAAGGCGCAAATAATTAAAACATAAGTTACACGAGCAAAACGTGCTTTATTTCTTTGAGATAAGCATGTGCTGTGTACAAGTCACAAATAAAACATTTACATATTTAGTGACTCACTTTTTTAAACTTAATTAATATAATAATATATTACAACAGTGTAACCGCTATTACGTTTACTTTTTATATAAAGTATTGACAACGTCCTGTGATGATAGATTTGCCGCAAAAAGAGTCAAATGTAACGGCTCTCCCAGGGCACTGGTGGGCTGTTTCGTCCTGCAACATAAGACATTCTCATACATGAGAAGGCAATTAAAAACGGTACTTGTGAGGTTGTTCTACCTTTGCATTCGTAAAATCCGGAGGTTTTGGAACGTTGACATACAACGCATGAGGAGGCCGCTCAGCTGTGTTGCGAACGAAATGGTCAAGACTTTGCTCTCGTTCGCATTCCCACAGTAAATTGCGGCGTGAAATATGATTTGCCTCTTCTTAATTTAGATAACCAGTGAAGTTTATATAAGAAAGTCTACCTAGGTGCCTGTTTTAAAAATAAAGTCATTTTGACTTTTCTTTTCTGGTTTGAAATTAAAAAAAGAAAATGGCTGATTACTTACTTCTCCTGCAATAGTCGTACAAGGGGGCTCCATTTCTCTGGGAACACAGTTTCGTTGCCTATCCACTTGTCTTTAACTAGATCTGCAATAGAAGCGTTGACCACTCGTAGGTATCCACACTTTTCAGTGTACGCATCGAGCATTAGTTGATCGAAGAACTTGGGCACAAAGTTGTTGATGCAGACCTGTACGTTGTACAACGAGGAATTCATGTCTTGAGCGTGCTGTCTTGTTTTTATTTCTACTATTGTTACTAAACTTTCTTGCATCGTTTCGTTGAAACTGTAAGGCGCAAATAAATAACACATAAAATAAAAACAATGGAAGCCAATTTAATTAAACCGGTTAATATTTTTTGTGTATTGGCAATCCAATGAAAACAGATCTTGGTTTTTCCTTGATTATAAATTCTTGGGGTCACCTTCATTCATTCTATTTCTGCTAAGCATAAAAGTTGTATAATTTTGCTCTACCTATTAACATAATTACCCTACCTACCAACATAATTTGTCTCGATATAGATTTGTCACTATACTTACAGGACTGCTTGGTGAAGCAAGCAGTGTGCTGCAGCGACTTCGTCCGGCAGTTCCTTGTGGCACTTATTGACGGAGTCAAAGTTCCTCACGTCCTGGAAGTTTTTGATGACCCCGTGGAATTGCGCGCGGATCTGTGCCAGTTTCTCCATGGGGTCCATTAGGCAGTGCTCCACTATATCTATCATCTATGGATGTAGGGCGAAGATGAAGGATTTTTACGGTTGCCTCGCAATTAGAAAGCAAGAATTGGTTACCCACTGTAGCCCAAAAAAATAGAATGGCGTTTTGGCGAATTGGACGTTGGACCTACTGGGGCTATTTCGCCATAGCAGGCAACCAGTCTTTATTTCGTGTCGATGGAGGACGAAGAAGAAAGGCTACAGCGATGTGTATTGCTTTCACGTTGTTCCTGCTTTTCAATACAGTGGTACTATAGCTATTTAAATTACCTACTTGGACACAGTAGCATTAGTGCGGTCATTAGGCCCTCAACGGTGTCTGCATAAGAACACTTGAGACTCTCCAGCAGGTGAACCTTACTATTTTCGAGAAGTTGAAAACTGCGAGCGTTTTTGTACTTTTTTCTAGTTTTACCACAAAATCATCGCGAAATACGTACCTCCTCCATACTAATAATATAATTTGTGAAGTCATGAAGATATTTCACTTTATAGAACTTTAGGACAGCACTCCTCAACTCCTTGGACATCTCATCGTTCATGATGTAGACGAGGTCGAGGAACGTGTCTATGGTTCGTAAGGACTTGCTCTTCAAACTGATGTAGTTGGCTCGGCCCTGGTTGAAGAGGTTCTTCGCCATATTGTATGCTTCGGAAACCAGGTAGTATTTCTTATCCATTTTTTGGAATGCATTGCTTGTGCACTGGGTGGAAGAAATATTTGATGATAGGCTATTCGCAAGACTTATTGAAAAGTGTGAATGTGAGCGCGATAATTGATAATGGTCACATAAGGGTTGTGCTCGCCCCCTAATAACATAACTGGCGAAATATGAGTGTACTAATGGGTACACCTCTGCCTAACTCTTCGAGGATTATAGGCGTGATGTTAAGGCCCTCAGTGGCGCAGGTATGAGTTGGGGGTCGCGGAAGGCGCGTACTCACTCAGGATCTCCGACGTAAGCATGGGATGGAAACACCATGCAGGGTGGTTATGAGTCAGTAAGAGTCTGACAGACCCCTCTACCATAGTACGAGGGACATCCATGAAGATTTTCAAACCCGGAACAAAAAAAGGAGTATATACTTGCATCATTGGTAATTTTCTAATTATAGCTTGCCCTAGATGGGCCCTGGCTCAAAATTTCTTGGGAGGCACTCCTACCTAACTGCGTGGCGGGGCCCCTGTTTCGGGGGGACGTCGAACCTTTTATACGTCTGATCCGCCTCAGTTATTCGTGACCATCAGGATGGCTGGACCAAACGAGAAATGTACATGAGACCATGCTCAATACCTTTTTAGCAGTGCACATGGTACATGTACTTTCTCGCACTTTATCGCCACGTTTTTTTAGGATGTAGGATTATGGCCTGACTTTGTCCGATACGAATGTATCTTGAAACCTTAATTCCTGTTAGGTATGTAGGATGTAACGTACCTCTCTGTAATGTATTATAGCAATGAAGAAGACTAGTGCGATGCACAAACTTGTTTTAACACACATCACAAAGAACGAACGCGTTCATTTATTATTTTAAAAAAGAAATTGGACTCTAAAGTTTACTGCCAGCATTTTATACAGTCACAAATAATCCCCTTAGCTTGACAAAGTTATTACAAAGGAAAATATATTTTATTTCCTGGGGCATACGGTTCAATTTTAGCATACCAATTGAATAACTTTTTGATTAGCTAAAGTTAAGTGTTCTTGGTAATTAATTTTCTGCTTTGTACTCAAGTACGCAGATATTTTTCGGCCAATAACTTTTCGATAAGCGGTAAAACACAGTTCCTATGTATGTATGTATTGCCGCGTATAATCTCGTTAAAAAAAAAAACAAACTATTTTCGACAGCGCAAATCCTATTAAATTCTGTGCAGCAGTTTTCATGTTAAGCACAAATCAACAAACAAAATAAATGGTGTGGAATATAAAATTGATTTGTAATAAATTCGCTTAAATATAACAACATCGAATTGTCTACAATAACATAGTGAGTTTCAAACAGATATTTGATACAATACGATCAACATAGTGATACATAAAAATATACATAATTTATAATCAGAAACCATTAAGAGATCTCTTTGGAAACATTCGTGGGTCGTGTTTTACATATTTCGTGGTGATAAAGTGGAGATTTTAAAATTAAACATCGGTGAAGGAAAACATTGTGAGGAAACCTGGACTTACTGTTCTGCTCAAACCAAGTCAGAGGCCCTTTAGGTGGTTTAGAAACTCTGACACTAGGGTGTGTGGAGTAGCAAGACCTTATTTCCAACACGAAGAAATTAGAAGAATATTAAACCCAATTAAGGTTTTCCGTAAAAGGATAGGTATAGGACAGTATAAAAAAATATCTTCAATAAATTACAACAATTTGGAATATAAAACATAATCCTTTCCGTGCAGTCGGGTAAAAATAATGGCTAATTATACTTGTTCAAAACTTTTCGGCGGACATGAAATGTTATACTCTGTTCATTTTATAATGGCATGTTACTTACAGTTTTTCTAACAAAAAAATGAGAAGCATGTCGTATGTGCAGTCGCCAGCACATCAGATCTATACCTTTTTGTTGTAAAATCGCTCCTATTACAACCGCATAAGATACTGAAGTGTTTATCTTACCAAAAACATATTTTATGTTTATGGCAACCTGTATATTGTCTGTGAAAACTTTTAATTGGCCTTAATTTTGTTCAGAGGCGTAGCTAGGTAACTAAAGCCCCTGAGCAATATTATTTTCTATATTAACGCGCCTCTCCGTTATAAAATAATCAAATAATTTAATAATCATCTTCAGATACCTATTATACCTATAAAAGAAGCCTTTACCATGTCAACCAACACAGAATGAACATAGTATAGCAGACACAACCGTGCTTACCATTGAGTAACTGATGACTATTTCTATGAATTCGACGTGCAAGAGTAAAACATTAAAATAGTACATTTGAGACAATAATTTACATAGAAGGTAAATTTCAAAAGTTTCTATATAATCACATGAACAAGCTACGGGTGAATACACAACGCTTTTGAGCCGGGACACATCTGAAAAGGAAAATAAATATCAGTAGCAATTTTAGGGCAAAATTTTCTAATTCACCAAAAAAATAAAACAAATTTAAATGTATTATCACATCTATTTAACCTTAGTTCTTCAAGCCAACCAACCTCTCAATAATTCATTGAAAATGACAGCAATAACAGTTCAATGTACACTCAACAAAAGACATAGGTATGCAGGGTCGTTAGATATAGTTGAAGTCTTCTTAGAAACCGATGTATGTCTTCTATTAAAACTCATCTTAATTAACGAACTGTTTATTTTCTACTTTTTAAATTACATTTGAAAATATCATAAGAACACTTTAACTATATTTGACGACCCTGCATACCTATAATTTTTTTGACTGTACATCCCTACATAGTGCTTCTTAGAATAGATTTAAAATAATTACATTTAAAATTGTTACAATTATTTTAAAAAATGGGAGAAATCATAATATGGGTTGGTTTGTTTCGTCGGTATTAACCCTAAATTCAATTTCATTGTTTGTAGTGGGTGAAGCTGGCTGACGGCAGAACTGTTGAGAAGAAAAGTCTACTTCTCCTGAAATTAATTTGATACTTGCAGATCAAGTCTGCAAGATAAGATAGTACATTATGGTAAAGCTTACCAATAAGTAATCCTCTCAGTCCTTGTGCAGGAACTTGTTGAAGGCTCCGTAGGCGGTCTCCAGGTCGAACAGCAGCTGCCGCACCTGACCCTCGGACAGCTCGTCTGACGCTGACATCTCTGACAGCTTGTCTACCCATTCTTGTACCTGGAACAAAGGAGATTGTAGGTTCTACTTCATAGTGAGCGCGACATACACAAACAACCAGATCCGGAACTACTATTTGTAGGCCATACTAATATTTGTTCTGTGTAAGAATCGAACCACACAGGAGGCTTGCTCAGCCACTGCGTCAATCGTGCTGTAATATAATTATTAGTCATACATATACAAATAAAAAAAATAAAGACATTAACGTCCAATAAATTGCTGTAAACTCAAAGTTGTACATTTATGTTTCTGTATTTTATATCACACCCATTAAAAAAATATATTAGAATATTGCTTTTTTTAAAGCTACAGTCACACCTAATTAATTAATATTATTCCGTGTGACCACGACTTCAACCTCCGTAATCAGGTAAAAAAGAAGAAAAAGAAACAAAATGTATAAATGTAGTGCTCATTTCTTCAAAAGGAAGAAGAAACGTGTGTGTTACCTTAATCTTGCCCTCAAAGTCTTCAGGCAGCATGATGAGGCGGTCCATGGTGTCGCGCAGGTCGCGCAGCTCCGGCTGAATCATGTCCATCGCGCGGAACTCAAGCCGCAGTTTGTCCATCAGCGTTATGAATAACTGTAGGAGAAATATACGTGTGGATTAACTGGGTAAAACTGATAAATGTATTAAAATGATTGTTGACTAGCCCGCGACTTTTTCTTCATACAATTGTGGACCATAATATAATGATCCATAACATATAAAATCAAATCTGCAATCCCCGAAGGGTTAGGCAGAGGTGTACCCATTAGTACACCCACATTTCGCCAGTTATGTTTTTAGTCCCATGTAATAGGGGGCGAGCCTATTGCCATTAACCGGGCACAAATCCAGACTCCGAGGCTGCTACTGAGCAATTCCTGATGGGAAAACCCAATAACACTTTGCTCGACCTGGGAATCGAACCCAAGACCTCATGCACAGTAGTCGCGCTTGCGACCACTAGACCAACGAGGCAGTCCACCAATGATCCAAAAATGGAAAATTGATGCACAGCTTATAATTGGTTGTTTGGTAAACATTGTTAGAGTTTATTAAGGCGGAAACAGACTTATTACACGCAACGGCATCCCATGCGTGCTTATTGACCAAAACACAGATTAGTTTCACTGTTTTCGCCTTTACAATGCTACTATGTCATCAACATATATGTATAAGCTAATATAAATACTTACAGAAACAATCTCAGCAATGTACTTGTTGGTGTTGCCTTTGTCATCCTTGATCAGATTTGGTTTGTTCTCTCTTATCCGCTCCAGGGCAGCTGGACAGTCCAACTGGAAAGATATTAGAGCTTTGAATTTAGGTAAATAATTTGGAAGTAAAATGTTTTGAGGAACAATGTGGCTATGCAATGCAATGTAAGTTAGTCACACAATTTTAAACAAATTTATTAAGCTTCAAGACTTAATTATTCCCATGGGTAATATTGATTGTTTGTCATACAAAATTAAGCTAAAACTAAGTAGGCTAGTATATCCAGTTCCAAAATCAACTTGAATCAAATATTTCCTATGTTTGATCACTCATGCTTGGCCTATAGACAGTTGTAGGAAACACAATTTAACTGCTAAAACTTACCTTTTCTTCCAATGAGTCATTATAAAATTCTTGTCATTTGTATGATATTATGTTTGATTTGTGATAAATTTTTACACAAGTCTTGTATTTTATCAAACCATTGTTTGACTAAGATACAGATAAGCTACAAAAATATAACAAAACACATGAAAATTAGTATTAACTTACTCTATATTTCGCAACAAATGCCTCAATATTGGGAAATTCATCGGCCTGTACTTGTTTGAATGCCACTTTGTACTGCACGAGCAGCCGGCTGCACGCTGCAGTGTACTCCTGTGCACGCACACAGTCCCTCATGTAAGCCTTCTCCAGATGCTGTAACGTGCTGACCACAGCGTATAACTCCGCCATGTTGTCATGCCTGGAATGGCAAGTGTATGATTTTTACATAATGTCTAAACAAGCTGATTTTCTTTATATTCTCTTGTTAATAAATAGGCATTAGAATAGGAAATAAAAATATTTATCTTGTTGAGAATGAGTTTTCTTTCACTAAAATGAGTTTTAAGTCCTAGTCCATTATCAGGCTGTCAAGCAGATGATGACGAGTGAAGGAAAAGCACGCGTTAGGAATCATACTGATTAAATGTAACTTGTAGAATGATGAAATTATATGATTTTCTGTTAAAAAAGGACAGTTCAATTAAGAGAAATAAACCATTAAGTCTGTATTACTTACTTTTCACGCTCTCTAGCGTTTCTGTAAAGCTTTACTTCTTCGTATAATTCTGGTCGTGTATCTGTAAATGAGTAATAACTTCAGGAAAACGAAAACAAAGAGAACGATTGAAAAAAATCAAAGGATTTCCACCATTACCTTGCATTTTAGGGCAAAAACTTTGAATGCACTTAAATTCAGCCTTCAGGTATTAATATATCTGAGCAGAATAATAATTATTTTCGTAATTTCTTATTGTACTGTTAATCAAATTTTATAAAACAACAAAACGATGACAAATACTCCACAACCCACCCACAATCTTATAAATTTTGACACTTTTGAAGTTTGACAGTGATCAGTTTGACACTAGTGCAAAGAGTTGCCAAAAGCTAAACCAAAGTAAACATAACATCACGCCTGTAATCCCCGAAGGGTTAGGCAGAGGTGTACCTACCCATTAGTACACCCACATTTCGCCAGTTATGTTTTTAGTCCCATGTAATAGGGGGAGAGCCTATTGCCATCAACCGGGCACAAATCCAGACTCCGAGGCTGCTACTGAGAAATTCCTGATGGAAAAACCCACTAACACTTTGCCCGACCTGGGAATCGAACCCAAGACCTCATGCACAGCAGTCGCGCTTGCGACCACTAGACCAACGAGGCAGTCCAAACCAAACCAAAGTTTCTTCTAATTTTAAAATAGTGCTCGTGCTTACATACAGCTATGAATTCTTTACTCCTAAGGTACTATTCATGCTGTTTTAAAACGATGTAGGTTTATATTTCAGTGAGAAATTATTTCAAAATATTATTTAGTATGTTGTTACCTAGGTAGGTTACCTATCATCTCAATGAAAGGAGTTCGTCTAACAAGATAAAATATTAGTACTACGTAGTGTATCAGCTAGCAATCTAAATTTTTTTACACAATAATTTTGTTACCCCTTGTGCATAAAAAAGCTTTTAATTTAGGAATCTTTTCTCATATTAGCAACACTTGCAATGAATGAGCTAAATGACCGAATGAAATCAGTTGAAGATTGAATGGTGTGTTCGGATACACTTACAAGAGAAGAGAGCAATGTTATAATAAGCCGTTACTTGGTAGAAAAACTAGTTTTCGAAGCTTACTCATACTAAAAAAAATAACGACAAAATGACGTAATCCTCCAATATGGCGGATGACGCGCGCGCTCCCTGCCGCCCGCGCTCGTAGTTTCTTCACCAACTGCCACTCGTCTCGAATGATTTCACCTTGCAATGAATGAAAATTGTTGTAGACAGTCTGAGTGCGGATTATTCACATAATAAACTCATCACCGGACACAAAAGGTGTATGTGATACAGTGCGTCTAAAGGTGGATTCGTGGTTGTGTTTTTACCAGTTCTCCCTTTTGTGAGACCGTTGTGTTTACGTGCTGAAAATCATCGAGTGCAAAATCTACAGGTCTCTGGAGGCGCCGGAGCAGTGTTTAATGGGATCTTGTTGATCAACAGGTAATTTTTATGCAGTTCTCATTGAAAACTAGTTTATCGTAATACCGTTTTCTATCGGAATACGAAGTTACGAACATACGAAGATAGCAACGGCTTGTTTTTGCGTTTCCTGTCGCTTTGTCGATGTTGCGAAGTTGTTAAGTTGTTCAGTGGGGAGCAAAAAAGGTGTCGAGTAACTATTGTTGTTTTTGTAAAGTGTTTGTGAGGTAAAAAAAGTTGTTTTTCTTATTGGAATGTGTCCGCGGAGAGCGGGCGGGGTCCTGGGCGCGGTGCCGCCGGTTGTCCCACTTTTGGCCAGTAGGCAGGTCGTAAGACTCGAAACTGTTTACAACTTTGGCACGTTTCTACGTCGCTGCACTTTTATGGACAGTTAAATGCAGTCTTGAAACTGCTAGGAAATATTTTAGGCGGCTACTGGTGTTTTAGAGGCTCTTACTAACTCGTAAACGCCGTTAAAATACTGTAAAATGGTTCGAGTCTCAAATAAATAGTGTGATTAAATAATGAACCATGGAGACGAAGATTCAATGTTATAAGAAAATATTTTAGGCAACATAACTATTATGAAAACTTATATTTTACTCACTAATCACCTACTTACTAGAATCTAATTCAGTTCTAGCTAATTTTGTAATAAGTTCATTAGCAGTACATTAGCTAATTAGACAAATTACTAAGGATACAATACATCAATCATAATAGAGCAACAATCTTAGTCATGCATGATGAAACGATTGATTAACATTCCAATGTAGTTTTAACAACTATATATTAATATTCTGTGATTACTTGAACCAACAATATTGTGCTATTGTAGACTTATAATCTATGAAAATTTTACCTAAATTAACATTTATTACAATTTAGCACTAGAAGGCCAATTCCTGTAAAAAAATTAAAAAAAAACATAAGACACATTTTTATTTTTACAAATTGAGACAGATTAAAAAGTTAACATTCTTAAAAATACAAGAATTGCAGACATCTTTTACCTGTTCACGGAAGGACTTCATGACTGTGGTTGCACACAATGCCAGCAGTGATAGAATCTGTTCCGAACAAATAATTTTACTCTAAAAAACCATATTATTTTGGCAACTATGTATGAAGAAGATACCTGTATTTCTTCCTTGGTACACTACTATTTTTAAACGGCTTATAAAATTATTATGGTACTTTAAGGGCCGATTTTTCAATAGTCAGATAACTCTTTAACGAAAGGATAAATATGGAGCTTTGACAGATTTTGTATTGAAAATATGTCAAACTATCATATTTATTCTATGAATAAAAGTTATCTGACTTTTGAAAAATATTAGTCGAAGCCATTTAATAATTAAAAAGAAAAGGTAATAATAGTTCACAGCCAATAATATGTAGTTCTATTATCCTCAAATTTAACTTTTATTAGCCATGTTGTTATAGGCACCTAAATTATCACACACATCATTTGTAAATTGAGGAAAATCATGGCTCATGATTTGCCATTTCATGGTTAAACAGTTATTTTTATGTAACATGTGTAATTTTATTTAAGGAATTACCTATTATACTGGAATGCTATTATTGGCATAGTATTCCTGCCTCTATTTTGAATAATAGTTTATTTTTATGCAAAAATGTTGCAACAGGTAAAAGCGACTAAGCAACCTGTATCCTACTGGTGCAATCACAATGCTTGTGGTGTTGTTGCAATAATTTTAAACTTAACCAACCTGTATTGGTGGCAAATTGAATAATATGTCATTATATTATTGGTAAATTCAAGCACTTTCTGTCTTTAATAAGTTATTAAATTCTTTCCTTGTAACTCAAAAATCAAAGTGAAATTATTTATTTCAATTCAATCATTAAAAGACACACTTTAAATTCATTTGTTTACAAGAAAAATGAATTTCAAAAAAATCTATTTGCCCTTTCTGGAAGATAGTTTCATAAAGACACTGCTTCATTATACTTAAGAATGTAGGATGAAATATAACAATAATGCAACTGTATTCTCTCAAGCTTCATAATAACCGAAAGAATAAGTATTTTCTCATTGTATCATTCAACAATGATAGTGTTGTTAATGTTACATAGTAAGGAACAGTTCACAATGATGCTGTAATCATTATGCAGTATTTAGCCTTCATGGTGCTGTCACCATACCATATAAGTACTTTTTAACTGTCAGTGCTGTTAGAACCTTGAATACTTTTATTGTTATTTTACTTTTGTGATTATGACATAGTTGTGTACCTCTGCTACTTGTCTTTAAGTATGAGAAACATGTACCTACAGTGGTGTAGCTTGCCCTAAGCTGGCCCTGTATCAATATTTTTTGTTATTTCAAAAGTTTCTTGCCCATTCTTCTCCATGCAAAACCAACTTTTGGAAGGGGCAACTAGATTAAATTCCTTTTTTTTTTGTATGACGTTCAAAAGTGCCTTGTTTTGGCCTAATTTAAGTAATGATTTGAATTTGACATTGTTGGGGACCCTTCTACCTTAAACTGCGGCAATACCCAAATGGGTACGGGTTCAGAGCACCTGTAGCTGGAGGCCCCCATACCTTTGACAAGGCTGATATGGTGGTAGCTACGCCCCTGAGCATGTATGAGCATGAGAACAGCAACCTTTAAATTTTTATTATTCATCATTAATCATAATAAAACTGACATTATGTTGTCATTGAAAAATCAACTGTAGGTATTTGAAGATAAAAATCTGTTTAGGCTTTAGAATTCTAAGTACTTACACCACAGATTCTTGTATACTCTTATCATCAACCATATAAAAAACCCTTATCAGCAACTTGTTCAGTCAATAACCTTAGAAAAGAAACAGTGTCTATTAAAAAAAATATTTAAAAAATCAAGTTCACTTAGACCTCGACCTTTAAGCGGTGACATCACCATGATAAGCAATGGCCGCGGTTCCCCGATGACATCACGTCAACACTTTTTGTGATTGCCCAATATAAAATGCTCCATTTGTAAATGCATGATGGCTGGCGCGAATCACGTCTGCGTTTTTTTTTTTGCGTCGTTACATGTGTTTTATTACTTTGCTCTCGTTAGTATAATAGTTTTATGTCTCCCGACATCGTTCTATTTTCTTTTTCCCTTAAGTCCTAGCAACCTCATTTCACTGTGGTGGCTAGAATAAAATTTCCCTTAAAAATATCACTTACCATTACACACTAATTAGGCCTATTTAGTTTCAATTTACACCGCAGTGGAATTCGCCGAAATATATTTTTTGTGTACATTGCATATTGAACTCTATGTTACATTGTAAACGTACAAACTACAAACGCAAAAACTAATCGCTCGTTTTTCGAACCCTAAGGAATCCTACGAATGCATACGCAATGAGGCTTCCGTTTCGTTCTCGAGTCTTAATTGATAGAGAAACCGGAATCACCGAATATAATGTTTGACTAAGCATCGAACTGTCTTATTTAACTAGGTATTTATAGATGAGACACTACATAATAATATGTCATTTACATAAATAGACATATAGTATCAGTATCATTACATACGAGATTATGATTTGTCAGTCATGTTAGGTATGTAACATTTGACCTCCGCGGTCTTCCGAGTGTGTTAGATCATGGTTCCGGTGCAAGTGGCGTCATCTATGAGACCATGATTTAATTTTATTAAAAGGATATCTGTTGATTACTGTAATAAGTCTCCTATGATATGGTAATCACCGACATAGGATGTTGATATCATAATATGCACACTGACATATAATTAGTTTAAGACCAACTCGATATTTCCTGAAAAACGTTCAAAAGGGCTTTCTAAACTCAAAATTACGTTTTAGAACGTAACTTCTTTTCATCCTCTCTCATCTCCATTTATGTGTATTTTTACCCAAATACAATACAGTTTATTTTTTTTTGTTTCAAACAAAAAGAATTATGAAACGAATTTACGATCTGAAAAATATGTTTTAGAGTACTGTAGTTTATCACTGAAGACTTCATCAAATTTTATGTTTACTGATATGAGTCATTTTAATATCTCATCCGGATGCAGATTCTCATACATCGAAGCATCAATGAGGTATTTGCATCCGGATAAGATATTAAAATGGGATCCCTAGACCGAACTTAAGAGTCTTCAAGATATGTGTCGTTTCAAACTCAGCATCTGCAATAAAGTCGGATTTAAAATTCGCTCCACGAGACACCTCATCGGCCGGAGTCTCATAAAAACCACTTGACTTGCAGGTTAAGCGAGTGACGCAAACATTTATTTACTAAGTTTCATTGAGATACAGTTCCTCCTAGGTATTTCATGTAATTGCCTCAATGACTGTGTTGGTCAGTTCAATGACAATGACGTGCTGTAATTTGGGCCAGTAGTATTATTGTGTCAGTGTAATTGGTCAAAATGTCACGAGTTCCGAATACATGGAAAAAAGACCATGCCATGTGCTACGCAACATGTAATAATACAGCGACATAGTCACTAGCTACACAGGCACGAGAGAAGTTTGTCAGGCACCCTTTTCAAAGCCCAAAATTATTGTTCAAAAGTGTTGGTAATATGATAGCTACTTCTGAAAATATATCTGAATGTCTCATTGAAGAATGGACTGATGAAGACGGAAATAATGCTTGCTGGATATAGCCAAGCACACCTGCATCGTTATTGTGTTACACTTTCACAATCGGAAATGCTTCGAATGTGTATTTCTGTGTATACGAGCTATACTGCGAAACCAGTACTACGGTGCTGTATTTACTACCTTGCAGATTTCGGAAAAATCTTTAACGTAATTTAAACATAATATAAATATTACGTAATTGTTAACTGTTTCATTACCAGTTTCCCATCCGCCATTGTTTCGTAAGAATCCATCAGCGAATACCATTAGTTTCTAAAACAAAACTTCCGTTACGGCCAGCGCTTAGAATACTATATTAATTAACAGCTTGTTTATACGACGCCGTTTGTGCGTGCTTGCTGTTTATTTTGTTAATGGTGGCTAATGCGGTATGCGTAGTAGGAAGAGACAGAAATAGTCGGAATGGGAAGTGATAGCCTAGATATCTCTGTGCTCGAATCGGATGTAAATACTGTGTAGCTTCGTAATCAACAGTGATAGTTTCGTCCGTGACTTCCAAGCCCGGATTAGCTTCCGTTCAAATGAACATTACAAATAGCAGTCAATGAATCACTGCAATTTGTAATTTCTTCATGCAAATATGGAAATTGGAAACCAAAGGCGTTGTATAATGAGTGTTGCTTTTCTTAGAGCAATAGCGCACTAGCGGCTTGGCCGCAGCGGCCAGGTCGCGGCGGCCATCGAGATAGATACCTTAGTATGAAATCGCCACAGAGCGCGCGCACCTGGTCGCACGCGACCAGCGGCCTCACTCAGCCGCAGCGGCCAGCGAGATCGGAGCGGCGCGTTTGCGGCCAGTGTTCAGTCGCTGGTCGCTGCGGCCACTGAGATCTATAGTATTGTAGTAAAATCACCAGTGTGCGCGCACTAGCCGTGGCGGCCGCACTTGTTGTAGAGATACAGCGTAATTTGTAATTATCGCGATGTCTTCGTAGCCGTGGTTTTGGCCGCGTTGCAAATCGATCCCTGCGGCCTGGCCGCGCGACCTGGCCGCTGCGTCCAAGCCGCTAGTGCGCTATTGCTCTTAGTCTTATCTATATTACGTCCATGAAACGTGCTCATTTGGTAAAAGCTCCTTGTAAAAACCAAAGTTTATTCCCAGGCTGTTATAACCATAAAGATAGTTTTACGTGTGATCATGTACATGTCCTTCCTAATCACCGTTCCCTTCAGTGATTATGCCAGGTACTTCTCGTTTAAACATGTCATTTAGATGCGCCGGCGGTTCTTCGCTGGACGCGAGTCCCGCTTGAGTCCGTCGCGGACTATAAGTAGGCAATTATGGGAAGTTACCGGTTGCTGCCTATGGGCTTTTCGTCCGCGTATGTGTGCGGAGATTTTATTGATTATGATATGTTTATTGATTACGGAGAAACTTACGTGCTGATGAATGAACTTCTCGGTAATTGTCCATGAAAGTTTCTTTGACAGTCAGCTCGGATAGGCAGCAAACAACTCATTGATAAGACGTATGACTGCTTACTACTACACTTTTTACTCGTACAGTAGAGATTTGTTCTTTGAGTCTAGACATTGTATTATTTTACTAAATTCTGCCCGCGAATTCTTGGGCGGGTTTTATTTATCCGCTTTAGGGTTTGTCTTTGGTTACTAATCCACTCCCGTAGGTCGTAGCGTGATATACTTACCATTCGTCGTAAATCTGGCTATCCAATACAAAAAGATTTTTTCCAATCCGAATAGAACTTTTAGAGAAAACAAACAAACTCTTCAGCTTTTTTTAATATGGAAGATTTTTATCCAAGCTCTCCACTTGGATAAACATTAAGTAATAAAATGTCTAGACTTTATAGCTTTTGGCCAAAACCCGATTCATAAACCGCTCACCAATGAAATCCCCATCAATCTCTATTCCCCAAGTCCTTGAGACAAAACCAAGTCAATTACTTAGCTCCTATATTTCTTCTGAAATGCACAGCAATTTGTCCTCAAATAATTCACGTAACATGTACAACTGTGACATAATTACTGACTGCAACAATTGCTCCAATTAGCTATGAGGCTCATACTACTTGTTACTCCGATAAAAATCTTACCAATTACTGAATTATACTCGGCCATGATTGTGTTGATTACGGTGGCGTCATTGTGTGCATACCAACAGTTGTAAATGAGATTGGAGTTTAAAAAAAACAAAATACGGTTTCTGGTAGGTGTATTGAAGGGTGACCTTTTTGGGGCAGCATTATGTAATGTTACCCGTAAAAACGTGCTGATTCGTACCATTTTAATACCTAGGTGTGATTTGGTTTTTCCTTATGTGGCAATTTTGGATCTTAGGGACATTTTCAGGCTTCTTCAGTATTTCTCAACTAACAGCAATTTAGTAGCCTTTGGCCCTATTCTTCTACACGTCTTGTTGTTTCATTGACCTATCTAATTCCGGACATTTCTACACAGCACAACATTAACGTACGATTGAAATCGTGGTTTTCGTAGTAATTTTTCTAAATTAAATCTTGTTCTATAAGCCCAGTCAGCCCCAGTTGACTAATCTCCATTGCAACCACTCTTTGTCGCTCGTTTATCTCCCACTAAGTATTTAATCACTAGCCACCAGAAACGAAAACAAGTAACATTACACTCAACAGATAAGCTCTTGAGTTAGACTTCCGTCTCCCCTTCTTTCGCTTTTGTGTTTAACCAAGCTGACCGCAGATGTCTTTATAACGACAATGATCTAACCGCAGCCTCTTAAACTAAGATCATTGTACTAAACAATAGTCTACGGGGTTTAGGATCTATATCAGATGCAAAGGGACCCGTAAGATCGCAACCGAAACAAATTGCTTTATTTTAGTAGGTACTCTCCTAATTATTAGGTGCCATTTTGCATGGCAGAGTAGCTGTTGTTTCGAACTTCCGAAAGAAAGCCGGTAGGGGTTTGATGGAGTCCTCGCCACTTAACTTAATGTCCATAGAAGAAGAAGAATAGAGAATCTACAGCAATTCCACGTAAATCTTAGAAAATTATGCTCCTCAAGGAAATAATCCGTTTGTGATACCGTGTAATGATTCTTTTGTGGTGACATTACGGTCCCCCATATGGTCTATAACTGTATTTTATGACCTCAACGAGGACATGTCGTAACAGGGTGCGTGTAAAACCGCAGGACGTGAACTGACTGCAGTATGACGATATTGTCGGGTCAAATGTCTCCAAATTGGGTCATAAAAAATTCGCACAGACGTGGACACACAATGTGTCCGCCCCAATAGACGTAATGTCTGCGCCTCTGCAGGCTTGGAGAAATATACCTACGTGATAACAGAATCGGTATCGATAAATTATCAGTTAATTTGTTTCTTGGCCTATTTTCTGGAAAGTAGGATTATTATCGTTACACAATAATCGTAACATTGGCCCGTTTGGCTCGTTTTCAATTTATGTTTCTGCTAGTCGTCAAAATAGTAGGTAAGTGCTTAATCAAAAATGAATGGTAAATATTAAAACGCAAGGTGGTGTATTAACTGAAAGAGTAATGAACCGAACCCTCGCATCTTTATACGGTCTATATAAAAATCTCGCGTCGGCCACTAAGGGCCGATGCCTGCCGGGGCTGCGGGTTGTTCGAAAGAGATACCGCGCCCCCGGAACGCAAAGGGCACAAGAAGGAACATGGATGGGTTTTAGTCAGTAAAAGTCTGACACTCCCTCCCGCCCCGCCCGGTGTTTGTCCGGGATAAATTCCGGAACTACATAAACCATTTTTTGTAAAATTTGGCATACTGTGTATAATTTGGTCAAAATTAAAAGATAGTATAGTCTTTATCTCAATTAATGACGTCAATATTTTTTAATGCAACTTTGAGGCCACAGCAACGCGTGGCCCGGGTCAGCTAGTTGCTATTAAAACATCATGTAGCCAATCGCGACAGTTACATAAACGGTAAAAAAACTATCATACAATTATCTATAGCGTCCATAGAAGCTTCACAATATTTTACTCTTTCATATCTTTGCCCATGTGTGTGTTATCTCGACCACACACACAGAGACTCAGCTATTTCATGCTATGACTCATTTGACATTGTTTACAGTGAAGATATCATTATCGCCGCTAATTATGTTGGTGTTACTTTGTTTTTATAAATAATAACTCTTTAAACATAAGAAACTTTAAATAGATACCATTTTGAGAACAAATGTTTGTGTGCACTTTTAATTCAATCGAATTTTTTAATTAACATTTTGCAGAAAAGTTTTAGCTGAAAAAACATGCACTTGTGACAGATTTATGTTCTAGACAGATTCCGAGGCAATCTACAAGCTAAATACATAAACTCAGAATGTAACAAAAACAATTTATGTATTTGATTCTTACGGTTTTTTTTTGAAAATGGGATTGCCGAGATATATTGTTGATACCATAAAACAATGCAACACCTATAAGGTCAAAACATGTGGAAGAGGTGTTCTTTTTTGTTTGACGACGAAAAATGTTGACGCTGGTCGGTCTAGAATCATTTACTGCACATAGTAAGTCTTCGTTATGATAACCTTTCCACCGTATTTGTATATCAGCCATCTCGATCCGAAAAGTCATAATAGTCCTTTAGTACTCAAGCATGGCGCATCATTTTTCATATCATACAGACAGCCTACTCAAAATAACGCAGATAATATTTCTCCGTCGAATAAATATTCAGTACGCGCCTAAAGTTACTTCTACTGTTACTCCGTCCGGTCCATACGAATGATTTCGTAACAGTGATGTGCCTCGTGTTATCTGAAACGGTTAATCTTATCGACGATGATAATCATGTGTATGTAACATGTCATTATACAGCACTCCACCTGCTCATCTCTCCAACTGTTGGTAAAGAATACCACTTAAAGCTGTTGAGTGTTTTAGTAGGTTGATATAGTGAATGAGGATAATGGGCTGTAGCATCCGGTTTTACATGAATGAAATCTATGTTGATGTTGATAAATATTCAGGAAAATCAAATGACTTCTTTGAGAGCTAATGATTTAAGTATGAGTGTGGCTAAAGTGGATAGGCTGTGCGCAGAGGTAAAATGATCAAGATAATGAGAATGAACTGAAGTGAGCTTGAGTTGAGATATGATCTCACCAGATGCCATGGATTGACCTTTCACCTCAAGGTCACTTTAGAGCATTAGTACTACAAAGTAAAAAGGTCACTTTAGAGTATTAGTACCACAAAGTAGATCGATTTTTTACAAAGTTCATCTAACTTTCCGTGGTATAAAGGTCTCCTCAGTCATGTATAAGCAAATGTTGATGAAGTTGATTCAAAACTAAAAGGGGCAATTTACTGCTTGATAGACTCCAAATCTCAAAAACTCGAGGAACTCTTGTAATCCTTGTTGCTAAATTGTTCAAAACTATACGAAATCTACTAAAGTAAGTACTGTCCAATAAATCCTGATAACCAAGAATCTACTTTTCGCTATTCTATTAATAAGATAGTCGTCAACATGTTTACTAGGTCGCGATATCCATTATCTAGTTGGAACAGTATCACATTGCCCCATCAGCTGTGCCTTATCTCCGACACAGTTTTTCTCATCTATTTGCTCACAGATAAGGTTACATGTGTACACAGATTGAGCTTAATTGATGCTGTAGATAACGTGCTTTGTTATTGTTTGTGTTGAACAGATTATGCGTAGATTTTAACATAACATTGCCTTTTTGGAATTTTTATGGTGTCCAAAATGATAATGTTCTTTTAGATTAGTTGACAGGCCCGTTTGTCCATACTTCCATACTATTATCATTAAAAATGCGATAGTAACTCTTGTCTGTTTGTTACGCTTTCACGACTAAACCACTGAACTGATTTTGATAAAATTTGGTACGAGGTAAGTTTGAACCCCAAAAATGGACTAGGCTATTTACGATAACCGACATTAACGCGGACGAAGTCGTGAGCTATAGTAGTTTTAAATATGGTGTCATTACTCACAAAATAGGGAGTTCGTTGGCTCAACACGTGACATTCATTTGGTATACCCACATTTCAGTCGGTCAGTACTTAGTATAGGTATTAGTAGTAGCAGTTGTGAAAATGTGTACTACATCATACAACTGTGATTATAAACAAACACGAATTCTCAAACGGTTTGTTATGACAAACGAGCCGCGACTTAAAATAGCGGATGTGAGGCACCCGATAATCTTCACACACTCGCAGATTCCAATACTTTCAAAGTTTGCAAAATGTAAATTCTTATTTATTCTCAATTCATAACGGTACTCATTCACGTGTGTGATATTGGATAGTTTGGCGTGGTGAATTGGGATTCCTAGATCAGGCTTAATGATATTAGATTATATTATCCCCTGTCCCTTTGGAAAGTTCGTAAAGCCGTTGGTCCTGCGCCTGATCTCTTCCCGGTCGTGTCGGATTGCCGTCCCATCAAACTATGACAATCAGGGAAAAGAGCGTGCACCTGTTTTTGCGCCCACTATAATATCTCCTGCGGGTTTGCCTAGTCTTTATTGAAATTGGTCGCCGTGTCCGAAATTCAGTCGGATATTATTATTATTTTATAGATCCACTGAACCAGCTACATAATAAAATAAATAAATAATTGGAGCATATTTCGGAACGTTGGCGCTTTTTATGACCACGCCGTGTACCCCCGAGTCCCTGACATAATCCTATTAATATCATCCCACAGCTCCTCAGTGATTACACCATAAGATGACGTCACTCTTGACTCATGGTTAACAGTAGGTACTAAGTGGCTTTGAATTAATTGTGTTCTCCGAATGCATTTGGATTCTGTCCAGAAATGAATCCTGTGACAGCATACACTGAAAAACAGTTATTAATGCACTCAGCATAAACATGAAATTGTGAGAATAATAAATAAAATGTCGTAAACCAGTTGAAGAATATTTGCTTGACCCAAAAAGGATGCGTCAGTTTTTGTGATGTTCGGAATTGCGAGTCTTGACTGCACGATCTTTTATTTAATCAGGCAACTGAGCCAACATTGGCGTGTCAACCTTTCTTATAATATTTAAAGCTTTAAGTAATAAGGTAAATAAATGAAAGATTGCTTAATTTTAATATACCCATCTGCCAGTCGGAAGGCGCTGAACAGAGCCACAAAATACAACATTAACACAAATTCATATTTGATCGTTCACACTTAATTTCATTGATGGTCTGAATTCCAGCAAAAAGAAATAAATAAACTATCAGACAATAGACATTGAGCTTCGCCCAATTATATGAAATAATTTCTTCAAAGCAAAGCCCTTTGATTCACTACCGTTATTCTGCCAATCCCGCCATGACGCCATAGTCTACAAATTAAGCCCCTCGTAACAAATTCTCGATGTTCACGTATTAAGTCGCCACATGGCTGTCATAACGGAGACGTTTCCTCCTCTGGCACTGTTAGACTGTCGGATCCAGTTAATTGAATATGGTTAACCCTGCGAACGCTGTTGTAAATGGAACATGATTAACTGTCTATTGATGAGCTGTGAAAGGGTTGGGCTCTGTTTAGTTAGTCTTTGCAAGTATAATGTGCTCTCAGACAGATTCGCTATATTGGAGGGCTATATTTAGGGCGCTATGTGGCGTAATTGGGGGATTAAATGATAATGGTTGCATGATACATGTTTCTCTGAAGATTTCTATCGTAATTTGCAAAGTTGGGCTTCATTGTGCGAAAGTTTCCAGCCATTAGAATACATGTTGCTTCACAAACTGCCCTGGCTTCCATTTCCAACTTCCAAAACTTTCCCCTATGCAATGTATTGTAACTTTTCTATTATCGTGCAACATTTTAATGGAGTTTTGCATGAATATCTGTTGCTTTTATACCGAACGAATTATATCATGAAGACAGTTGCGTGGTTGATTTGTTTCAGCTGTCAGATTTGTTAACTTGGGCATCCTGAGCTGTCAGGGGAATTGAAACAAACTAAGGTGTTCCGTGCCCAAACTGTTGGACAATGAGACGAGTTATGTAGTTAGTACGTGTACCTATGCGTAGGGTTGACAGATACAGGAAATGTGGAGAGGTGTCTGATTTGAGGACTTTAGTGTGTCTTATGTTCAGGGTTATACCTACGCTATTTATATTCTTAGCTAAAAGTACTGGCCATTTCTGTGATTTTATAAATATGAGGTTAATAGCCGTACGTAATTCCAAATATTTTAAGTAGGTAAATATTTACAGTCACCACAAATAATAACATTTTTGAAATTTCTCTGTCTACGATGGAAATAAGCATCAATCATCAGTACAAGTTAACAAACGGATACATCCACTTCGTGTCCGACCTTCACAGTACGCAAATGTAGTGTTTGATCATGACTGACATCCATCCCATCGACCGAATCTATCATCCCTAACAATTACTCGCCCACGCTCGGCTCGGCTCGTTTAGATGCGTGGGCGCCGGTCTAGCCCGGCTAGATTACAGCTTACGTTGCCAAGTCAACGTTGTATAAACTGTGGTACCGTTTCCATGGCAACGGTTGTTTATACGAGCTGTGTATTTTGTGGGAAATCGTGTTTTGTTTTTCACTGTGTCGTATTGCATCGGAATATTTTGCAACTTTGTAATAGAATATCATCAATGGAGAATTTACCGTTTTAAATAAATTAATCTTTCACAAATGCATTGACGATTCTAGTTAATTAATTATAGAAACGGATGTATTAATAGCTGTTCGTGACTAATCAGATGTTCGACATCGAAATAAAAGTCACAATCCTTGAGTCTCAACCGTTGCAAATAGCGAATTAATTGTTTTTCCTCTGTCATAATGTATAAAAAATCCCCAAAATTTGGCACTAACTTCCTTTGTGCAAATGTAGAAAAACGTGTTTCATTTCCTGTTCTAGCCTTATCCTCGTTTTAGCACCAAAAATTAAGAACTTTATAAAAATACCTGTGTTAGATTTGCATATTACATCCGGCGCACCTTTTACTAAATTCTTCTTTTCAAGTCGATGGTTCAAGTTAATATTTTTTCCCATGCTTCAGCTACATAATTTATTTATTTATTTAAGTAACTTGGAAGACCTACAGCTACAAAAAAAGCTTTAATAAGACGATTATATTGCCGATATTTATCCCAATTAAGCAGCTTTTATAAACTTGTTAGCCACGTAAAACAATATTATCATTTTCTATATTTAAAACATTACCACATTCGTCATGATCAGAGCCTTTGCTTGCGTCATCTTTCTATAATGCATGGCTAAAAATAAGGCTGTCTGTGTCTGCCATATCTTGTGTTTTGACAGGTTCCTTTGAGAATATTACTGCACGAATAATGTAATAACTCACTAAGGTCATCGACGCCCGACTAGACTCGCAAATTATAAATGAACTTGACCGTGCCATCATTATCAATTATTCATAGATTCAAGGATCACTTAAAATGTGCTTATCATCCACTATCCGCTCGTAAATTAGGAAAATATTGAGTGACAAGTGGACAATATGAAATGACACCTGCCCTGTCAACTTATTGGTCCTTGTAGCCGCATGAAAATAAATACAGCTTCTGTAATCCGGTCTTTCGTGACAAGAAAGTAGTCAAGTGACGGGATATTGTATGTAGCGGTAACGACCTCACATTTTGAAGCGGTTACCTCATCATGAGGTCAGAGCAACTTGCATCGACCATCATTAGGAGCCACGTAATGCAGACCTTACTCATTGAGGATGCTCGCACGTTTTCCAAACCCTACAGTGACATTATATATCGTATGAGTTCTAATGTTTTCTGCAGTATTATAAATACGTTCCCCGCGCCCTCCTTATATGCACGAAGTCGTAGGTTAACCAGGCACGGGAAAGTACCAATCTGACTTTTTCAATTCTTATGCATGTACTTTCTAAGTTTATCTTGGACATCACTGACATTGGTGAAAGAAAACATCATGAGGAAACCTGGACCTATAATTAATAATATAAGCCTGTTATCGCTAGTCCGCCTTGAGCAAGCGCTGTGATCAATGCTTATGCCTTGTCTCACGTTATTAAGGTGTTATTCTTTAAAAGTTATTGGTTATTTAACGACCTCATATTTTGAAATGGTTACCTCATGCAGTGAGGTCATTTCACAATGTGCAGTTACCGCAGTAAGTTTTTCAGTTCTATAATTGTTTTATTTTTCCTAAAAGCTTAGCGTGTAATTTCACAGGCACGAACCGAGCATGCAATAAATTAAATTTATAGTCGTCAATAATAAATTATTTTACATGCAAAGGCCATGTTAGTAAAATGTTATTTACGAGTACTAGGACTTTAGAGCGAGCGGTAGGTGTGCGGCCTGTTTTACGGTCTTCTAACAGTTTTCTGTCTGGTCACGACCGAGCCGTATAGTGCACTTAGTGCATGTCGATAAAAGTACTGAGTGTCGCCTTGACATTGTTTAGCGTATAGTAAATTACTGAGCTGTCTGTCTGCTTGATAAAATGTAAAGCAAGTTTTCATGTTTGTTTTATATTAACCTCTTTAGTCGTATGTGGTCTGAGCTTTAGAGTTTTTCTTGTTCTAAACTTGTGGCTGTTCTGGTTTTAAGTACACTGCAAGTTGTTTGGTTTGATTGGATACCAGATTTTCTACCAGGAACTAAGGTAGTATCATCCCAACTTTCTAGTACCTATGATGATTCACAAACTATATTTTAATCCCACCATCTCGGAAAGAGTATTTTTAATCTTCAATATCTGAGTGGAAAAGCCGTTTTTATTCTCTAGAGGTTAAAGTAAATTGAATTTAGAACATCGTGTGCACTAAGTTTGTGAATTAAAAAAAACATTAAACCTATTTACTGCTACCTCTATGGTGCCGAATATAACATACAACTTTTTTTTAATTTGTTAAAAACTCAGACTCGGAACCTTCTTCAACTATTAAGTATGACAGATAGTTTACCGAAAAACAGTACACAAGTGACTAACACCAATATTACAGTACCAAACAAAAATATTACACTCAATTTAAATAACTGTAGCAACGTTACTTTAAAATTTTCTTAATTATACCTTAGTATTATTTTGTTATAATTTAAAGATTATTCTGTAATACTTACCTGTCATAATGTAGTAATTAATACCTAAACTGAAATAAAAGTGTACCTATCCTGTGATTGTAAACGTTTTTTTTTTTGCATTTCGTCATTTCCTCGCTGAGGTGGAATGAAAAGTTACGTGTTGCACTCGAGTGCAAAGATTTTTCACCTCGTGCTCTTTTGATTCCCTCGCTAACGCTCAGGATTCTAATTTTGAATCACTCGCTGCGCTCGTGATTCAATTTTAGAATCCTTCGCTTGCTTGGTCATCAAAATTGAACACGCGGTTAAAAAGCAACTTTGCACTCTTGTATAACAAATAACTATTTATGGTATGCGATGGTAATGACCTTTCATCGTTATTAGAGCCATGTACTTCCTACAACGCATGCTATATCGCCATGTAAGGACTCCACCGGTTCTTGCCGGATGCGGGCGCGATACTACCGCGGCAAGTTCGACGAACCGGCGATAGATGTTAATTATGTCATAATAATCTCGACGTGTTTGTTTAGTTCAAGAATTTTGCTCTATTTGTTCAGAAAATCTGGCATCCGCACTGTTTATTCAACTGTCACAACGTGGCTTGTAGGAAATAATCAACAATATTTCATATCTCTTCTTTTATTTTTGCAATGATGTATCTTCCTATTACAGATTGTTGCCAAAATACCTGAGCTTAAAATTCAGCACACGAGTGCACAGACATTCCGGACCTGTAATTTAATCTGGTCAACTGATCTTGCGCAGTCGCATACCAAATTAAGATCCTTTTCAAAGTAAGTTTGAAGAACGCAAACAAACTCCTTAGGTATCTTCTAAATCTCATCAGCCACTTTGAGTTAACAAAAAGGAACTTTAATCAGATAAAGATAAAACAATCTATCGAATAAATCGTAAATCATATTTTTTATCAGTCCTAGACTTTCTAATATCGGCAATTTAGCGTTCGCGTTAAAAGCTGGCACCGTTAGAGATTGGCTATGCTGATATAACTAGGTAGCTTCGAGTAAGGGAGCTTTTAGACTTGGCATGTTATTTAGCGTGTTATAAACTCGCCGTAGGGTGAGAAAAGGAAAAAGGTTTATTGAAATGTTTTTTGGTGTTTATGATGGAGGTTGTATTGCTGTGTTCTTACCAAACCGCTTCTGTAATCATAGACATAGAAGAAGAAAGAGCTATTGTTATGACACCTGTCATGTAAAACAAAACAAAAGTCCAGGCCGGGTCCAGGCAGAGGGCCAGGTAACCTGACATACAGGTTTTGAAAATGAAACTTGGGTTAGGTACCAGTCTTCCACAAATTCAATAGAAAATTGTGTCTGTAGACTAATTTAACTTTAAATTGTGATTTGTGGCAAGAATATTTATAAACATCTAATCAACATGTATCTCGTTCATTCTATATTGTTTTGCCATGCCTCCATCTCTACTACTGTATATTGCTCGATGCTTTTTTGATCCTTCGACGCTTATTCTCGTTCGCAGCGTCACACCTTCAATATGTAGGTGATCTAACCTCATCAGTACAACCGACCCGGTTGCACAACCGGTCCTGCACTCATCCACGTTCTTGTGGACAGTCTTTTTGTTGCAAATGTTTTACGAATTATTTTTAGCTCGCGATCTCATAAATCTGACGGCTGCGTAGACGGTTTATTTAAAACTGGTATTTTCTGGTGAACATTTTCTTTTGTGTATCCGTTTTAAGGATCGATGGTTCCATATCTAATTTAGGGGAAAGTACTTTATAGGTACCAGACTAGCTGTTCCCTGTGACTTCGTATGTGTGTTTTTGTTTTCACTCGCGTTAAATTATGTCTTTGGTTACTGCTTCACATATGCTGCTCATGAATCTGGCTATCATATACAAGTAGTTTTTTTTTCAACCTGACGTCAGTTCCAGAGATAAGACAACTCAAAGAAACTTTAGCTTTATTGTATTAGTAGGTTCTATAGATTTGAGATGAAAGTATTTTTTGTTTTTTTGGTCCTTGTGGTTTTACTAAATCGATCAGCATAACCCAACGGTGTTTATCAGCGCTAGTCAACCGATAGAATAAATTATTAATTTTCTAGTTAACGGCGTACAAACAGGTCAATTAGTCCAACAGATGACAAATTGCTTCCAATCAGTGATTGAATTCATATTTCTGATCCACTGTCATTATAATTGAATGATTGTTGACTAGCCACTCTATTGGAGGTGCTTCGATTTATTTTAATTACTTTCTTTTATCTACATTAATTGCTGTTAGAATTGTTATCCGCGTGGTTTTTTCATTCGTTTTAAGTTACGTCTTTGGCTACTGCTCCGGTGCCGTAGGTCGTAGCGTGGTGTTATATTGTCTATACTATTCCTCATGAATCTGGCTATCAAATACAAACATATTTTTTCATGGCCTTACTTAGTATAAATGTAAAAATAACGTGTTTTCAATTTCCTTCTACCACGCAAAATTGTTACAATCCTTATACAAAGCTATGTGTTTATCTCACGACATCAATGTCTTTGCCTTTTCGATCCATTGCCTGCAAACGCACTTGGTACGTGACTATAAAAAACCGAACCGGTCTCAGCCCGTGCCCCGTATATTTAATGGCGTGATGTCACCGATTTGGTCACAATCCTACCCGGCCAATTTTAAGCATACTCGCCTGATTTGCCTGGTAAATATACATACACTGCTGATGATGGTCCGATAATGTCGCAAAAAACCATGTTTAATATCAAAATAGTTGTTATGCTTGCCTATCAAATTAGTTGTCAACGTTATTGCAATGTCATATCATAGAAGCGAAACGTCACTCAGTGATTGAGCTGGAATTGATGATTGATAAAATCTTAGAGTTACTCGAAACATCAGCTAAGAGCTGATTTTGCGACAGTCTTCAATAAGGGGGTTTATGACTTCCACGTGGACGAAGTCGCGGGCAAAAGTTAGTCATATAAATTGGTTTACATCCACAGACTGTGATGGAACCACAAAAGGTGCCATAATCTTTAGAGGAAACAGCACAGCATGATACATTAAAAGTTGCCAAACACGTTTTCAATTTGGTCGTGTATTAACATTTTGAATGGCAACTTTTAAAAGGAATTTCGCTTATTTTTTGCTTGTGCTCATATGGACGGTATAAAGTGGATGTTTGTCCATATATGGATGTTTAATATAACGTATAAGTTGACGGCACTTTAATGAGTGGCAGGTTCTAGGTGCATTCTAGTATGGCAACTATGTGTTAGTATTTTATCAACGATCTGTAGAGATGGTTAAAGATTGCAGGTTTTTCGTTAGGTGGAACGAAATGTGTGTGTTTTAACAAAGGTGTGTTTTGTGTCCCGATTTCGTTGTTCATAATTTTTCGGTTCATTGAACTCTTTCGGCTAAAAATAAACTACCTTTTTCCTAATGATTTTGGGGTGGTAAACGGAAGTAGGTTTAGCGAGGTCATTTGTCTAGGTAGGGGCTAGTGTATACCCTGGTCAGTCCAAAAAGGTTAGTAGTGTCTCTTCAGAAGCTGCTATTGAATATTTTTATTTAATTTGTGTTTGTAGGAGCTGGGCAGTCAGCCTCGGAATGTTTGAGCGTATTTTTTTAAATTATTTTTCTGTTCAGTCCACTCCCGGGTAAAAGCCTTCGCCTACTCCTGCCTACCCACATTGTGTAAAAAGAATAGTCATCATCATCATTTCCGCCGTACAACATCTACTTCTGGTCAAAGGCCTTTCCTAAAGATAGCCACAATGACCGGAAAATTATGTAAGTGAAAGTATTTTAACATAAAATCAAAGAGCAGGTGTCAGTCCCTTCTTAGGTACGGACTGATAGTTTTTCAAACCCCGAATTAAACAAAATTAACACTGTAGGTAATCATTTAGCGTTCATCAAACGTTCATATCACACAGTAGCTATTCACTCACAAGTTTACAACTCATCCCAACAGAAAATAATAAAGTAAAATCATATAATATTATCGTAGTTCATATTCCACGCTGCGCGCACCGATAAGCAGAGTATGTATATGAATTACCCATTGTTGTGGTGGTAATCAATTTGAATATCTGTGCTTGTCAATGTGGTGTGAGCTTTGTCTGTGATAGGCGGTGCGGTTGGGTGTTTTCGTCAGCCATTATATTGAAAAATAAAAAAGTATTTTGTCTACTCTCGTATCGTAAAGTTCATATTATGAAATCAAAATAAATAGTATCATAAAAACACTTGTCGATAATATTATTGAACCCGATCATTTTAAAAACGAGCTTTTTTAAGGCTAATTTGAACGCTTTTCGCTGTTAAACTTTTATTAAGGTTAAGCGAAACGAGGCGATGCAGTAACCCTTAAAGAGTTTCCTTGTGCGATATTCCTGGTGTATGCACATACCTCTATCTTATTCGTGTACGAATCAACGAGATCGCTCAAGCTAGTTCATTACTCACTACAGGCAATTAAGTCTACGTTGATTAATCTCACTAGTTTTCTAGATCTATTGTTCTGTAAGTGGTCCAGGCGATTGTCATTAGCGGTGTTTAAATTGTCCATTTATAGGTGATTGTTATCAAACAATGTAACACAGAGAACAATATTATTAAATAACAATTTAAACAATACCCAAATGTATCGAAGGACCAGAATTTTTAACACCGTTCTCAATTTTGTATTTATTTACGATAATATGAAATTCTCGATTATAAAGCGTGGGTGTTGGACACTGAACGCACATTCTTCGACGATACCATTCAAGCCACACTTATTACTAAGAATAGTGCCAAATATGTAGTCCCTTAATTTAATGTTAGGTAGGTACCAACACAACTACAGCTTATTAAACTAACAGTCCGACCTTCCTGGATACCTACCGCACCGAAATAACAATATAATAAGTAAATACAACCGCAGGATTTAAATATAGCGAGTGATGCAATACGTTTAAAAATAACAACTTATAGTTAATCAAAGAGTTATGAGCTGACTGTGATTGATGACGTGGGAACCAATGAAGGATCAAAAAGATACAAAATTAAACGTTTGCATCATTTGGTCAGGCAAGGCTTAGCATTCGTTGATACACATGTTGGACAAACGTTATTGTGCCAAACATGGGTCTTCTCCCTAAAGAAAACAATGAATAGTCCTTGGCCATGCCATAATAATGTTTCGTGCAGTTTTCAATAGAATACTTTATCAATGCTCAAGTTGATCCTGCCTGCCCAGTGTCCTACTATTAACGCGAAAGTTTGTGGGGATGGAATGGATGTTTGTTAGTCTTGCAGGCTTAAAGAGCTGAACATAATGACCTGACATTTCGTAGACATATAAGATCTAGCTTAACGCAAAGGATCACGTGCAATAATTTAGGACTATAACATGCACTAGTCTACGCACATTTTGTTCTTGACGCAACTTTAATATCATCAAATGTGCTCTCTGCTTCACTTACTTTGCTAAGTCGTTAAAAATCAAAACGAGTTATAAAATGAACGTAGTATTTTATTAATAAAATATAAAACTTGATATCGTGCAACACACATTACGAAATATCCTCACGCCACGTCCTCACATCACAAGCATAGCGTCATTTCCTGTACACACGCGAATGTTGGCATTCCTGAATAGTAATCTTACGTGCAGTTGGTATATTGAAGTTGAAGCCGATTTAGGATAATTTTATAAAATTTATAAATGTGTTAGGTCTACCTTTTACACAATATTTGGGCTTCGGTTTTGTCTTGGTTATGGGTGTTAGAATCATAATTTTTAGTCAGTAATTAACGCGATTAAGTAATGAAACAAGGATAATAAAAGTAGTCCAGAATAATACTGGTGTTTTTCACTTGATAAATATTTTACATGCCCAATATAAATGGTCCTCGGGTCCGCGGTTTGGGTTTTAAAACATCATTTATCGTTTTCAATTTTCACAAGAATTCAAGTAGTCTATCGGTTGTTAGGTAGTCATTGCTATGTTTACTTAAGTACAAAGTGACCCAATAAATAATATTGGGAGTGCCATTATCATACCGGTGACTTTCGTTTAAAATGGACTTAGTTGTGAAGAATTTTTTGATAAAAATTGATAAATTCAATCTATTCTTGTAATTGAAGAGATAGTGAATGAAAATGTAATAGAAGCATAATAAAAAGCAGAGAACCATTAATTGAAAAGAAATGCAATCAATATAAATGTATCTTAATACTAGTCAGCCTTCTTGAACAAGCCCCAAATTGCCTACTAAATCCTTATATTTTTATAATATTTTTGTGCAAGAGGAAACCTACTATCCCGATGCAAGGCAAATAAAAAAATAGTTTTTATCACAAAAAAATGGTGGTCTTCAGAACCTCATACGTAAGCGGCCGAATGCACTGCGTTTACGTCCAGGTGTGCTTCGACTTTATAACGGTTCTGTTCGTGCTGGTTCCAATTTTACATCCATTTTTATGCTGGCTAGGCCCTATCCAAATACCCCCGATATTCAATGTAAAGTGGCTTGTTGCCCTACAAACAAAACACCAGATGGCACGCATTCCACAGTAATGGCCGCAGGGCAGATATAAATACAGTGACCAGCAGGGAAATGACGTCAGTTGATTATGAAACTCTTTTATAAGCGATTACATACCGAAATACCAGGAGATTAGGAGCACTGCGGAGGTGCTATAGACAGTACGGGCGGTTTAACAACACAGATTCTCTCGTCTGTTAGCCGTCCACTTGAGTGAAATCAATGAAAGCTGATGAATGAAAACGCCGATATTCATTCATCGAAAGACAACAATAAAACTACGGCAGCTATTGTGTGTAGACAGTTTATAAGAGAACACGAAAATATGTTGGAATTCAGTACATCAAACTGCTTTGTCCCCAATCACCGTCTGCCAAGTAACTGGCGCTACGTAAACGATTGTACTCCGACCTTTTATTCTTAGCTCACATACTAGGCCGGTTATTTGGACAACCTTTCTCTAAGCATACAATTAGACAGAGTGTCTGTCTGTATAGTCTGTGTTGTAACTTTTGTATTTTGCACGATTCGTTCCGCTGTTTATGAAGAATTGAGGTGATAGTTGTTATTGTAAGAAACGATGTCGTAATGGTTTGCAAATGTGTTTTTAAATATTTAAGTAAGTACGTGCACGCAGCTTGTAAAAGTTTGCAATAGTCTTCTGTTATGCAAGCTATTTTGGTCCTTCCGGAAATTTGTGGTCTTTCAACAAAAGGACCAGTTTGTTCGCCTTCCTTCCATAAACCGTTCTAGCTCAAACTGAAACAGAACTAGAATACAAATAGCTTCTGCCTGCAAATACACGTATTATTATATCTTTATGAATTACTGTACAAGTGGTTAATGCAATCATAGAGAGGAAATGACATGATAATATAGAAACAGTCGCGTATAATTAACGCTAAGTATGGATGTTATTATCGCCACCTGTCAGGCACGAGCTATTGATGCATACAATTTTTATTTATGTATCCATAACATTATGGTTATCTTACCCTTAATTGGTTTGGAAAATAACTAAATGATGTGTTTTATGTAATTGGTAAAGAGGTGGAAATGAATGAATGTAAAATTAATTTAATCAGCCAAATAATTAGCATCGTCTCAAGCGCTTTCATTGAACGTTTCTATTTAAATAGCCTGTGTCGATTTAAACGTTAATTGAGTTAGCTTAGTTGATCACTGTGTGAATACATTAGCAGGCTGTTAACGTTAAGCTAACTTAAGCTTCTTAATTACTGTTTCAATGTATGATTAACATTACATGAATTTATAAGATGTGTTCTCGTGGTTCTGATTTAGGGTAGTTGAAAATGCTATACAGGTACTTTTATCTGCAAAAATTGAGTTGATAGAACGACCTAGAGAGCTTAGGACCAAAGGGTAACATTCACAAATCCGCTGCACAGAGTTAATAATAATTGATACTACGAGACATTTCACTCGCGTGTTTCTTCAGTGGCGGTGAATATTTTAATCAAGTTTCTTATATTTCATCGACTACCCTAGATCACTGTGTTTACGATCCAACAGTTTTAAAGTTTACAGCTTCGTGGTCGCGTCACCGCTGAAAGGAAAACCGGCCAGGCGTGAGCTGAACGATAATGTTTACACTATGAACAAGAAATCTATTATTAGAAAAACTATTTACTATTCGTGTAGTAAATAGTTTATAGTAGTAAGAAAAATATGAACACTTGTGACACCTACGTCAGAATCTTTGTATTTGACAAATGGATGATGATGATGAATCATGCTGTTGTGTTTATTTTTAATGGACTTTTGTCCTGTGATTTTTAACTAAGCAGCGGACATTTTTTACTAATTAGAGAAAACTTCTGAACAGACAAGGTTCAGAAGTTTTCTCTAATTAGTAGTAGTACTTTAAGTGAAAAAACAAGCTGGGCACGACCACGCAAATCATTCAGTCATCCGCTCCTTAACTGTTGCGAGTTTCGATTAGTAAAGTCGGTCGCACAACCACCAAAAAAAAAAATGCATGCCTAATATTTTTAAGCAACTTGTTACTAAAGTAAACAATTATCACGATTTCGTCTTTCAATTTGCTCGAAAGTCGCAACTGTCGTAACAGAATAAAAATCCGTATCGTTCTGCTGTGCGCGTGAGTTTTGGCAACAATGTCGATTATTCAGCTTGTTTGCGTGTTTAGTTTAGATCACTGCCAGTCGACTGTCCAATAGATTCTTTGTAGACGCGGATTCGTGATGTTTTCTTTTGTTTAAATTATTGTGGGAATGTTACGCGTCAGAGATTTGATACACAAAAAGATACTATTAATTTGCTTCGGCTAAACAAACATTAAATTCAATAACCTTGTTAAAAACTGCTCCACATTTATAGAAATCTATTGTAATGCAATTTCAATTGGCAACAGTGACCTCTGAGCCGACTATGGCCCGTCCGTACGGGCCCGCGACAATAGTATTAAACTACCGCCACAAAGGACCAATTGGTATACAATGCTAAAAGATGACTTCACTTGCATTCGTCACCACCATCGTGCAGTGAAGGTCGCAGCATTGTTATGGTACTTAATGTTACTGATAGCATTGGAGGAAAATGTGTGTTAATAATAGAGCTGGTTTTGTGGTCCTACAAAAACACAAGTGTTTAACGTTTTGGCGATCATAATAACAGAAACGCAAAATACCAAATGGTCAACCAGCTTAGTATTAATGGAGTATTACATGTATTTGCAAAACTTTTTTATTAAGAATCTTGTATTTTTCTTCGCGTGCCAGTCAAAAAGACCGGGATTCTTTTTTCCTACCCTTATCCCATTATGTGGAATCGGCGCAGGTCGCCTTTTTCCATTACACCTCGAGTATTTATTTCCATTCAAACAAATTTTCTTTTACACATAAGCATTTGAACTTATTTCTCTTATAAAAAATATGGTGATTTTTAAATCGTCAGAAAAATGTATCTGATGAATGAATATGACATTTTGACTGATTCTGTACCTATAGAAAAGTATGAAAAAAAATGAAAATGAATTTATTACGTTATTAGCAGGTTTTAACAAATACAACGCAGAGATCTTCTTTTAAGTATAAAAGTACTTGTGACAGAAGACCTCCCTCTTGGCACAAGGTCTTTACATACTTTTACGTACTTTACAAGTACCTACATAAGTATGTATGTCAATCCGCCATGATTATTTATTACCCATAAAAAAGTTATCAGGATATTATAAAATTGGCCCAAAGAAACTATTCATTCATAAAACCATTGTAACTATGTACAATGATCGCTTACTGTGATGCAGCCTCTTTCATTGATTGACCTAAAGGCTACAGTATCAATAATGTAATTCAATTTGCAACCCAGTATGAATAATGAATGGTAATGTATCTCCTGCGAATACTATACTGTTGTTAAGTGAATCTATCTCGAGGAGGAGTGATGAACCTTAATGTATTATTTCAGTTTGTGTTGCATTATTAAAATCTGCATATTTAAAGGGTATAAGGACCATTGCCATACTCTCGGTCCTCGGTTCTTTTATTTAATAGATACAATTATTATTTTCTGTCATGCTTTTAAGATATATTGCCGTAATTACCTTCATTTAATTTAATTTATTCATTAAATATTTATAACCCACTCAGCATTCAATTGCCTGAATTGACACACTTAAATATTCTCGTCGCTCGTCTTGTTCGCCGTCGAGAATAACCCAGTTTCCTTCTACGGCGCCAAAGAGAAAAATAAATCTTAAGTTGTCTAAGATCTAGGTTTGTCTGTTTGGCATTAAATACATTCGATAGATGCTTGAACCCTCTAACCCTTAGGCGTCTATCGTAACGATGAGTCACCACGTCGATAACGGTCTGTTGACCCCAATTAGAGACTGTGATCGCGCTAACGATATTATCTCGTTTTGATTAATGTTGCGATGTCAGAGACGGTTCAGTTTGTTTGTGCTAAGAGTTTGACGTTCTCAACGGTGATAACTGAAAAGGGTGGTAAATGTTTCAGATAGGTATAGGTGACAAGCTTTTAGTGGGGACGGTAATTGATAGCTTTACGCTTACAACTATGCGATTGTGATTGTTTTGGCTTGAGCGAGGAATGCAATCGAGATACGGTATGCAGGACGCTTTCTCGCAGACACAATTTTCACACATGAATAACAGTAAACATTGATTTTGAAAGTGAAAACATACAGATCAGATTGAATGAAATAGTGGGACCAGCCTTCCAGCAAAACTATTTGTTTACGATATATCTAAAAAAATATGTGTCTACAAACCATCAACCCGAATTTACAACCGTACCGACAAACATAACATTTCTACATAGTAATTCTATAAACTTACAGAAACAAACACACGTCAATATTTCTCAAGTAAATCTTTCATAGTGTTTGTTAACCGTCTGTGTTTACGCCATCATCGAGACAGCCTGGTGAAATGTCCGAGAAAGCAGCACGTTCCGGACGTTATTTAATATTGTATTAGCAGCGAACATGGTGCGATGAAGATATGAAGTTTATGTTGGGAGAAGGGAGCAGCGCAGTGAAAAGTCCACTGTTAAAGAAAATCTCTATTTCATAGCGTAAAGAGTATATTTTCCAATGTATTTGAATTGTATAGTCTAAGGGGTGGATAAACACTTGCAGGCTATCAAGATTTTGGTCATCAGATAAAACATTAACAAATTATTGCATTTCCTCAAAGTGTTGAGTCTCAGACATCATTAGGGAAAAATGCGAGAAATCCGTCAGTAGTTCCTAAAGTGCCTTGCCTCAATGAAGTGTAATTAGTGATTAACTGAGCTCAAGAAGACTTGTTAGTTGATTGAAATTTTACCGCTTACACCCTCGTTCCTCGGATAAGCAGTATTTACCTCATACGAGTACAATTCCACCGGGAACGTGCATAGGTACTGTAGTTTCGTCTTAGGCGGAAATATGAGAAGTAAACATTGGCTCTATTCCGTATCGTTGTGTTGAGTAGATTGCATTTGTTGTAGCTATGTTGGGTGTTCTATAAAATTCTTTCCTGAAACTTTTATATTTACAGAAGGAACTTTTAGTTTATTCTAGGAATCGGAACAAGATCCGCTATGTAAAATGTGGTCCATTTTTCTCTTGGCTTTTTTTCCATCTTTGTGATTTATACGGAAAATGTAAGTTGTGAGGTTTTATCGGATGCAATTATTTTTAGGGTTTCGTACTCAGAGTATAAAAAAAAACAAATAAAATTAAAGGGCCAATTCACCATACAAGAAACCGGTTATTATTTCCATCCCTTGCGTGCGAGTCCGACTTGTCTATCTTTGCTGGGTTCAAAGGGAAGCTTTTGGTATAGAATTGCAATAGAACTAAGATATTTCTCGCAGCTCATAAATATAAATTATTTGGTTCAGATATCGTATGTTTCACTTTGGTCCTTTGAGGCGAGCTTTATAACACTTTTATATTTGTACCAACTTCTCTGAACCTAAGTCACTTATCTTCAATAACGAGAAATGTCAATTATACCACAGATCCGTACCTCCTACGTGTGTCATAAGTCGTCTAAATTATTATACCAGGAGGATGGCAACGGTCGCCACCCGCGCATAAACTTAAATGATTATGGAGGAAGATGCTCCCTCTTAAGTAAACGAGATCGAGACGTCTAATGAAATGTTACGTCTGTCTGTAATGTGTAATTTATGAATGTTATTCACAGTTAGTCTCTTTTACTTGACCTATCACGATTACATAAATCACGTATCTAGACTAGTATCGAGAGCCAGATATACATATTAACCCTGAAAGGAACATTGAGTCCAATCAATCTAATGAGTACTTTTAAAATGATGTCATAGTTGAATAATGATTCAGCTTCAGTTCATAATGCATCTGATATAGAGTGCATAATATTCGTACAATGTAAACTATCATCTGAATCATAAAGTCAAAGTCAAATGATTTATTTCAATTAAACCATAAAAAAGGTATTGAATCTAGTTGTCACTTTCAAACGTGGTTTCGTATGGAGAAGGATGGTCAAGAAACTCCATACTTACTCTTTTTGAAATAATATATAAAAACTCTTTTAATATCAATATGTAGAAAATATAACAAATTAAGGAATGACTTCTAAATTATGTTTAAAGATACATAGTGTTCACTTATTTACAAATATGAATACTATATTACATACTACTAAAGAGCCAGGGTATGGATGACCTACAATTTTAATTGCCTTGAATTATTGAAAAGCTTTTTCTCGTACCTTCGCGTGCGCATTAGTCATTTACAATCACGATCATCTCACTAATGACTTTATTATTTGTTTCAGGTAAAATGATGCTGTAGTCACATTTAGACTGGCTTGGTCATCTAGACCAGCTGGTGACTTCATCATGACGCTATCGAGGTGTAACAGGTAGATGTGGTGACACTTAAGCTTGTGTTATGACTTATGAAGCTGTTTGCCATATATATATTTTTTTACTTTTTGCAAATGATGTTATATTTTATATTAATGGCGGCATACAAAAAATATATGATTTAATATTAAAGTTACGGTTAAATGTCGTGACAGAGAACGACTCTCCATTAGTATATTCCGGGAACTTTATATTAATTAAACCTCCAACATTACCACATTAACCTACATGTGTGGTGGTTTATTTTTATAAAACAAATTGTTAGCAAATGATAATAAGGAACTTCAACTCGTAATATTACTCAAACAGATATAAATATTCTCCCAACATACAACTAATGAAATGACAGTATCAAATAATTGATCGTTTCCAATGAAATAAAAGACGATACATAAATCAAATCTGAAATTGCCATAAAAATGATTCAAATAATAATAATTATACGACGCAATATTTATGACGTCATTTATAACTATAACAACCACATAAAGCTAGATGACGTAAACCCACCATAAACTGCGCTGGTCCCCTTTCCAATAGGAAATGTTACCGCCATGGAAATTGCATGCGACGTACCCCGTTGCGGTATGTAATTTATACATGGTGTCACACACATAGCTATTTTAATTCTAACCTTATGTGGTGAGGTTTTAGTCCTATTTTTGTGTAAAAAATGTCGTGAATGCGTGACTCGTGGATGTCTTTTTATTGGGTCCCCTGAAGAGACACATACATAGTTTATTTTTACTTCGCCTCATCCGTATAATGTTTATAGTGACTTGTACCGAAGGACCACTTTTTTTTGCATAAAAATAGATACTGAAACCGGACAACCAAATTCTCATATAATCAGAAACGGAAAACAATTTGCTAAGAAAAATATAGCAGTAACATTATTTTTTCGCAAAACTACTTTTAAAAAGCTTGAATTCCAACAAAAAGACATCATTTAAACGTCACGTCCTACAAACAAACAGTTAAATCTTTTGTTCCACTGAGACTGATCAGTTGATCAGTCTCTAGACGAAGTTAGATCGATCGTGCGTAACGTCGCCCCATTAGATAAACAATCATGACTGTTTTATTAACGAAATGAGGGTGTCGACCCCGAAATGCCGGGATTTGTGGGTGAACTCGTCTTTGAATTATCCAAAAAATCTATCAGAATCACTCTGCCATTATATGGGATGTGATAAAGGCTTTGAAGATACAAAAGCTCCCAATTTCAAAAGGTACATTCGGATTTCCGCCAAGATCGAAGTTTATCGGAAATCCAATCTCACTTTTGATGCTGAAACTTCATAATAGGATCATGTCAACATAGAAAACAATCTCTTTTAAACCACGTCCATCAATCCTATAACAGACAGGGAGGGCTTGGGGAAGGCTGTCTTCACCCCTCAATAGGGGAGGATTGCGCCTTTCATTTTTACCATAATACTATGCGATGTCACGCTAAATGACGCAATTTTGAATTAGGCTATTTTGTCAGGAATTGCGTGTTTTGTCTTCTTTGGGGGACTGTTTATTTGTTATGATATTGTGGGGTTGATATAATAATGTAGGATATTCAAGATGAGGGATACACTGCAGAGCTGTTGTAAAATAATTTGGGCAAGTTTAATAGAATTAAAACCTTCAAAACAGTATTATGTAATAGTAATGCAAACTGCAAATTAAACTTTTCGAACAAAGGCAGTGCTGGAAATAAAAAACCTCCAACAAACAATGCGTCTGCAGCCTCCACGAGGCATAATGAGGCGTTACATCTCCGACACGTTATTCATTTACATGTCATCAGCATTCTCCCACGTTTGCGTTCAGAGTGCTTTTCAAGCTGCCACCACAAGCACGTCATTAAATAAAACCTAGGTAGATTGGTTTCATACCTGTCTGCGGATGAAAAAGTATCTGTATGTCTAGTTGGTGCCTTGTAATTTTGAGAAAAAGTTCTGTAAAGCCAATTCAGAAAATAAACAGATTATTTGGACAGGCAGCCCAAAACCTTCGAAATACAAACCCATATTTTGCCCTCAAAATATGTAACCGGTCCCGCGAGTAATCTGAAGTCGTCTTGTACCGCAATAAATATACCAGGGCAACAGGAAATGTGAGAGGTAATTCCGCTCCTCACGAAATTTTAGTGTTCCGGTAATGTACGGAATGTCGCCTGAAATATGAGGATGACTGTGGGTGTAAATAACAGTCTTTTGATCTTGTTGTTCTATTTACATATTTTCTCGTTTGTATAATTTTTCAGTAACGCTATATTTTGCGTAAACGAATATCGTGTCATGACTCATGAATAAGGTTAACGATCTTGTAAGATCGAATCTTAAAAATATCGCATCGTGATTTGACCCGATGTTATTTGAAATTGAAGATCTTTTCAACAAACCACTACGGTCATTACATCAGCCGTTCGCTACTTCCCTGTGAATGCCTTGCATGTGTTCTAAGTATATCTTAATTTTCAATTTATACCAAAGTATGTAGATCTTTGCCGTCGTCATCACTCACTGGTGTTTACTCTGTGCCTCCCTGTTTTACTAAAATGGCGACCTTTGCCACCCCTCGTCGCGCCGTGCCATGGAATTTTATTTGCAATTCCCTCGGTACTATCGGTACTCCACCCTTATATTTATTTAGTGACAGACCGACCTTAAGTGATATTTAGACTGTTTTAAATTGACGCGACTGATATTCAAATATAATTTTATGTTTAGTATTGCGTATTCCTTTTTCGGTCAAGAGCTGATATTAGAGCTGATAGCTTGCCATATTGGGTTAACGGTTGGATCATTCGATTACTTAATGTTGTTGCCATTGGAATAGACAGCTTCTGATTGGATTTTTAATTGACTTGCTAACCATTAATTGAGTTACAATCACATAACCCTTCTCAGAATCGAACTCTTACAAATGAACCGAGAATGATAGCACAAAATATTTCACTTCCAAAGTTAACGTCGAAACCAAACCGACAGAGAATCGTGAAAATCTGTAACAGTATCAGTTTCAATTAGCGTGTTTCCACGCCTTGATTTAATGACGTATCTGGCTGCTGCCCGGCCGCCCGGTCCGGACCAGCTCGTGACCCGGAGGCTGTCGACCGGACGTAACCCCTTATCACGACGCCGAATCCCGGACGCACGCACGATCGATATTGAAATCTAGACAGGTGACGCCATATTTTGCATGCACCCAGGTGTAGCTGTGTTAACTTCATGGTTGTAACTATGAAAATATGGTTCATATGTAAATTGCTATAATTAAATGCTAGTGTTCTTGAATCTAGTGCTAAAGTATCTTCTAAATAACATATTGTGTTTGTGACTTGCTGCTGCATTTCGCGAAACGACTCCTTTTTTCGGGTTCCGAGTTCATAACTAAATAATTCATTAAAAAAAATTGACGGAGGATAAAATCCTTTTAACAGTGCTGTATTAGCGGGTTTATTTTGAAGTGTAATTCAATTGTTGTTAACCGCGCAAACAATACCATCTTGAGATCTCTAATGTGACGTGAGAGTACTTAAACAAAGTGATAGTGCGTTGAATGCTGTCTGGCAAGTAAGTTTAACAGTATCCTTCTATTGAATGTCCTCTTCTATAGAACTGCTAGGCTGATCATTTTCATCCTGAGCAGTTTTCCTTTGTCAACGGTGACAAAAGCAGGCTGGCGGTGCAAAACTTTGAATGTTTCCAGAAGATTGGAAAAGTTTGTCGAGATTGTGGGAGGATGACTACCGTTTCTTATCATGCTCATCTCGGGAATATCTTATAAAATTCCGGCTATCTATTTTATTGACTAAGATTTGTTTTGAAAGCCATTGATTTATTCCGTTTCTACGGTACCTAATAATACCTCAATGCAGGTTCTGTGGCATTTTATGCGCGTAAACTGTCAGCAATTACATGTATTTTCGGCGAAAGTTAATAAGCTTAAAAGCACGGTAAATAAATTGAGTGACTGTTCATTTATGTAAGTGCGTGGTTTGACGGGATGGCGGTAAAGTGATAGTCATGGTGTGATGGTGCGATATCACTGTTTTTATGCTTTTATTTGTAAAAAAGCTTTAGTAGCGTGATGATCTTCATTTATTTCGCATGACATCTGGAAAGGTCTCTATCTAAATGATCTGTTCTTTCTACAGATATATTAAGTCATCATTCGCCTTGATAGCAATATATTATCTCGTCTTCGTCCATACCTTCCTACCAGCCTTCATCACATTCAACCCCACACGATCCATCCATTGTTTCTTGCACACTTGATAAACTCTATAGCAAACAGGGTGGTACCACAATAAAGAACACAAAATATTACTTTTGCATTCACCTATTTTTCTTATATCCAATTTGACTTTCAGCCAAAGACGGTTGAGTTATCACCTCTACATAGTGTAATATGTAAAATATGCTTGGGTACAACAGGTATATTATGATAAAGTGGCACTGAACCCAGTGGTAATTGATTCACAAAGTGTTGGCGTGCTGCCAGTGCCCCTACTATAGTGCTTTTTAAAATGAACTGCATGAATATTGCTTGTTGAACTTTGTAGTTCTGGTCTGTCGATGTTTTTGAGCGAGCCTTCATTGAAAGTAATTTCTGTGGTCTGGAAACTTAACTTGTTAGTCATGCATTCATGGTATTGTATTGTCGGCGTGTAGTTTTTGACTAGAACTGAAGATAGATCGATCATCTATTACTTATTACAAACAATTTCGTGTGTACCAATTTTTTGGGATTTGACACTTTGTTAATCTAAAATATTATATCTCTCCATCCTAATTGAAATAATCAGCCAAATCTTAACCGAGAAACACGTCCATATGAAAATGTAAGCACTCTTAATTTATACACCGAGTAAAATTAATACTGAAACAATTTTATCCGGTAAGGAGAAATTTTCCTGAAAAACGACCTCACTCCTAGCTAAACTGGGGCACCAGTAATGTAGTTATGTAAAAAGTTAATCCAGTTTATTGAAAGCGGAATTAAACTGCGGGCTTTGTTTTAGAATGAGCTTAATTTACAGTTATGGGGAGAGTTTTGTTAATTGTTCCGGTTTGCTACTGGATATTACAGTAGCCAGCAGAAATGGAAAAAGTAGGTTTTCAGAGGGTGTAAAATAATATGGCATCACAATCCTCCTGCCAAAAAAAGGAGTGCTAAGGACACAGCTGGTTACTCAAACCGTTGTTTTTAACTGCCTGATAGTCTTTCATCAGGTTATTTGGTGTCAAAGCGAACATTACATGCCGTGTTATTTGTGAAATTATGAACTATGTGTAACTTTAAATATTCGGCTTTATGAACTTTAAACTTTTTGAACTCTAGGAATCTAGATGCACGTCCATGTAGATTTCACGAAATATCGATGTTACCAAAACCATATAGTTACGAATGACGGCAGCGGGGCTCAGGGGTCATTATATCCTGCGATAGTCTATCTAAATTGACTGTTTCATTTTTTGTGTTTAACAAATTCGTTGACCTACAGAAACGTTCTGCTCTGTTGGCTGCAGGGACCGTATACAAAGCTTTTTTCCCAATAGCTGCAAGTGGACGAGTTTTTAATTGTACAGGGGAAACTGTTACCCATAACTTTGTCCTTCCTGTGATAAATAATGAACCAAAGTATCAAATGGTAATTATAGTTTTGTTACGCGATTTATCATCGTTCACAGGGCAAGACAAAAGTCTGTAGATAGGAAAAACACGAACTATTGTAATATGTTAGTCGACATTTTCGAGGAATCGAAAGAAAGTGAAACGGTGAAGTTTTTATTAAAATGCTTGAGATCTACGCACAAAATTAAACCTTTTTCATGATAGTAAGAATCCTCAAGTTCTGAATTAAAAGCAATTACATAAACCGGTTGTTACGAATCAATATTTATGTGCTACAGCGGTTAGATTCCCTAGCGGACCTCCAAATATCTTGTCCAACTATACTCAGATAGGGTCGTATCTATATAGGTACGATACTGTAATACAAGAGCCATCCTGGAGTGGACTTGATATTTTTGTACCATTTTGTAACACAAACAATGAAGCTGAAGTAATCTTACAGTTTGACTCGGTTATCGGAAATGCTGTAGGTCTGCGCTACTCAACCGTGAACGCACGGCCATTGTGGAATATCTACGCAATAGTAAGTATCGTTTAATGAACGAACGTATTATTGTCGTATTTATTGAGATGGTAATACTTTGGTATAGTATAAACATATTTACTGATGGCTATGCAGGTACCTCCATCAGTATGTAGGTTTTCATTTCCCGGAATGATAAGGAGTAAGAACTGTGCCCTTGATAAACAGTCTAGGATTAAGGCACTGTAACGTTGAAACTTTCAATTGTTACAAGAAGCCAGCCATGCCCTTTGCCGCTAGGTTTTAGCTGAAATTAATTGGAGCACGAAGATATTACGTACAGTAAATCGTAGAATATCAAACCAATTTCTTTCCATAGAAGACAAGTTTGTTCAATATTTATACTAAACTGCCTAGTTTGGATACTTGTGACACTTGTGTCAACAGAACAAATTCGTTTCTTCAAACATTGAGCACACGACTCTAGGAAACTTGTTCGTGTTTGATCGATTTGACATAGAGTACGTTTATATGCGTGTCTGCGTGACTGATGCTCATTTACTCATGATTTGCTTGTGTGTGTGAATGGATACGGGTGCTGCGATAACAATGCTGTATTTCAAGTATTCCATAAATAAGCTAGTTAGTTGTATTTGATTATTCAAGGATATTATTTTATAAATTATTGTGAAGAAAGTGGTTTTCTTTCAAGTTCAATACAATAAAAACCGGCTCGAAGGACCAAATAATGCGGTGTGAGGCGCTCGGGTTCGCGTACCTTTTGTAATGAAATCAAGTTGAGTGAAGCAAATGGAGGTTTGATTCTTTACTAAGAGCATTAATTAGCATTTCCTCGCTGCCAAAATATCTTAATCATTAGAAATAAAAAATATATTGGGCGCCTAAGTTCCAACTTCAAGCTCACGATTTTACTCAACCATATAAAAACACCATGAATACATCGATGAAAGTTAAAGCGCGTTTGACAGATGAACAATGAACGACCGACGTGGATGGGACCCATTGTCGACCATTGTGTGGTAATGTGGGGAAACCTGGCGCTTGAGCACCAATCAACATGGATTACACTGCCATTGACGAAATACGTGATTTTACGATGTTCATTTCGGAATTTTTAACAATTCGCACCAAGCGGATGCAGAAAAAGCTTTGGACCGCAGATTGAGGCAACTTGTTCTTTCATAATAGTTGACAATTTTCAGTGACATTCTCGTTTTGTGCCATACAAAAGTAGCTTTATCACGTTAGCTCTAAAATCTTATTATACATATTGTAGTCGTGACCCTTCGTTCTCAGGATTATGTGACATCTGTTTATCTCCAACAAAAACCTCGGTAGAGATGGGTCACTGGTGCATTCGACTGCGCATTAAAAGCTTAAACATAACAAAGAAGTCGTTTGTGTGTGCCCACCCTATCGTCTGGCTCTCTGTCTGAGTTTGGCCACTAATCTTGCATCTTTTTACTCCCCTTTTATTTTGGTAATTGTTTTGGTCTTAGGGTACGGACACACCTGACCGAAGATACGGCCTGTTTAAATTCTACTAACAGATTTTTATGCAATATTTCATTGTTTGACGAAACATTGCTTAGAAATCGACCATAAAGGCTATTTTGATAAAAAAAAATAGAATTACAAGCCACATGCAAAAAAATCTGAATTATTTTTTTACTGCAAAATAGATAATCACCAATGTACAAAAAATCACTAGTCCAAGCATTTATATCAACAAGTTACAGGCAGTTTTGAATTGTCAAGGAGCCAGGAAGTTATTCAGAAAGTTAATGCTGAATAGAAACAAATGATTCTGCCCGTAATACCTGTCATAATATTCTACACGATCCACGATTCCGCGCTACCGGTCCACCACGAATGTTCGCGTATCACCAGTTAGATGTGGGTCTATCCTAACGTCGGGAACCGGTTCAGTAAGTTTCGGGACAAGCTCGTATTTTACCCGCCGTCTGAGACTTGCAACGTTGATTGTGTATATTCTAAGGCATGATTCTTTATGATTTTAATTTGTAAGGATACACATACTTTTTATTATGAGTTTGTGCAGACACAGCTAAATTTGTTAAGACATGGGGTTGTATTTGTATTGCTGTATGCAAATTGAAAGGTATCCCAATTTGTATGAAAGTTCATCCGCGCCATTTTTATGTGTCAAGTAAGGCAAGAATTTTAAATTTGAATTGTATGTATTCTAAAGTTTTCGGCTGTCGTAATGTTGCCAATGTAATGAAACAAAATGAATAGTCGGACGATTGGATCCTGATCCTGACTTACTACTTCATAACAGATATGCAAAAAAACTACTGCTTTAAAGAATACCTGTATATAGCAACACACATGACACAAAAGATGTCCGTAAACTCAGTAGGTAACGAAACGGAACGAGCGGGTCTGAAGCTACCTTTTGGGAAGGGCAAACGTTTAAAAGCGCCTTTTAAAGAAAGGCCTTATTTAAATAAATGATTTGACTTTGAATCTGAACACGCAACCTAATAAATTCCATTTTATCTCGCTTTGCATAAAGCAGCTCAAATTTCCAAGTACCCAAACAGTTCTCATATAATAGGCACTTTCTGGCACTTAATAACACTACAACTCATAGTTTTTCTACCATACAACCCGTTCCTGCAGCGTGATTGCTGTGCGAGCGGTCGTTGACCCCGTGACGTCACGCCTAACTGTGCAGGCCCTGGCGAGTACTTTGATAATAGCTAGTAGTACATACTACCTAGTTTGTATGTGATTTGTTCGTAGAATAGTGAAACTAAAAGGGTAATGTTATGCTGTTTGACATCCATCCATAGTTCCATACACGGTGTAGAATGTGTCAGTACAGCCGACGGACTCAGTTTGAGGAATGAAGTAGCTGTCAGACTACCAGGCTGCATTGACAAGAGAATTATGTCTTGTTACTATAGGCTGCAAGTTAAACATAACCATATGGAAACGTATTACAGTTAAAATTTACATACATACATACATACATAAACTCACGCCTTTTTCCCATGGGGGAAAAGGAGGGGTGGGAGGGGTCGCCCTAGGAAGACCTACACTGACCTTATTGGTGAGGTCCTTCAGAAAGGTCAGGTGCGGAGTACTCGTAACCGGCGTGCTTGTATGACGAGATGTATGAACGTAGTTAAAATTTATTTATCACATTCTAAACAATACGTCATTTGACTCTTGAAACCTTCAGATATAAAGCCATCTTATATCTTTCCAATAACTCCAAATGTTCCACAATACAGGTCTTTCGGGCTATTTCGTCTCTCAATTTTATTCTCAGCGCCTTTTGTTCTTATTTTATCTTCGCTAGCGCAGTTTCGCCAAATTCTATTTTTTGGCGAGTACGAATAGAATTAGGCCAAGCTTTATTTACCTCGTAGTTAAAAGGAGATAGATATTTCTGAATTGGTCTAGTTCTGTAAGTGGAAAGAGTCAATAGTAGTGAAAGCTTCTGCCAACTAATAGGTCAACAGTGACTTGTTAATATACTACGACTCCAAAAATCTCATCTAAAAAAGAAAATTGGAAAGCGGTCGACAGTAATTGGCGGTGAATTCGGTGAACATAGATGCAAAATTAAAAAGATACATTCGAACATAGAACCTCCTCCTTCTTTGAAGTCAGTTAAAAAGTAAACGAACTTCAAGAACGTTGACATTTCATTTAACCGAGAAACTTAAACTCTATCCAAGTCACCAACTAGGTCGGCTTATTCTTTGACGACATTCAGTCTACGAGCAAAAACTAGGTTAAAAGTGTAAAGCCATAAAGCTACCAATTTAAAACTAATCTTCAGTCCACCATTAAATAATACTCCATTAGTATTACTCCATTATGCTAGTGCTATTTGAAAAAAGTCTCGTTTCGTGGAACTACGTGCATTCTCATAAACACGCGAGTGCATTGTTTAAGTATTTAATCAGAACACATTGTCATGCAAACGTGTGTGCGATCCTTATGTGATTAAGCGTTAATACTCTTTGTCTATTGGTGGCTGAGCGCGTCGTGTGACTGTGGTCCAATGAAAAGCTTGGGGAGTAGCTGGTGATTGGTAAACTAGTACCTAAATACCTTTGATTTAATTATTTATTTTCTTCAATGATACAGCTTTATCATTTAAGTTATTCGTCAAGGGTGCAGTGAACGGGAAAGCGGGACACTTCAGCATACGGGACATAGTCGAGTCGGAAGCTCCGTAATCGCACTGGGTGTCGGAAGGTTCTATGATGCCCCATCTTGTCCCCTACTTGGGTGCGCAGTCGATTCAGTGCCTTCCAAAGTGACCACTGCTGTAATACAATTACTCCCTAATACACTGCTAACCACTGGTCCCACGCCTGCTCTACATATCAAAATGATATCTAGATATTTCACTACTAGCACATTTGTCTGAACATAATAAGCAACATGTGTCCGCAATTTGTCACAAAGCTTAAAACGGCTGAAAACTACTATTCCGTAGAGATTCTCACGCTCATAACAAAATCATCAGCATGTATTGTCTCGAAAACTGCGGCAATGACATCATTATTTTTATGTTGAATATGTATTTACATACAGTAGTCTGTTATCATTGTTAATCCGGCAGATAACCTTGACCATGTCTTGTCTTTCTGTGCTGTGGGATTCCTTGAACTGGTTCACATGTTTTCTCGTATAACAGAGGTCTTTAATAAGAAGGTACACAGTGGTACTAAGTGCATAAACGTACCAAATGTTGGCACAATTTTCAAATTGCCTTTTTCTATGTCAGCTTTTATTCCAACTAAACCATTTACAGGCATTCTTGAATAGTCAAGGAGTCGGTCAGTTAGTCAAGACGTCGAAGCTAGTCGCTTGGTTTGAAAACTTAGGTAGGTCCCTATGGGGAAGAACGAGCAAAAATACCTAAAACTAAAGATGATTAGGTCACACTTATTAAAACATTATTTATCAGACTAGAAGTCCATAGAAATAACACAACAGGGTACAGACCCCAATTATACTTAAAGAGGTAATCTGTATTCTGTGAGGTGTAGAATATATTAAAATAATAAATAGCTACATAGGAGTGTCAACAGAAGCCGTGTTGACTGTAGGCTCGTTATTAAAACCTCGTGGTTTCTAATTATGATTCTCTGAACTGATATAATTATACGAGACATTCTCAGGTCCACTTGCACCATAAATCATAAAACATATTAAGCGCTACACTTATTTAAAAGAGCATAAAGTGTAACAGTGATGTTCTAAATACGTACGTCTTAGGTATAAACTGTTATTCGATGATATTATTGGGGTGGTCACCCCAGAACATCTTTCACCATTATCATTTATTCCGGACTCCGGTTTTTGTTGTGTTTAGCCACCTGGAACTTTCACCAAAAACATGTAAAACAGCGCAGCCATAGCTTTTATTTCACAGAATTTAATTTCGGAGTTCCAAACCCATTAAACAACATTTCAAACGTATGCATCCGACTTTATTGAACTTTTCCAATTCTCCTGCGAAAAAACAAAACTGGGTCAGTTGAGTATTTCACGAAATCCTCCAATATTCTTTTACTGTTGATATTGTATGTATGGCAGCTGAGGCGTGCCTACAAATAGTGCTGAAGCGAGCTCCTGAGGGTAAACAGGCGATCCCAAACGTAAATGTCACGATTGCGAGCCGCACCCTCGCGGTTAGGTCATAGCAATGGTTGCTACCGAAGGAAAATGGGTTATTTAACTGTAGTTGGATTCGCTCTCGGTTCTCCTGTCCTCATTTTTAGAGAATCAAGGATAATTACTGTGTGATTTCCGGAGTTTGGTCCTCTGCGCTCTGGTTCAGAGTACCACATGTTTGGGTAATTCAAATATTTGAGTTGGGCATCCAAAAGATTATATCTTTGAGTAGATGACTATCATACCTACATGCCTCTGCTGGTTAGATTTTAATTAAAAGATTATTTGGGTCCTTGTAACTGAATAGATATGATCTGAAAACTGCCCGAACAACGAAAGAGTTGAAAATGTTACGTTATGTTTAAAAAAACGCCCACTACTGAACACATTTCTCCCTCAAAATCGTCACAAGTGGAATTTTCTGGGTGTTGCCAGCCCTGGTTGTAGTGTTAATTAATAATCACATGTAGGTCGCTTATGACATATAAGTGAATTATTTTGGTGGCGTGGCCAAGGCCGGCCACACGACGCACTCGCGATATTAAACTTATGCGCTAATTGTATTAAAGTTTTATGTTGTAACTACATTTCTTATGTGATAGTGTAAATCGCGATAATTTAGACGCGATATGCAAAGTGAGAAGCTTATTCCGTTTTATCTATAGTAATATTATAAAGCTAAAGAGTTTGTTTGTTCGAATGCGCTAATTTCAGGCACTAGTTTCAGATTGGAAAAATCTTTTTGCGATATATCTTCATTTATCAGCAGTAATAAAAACTTAACGCGAGTGGAACCGAGGGCTATAGCTAGTTTAAAATAATAGAGCATTATAAGCTGATAAGTACAGTACAGTAAGCTGATACAGAATTAGACCAGACAGTTTAATTTTTTGGTTCAAAGTGAATAAATAAATCTTTCAGCACTTCGTGTGTACGGACTGTTGACCAGTGTGTATTTAGGGCTTCATAAATATCAAATTTCACATCGTACAGGTCTTTAAACTTTACCCCATCGACTTACCATGTCTTCACGACAATATTATTAGAATTTCAATGAAACATCTATAAACTCCTGTACGTATAACATTTTAGTATCAAAACTCGCGTACGAATTGTGTTTATGATGTTTACAACTGTTTAGGAGCAATTCCGATGCCGTGGGGAATGTGTGTGTGACGGTCATTGAAGACAAACGTCGTCGATAAGGCCTGCAGTGGTGATGGGCCTTTAAGTTTTAGCTGTGGTTTTAGTTGATTTATTTAAGGCATATAATGTGTTTATGTATAGTACGTCTCAAACTTATACTTATATAGATGAAGAAAAGGTTGCTTGTTAAATATCCTAAATCAATACAATTACTTCAACAAAAGGAAGAAATTATGACGTGAGTGTTTAAGTTTGTAAAACTAACTCAATTTCAGAGAACCTTTTCTATCAGTTCCAACTTATTATACACTAGCTTTTGCCGGAGACTTCGTCCTCGCAAAAATAAAATAAAATATAGCCTATGTTACTCGCAGATAATGTAGCTTTCTAATGGTGAATAAATTTTTAAAATCGGTTCAGTACTTTATGAGTTTATCCATTAAAAACAAACAAACAAAAATAAATAAATAAATAATAATAAATCCTCTTTATAATATAAGTCTAGACAAACAAACAGAAATACAAATTTTTCCTCTTTGTAATATTAGTGTACAAAACTAAAACGGAGCTTAGGTACTGTAGAACAAACAGTTATTCCAAAGGACACTGCTTTGTATATCAGCGACATTTGCCAACATTCCTCGTGGCTCGATGCCGTGATCAATCTTTGCGTGCAGCCACAACTCTTCAATTTCACAATAATGGTGTAAACTCCTAAGTTTTAGGGTGCCTCCACGAAAACGAACAAATAAACTTTCGTTTTAAACACCAACTTGGTCCCGATGAGGGGAATCAATGCTTTGATGCGTATTTTCCACGGAATTGTATACTGCGAGTCCACGACCGTGTTTGAATATATTTTGAGGGGTTCGGGAGAATGGCGCCAGAAAAGTTTGTTAACCCTCTAAAGTTCAAGACAATTGAGTATTTTGGAATATCATTCTGGTGGCAGGATTCAAAACATATGCAATTATAAGCCGGACAAGTACGACAAAGGGTTCCGTATCAATTTACATTTAATATGACATACAAAAATAAACTCGTTTCTTGTATCGAAGACTCCCTTTAATTTTTTACTTTATTATACATCATAACATCACGCCTGTAATCCCCAAAGGGTTAGGCAGAGGTGTACCCATTAGTACACCCACATTTCGCCAGTTATGTTTAAGTCCCATGTAATAGGGGGCGAGCCTATTGCCATCAACCGGGCACAAATCCAGACTTCGAGACTGCTACTGAGAAATTCCTGATAGAAAACCCAATAACACTTTGCCCGACCTGGGAATCGAACACAAGACCTCATGCACAGCAGTCGCGCTAGCGACCACTAGACCAACGAGGACTTTATTATATTTTTATCATTTATTGTTATAGCAACAATAGATACTCACTCTTATTAAGGTTCATGAGATACAGCCCACTTTTAGGCAAACAGCGGAGACTTTAGTAATATAGTTCCATTCGCACCCTCTCGGGGTAGAAAATCCTAAAAACTATTTGGCAACCTAACATGTTACTCGCACATTGCATTGGCTTCTCTCATAAACACTGATTGTTAGCTCATTACCGACCGCCCCTCGTCTATTAAGCCCTAATGGTCCTATTGTTGACCGATCAACCACCCTCCTCTAATAGCCGACTGCATCGCACACGTGATCACTCTAAAGAAACTTTTGTGGGACTACAATCATCTCTCTCTTCGTTGGAGGTAAGTTTATTTAATCTTAACTGGCTTGTGATGCGGGTGACATCCGTTCACATTTAAATTCGCAAGATGTATGGACATTTCCTTATTCACAGTGAAAGATGTGACTACATAGCCACTGAAGATTCTTAGCCCTCATTAATAGTGTATCCGATCACTATTAATGAGGGCTAAGAATCTTCAGTGCTATCGAATGTTAATTTTTCACTATGTAAATATAATTTCGACTTCTAATAATAATATTTCAATCATGAAAAAAAAAAGACAGTCCCGGGATACCGGGATCGCTTAAAACATCACTTGTGTATTTACTTTCAGTTAATTTTTATTGGATAAACTACATCTTTGATTGCAAAATAGTAAATTCACTGATAGAAAGTTACACTATTGCCTAGTATAATCGGCTATGTTTTTTGGTATACTTAACGTCTACGCGAACAAAGTCGCGTGCAGTAACTAGTTAAATAATATTAAGCTCATTCAATTCTAATCCCTACCAGGAAAAACTTTGTCCAATCGTAGACCGTAATTGTTTCCAAGACTTAGGCCTCTTGTAATATTTTCCTCATCATTCTTCTAAAGACAAATATTTATCATAACTTATTATCTTCTGACTATTATTTTTAGAAGATAAACCAACAGATCGATATTCCACATATCTCTATCCGCACTCCCCTCTGTTTGCCGACAGGCGTCAGGCGTCTGTCAACACGTCTGCCTACCCCGTAGTGTCGGACGCGTAAATAATGTATTCGCGACCGTCTGTCTGTTGGTGTTCATCGATCCAGACAGTGTGCGGACCAAAGGATTAGGAGAGAGATACATAGTTTAGAAATAGAAATGAGTTATGTACGAGTAATTGGGACTTCGTATTAAGTGATCTTGATGGCGAAAATAAGTCTCCTTTGACCTTTTCGTACCTAAAGACCAAGAATATGCATAGGACTCAGTCGCGAGGACTCCATACAATTTGGTTCCTACCAGTTTCCTTCCGAAAGTTGAGAACAACTCTAATTCTAGGCACAGAAAGTAGTTTCTTTTATTGCCAAACAATATAGTCTTTACAATGTAAACTTTAAAATGCAGTATTCGGTTTTGTTGTCTTTTGGTTTGAGCATACCTAACTGTACTTTACTACTGTGGCTTCCTTTCACGAAAATTGATCCTTCGCTACTGACAGGACCAATATATTTATAGTCAACTTGTGTCAACAGACTCTACATCAAATATTCTTCAAATAACGTATTTTACTTCAAAGCGAATCGTCGAGCAAAAGCAATTTTAACGTAAATTAAAAAAAGTATATTATACGGATTCAATTTCGATCTTCCTTTTAAGCTTCTTAGATATTAAATTTGCCATAACTGAAATATTTGCTCTTTAGATATAGAACTGAGATAAAAACTAAGATATGCTGAAGCTAGACGTGAATTGTGAATGATATTGAGTCGAACGTGGACTGTATGGCGCCGCCGTGTTTTTGCAAAATGCCTTCTTTGGTAGACATGTGTAGACGTTTTGAATAAGTCCTGAGGCTAAGTTATTTCCCATTTCAGTCTGGTTTGAATTGTAAGCTGGTTTATGTTCTAGTTCATTTTGATCAAGTTAGGAATGAGACAGACATTGTAAATGAAAGCACGGTTACCTTTAGTATTGCCATTTGAATATCCAAGTTATTTCTATTATCTTAAGGTACATATGGAACTGTACTTCCTGATTTGGCTATTTCTGAGAAGCATATTTCAAGGAAGATAAATTGTGGTTACGTTAATGGGCTCATAATTTATGATAGAAAAACTAATACTTTTAAGAATTATGAGGTTCCACGATTAGAACATTTGTCGTGCTCATAAATTAGCTGAAACCCACTACAGGGATCCGCTTGATTTGTTTGTAAGCTCATCTTCCTTCGGCATACCACACATAGTGACTTCTAAACAAACACGTTCAAAGCAATCGTAAATTACAACGAGTCGTAACCGCGCGTAACCATTGGTTATAATTTACTGCCTGGACGATATACGGTCCGTAGCCGATAGGTATCTGGTTGAACTCGGTCGAAGTGTCGATGTGTTGTTGTGTATTTTTGGTTTTACTACGAATTCAAGCATCTTGAGTTTGTTTTCTTGCAAGTAGGGGATGCTTAAGCTTCAACTGCTTTTAAATAAATTTAAGCTACTGCAGCCAGCATATATCATACATTCTATAGATAGAATGAAAACTTTGATTCAAAGAGGCAATCAAAACGTCGTAAGAGAATATCAATCTGATAAAACACACAAATCACAAATCGAAAGAGACTGGCGTAAAGTGAAAGAGGCTTATGCCCTGCAATAGAACGAAAACAGACTCAGTGATCTCAGTGATACAGAACCCAAAATGCGTACTTCAGTAAGTCCTGTCCTCCTAAAGGACATAAGATTTACATTTGAAGATATAAAATATGAACTTGAAATATTTCTAGATCTAAAACATCGCCTGTCTAATACCCACATTATGATAAATCACAGTTGAATCATACAATAAAATGTTGGTTCAGTAATATTTTCGTACTACTGAGTTACTATTACAAGTATGATAGCGCACGTGTCCGATGATTCAATACGTTACTGGTATTATAAACACATTTATTTATAAGTTTTATAAATAATCAGATACAGCTTTGTATAGAAATTCATGGTAAACTATTTGTGGCCCTGACAGTGTGGTATAGGGTTTCCTCGTTGCCCTTTGCGTGATCGGTTCAAGTTCAATACTGAAAGCAAGTTGTGTAACTGCTGAGTCATACTTTCTAAGCTTTGAACTGTCTACTATTAAACTATGCAATCTTGGTAGCACATGAAGGGTAACATAACTTTAAATGACAAAAACTGTAATATTTTGAGAGGGTGCGATGCCACACATGGGCAGATAGTTTTAACTTTTATAATTTAATCTCTTGCGTCTGGGGTACTGAATTTTAAAAAATCGTGTTAGACATGCTTCGTTCATCAGAAATGCCATTTCTCGTACTGAGAAGGCATGTGCATTAATCACCACGCTTGCTTAAGGCAGATTGGCGATTTCAGACTTATAAGTACAGGTTTCCTCACGATGTTTTCTTCATCGATGTCACTTAGAAACTACATATTACATAAAAAAGTAACATCGGTACTTACACGTGTTCAGTTGTGCATCAGAGGCCAACAGCCGACGGATTTAACTGTTTTAGTCCATTCAACTAAAACAGTTAAATCCATTTCTAGCTAACTCACAATCTAAGAATAGTTACCGAGGGACAGGCTCTACAATAAATTGTATTAGTCCACAAACAAAATGTTTAACATTCCAACCAACGACGTTAAGTTGCCAATCTCAATATAGTTGTAGACTCAAATAGGCGACGGGTTCACTAAATTAACTAATAAAACGGCTAAGTGGATGACGCCATGCGGCCGTTCCGGCGCCTTTCAGACCTACCTTAGAGCACTGAGATTTGTATATGAATGGAGGGATCAGATACATAGTCGTATTTTCTCCTTCAAATCTCTCATTGCACACTTGAGCTGCGGTTATTGGCGTTTTTATGTCGAAACAGTAGTTTTTGTGTGCATCTTTCGGGACTCTCATCATTATAATCTTAGCTGTAGAGTTTCTTTTTCAAATCAATTGTATTCTCTCTGGTTTCCTTGTCGCACTTTCCGCTACTCGTCCGTACTTATCACTTCATGTTCCTCCCTCTGTGCGAGATCGTAATCGCCTACGATTGAAGCTGTAGTGAATAAAGCAGATAGGTTATGTTCTTATTTGTCTCAATCCTGTGATGTTGAGTGTGCTGTTTCATTGTTTTATGGATTTGTGCTCCATTTACATTGTACAAAGTGGCTGCGTAGGTTTATAGACTATAATTGACTGATTACTCTATGGGTCTGAGGGTTTATCTTATTAGTTAGTTGATACTTTGTACAAAGCGATTCTTTGAGCTGAGTTTCAGTCTTTTCCTTGAAAATACTAAGCGCCTGATTGCATCCATAATCCTCCTTGCACTATCTTAGTTTCTTTGAAAATGCCTTTGTAATCTTATCTCGTCACCGTGCAAAGCAAAAGGGTTACTAATCGCAAATCAATGCAGTGGGTTCGATGACTTTCACCATTAGCAATGGGCTGCTTACCAAAAGTGGCCCATTGCAGTCACCATGTTTGGCATAAGGCGTCTGTATATCGTAAACCGTTTGATCTATTGTCATGGTGATATTCTTACGCAAATATTTACCAAAATATCTTCTGAATACATAACATTTACATCTAAGTTGTGTTCGAAATATCTTGGCTGGTCATAGCGACGTACATAATATATTCGCGCGTTTTACAAAGTAGGTCTACGCAGTTGTTCTTGAGGTCATCGCCCTCGGCGTCTGGTTTTGGTACTTAACTAAGTACATTCGTGTTACTATATGAGGAAGTTGTAACTTGTAACACGTGATGGCTCTTCATCTCTTGAGAAACATTGCTCTGAATATAGATTTAAACTGTATTGTCCTACTTTATGCCACTTTCATTTCCATTATATCCATCAGGTTCTAAAAGTACCAGCCTCGTAATTTTTTCTCGTTTTCTATTACGAATATTTAAAGGAAAAATATTAAAATCCGATATAAGCACAATTTGATTGCGTTTAGCGATAAGACTACCTTTAAATTGTACCATTAACATTTATTCGTGTCAAGTTTCTAACAAATAATGCTCTATAAACAATCTAAAGTGTTACTCGAAGTTTCGAGTAATTAAAAAACTAACCATTCTTTTGAAAAACTGCAGTCTCATGTCCTCTGTTCCTTGAACTACCTCAGTTCGAAGTTCACCCAGCTCCCAATATGCCTTAACGACAACTTCATCTAACTCCATTACGCTGCAGTAATGAAGTTTCTCAAGCGCAGCGTGCCAGTTACCCGCACAATTGTCACTTTAATTAGGTGAAGCGCCGTCTAGTCTGGCTAAATCTATCTAGGAAGGGTAAATGAGATCGCTGTTTACTTCTCAATGAGATCTAGATTGGAAGCTGTGGCTTTTATTGTTCATTAGAGGCTCCGTTTTCTATTTAAGTCGATTCCCTGTTGATTACTGGGGTTTGCTTTTGTTTGTTAACTAGCTGTGCTCCTGCTTTGTGTTGTGTGAAGTGTTGTTGGTTTTCTGTATTTAAATGTTCATTTATCTGCTTATTTTATATAAATTTTGTACCTTTACAATAAAATTGTACGCGGTATTTGTTGCCAAATTTTCGCTCTTATGATTTATCAGTAACATTTCTTCTTCTCTTGAAGTTACGGAATTGATTATTTCTCTCTGGGCGATCATGTTTTTGCCTTCATCACTTAGTCTCACCTCTGCATCTGTACTAAAAATACTGTCTCCATTCTCATTGGGTCCTTACTTCATAGGTTATTAAATAAGATTATCATTTTATTTAACCGCGCTAATCTCAGGAACTACTAATCCCATTTAAAAGGATCCTTAAGCGTTATTTAGCTTGTATAACGAGCAAGGTTAGATGGCATCACGCTACGACTTACGTGACTGGAGCAGAAATCAAAGACGTAACTTAATTAGGGAGAAATCGCGGGGTATAGCTGGTAATAAATATTCCTGTCAATTAACTGTTATGTCACAAAGCCTTGGGCTCCAGGCGTTTGCCAATTGACCTTAGTACAGAATATATTATGCTAATACAAAGCGCCGCCTGACTCATTCCACAGGGCCCTTTTAAGTTTGTATTGTGCTGAATTAGCTATGATGTCATGTCATTGTGAATGGTCAGGGGCTAGCGTTGTTTAAAGTGTTGAGCTTTTAGAGGTAAGGTCATTGGTGGAGGTGTTGCTGACTTATGGATGGTTAATGTTAGCTGGATCCTCAACTCCTTACAGGTGCACGTCAGGACAAAGCTCGGAGGTACTCAGGTAGTCTTTACAGTCTGTTCGAAGTTCGATAAGACTACGGGAAAGTTCTTCTTGTTCGTATATTTATTTTATTTGGTAATGAGTTGCCGTCATTATAATTGTAGAATATGGAAAAGAAATAAATGCAGCATGGAATGAATAAGATGTTTTTGAATGTAGGACGAAAATGTGTCATAAACCTGCTTATCCTATATTTACCATATTATTGACTATGCAAACAAGACATTAAATAAACATAGCACTCTATTTACCCTTGCAAATTGATAGTATTAGCAATTTAAACGGTATGTCTTATCTTCGAGCGCGTTTCTCCTTACGATATTGTTGTAAATTCGCACTAAACTCGAGCTGCGGGCTTCACTGGCCAATTTGGCTGAGCAAAACTTGACTTTGATAGGCTGAGCTCATTTACATAAGGTTAGTAATGTATTCACAAAGATAATTATTTTGATGGGGGTGTTATTTGCTGTATTGCCGACACCTTAGTTTTAAACAGCGCCATACAAAAAAAATGCCAAAATAAAAATGTATATTATCTACATTTGCCTTCATTACGCTAAGAAGAACATAGGGGCAGGTAAGCCCATAGCGAGCTACATTATTTAGTACTTGCGTAAGTACATTTAAATTTATTTAAAATATTATTTGTTTTCAATGATTTTTAAATCTCTTTCTTGATTTTTCTCTCTTGTACAAGTTTTTGCACCTGCCATGTTATCTCTTCACCACCTTTGGTTGACTGGTAGAGAATGCCTAAGGCATTAAGTCCGCCTTTGTACCTTTTGTTGCATAAAGTTTAAATAAATAAATAAATAACGAGAGAAAATTCTAAAGACCAGACATCCGAAGATCTTAAAATAGGTAAGGTTATCATGCTTTCGAAGCAGTTAATCCCCAAATCAAATGGTGAAGTAAAAGTTTCGAACAGCACCATAGCACAGTCGCTCGTTGTCACTCAATTAGCAAGCGAACTGTACAGACTTTGTCAGTTTTGGGGTCTCGAGCCACGAAATTTGTTGGAACAGTAATTAGTAAGTTTATATGGTTCTCAATTAGCAATAGATCTCTACCTATACCGGTTATTTTTTACTGAACATTTCTTACGGCGATTTATAAAAAAATGTTTCTGAGAGAGCAGATACTGAGAATCCATCCATCACCACATTGCTGTCTAGCTTGTATTTCAACAAGACTTAAGCTATTCTATATGTAAAAGTAATATTAGTACCTAGTGTTGATATATGAGAAAAATTAACTCGCCTCTGAAAGTGTACTCAATTTTGATGTCGCGAATAAGACATTGGTGTCGATTCCCTTGGTCACAAACTAAACTAAAATTAGACTATTTCCATCTTTTTCTATCCAATGAAATAAGAAAGAGACTAATGTAAATAAGAGCATTAGTCAATCTGACACATCCATACAGTTATAGTTGACATCTTAAAACGTATAGATTAAAAATACAAAGAAGTTCAAGGCAAAACTAATTTGACATCGCTAACTTAGTTCTTTAATGTCACCGTCCTTTCCTTTAGCTGTATGTTAGTAAGAGATGTCAATTCTCTAAATTTATTCTAGTTTGTGAACAAGGGAATCGGCACCATTGTTTTACAACTTAGTCAAAGTCAAAGCATTTATTTAAATTAAACCATTTACAGACACTTTTGAATTGTCAAGGAGTGGGAGAAAGATCAAGCTAGTTGTTTTTACAAAATCCTGGTTACATTATTCTTTTTGCTACTATATTAGAAAACAATGTAGGTGAATAGAAATAAAAGCAAAAAAAAAAAGATGTAAGCCATTATTTTGACCACAATAGCATCATAACTGCTTATAATAAAACTGTATGCCTTTTTTCCTCAATCAGTGATTACTTTTTCATCCATAAGAGTTGATTCACTTTGATACTTAAACAGAAATACTTCGAATGCAATGCAGCGAAGCAGTGAATCAAATACCTCGTAAATACTAGTATGAAACAACACTGTTTACTCGATCAATCGATACGTCCAATAAACTTATCGATATCTAAACAAAACTCGGTGAGACCATAAGGAGTGTTATTTTCTTAAGTCTAGACATACTACAATACATTTGAACATTTCTGTCTGTCTGTCAGTTTGTTCCGGCTAATCTCCGATATGGCTGGACAGATAATGGTCAGGACTTCACTGGCAGATGATCTGCTGATGTTGTAACGAGTAACTTAGGAGTGACTTAAATTATTTTATAATTTTAAAATTAAAAATAAGCAATTAGGGTGCCTCGCAAAAAAATAACACCCAGTATAAACCGACATTTATGCGAACGTAGTCGCTGTCATAAGCTTGTCTGAATAAACTAGCTATAGTTGAGCTGTTAAATACACCTGTATTATCCGATGAGTTTCCAGCTTTGTCACCTTAGATATAACATCTTCCTGCAAGACCCGAACTGCACCGTATGTCCTCAGCCTTACAAAATCACGTTTGGCAGTCAGCCAGCACATGCCATATTCCGACAAAATGTCTATTAAGCGTGTATCCGAAACATTCAACAAATTACAGTGTTCTGTTGAGAAGTAAAACTTTCTGCGAATAAAGATATTTATTTTAGCCGTAAAGCTAGCGTTTGACCGTTTTATGATACGGCACCATGGTTTGATGGCTGTTAATATAGGACTTCTGTTATTAGTAAGTCGTTCGGTCTCTGGAATAGAGGAAACGGATTTTGTGTTGGATTGTATTGATGTGTTAATTGGAGCGAGAGTTTCTACGAACTAAACTTTGAGGAACTGACCTGCTTTCAGTGACTGTTAAATACTAGTTTTTGTCCGCGATTTTGTTTGCGTGAAAGTTAAGTATACAATAAATCATGGTCTATGGTACTCGGCAACAGTGTAGTTTACTTTAGTGAAGTAATTTTTGTAATAGGATCAGTTATTCCAGAGATTACCTTTTACAAACAAAATAAAAATAAACTAGTTTCCGCTTGCGATTTTATCTGTGTGAAAGTTAATCCTACTTATATCCCTCAGGATTCGTACATTTTCAAGGATAAAAAGTAGCTTGTGTGCTATTTTAGACTATAATTTATCTGTGTCGATTTCATCCTGATCCGTTAAGCCGTTCGTTCTGGTGTGATTGAAAAGCAAACATCCAATTATCCATCCAAACGTTTGCATGTATAATATTAGTAGGATAAGATTACTGCAACTTGCTTTTAACAATTCTGTCCGTCGTTTCGTTTATAGTAGAACAGCACAAGTCCTCGTGTTGGCTAACACTAAATTTTCCAACAAGAGTTATTGTACAAACTTCAAACTTCATAGTTTGCCACGACTAACATATAATTTTCAAATTCTCTTCATATCCGGTTGCCATTCCTCGTCTGCGGCGCTGGCGCGGGCGTCTAAACTCAATTGTAAGAAAATGGGGCACAGACGCTTCGCTACGCCGGCAGGAGGTACACACGATATTGTGAAACACCGTGGGTCCTAGTAAATTAGTTTATTTGCCTTAGTTTAATTTTCTCTTGTGTCAACATGAGTACAGCTCTAATATAATACCATGTTAAATAGATTAACAATTGGATTTTATTGGATATTAGACACTGTTAACTAACAATTCTAAGGCTATATAATAATATATAATACTCTAAAGAAACATTGTAATTTAGCCCTAAAAACTCGATATATTTTCAATTATCTTGATTAGATTTTTTATTGCTTTGAAATTAATAAACAGTGAGTCAATTAAGTTGGCAAAAAGGTGATGTCACAGTTTTCTATTGACATACAAAATGTATGAGGGAATCGCGTTTTGCCAGGTCATGAAAAATCCGTCAATGGATTGGTTGGACCCAATTGAGCGATGTTAGACTGAGACGAATTTTTACGAGCGTTATTTCAATACCATCTCATTTCTATTCATTACTTTTATCACCCAGACAAGGGAAATTACAATGAAAAACATGTTTATTTTCATATCTAGCCTATAATTTCATGAGATGATATCATGGTAGGTACGTTTACGTAAATAGCTCGATTCCTCAATGTCAAGACGACAGGATATTACCAAAATTTTAGGCTTCAAGATTTTTTTTTGTAGTATTCGGTGCGAATAACAATAAGATTGTGGCAGACATTTTGTCAGAACCCCAATCGCCTATCGCGATAAATTCAAGTATACGACAATACCAACTAACTCGACAGTAATTGTCCTCGTCGCGACGGCTTAGCAATATAGGAGTGTAATCAAACGGCTATGCAAGTAGATAATCGTCGTACAGACGGACCCGCTTTAATTGTATAATAACACGCTATAATTCCATCGTATAACTGTTTGGGTATACCGAGTGCCAATGGACGTAGTTACCAGTGGAGGGATGGTGGTAATTCATTTAAGTTAGCCGACTAACGCAGGGTTAGATAATTTGGTTATCGCATGAGATTGGCTCTCTGCTCGATTAATGGCGATAGTTTCATCTCCATTAGGGCTTAATCATTGGAGAGTTGGCCTCAGTAACTTTGGAATGTTCTCGACTTTAATAGATGGAACTGTTTAATCGACTGAATCAGTACTTAGGTTTAGGTCATAATTAAGGTAAGTATGAGGAATAATGTAACCAGAGTCTTGTTAAAACTATTGAAAACAGTGTTCGTGGTGTTACTGACTTGTCCTTCTTCTACGTTTTGGAACGAGCAATTAGCTTCAACTTTCTGACAAACTCATCGACTCTGTTACATTTCAAAAGTGCCTGTAAATACGAATGCTTTCATAGAGTTGAAGGACTGGTTAATCTTAGATACACGGGAACAAGTCATAATATTTGCCGTAAATTGAGGTAGATGAATCTATCCTGCACAATTCCATACACCGCATAATACTAAGTTCGTCAACAATGGGTTCCCACGCTGTGCGCAGTCGATCCGTGCCATTGTATCGTGCGGGCTGTCTTGTGCAACCTATGTATGTCCATATAGCTGAGGTCGAAGATGATTCCAGTTGCGTTAGTCATTGTAAAGGTTTGAAGATAAACACTAAACTTGGATATTCTCGCCGGAATGTTGAGGAAAACCGATTCTGTATTTATATATAGGTTATTCGTGAAAGAGAAATGAGCAGATTTTTCTGTCAAATCCAAACGTGGTCTAAAAAGACACCCCATATTATAGCCGTTATTTATGCATAGCCCAATAAACTAAGTAAAAGAAAAAATATTGTTGGGTTACCACTTTTATTTTTGGTTGTTTATGGAAGAGCACAATCTAATGCACGCAAAATATTGTACTTACGGGTGCATGCATCATTACAGGGGTAGTTGGGGGTTTTCAAAGTTAAGCTATAATTTACCTTCAATATCCCCATAACTAAAATTTTCCGGGTATGATCCAGAAAAAAAAAAAGATCACAATGATGAAAAAAATATGTAACTAGTTTTTTTTAGACAGCCACATTCAGAATGTACTTCTAATCCTTGCTTGAGAGTCATTTCCACAAGTCCAGGTCACGGTACTTCAGATCCCCTAACGAAGTTCGTCCGAGATAGGGCGTTATATTCATAGTCGAGACCACACACCAGATACGGTGCAGTTTAATGTATCGCTATTAACTGTTTCATCGGTTTTACTCGTTCATGGGGCTATTACTTCGTTTATTAGCTCAGTTCCAACATAAACTCCATCGTTCAAGTTTACATGTTTTGCTTTTAAAGAGGAACTAATAAAGTGTAGACATTGTTGGGAATATATTGCACTGCTTGGTAGATTCTCTACAAGGGCTGATACGTGTGTTTCTACGTCGGGCACACCGTAAGAAGTCAGGCCCGCTATCAAATCGCTGACTGTCACTGGCTCCTAGTAAAGATTTTATAGTTATGACTAAGTCTCCACAGACTGTCTGTCACAGGGCTGTATTTTTTACCAGTAATAGGTAGATACTTGAAACTTTTATAGATACACAAAACTATGGCCGCTATAACAACAAATAATAAACAATTTAAAGAAAATTTCTCTTTGGACAATCTGTAGTGTTAAATATTGTACTGTGGCAGAGAGAGAGGGAATCTTTTTTTGACCACTACTAGAGCCATTTTTTGTATAGGTTTCGTAGAGAAGCGTAACGTGCGTGTTGCGAGATGTTTTTGTTTTGAAAATTCGTGTATGTTCGTTAGTTGTTGTTAATAAAGCGACTAATAGCAGCAATTGTGTGGGCATCTTCAGTGCCAATGAAGTGACCTCTCTGTTAATGGACCACCGCGTGACTCACCACTATCTAATGATTTTATTATTGTTGTTATTTCGACAAGTTTTATTGCTACTCTCAGATAAACTTGGCAACATCGTTTTAGGACCAGGTTTTGTAAACATGAATTCTGTGTATTTATAGCTTTTTTTATGATGGGTAAATCCTCATGGTTAGCCTCTATCAAAACGGAGGGTTATGTCGTTCTCATACTGACTGAAACCCCACGGTTCCTCCTACCACTATGAGCCGGGAGCCTGGTATACACTTGAAGCATGATTCGACTGGTGTTGGCCCTTCATCATGTACTGCCTGTCTTGCTGACTACACATTCGCTACAGGGTACTTACAGCCTATCAAAATGTTATAGTAACCAAAACAGGCGCGATTGGTTTGCTTGTCACACAAATAGCAATAAGATAAGCTAATGTCTTTTCCTGATAATGTAGTTACTTTCGGACTGTATAATTAAGTTAGTAAAGTTACCTTCTACTTTTTCGTTCCATTCCGCAAAACAAAACCATAAAACTAATACCGTAATAAAATATATCCTTCATGAAAGTAATAAAAAACATTTCCTACTTTCAGGGTCTGAAGGTCGCGCGGCAAGATGCCGGAGGGAGTGGCCAAAGAGGGCAAGGACGATGCGAAGGGCAAGGCCAAGGAGGCCTCACCGCGGCGCCGCCCTGCTGGCAACCTGGCCAGGGTCAGGGTGGAGTTGCTGGATGGGTCCATCATGGAGCTGGATGTCGATGTAAGTTATACTTCTGTTCCCTTATAATTATTTACATGAGGATGATGACGACTTTTAGATTGACAGTAAATATGAAAATTCAATCCAGCTTCGCCAATAATTCAAATGCTCCATAGAAATCGTCTTAGTAAAATATAAGAATCCATGTTGTTTCATTTTACTGGTTAAAATGTTTCAGAATGTTGTGAGAATGAACACATGCTTCTGGTTACACGATTAAATACTATTGATCAGATAAATCAATTTGTGGTGCCATACCTATTCTAGTACTGTCTGTCAATGTCTGATGAAGTATCTATGTATGATTAATGTCGTGCTTACGAAGCGTACCTATAGCTAGTTCGTAAGCTAAGTTCCTAAAGCATCCTCATGACCTTCCAGAGAAAGATCCGGGGGCAGGAGCTGTTGGGCAAAGTGTGTGACAAGCTGAACCTGGTGGAGAAGGACTACTTCGGACTGCTGTACGAGGACCGCGGCGACCCGCGCGTCTGGGTGGACCTCGAGAAGAGGATTTCTAAGATGCTCAAATGTGAGTACTCATTGACGTAAAACTTGATAACGTTCGTTACTAGCTCAATCCATCTAAATTTTGTTCTCAGCTGGACATGGGTCTCCCTTAACCAGTGCCAACATCTAAATCGAACCAGTATTTCTGTACGTTTATTTCGCAAATACGTGGAACTGGCACTGATTAAACATCTCCACAACGATCGCGACTAGGTTAGTCAGCCTAGGACCACGAAGAAAATCTTTAAAACGCCGTTGTATACTTGGTTACAGACGAGCCATGGTCGGTGCGGTTCTCAGTGAAATTCTACCCGCCGGAGCCGGCGCAGCTACAGGAGGAGCTCACACGGTACCAACTAGTGCTGGCTGTCAGGAAAGACCTGTTAGAAGGTAAGTGCTTTTGTTTAATGAAGTTCACTGCAATTGTGTAGCGCAGAAATGTTCGACAAGACAAAAAGACAGTTCGTATCATCTGTGCTAGGTTCACCGGTTGTCATTTAATGATAAACTCCAAACATCCTACTCGTCAATACAGTAGATTTATTTCAGTGAAAAAAAAAAGTGAATTCGGATCTGTACTTCAAACTATTACCTCTTGCAAAAACTTTTAAAAAATTGTCCTCGTCCTCAGGCCGCCTGCCGTGCTCGTCAGTGACGCACGCGCTGCTGGCGAGCTACCTGCTGCAGTCGGAGCTGGGCGACTACGAGCCGTCGGAGGCGGGCGCCGGCCTGTGCAAGCAGCTCAAGCTCGTGCCCGCCGCCGCCGCCACGCCCGACCTGGAGGAGAAGGTGCTGGAGCTGCACAAGACGCACCGGTACGTGCCGACTTCATGTACCTATTGTGATCATGCGCTGGTCAAAGTCAACATTTTATAATTCATCATCTGCCTAGCCTTTTCCAACTATGTTGGGGTCGGCTTCCAGTCTAACCGAATGCATATCTGTATTTTACATGGAACGACTGCCTATCTGACCTCCACAGCCCAGCAACTGGGTAATACGATACCTCTTGGTAAGACTGGTTGTCAGACTTTCAGGCTAAACATTTTATAATTACCGATTAATATTTCAAGTGACTTTTTCAATTCATATGAACTTTCTTAGTTTATCTTGGACATTGCTGACATCGGTGAAGGAAAACATCGTGAGGAAAAATTCTTTAATCGACAATTCGCCTTGAACAATTAGTGTGCCGATCAATGCTCGTACATTTTCTGTATGAAAAGAAACCTTTGGCCTGCCGTGGGATAATACTATTTTATTATATTTCTCTCCAACAGAGGTCAAACACCAGCAGAGGCGGAGCTGAACTACCTGGAGAACGCCAAGAAGCTGGCCATGTACGGCGTGGACCTGCATCCGGCTAAGGACTCGGAGAACGTCGACATCACCCTCGGAGTGTGCTCGTCTGGGCTGCTCGTGCATCGAGAGAAGTATGTCATCTAAAAGTCACTGTTTATTGCAGAGTTAAAATTGGCATAAATGTGTATGGAAGATGTAAATGAGTTCAATAACATTATTGATTCCAAAACATGTAATAAACTACGTTTTACATTCAATTTTGGGAGTATATCTGTTCTGTTATTGGTCACAAATTCAATCGATTGTCAATTGGATTGTTCTAAAGTAACTTACCTGTGTGTCTTCCTTTTGGCACTTCAGTTTAATAAAATACTTGTAAACTTACTAGACCATTCAAATTGAAAAATCTGCAACACACCAGTGAAAAATGTATAGAGCCATTAATTTTGACCTAATTTTACTATAAGGTATATTGTTTCTCCTCAGACTACGCATCAACCGCTTCGCGTGGCCAAAGATCCTCAAGATCAGCTATAAACGTCACAACTTCTACGTGAAGCTGCGGCCGGGCGAGTTCGAGCAGTTCGAGTCCACCGTCGGGTTCAAGCTGGCCAACCATCGCGCCGCCAAGAAGCTGTGGAAGACTTGTGTGGAACATCACACGTTCTTCAGGTGAGACTCATCATCAAGAGGTCTACCGCCGGAAATAAATTACCCTGGAATCTCATTAACCATCTAGTCCTTCTCGTATCCAACAGATTCTTACGTCATTACCAGTGGTATTTTTGTAGGTTTAACAACGATCGCGTTTTGCCTACATTTTCGACAAGTTTTTGACTGAGATTAGATTGTGACTAGTTTTTTAATTTTTCTTAATTAGAAGAATTGTTTTTTTTGCTACTAAAATTAGGATCTGGTACATTTGCGTGAAAGAAATTTCCGCAAAAGATATTTCCGCGAATCGGGAAGGTATTCGCGCAAGTGTCTTGTTGCGGAAATGTCCGTCGCATGTGTCCTGTTACCCTGAGACTAGAGTGCGACTTGAAACCTCCAGCACTGTAAACCTCCCCCCCGCAGACTGATGTCCCCGGAGCCGGTGGCCAAGAGCACGTTGTTCCCGCGGCTGGGCTCGCGCTTCCGCTACAGCGGGCGCACGCACTACGAGTCGCGCGCCGCGCCGCCACAGCGCCCGCCGCCGCACTTCGCGCGCACGCTGTCCAACCGCAAGCTGTCCAGCCGCAGCATGGACGGTCAGTACCTAGCATACGTCTGACTTTTCTGTGGTCCTTCGAGTCGCCCACTGCCGACTATACAACACCTTTCTTAGTTATTTTACTTACGCTGAATAAACTGAATCGAAAAGAGCGTGAAACCCACGTGTCTTTAAAAAAAATAATTACAACAGTTATAGTTAAAAATTGCATATTTACCGATGTTTTATAAGTAAACAAATTTTAAGTAACAGATGATATTGTCTAAACAAAAACCAGTCGATCTATATTTAATTTTTAACTAAAATGTTGCAATCGTATTCTTTGATTTGACATTCAAAATCAACCGTATTTTACAGAACATATCAGTGTCAACTTGTCAAAAATAACAAAACTGAATTGCAAAATCATAACAATTAGTTTGGCACGTCACTCCTTCCCTCACACATACGCTCAAATCAACATATTATTTATTTAATTGAGTCATTTGTCATCACCTTTCATTCATTTGCCAATATGACCCGGAATTATTAGGAAGGTCGTTACGTCATCGAAACATCATCCAAATACTAAGAAAAATTACTGAAAATTCATGAATGTTTATATTGAGACGCATGACCACTTAGTGATTGATAATAACTATATTTAGATGTTATATCACTAAAAAAGACTACGACATTTCGAATTGATGTGTTAAAAGCACAAAAATACAATTATGCGTTTTATTTTATTACGTACACCTACACAAACGTTTATGACTGGATTCTGGTTTACCTCTTTTATATCACACATTGTGGTATCTATAAAAGACTCTCTCTGTCTTTGCCTGATGCGAAAAGTCGTGCCTTTATTTTAGATTAATTGGCAATTATTGGTCGCTAGATCTTTGGTCCTTGATGTAGTTATAGTGCTAAGATAGATTATTAAAACATGTATTACGCATTCTAGAAATCTTAAAAAAAACATGTATCAAAAGACCAGTAACAAAACCGGGTTGAGTACCAAAGGACCAATATCATAGGACCACAACATATTTTTAAATTCAATGCTCTTCTCTCTTTTTTACATAAAGGTAAACACGCGCCTTGTTTACATACAACTCGTAATAAAATCTAACTTACCAATAAAAATATATTGCTCATTGTCATCACATTACAAGTCACGGCCAAAACAATTACCCGAACTGGCGTCAATGTACTTGACTACGGAGAAATGGCCGCTTGTGTCACTATCACTTTAATTTAAGGCAGTCACACAAACACACATACGCGGCCTTGACTATGACGGCACATGGTTGAGTCACATTGATTGTCACTATGCCAAACAGATGCAGTGGACGATGTTATGCTGAAGGTGATAATTTGTGGCCGAGTTGGAATATTTTGACAAGTATTTAATTATCATGAGTAGTCGAATAGGTACTTTATTTACTAGAGGCACAGGCAGCAGACAGTCTTACCTTAGTTATTTATATAGAATAATATCACAGTCATAGTGTATAAAACTGCTGACCTTTTAGTAATATAAATAAAAAAATAGCTGGATTTTCTAAAATCATAAATCCTCATTATTATATTTATATATATAAATTTAGTCCACGATAAGTCTCATCTGTCAACCGGTATATCTGACAATCTACTTTAAATCTTATTTATTAAAATATATTTGGAAAACATTTTTAAATATAATTTTTTAACTTAGTTATGTTTTATTTATCGCAAATAATAAAAATTTAAATAGCTTTCAATAAACTCTGAAAAAAATTGTAAGAATGCTCACCTGTCTAACCTAATTTCATTTTATAATGCAATAACCACAATACGAGCTATTCCTGCCAAACTTTGATTCATATACCATTCAAAACTATTTTTATATGCCAATCGGATCATAAAACAAGAACATAATGAATCAGCTGTCAGTTCCAGATATCAAATAGGTCACTGTTACGTTACCAATGCATCTAATAATACATTTGATAAAATAGAATATATTGCTCTGTAACCAACCGTTTTTATAAAATGTTATTTTTGATTTTTACTATCAATCAACACACATTCTTTTGGGTATAAATCACTCATCCGGTTTAAATGTATGAATCAGGAACAAATAACTGAAATACTGGTGGAATTCTTACATGATTTAGTTAGCCGAAATCAAGTATTTCATAGCTGTAGATAATTCTTTTGTATACGCAGCAAAGCGACATTTAAAGGATTGAGCTCAATGGCCTGTAGTTGGAGAGGACTATGTCTATGGGTTTACTTCTATGGTAAAATACAGATAGAAAACGTGACGTAAACTTGATAGATTTTCAAGTTGAAAATACCGTTTGGTACATAATATTTTTGAGTTAGAAAGCTTTATTCGTATCAATAGGTGAGACTAATTGTGCTTGTTGCATAAAATTGAACTTAAATACTCTACGATCGATGTATCTCAAAATCAATTCCTATTTAATATTTTCCGTAATTGCTGTGTGCGTAAACCATAAACTTCAAGCCATAGATAACATCATTATAATCATGAATATAGTTTCATTGTGAAGCTGTCATAACTTCAGACTGCAATTTATTATTAGGGAGGTAACAATGTAACATTACTCTTCGACGTTGATGGTAGTCTATATTGAGTCGGTTCAGAACTTAGCCACCAATTTAGCACCCTCAGTAGCAACCAGGCAACGGTACGCAAGACACGATAACAGCTGTCCTATTGTTTGTGGAACAAAAATGTAGCATTTGAACAAAAAACTGTCGAGTAGTTGTATTTCAAGACATCAAACCTACAGCATGATTGTTACTATGAGCAATTTGTTTGTTTACTACATTTTTCCAGCAAACTGCTCACCATACCCAACGAGTTTCATAGTAGACATAGCGATATCTAAACTGTTTAGTTATGATCTATAATAGCTGGAGTGATGGATGTTGGGCGGCTGCCAAAGATACCAGAACTTAAACAGCATGGATAATTGGATAGGGCAATGTGTAGCCAGCACTACATTTTCTTACCATAAAATTGTTTTGGTATGCGATGTGTTAAGTGTTGTTGGCAGAGTAGCACATGTAAGATTTTAAACTTAATCTGTGTTAATAAAGATAAATCACTGTTTATAAATTGTTGCAAAAGAAAAAACTCAAAAATGTTTTAAACTTTTGCCCCGTTTTATAACAAATTGATTATTTTTTAAGTGTCTTATAAAATTAGGCATTATAAAAATTCCGTTGTTTATTACTCACATACTTACTTCATTGCATAAAGGCATATATATATAAAAAAAAACATTGTTAATAATTACCAATTTTTACAGAATATAATTTTGGAAGTAGCGTTTTGATTTGTACAGAAAAAGGAAGAAATTACTCTTAAAAAAATAATTTAAATACATTTGTATTTAAAACCAGACATTTTTAGATTAACATGGTCAGTCTAGTCTGTGCATTTCATTCTTTCTTTTCTCTAAAATACCCCAAAAATGCTATTAATTTCCTGCATGCCTCACTTCCACATAGAACTATATCCATCCACTGCAAGTCAGTAGTATGGAACTATGAAGTAGTCGTTATTAATACACCGTAGCGGTCAGACGCGGCATATAAACAAACGAATACATTCGGCTGTGCTCTCACACGACATAGACAGTTCGTCCGGTAACATTCGACTAGTCCACATAAGAAAGAATCAGAGAAAGAAATAAAATAGTTTTTTTCTCTACACATAACATGGTGTTTGGGGATTGTTGGACCTGCGCCTCCGGGGGGTATTGTGAGTATCAGTGATTGTGTGGTGATAAGTGTCGTGATTACAAAAAAAAAACGTAATAAAAAAATAAAATGTGTCTGTGCAAGTTCTTCGCCAATGGATAACGGCAAATGATTTCGTATTTTTCAAACCGACATCTTAAAGACAAAAGTAGCCAATAAATAAACAAAAACTTTTTAACGTAATTCAGTGCGCAATTTTCTATTTTTGATTGATAGTTCTTAAATAGCATAGCAGTACAGCTATGCTCTAACTAAATGTACCAAAGGACCAAAAATTTAAGTATTACAAGATTTTTTTGACAAAGCTGTCAAGTAACAACCCTGTTAATTATTAAGACCTAGTATGTATACAGACTATCGCTCACCGTATGTAATCACAGACTGTATAGCTTCTTTTTTCCCCATCTGCACATTGAGCTTTCAATCCAGTCAATTAGCCAATCCATTATGAATGTTCGGTATTCGTGATTGTTATTACCGCCCAAAGTGTTGCCGATCTCAGGTGTTCAATGTAAACATTCACGATTTATTACTGGCCTGTGGGATACACGATATTTCTCACTTTAGCACGAATTATAAACTACTAGAAAATAACTTTTAAAGAGTATTTTACGCATATATGTTATTTTGTAATAGCCGCCATGTGGACTTGTATTTACAAAATAATCTATTTTCTCACGAATCAAAGGAATTAAGTGGTCCTTCGGGCAATCATAGGACCAGTTTAAACAATCAGAAGGCTTGGTCCTATATACTCACCGTTTCTGACAACCTATGTAATTCATTATCATCACTTACTGCTGGTTGGTTATACATCTATTCATATCTGCAAGTCTCCACTAGATTATAAAAATATTTGAAAATAGAATGGACGTCTAGGGTCTAGTCTATTAAGAAGCCACCAATCACAAACTTATTTACATAGTATAAAGCATTCTCTTCCCGCCGTCTGTACTCTTAGATCTTTAAAACTACGCAACGGATTTTAATGCGGTTTTCATCAATAGATAGATTTAAGGGGAAGATTTATGTATAGGTTTATGTTTATGTTTATGTATTGGGAGCGTGCGAAGCCGGGGCGAGTCGCTAGTTATAAAATTAATTAGATTTACAAATAGGTCCTAGCAATTAGTCTATCATACTAAGGTTACAGTTGACCACAACTGCGAAGTCTCAGATGGTCTCGACAGTTAACAAGTCTATAAAACCAAGCTGATGACGTCATTGTTCTGTATTTAGGCGTGAGTTTCACTGGCCGCTCATTGCACAGATGTAAATAGAACAAGTTGATAATTACATGATCGCATTTATTTGGCGCTCGCGGTTTTTAATTCTTTTGAAGTCCAACTGTGTATGTTTCGCGGTTTTTTTTAAGGAATTGCTTACGTCATTACTACTTTGTGTTGGTTATTATCATATTAGATGATCATGTTCAAAAAAACGATTTCCGCTTTTCTGTCTCATTGATCTTAAGGTTAAAATCTATTGAATATTTATGGAATAATTTACCCTAAATCAAAGCGTTCACTTATGTAGTAAAATGACACTTTAACAATTTAAACATAAACCAAAAAATATACAGGTCAAACATTTCGTCATTTGTCAGCAATAAACGTTTCAATAAATTCAGATTGTCAAGTGTGCAGGTGAACATACAATTAAGACATTCGTGCATATGGGATATAGTCTGATCAGAAGCTCGCACTCGCACTGGGTGTCAGACGGGCCCCATCTAACCGAATGATATTAGCAGCGGCCTACAGGGGTAGGCAGTCGATTCAGCACCTGTTGATCCCCTAGAATTATACCCCTAAATTGCCTATACAATCACAGACGACAAATCTCAAAGACAGAGCTCAAAGCATACCTATTCGCCGAGAAATAGACGAAAATATTGTTCTAACCATCATAGATTCAGCATTACCCAATATTTATGGTAACATTGCCATCAATCATTGTATTTCACTCGGCACGTCCGAAGTTATGATAAACATTGAGCGCTAAAGTATTGCATCCTGAGGAAATGCACTCGTAAATAATAAATATAATAATTTGTTATATTGTGCAAATTGTGAGAGGAGCTGTTGCCTTGGATATTAGCGCGTGTCTAACTAGACAAATACTAGCTTTAGTGCATTACACTTATAGCTTAACCGCTTAATTGAGTCCTACCCCGCGGGTGTAGCGTGATACACAAGAGGCGAAATGTGCACTGGACTGTTCTTAAGATATGTGACGCCACAGTGGTATATTATTTTTTTTATTTCCCCCAGGCGAGGACAGCCTAAGTTTATTTAATCTGTGGTTAAGTGACAGAACTTCGTGGGAATCTGTATTAGTATCCAATATTAATAAGTTGTAATAACTTTTAAATAGTCAAGAAGTTTGTCATAACTGACCGACCCAATAATTCAAGGGCTTATAAATATAATTTCATTACTCTAACTCAAAAAGTTGAAGCTAGTTGCTCGTTCCAAAAAGTAGGTCTGGAGACGAACGAGCAAAAAACTCCATAGGCACTCTTTGCAATCATATTTTTTACTAAATCCTGGTTACATTATTCTTGTTAGATTTATATATGATATAATAAGAGTTCGACTGACAAGAGTCGCCTGATGATGAGGCCGTTTTAACAAGTTCCATATTCGAATAAAAAAATGACAGTTTACTTTTTTATCATCACAATCATGATCGTAAATTAATCTTCTTTCCATCCCCCACAGCGCTGGCACAGGGCGACAAGGATGAGCCGATGCCAGCGGACGCGGCCAAGCGCCACACCATGCCGCCGCAGCCCGCGCCGCGACCCACCATCAAAGATAAGGTGATTATACTAACTCACTGCTAATAGTTATACATATTATTATAGTTCTTAAGTTGTATACAAGTATAGCATGTTTGTAAGAGGTGGTAGGGTTGCTTCGACACTGGTTTTTGATGTTCACGTAAATATAAAATGTGTTACAACTTTCCATAATGAATAAAATAAATTGATGAAAAAAAAAATTACATTTAACTTAAAAGTTATGTATTGTGGTTAGTTACAGTGTAAACAAAACCAGTGTTGAGCAACCCTAGAGATGCATTCGGTTGTTTAGTCTCTGATGTGAAAAATTAACGTTTTAGAGTTGTTTTATTTTTAAAGCTTTTCCCCCGAAATACTTTTTACGAAAATAGTTCTTGTCAAAACGGGTTTTTTAAAAGCAATTGAACGCGTCTCAGATTGAAGATGCTCTAACATTTTCTTTTAATTTGTTTGAATGATATCGCCCCAATGTAGGAGCATCTTAACTCAGTGTTAATACAGGTGTGATCAACAGTCCGATGGCATATAGGTACCTGACGATTACTAAATGTATTACATCTACGATGATCTCAGTACGTCTCAATTTGAATATCCTATTAGTATTTTTGTATTCACACATTATTTAGCATGTGAATACGAATCAAGTGAATCTCCTCCATGGTTAGCGTAGACATTCGCCAATCAGAAAGTTGTTAACGCATTGGCTGCAAGCAACTTGCATACTTTTGTGCAAGTTACAAGTTTGTGTATTTGAAATATTATGAGTTCGATTTTAATATACAAGGTGTAATTCAATTAATTGATAATTTGATGTGGGGTTATTAAACTTCATTATGAGTAACTTTGACTGTAGGAACAACCTTGAAATCGCGAAATAAAATATTCATTTTCTCGAGTTATATGAGCATGTATGGATCAGCAGATTTTTTTCTTTTTGTTGAAAGACTCCAGTTATGGGATTTCAATGTATAAAATTACAACTTGTATATAGTTATCGTAACAGGTGACTACAAAGCTAAACTTAGCTAGATTACCTACGAATTACTCATCATAGCTGAGATGAGACACTTATATTTACATAAAATAATCTCAGGGTGACACTGCAACATAATTACTAAACTTGAATGATGTAGTTTTTGCACGTACTGTCACGTATGTGCCATCGGACGTATGTATACATAATACTACATGTATTTAGTTGTAAACATTATATTCTAGAGGGCATGGTGATATCATACCATCATAAGGTGGGGCCAGACAAAACCTGGCATAAGAAATAGTTAAAATATATTAATTGCGTAATTTACTTTATCCAAATTGAGTTAAATATTGTTTATATTCGTATTTCGGCAATTCAGTTTAGGCGGCGTAAACTACGCCAGGGCGTCTGTCAGCGCAGACAGTCTCAACATATGCTCGAACATAATGAACTAAAAGCTACATGAATAGAGTTGAAAATTGAGTAACTGCGTGCAAAATGTTATACCGCACGGAACTCTATTCGCGATATGTTTTAGTTCATTTTCAAACAATAAATAAAAACTGTGAGCTGACCCTTTTGACCCCACCTATAAACATCAGTTGTACACTACTAACAATTACACTGCCCAATTTCAATTGGTATTGGTCTCATAATTAGATGTTTTGTTTGTTTTCATCTCTTTACTAATGTCATGTTCCATTATGAGTAATGTTGCCAGATATTTCGTTAAGTTACCTTTTTTATGAGCCTCAAAAAGGCTCAAAAGAATTATTGCAATAACATATTAAATAACTCAGTTGTCTACAATCGGGCAACGTCTAATTTATTTTTACTAAAAAATAATTGTGTAACGAGCGCAAAAGCTAGGGTATTGTTGTGTATCTGGCAACATTGACGTGCACGTACTAACGGTGTTCGCACGCGGCCGGACAGCTGCGGCGGCGCTCGGGCGGCACGGCCAGCGCGTCGTCCGCCTCCTCGCTGGAGGGCGAGTACCTCGCCGACAAGCTCGACAAGGTGTGACACACCGCCATACCCACCTACTCCTATCACTACCCTCACCACTTTGTAATGCTCCCAGACGTTGGTACCGCGCTTTATTAGCTTGGAGATTAGTAGGCATTCATAATTACTGGCCAAAGGTCTAAATTACAGGAATACTGTATTTTTTTGTAGTTTACTGAAGCTTTTATGAATTGGTTTATTTAGATCAAAACAATATAAACCAAGATCAATATTATGCCAATTTCTGTAACCAACATTTATCATTCATTAATCCAGTACAAACAATCATGGTCGTTTACTGTTACTTTGTTACCTGTTCTATCCCTCTTTTGGGCTCTTCACTCCTTCCATCTTTCGTGATACCGCACTTCCTCTTTCCAGTTACTTTTTGAACAATAATTTTATTTTTAGTGTTTGTCTTTTGCATTGTATCTTTTTATTTATGTAAATTTGTATTTATTTAGTAATACTCATTCACACATGAATATGTATTTATTGCATAAGGCTTTTTAGCATTACTATCTAAGCTTACTATACTATATTAATAAAGCTCTTTCCATCTTAAGTACTGTAGGCAGAAGCAAGAGAAGTCCGAACAAAAACAAATGTTTATTGGTTATAAAAAAAAGTTGTTACATGGTTATAGAAGCCGCCTCCCGGTGCCGTGAAGGTGATGCCCACAGCGCCTCCCGACAAGAAGGACGAGAAGAAAGTCTTGGAGCAGAGGAAACCTGCTGAGAATGGTAAGCATTTATATTACAATACCTCACAATAATCCACGGTTTTACCCGCAGTAAGTTACGCCTTTGTTTAGTGGTCGTATCTGTATGTATGTATAGGCCATATATAGCCTATAACCCTCTTCAATAATCGGGCTGTAAAACGCGCAAGAACTTTTTCAAATCGAGCCAAGTAAATTCTGAGATAAGCGCCTTCTAACATACAAACAAGCTTTACAATATTATGTTTGAAAACTATATATGAAACCCATCAAATCACCATTAACGAAATAAAAAGTGTTTAAACACGACATACAATTTTACTAAGTCGCGCGTGAATTCAGAAGCCGAAATAAGATCAATCATAACGTGGGCAATTTGTATTAGAACATTGAACCGTAAGGTTATAGCAATATGGGTGGGTTTTGTAAACAGAGTGTAAAAAGATACACTTACTGTTTTGCCTTGAATATATAGGTACATTCGGTTTTTCGTGAGTATTTTCTTACAATTAATAAATATCAGCCTGGCATAATTATGCGCTAAAAGATTAAAAAAACATTTTGGAACGGTTAGTCTGGTCTCACTCCAGGAATGTTGTATACGCTAGGTTTTCCTCTTTCTCAGAAACTTACTAATGGTAAACAATATATCCGAACTCTTTTTACAAACGTTTAATGTTTTTGTTTCAGGTACAGACACGACTAGCGATCCGGGTATCACGAACAACGTTGAGACTACCCCCAAGAAGTCAAAGGTGAGTCTGTTTCAATTATAAACAATGCAATAATACCTCACATGTTCATACAAGCAAGAATGGTAGAGTGAAAGCATTTTATCAGTTCTGTGACGTCAACAGTAGATCTTAGTGTATCATACAAATGTTCAATGTACATATGAATGTTAGACAATGCAACTAGACATGCATGATGCATAATGCAATATTTCCTATTTTATTCGCGGCTGTATAAGTCAAATTATACAATGAGCACTGTTATATTTTTGTGTTAATTTTTATTTTTGTTTCACCCCTCCCCTTCCCTAAAGACCGGAGGATTTGGACTGTTCGGTGGTAGAAACAAATCGCCTAAAGAAGAAAAATCCCCTAAAGAAAAATCTCCGAAAGAGAAATCACCGAAAACGAAAGATAAGAAGGTCAAAGATCCAAAAACTAAAGTGGCTGCGCTTGAGACGTCGAACGACAGTTCTAATCTCGATAGTTCACTTGAGAAGAGTCCTACTAAGGGTGAAGAAAAGCCTTCGTTCACTAAGCCCTACGAATACACGGACACAGAGAGGAGTCCTACTCGCACGAAGCCCTTCATCCAAGGTGCGTTCAGTTACGAGAAGGAACCAATTTCCGATGAGAAGCAGCGGGCGTTAGATGATAGTCAAAGCCCGACTACAAGGAAAGCAGGCCTCGCGTTTAACTACGCGCCCGGCGAAGACAAGAAAGTCGCTGAAAGTGCAGAGAAGCGCAAAACACCAGAAGATCCGAGCAAGCTCAAAACGCCAGGACTTGACTACGTGCAGTCGGCAGCTTTGAAGGAACAGGCTAAGAACATGATTGATCCGACTCTAGCCTTGTTAGATTCTGAGCGATCGCACCATGAGGTGCCTGTAGCCGCCGCTGTGCCAGTCCTCGCTTCTAAACCTGAGAACGAGATCCAAGTGGTCATCATCACTGGTCGCTACAACCCCAAATCTAAGAAACTTGATGACGCTAACGGCACCATCCTGGTCACCAAGGGATCGCTGAACAAAGCTAATGGAAAGATACAAACAGACAAGGAGCTCATCAATACCAAGTCTGGACAAGTTAGCTACACAGACCCCGCGACAGGCAAGCAGGAGGTCAAGAGTGGACATGTTGACAAGAGTGGACATATTCTATTCACGTCAGGAGTCATTGATCCTAAGACTGGAAAAATTGACCCAACGTTGGCCCAACAGTACTGTTTCGTGGAAAAGTCTAAAGATAAAATTGGAGCCAAGCCTGGCCGTGAAGTCGACTTGGTCGTTATTACTGGCAAATATGATGGCAAGAATAAGAAATTGGATGCTTCTCATGGTCATGTGGATGTTTCTAGAGCCGTTGTCGGACCAGATGGCTATGTCGCGTCAAATTACGGCGTGATCGACCCAAGAACGGGAAAAATTGAATACATTGACCCGAAAACAGGTAAAGCGGAGCCTAAACAAGCTTACGTTGATCAGAAAACTGGAAATATTCTGGTGACCACAGCCGTCCCGGACCCCAAATCTGGAAAGGTCGACTCTTCGCTTGGTCAGCAGTTCAGCATTGTAGAAAAGGACGCGACTAAAGCAAACCGAGAAGTCAGATTAGTAGTCGTTACTAGTAAATACGACTTGAAGACGAAGAAGTTAGACCCAACATTCGCTCATGTAGACTCTGTCAAAGGAGTTCTCAGCGGCACAGATGGCAAAATCTACACAGAATACGGAGTCATTGACCCGAGGACTGGAGAAATCCAAACCACTGATTCTAAGACAGGCAAGCAAGAAATCAAACATGCCACAGTCGATCCCAAGACTGGAAACATTCTGTTGCTCTCTGGAGTTATTGATCCCAGAACTGGGGAGTTGGATACTTCGTTAGGTCAGCAATACAGCATCGTAGACAAACCTATCGATACTTTCGGGGCTACCACCGGAAAAGAGGTCCAAGTAGTCGCGATCACAGGCAAGTATGACTCAAAGAACAAGAAGTTAGACAACCCTAACGGATTCATTGAAACATCCCACGCTGTCATCAGCGATAAAGATGGCAAAGTACATTCAAACTTTGGTGTACTGGACCCTAATAATGGAAAAGTCTATTTCACTGATCCCAAAACGGGTAAGCGTGATTCCAAACAAGCGGTGGTTGACGCTAGAACTGGAAGCTTCATACTTACATCTGGAGTCATTGATCCTAAAACTGGTAAATCAGATTCGTCACTGGCTCAGCAGTTGACTGTTGTTGATAAAGACGCACCTAAGGGCATTCCTGAAAGATACGCCAACTTAGTAATCGTCACATCTAAATATGACCCTAAGAATAAGAAACTCGACATTACCAATGCACATGTCGATAGCTTCCCTGGAAAATACGACAATGACGACAAAGTGCATACTGATTTCGGAATTGTTGACCCAGCGACTGGTGATATCATCGTCACAGACCCGATCACTGGCAAGCAGGAAGTTAAGAAAGCTGCCATTGATCCCAAGACGGGCAATTTACTTCTTACTTCCGGTGTGGTTGATCCTCAAACTGGAAAAGTTGATCCCACTTTAGGACAGCAGATAACTGTAGTCGATAAACCTAAGGACACTTTCCCGTCCGTGGCAGGAAAGGAAGTCCAACTAGTTGTCATTACTAGCAAATATGACTCGAAATACAAGAGGTTAGATAGCCCTAACGGACATGTAGAAACTTCACGAGGCATCGTCGCAGCTGACGGCAAAGTCCACACCAACTTCGGCGTAATCGACCCCAAGACCGGCAAGATAGACCATGTCGATCCTAAATCCGGCAAGCAAGAAATCAAGCAAGCCGTTGCAGATCCTAAGACCGGACATTTGATAATTTCTTCAGGAGTTGTTGATCCTAAGACAGGAAAGGTTGACTCTTCCTTGGCGCAACAATTCGCTATCGTTGACAAAGATAGAGTAGCGCCTGAAAGATACGTCAACTTAGTCATTGTAACATCAAAATACGATCCTAAGAACAAGAAGCTAGATCTTACCAATGCTCACGTCGATAGCATCCCTGGCAAAGTGGGCGCTGATGACAAAGTACACACGGCATTCGGTGTCGTTGATCCCAATACCGGTGACATCATTGTAACCGACCCACACACCGGTAAGCAGGAAGTTAAGAGAGCCTCAGTAGACCCCAAAACAGGCAATTTACTTCTTACGTCATCTGTGGTGGATCCCTTGTCAGGCAACGTGGATCCCACGTTAGGTCAACAAATCAGCATTGTAGAGAAACCTAAAGATCAATTCGCGACTGTTCCTGGCAAAGAAGTGCAGTTGGTTGTTATCACCAGCAAATATGATCCCAGGACTAAGAAACTAGACAATCCCAATGGCCATGTTGAAACTTCCAGAGGCATCATCGCTCCTGATGGAAGAGTACACACCAACTTTGGAATAATAGACTCAAAAACTGGAAAGATCGATCATGTCGATCCTAAGACCGGCAAACATGAGACTAAGCAAGCTATCGCTGATCCGCAATCTGGACATTTGTTGCTAACTTCAGGAGTTGTCGATCCTAAAACAGGAAAAACAGACTCGACTCTAGCGCAGCAATTCACTATTGTTGACAAAGACGCGCCTAAAGAGAGGTATGTCAACCTAGTCATTGTGACGACTAAGTATGATCCCAAGAACAAGAAATTAGATCTTACTAATGCGCATGTTGATTCAATACCCGGAAAAGTTGGTGCTGATGGAAAAGTGCACACAGAGTTTGGAGAAATTGATCCAACTACCGGAGACATCATCATCAAGGACCCAGTCACAGGAAAGCGCGAGACTAAAGTTGCTACTATTGATCCCAAGACTGGAAATCTCCTGCTTACATCGGGAGTTGTTGACCCACAGACTGGCCAAGTTGATCCTAACTTAGGCCAACAAATCAGCGTCGTTGATAGACCCAAGGATACCTTCACACCAGTTCCTGGTAGGGAAGTTCAACTGGTTATCATTACATCGAAATATGATCTTAAGAATAAGAAGCTTGACAATCCCAACGGCCATATTGAGACCTCAAGAGGTATTGTAGCCGCCGATGGCAGGGTTCACACTAATTACGGCATTATTGACCCGAAGACTGGAAAGATCGAGCATGTTGATCCTAAGACAGGTAAGCATGAGACAAAACAAGCGGTCGCTGATCCAGTGGTTGGTTCGAAAGCTGGAAACCTCATCCTAACCTCGGGTGTTGTAGACCCCAAAACAGGCAAACCTGACTCATCGCTCGCTCAACAATTCACGATTGTCGAGAAAGAGACGAAACCTATCGAAAGAGAGATTCATCTCGTTATCATCACAACGAAGTACGATCCGAGGACAAAGAAGATTGATCCCAGTCAAGGCCACGTGGACACCATCAGTGGTATTCTTGGAGCTGATGGCAGAATCCGTACAGCCATTGGCATTGTCGACCCAGCGACTGGAGAGATCGTTGTCACTGACCCTAAGACCGGCAGACAGGAAGTCAAACGTGCTCAGGTGCACCCTGAAACTGGCCACATGGTCATTACCAACAACGTCGTCGACCCAAGGACCGGCCGAGTCGATCCAACACTAGTCCAACAGTACAGCATTGTCAACAAGCCAGTCGTGCCTTTCGCGAAACCATCATCTAAAGGCGAAGTGCGTCTTGTCATTGTCACCAGTAAATATGATCCTTACACGAAGTCCGTTGACGCTGGCGCAGGCAACGTCGAAGCTGCTAAAGGCTACGTCAGTGCTGAAGACGGCAAGATTCACACGGACTTCGGCATTATTGATCCAAGATCCGGACAAATTTTCTACAAAGACCCTATAACTGGCAAACAAGAATTAAAACAAGCCGAAATTGATCCTAAGACAGGAAACTTGATAATCACCACTGCCGTTATTGACCCCAAGACAGGAAGAGTAGAACCTTCGTACGCTCAGCAGTTGACTATTGTTGATAAGCAAAATGTGTTGGCTAAAGTAGCGCCAGTGTCTCAGAGAGCTAGCGTATCCCCCGCTAGACAAGTCCCGTCGCCCGTAAAGACCCCGACTCCTTCACCGATCCAGACACCATTACAATCACCAGTGCGTACATCTTCACCCATTACAAGCTATGCTCAGAAATCATCTCCCCTCACACCGACTATGAAATCACCCGTCAAACCAACCATGGCACCTCCAGAACCTCCTAAGAGGAAGATCGTCAAAATCATGGTTATCTTCACCAAACTAGACCCTAAGTCCAAGAAGCCTGATCTGAACACTGCTGAAGTGGAACATCTTACTGGCATCCTCGATCCTAACGGTTTGATTGAAACTAAATACGGAGTAATTGATTCTAATACTGGTCACATTGTTATTACGGACCCTGCAGGACAAAAGCAAAGCCGCGAAGGCTACGTTCTTACTGAAACTGGTCAAATCTTCATTAACTCTGGTGCAATTGATCCTAAGACCGGCAAAATTGATCAAAACTTAGGCATGATCCTAAGCGTTGCCAAACAAGAAGACCCAGTCGTTGAAATCACGACTATCACCGGACCTATCGATCCTAGAACAGGTAAAGTTGACCTCGAGAAGGGCACAGTAGAACACACAAAGGGCAAAGTTGACGCTGAAACTGGTCACATCTCTACCAAATACGGTGTTATCGATCCTTCAAATGGAGTCATATTCGTCACAGATACATCTGATACAAAACCAGTACATATTGATGAAAACAACGGCCTTATCACCATCAAAGGTGTTGTAGATCCTAAGACAGGTAAACCTGATCCTAATGTTGGACAAGTAATCGTTGTAGGTACTCATATCGACCCAGTAGTCGAAGTGACCACGTTTGTTGGTAAGTTAGACACAAAGAAGGGTCTTATCGAGCCTAAGCATTCCCTCGTAGAAAGCAGCACAGGTCAAATCAACCCTGACAACAACAAAATTGATACTAAATACGGACAGATCGATTTGGTTAAGGGAACGGTTACTTACAATGATCCTAAGACCGGCAAGTTTGAGAGCAGAGAACTTAAGGTTGACCCTGTTACTGGTCAATTCTTACTGAAGACAGGACAGATCAACCCCAAATCTGGAAAACCGGATAAGGATATTGCCAGAATGATCTGCTTGAGGATTATCAAGAACAAGGTTGATCCAGTATCTGGTAAACAAATTGTATCGAACGACCCCAAGAACGTTAAAGTTGATCCTAAGACCAACCAGATTTGGATCGCTGGACCTAAGGATCCTGTATCTGGAGAGGTCATCTACACAGCTGGGCAAGTCGACCCAACCACTGGCTACATCATCACTATATACGGTAAATTGGACAACAAGACTGGCACTATCATCAGGACACATGATGTAGACAAGTCACTCGTCAAAGTCGACCCAGTCAACGGACAGATTTACACAGCAACCGGAGAAGTTGATGAGGACAACCATCCATTGTACTCCGCTTCACAAGTCGATCCTAGCACTGGAGAGATTTACACTAAACTTGGCAAGATCGATCCCCAGACGGGCAGGCTGATCATTATCAAGATATACATCATCACACAGAAGGACGACAAAGGAAGAGTCAAGGAAGTGGATCCTAAAGAATGCACCATCGATGAAACGACAGGCAGAATCATTACTACGAAAACAGTGTACTTGTACCAGATTATTGATCCTATCACCGGAGAAACTATCGACGTGGACCCTGATGACCCGAGGTTGAAGGGCGCGCGAACAACTGTCACGCAGACCATGACGTTATCAGGCAAGATCGACCCCGTCACCGGCAGGATAAAGACTGAATACGGAGACATTGACCCCGACACCGGCGACATTGACCCCAGCACGGCGGTCAGAGACCCCGTCACGGGACAACTCATCCTCCACTACTCGCAGATAGACCCCTCGCACTTCGAAGACAAGAGCGGCAACTACACGATAGAAAAAGAAACTCAAGACCTACCAGCGAACATCGACATACAGACAGTGAACACACACAAGTTCTCCACTTTCGGCAAGGACGAGAGTCCGCTGAGAGGAGACGAGCCCAAATCGTTCACAGAGTACACAACGAGCGAACACATAAGGCACCAAGGCTACGCGTCATCAACCACCCCTCTCTCCTCCAAGATCCCGGTTTCACAGCGCTCTAAGAAGACGCCCACGCCCCCTGTGGTTGTGAAGACCACTACCAAACAGCTGCTGACGCGGAATGACGAGGGCGTCACCCACAATGTGGAACAAGAAGTGGAGAACCTCGGCACCGGGGAGGTCACCTTCTCCACACATACCAACAAGGTGCGTTTCATTCTCTTTCTCAATTTCCAATAACCGGCACACAAGACGCCACCCTGATTTATTTTTCATGTCGTTTTTCTTTTTCCTTAATTTGTACAGCGTGTGGCCTAATTTTTTTTTATATTTTTTTTACCACGGCTTGTGTAGTTTCAATGTTAGATTTCTGTGTACATAGTAAATGCATGCTAGTCTAACCTTAATTAGGCGGAAAGCCTTGAGCCGATGGAGGGTCCGGGCAAGAGCCCCTACGTCACGGCGCGGGCGGTGACCACGCGCACGGCTACCACGCACCACGACCTCGACACGAAGGCCAAGACTCAACAGATGGAAGAGAAGACTGTCGCTCATACGTTGACCTCGTCTGCCACGAGGCAGGAACAGCGTGTGCTGACCCAGGAGGTCAAAACCATGGTGACTACCGGCGATCAGGTATGATCATAACATTATTCCTGTGTAACGCATTATCATTGTTTTAATCCAGTCATTAGCATGTAAATGGAGTTTTTTTGTTCATTATTATTTTGACTTTTGTTTCTATTTTTTTCCATTAGACTTTTTTTTTTTATTTTGCTTTACTATGGCAGCTTTTTGACACGCACAGAATACAGTCTGATCGATTTTCGAAACGCTTGATTTGCGCGACAGCGCTTGGCAATGCTTGAAAAACCGAAAGCAAAACTCACGTATGCATGAAAGCATGAAAAGTATCGCCACTTCACACCATTATAGGCGATTTACACAAGATGTTTCAAGGAAACAAGTTTCAAAATAGATTCTTTTATTATTGTGAAAAAGCTGTCATCTTATTTTGATTGCATGTTGAACTTTGTTCTAATTACATATTTTTTTCTTTTCCCTCCATCCCATATCTACATCGTTCGGACATGACCCGGTAATGCATCTAAACAAACTCTAAATGGGCATGACATTACTAAACCCTACATTACGTGGTAACTCCACTGATCTCCCTATAACACCAACAAACTTGGTAAATAATAACTTCGCCAACATTTGGCAAACACCTGTGGTAACTTCACCAACATTTGGTACACAACCATATAATAACCTCACCGGCAAACATTGGACGGGATCGCAACAGCTCGCTAGACGCGGCTCAGAGTCGTCCCTCAGCAGCGGGGACTCGGGGACTCCGATCGACTTTGATGAAGGCGCCGGCGAAGGACATTATTACATCACGGTGAGTTTACGAGCGCTGTAAGCGATATTTTCGCTTAAATGTGGTCGTTATAGAACGCTGAAGCGCTTTATTGTCATTTTGTCGAGGCAGAGATACGGAATACAATGAGAGGTCTATGTCCAGGATATAATAGATATTATATAGGGACGTTCATGGGAGATTGGTCAGAGGGAAGAGTGGAAGGCTATAGGAGACCCTTTGCCCAGCAGTGGGACGATACAGGTTGAATATAAGGTATATGAGACAAATTAAATGTACCTATTTCTTACAAAATCTTCGTGTTTGTTGATCTCATAAATCAACTAATTTTGAACAGTTTATCATCATTTCCTTAATACTAGTAGAGAAAGGTTTATTCAGATAATGACTAGGTACTATGTTCATGTTGTATCGCAAACTCGCAGCTTCACGCAGTGTTTCGGGACTGAGCACTAGCAGTATTATGCACAAGAAAACTCTTCTAGTTACAAAATTCAGCACTCCTCACTTGTAAGGGAATATAACTAACCTAATATGTATAATATTTATATACTTTCAGGATAGAGTAGACGGTAGTCGTATGTGTGTGCGTGTGATTTTATAAATATTTTACATAAGTAAATTATTTTATTAGCAAATCTTATTTTAGATTTTACAATTCCCCTGAGAAATTGGGAAATTTATTTTCAGTAATATAGCATCGTTTTTGGCATGATCGTGTGAAAATTTGCATTTTAAAAAAGCATGTTGCATTAAATACTGTTTTGTGAGTGTCCACTGCATTTTAGATTATATATTTATTTTATTTATAAAATGAAGGTACTGTACTGGTTTTATTTTATTTATTCCTTTATATTTGATCTTTTTATTTAGATTCTAAACCTATTTTTATATTTTCCTCCTATAAATATGTAAAAACACATCACCTCAAACTTATAAATGGAATCTTCAATTGGGATGTTCCCTTGTAAAATAAAATATCTTTGTTCGAAGTAGTGTTGATGAGTGAGATGGTTATGTAACACGTGTTGTGGTGCAGGAGCCGGGCTCGTACAAGACCACCACCACCACTACGGTCATGGGCAACGCGCCCTTCGGCAGCATGGTGCACGGAGCCACCACCAGGGTGAGTTAATGAAACCACTATGTTTTAGCACATAAGACTCATTTTTAGATGCCTATACAATGTATGGGTGTGTAATAAACCCTACTGCCTACCCTTTGTATAGAAGAGTGCAGGTGTGATATTTATTTTTAACTATAAATTTAGCATATCGATCTGCCTTTCTTAATTCAGAAATAGTGTTTTTTTTTTCATGAACTTCTTCATACGCTTTGAAAAGTTGGTTTAAAACGTCACAAAATTAAATAAATCCAGTTCTGAGACTAGAATGTACTTTAATAATACAGAAATATTGTATGATAATATGTTTGTACACGGCAGTCTGGATTCGTTGCCCGATCTTAGCCGTCGTACGGAAATTCATACCAGATACCATTTAATTACTGAAAAAACCAGTATTATATTAATTGTGTGCATTGACTTCCAGACGAGTACCGGTCCTGTGGTGACTGAGCCCGTGGAGACGACGGAGACACAGGAGGAGACCGTGTCGGCGGACGGCGAGGTTGTCTCCTCGCAGACCATCAGCTCCAAGACGCGCACCGTCGAGACTATCACCGTTCGTATATTATTTACTAGCAATCTCCCCGCCACTTCGTTCGCGTAATGTTTCTTACGGATCCCTAATTTTTGTATAATACTATATAGCCTATGTCACCCGGGGATAGTGTAGCTTCCCAACAGTGAAATAATTTTTCAAATCAGTAGTTTTAGTTTCAGTAGTTTCGAAGCGTATTCAATGCAAACAAACAATCAAATCTCTCCTCTTTATAATGATAGTATAGATATCTTTTACCCGCAACTTCGTCCGATGATAATGCTTGTGCATAATCTATAGGCTCAGAGATAACGTAGCTTCCCATTAGAGAAATAACGGGAAAGACTGGTTTCTGAGTTTAGTTTCTGTGTTACTTCTCAGAGTAGGCTAAGAAACACTGTGTAAAAAAGTGTTATTCACAGAATAAATGCAATTTGTTTTATTCGTGACATAGTCTCCTTTATGTACTGGTAAAATTAACAGCTCTTAATGTTACCTTGTCATGTATAAACAGTAGCATGTTGTATACCGTGTTACGCATCGTGTTGCAGTACAAGACGGAGCGCAACGGCGTGATCGAGACGCGCGTGGAACAGAAGATCACCATCCAGTCCGACGGAGACCCCATAGACCACGACCGCGCGCTCGCCGAGGCTATACAGGTACGATTCATTCATCCTAAGTAATCACAAAGCCTAATCGAGATCTGAGGCCATGACCTCAAGCAATAACTCGTGTAACTGTTTCGGGAATTATACCCATAGCTTTCGATATCGACTTAAATATAAATACTTAAACTTATCCGAAATAAAAATTATTTGGTTTTTATTTAAAATCGATTCATGTTGATATGAACTAAATCGTTGTTGTAGTGATTATAAGGTTTTCTTTGAATTAACATAGTCCATCACGAAAGCACTTCATTGTTTTAGTTAGTATATTATAATATGTTGCATTGTGATGCTACATAGCATCAATTGGTATAATATAATTATTAACAATATTATTTCTGCTATCTCCAGGAGGCCACAGCAATGAACCCAGACATGACAGTCGAGAAAATCGAGATACAGCAACAGAGCACGCAACCCTAAATTGTCACAGCAACATGTTGCAACGTCCACCAAGTTCGCGCCGTAACGTTCGGAGTTCGGCCTGTATGTATATGTAGGTACATACCTTAGATGTAAGCGATAACAATGCGAATATTAATCACTAAGTTATTTAAAAACAAACATTTGTATTGATTAATTAATAAAATGTTAATTATATTTAATATTTGATGTTGTCACGTCGTGCACTTTACGATTTTGGGCGAGGGGGTGAGAATGGTTGCAATTGAATAGGCCATTGTGTTGGGAATATACAGTAGAATGTATAATTGTATCGATAAAAATAAGTGTTGTATCGATATGTCGATATATTGGTAGAATCGCAATGGCCTGAACTATATTGTAACTTCGGAAAATATAATTAAAAATTACTCGTTTTAAACAGTCTCTAGCGAACAAGCCGCCTTCGCCCCGAGAAAATGCAATTTTTATATTGTAAAATATTATCATTAAGTATTGCAGCATTTTTCTTTTTTTTTACAATTAAGCTTAGGCTATAAGGCATCCATACAATCCGGACGGTATAGGGCTTCGTAGAGATATAAATGTTGCCATAGTAAAAAAATATAAAAAGTGTTTTTGTATTACTATATAAAAAAAAATCATTTAATATAATGCCTTGTGTTTGACAAATCTGGCTGGATAATGTTTTAAAATATTTAAAAAATATATAAACCTTGCTCAATTCATTACTTAGCTTTGATATAGTTCGGTAAAACAACTATCACTGCCAATGAAAACAGCTGTGAACAAATACCTCGATCGCGTAGATTTTCTAAAATTAAATCATGCATAACTGTAGCTTAGTTTTAAAAATCACTTCAGTACTTTTAAAAATCGACTTTTAAAATAATACCTTTTATCGTATAGCTCGACATTGCCCGTATCCAGCCAGGTTGAAACACGAGCTCATTTTCTATAACGGAATAGCTTTAAAATATTGTCACACGAGTTAGACCACCGTTTTTAGGTATAAAAAGATACAAATTATTAATTTTTTCTCCTCCCTTCTATTTAAAGTGTCGATATACAATGTAGTGCGGGACTAATCGGTTATCTATCGATAGATTTGTGATGCTTCGACACACAGGACCACTCTAGTATGTGGCGAGGTGATAACAAAAATCACAGTTGAAAGAATCACAAGTGTTTATCGAAAACTACAAAAGTATATGTTATAAAGATATATTATTGACGTGTTGCTATGGACTATATTATATCAGAGCGCTCGCTTTACTATGAACAGAACTATTATAATTTTATTAAAAAAACTATGATTTCTGTGACATATTATAATATTAATTTCTTGTAAGAATTGAAGCTTATACGGCTTAAAACAATTGTCTATAATGCAAAAAGTCGTTAGCTTATTATAAAGTATACTTTTGTTACGAAACTTACGTCGTTAAAATAAACATGCTAAATAGTTCTGTACATAATATGGCGAGCGCTATATTTCACCATTAGGTGCTACTACTTAGGATCTAGTGTAACGTGCGTGTGTAACGTGCGTCACGTGGGCTGCGGCGGGCGCTCCATTTTCTAAATGTAATATTAGTTTGGCAGCTTTGGCTTGACGGTAGGCTCTCGACTGACATCACATTTACGCGATACCTTCCTTCCCTTCACCTTAGAATTACAATCTTATCATAAACTGCAATTTAAGTGATGATGTGTTAAAGTTGTTAAAATAACCGTTATAAAAAGTAGCACCATGCTATTAACTCGTTATTACTTTCCGTGACAGTCCTGAGTTGTGGATGTATGTCAGTCGAGCTCCCGAGAATGTAAACTAAGCTTAGTCGGTCAATGTTAGAGGTTAGGGCCAGGCGAGCATTTGTTGCATTCGACAGTTCTCTGTATGACGGGACATTCCATAGTTCACAAACTTAATGTAGGAGTAAACGCTACATCATGACACTGAGTGTTTGTTTCTTTTATTATTATTTGTCTTAAGGTTATTTCTATTCAGCGATTATGTTCACTTTGCGAGTTCATTTTAACCGTATATTGTAATCATTTTGATAAACAGCCCCTCACACAAACGAATAAAAAATCGAATTGGTTTTCTTCGCATGGTACAGTTGTTTATTTTTTAAGTGTAGCAATCATCTTACGGCCTATGTCCAGCAGTGGACGTCGTTTGGCTAATACGATGATGATGATAAACCATCGCACAAAACTCTAAGTGAACGTTTGAAGGCTCGCAAAGTCAACACAACCGCAATAAATAAGTTGGAATGATACTGATATTGTACAATTTATTATTATAATATTAATATATTTCATACACGCTAGACGTAAACATTATTTTGTATTAGAGTTAAGTTTTAAACGCTGGTTTAAAATCAGATTTTATGTATCAGCGGGTAACTGCTTGGTATATTTACTCTTCCATCTTCTAATGGCGTCTGGTTCCGTCCTATGTGACGATTAAAAGGCACCAGTGTCGCTAATAAGCGTCATAATGGCAATAATTATTACTGGTCTGAGTAAATATATCAAATCGTTATCTATTTTTTATAACTTTGACATTTTATTGTAATTTTTTGTTCTTGGATATGCTGTCAAGTATGGATTAAATGAAATTATTACACAATTACTTGTAATCTTTGTCTATATCACCTGTGTATGACATGTACGTTGATATTTAAGCAACGGAGAGGGACGATGTTGATAAGAATGTTACAACGCATGCAAATTCATAGATGTTTGTAAAAACAAACAAATAAATAAGTTTTAATATCAACATTTGTTTCTTATTCCGTACGCGATATTCTGTCTTATGTTAATTTACAACACCACTTGCATATATCGTTATGAGACAGAAATTTGTTGTCTTTTTAATATCCGTTGCTGTATTTTCGATACTCGCTGTAAAATACACGAATAGTTATAAATTAAAATGTATTTTAAAAGTTTATTCACGATTCAAAGCAAATGCTTGTAATAATACGCCCTCTAACCCATAAAGAACTCTATTTCTACTTTTATTACAATTTATTTTGACTTGTCTCTGTCTCCTAACGATGGATGCAAGTGGGGTATTATTATATTTATTGTAGATGTTTATTTTTGTATCGAGTGGCCCTGCTCCGTAAGCGGTATCGTGGAGAGTTAGGTATTACAAATAAACAATGCTTTGTTTTAATATACGAGTTTTATTCCATTTATCGTATTACCCAGTTACTGGGTTGTGGAGGTCAGATAGGCAGTCGCTTCATGTAAAACACTGGTATTCAGTTGCATCCGGTTAGACTGGAAGCCGATCCCAACATAGTTGGGAAAAATATATACTTGGTATAGTTATATAATTATGTACCAAGAGTTATAAGAAAACTACATATTTTGATTTAACGTAAATTATCTTCAGGAAAGCTACAACGGCTTTTGTTGCTCTCAGTACCGATGTACGAATAATATTCCTAGAATATACAAGCTCCTTGACACAGTAAAAAACCTTAAGATGATGTAGTCACAACACTAATTCTTGAAATTAATTAATGTTGTCCTTATTTCATTCACTTCCTGAACTTATTCCGATACTTCTATAAGGAAGTCCAATTCAAAGCCATACACCATAATTATTTAAATTTATGAAACTCAAAAACCCTGTGTGTGCTTCCTGTAGAAAACATACCTACCACTTTTAGAAAGAGTGGTTTTGAGGTAAATAACTTGGAGCACAAGGTTCCGGGGTTAAAGATATTATGAAATTCTTTATTCATAGGTAGCTGAAAGGTTAATTCATAGGTGCGAAGTGTTATTGGGTTTTTCCATCAGGAATTTCTCAGTAGCAGCCTCGGAGTCTGGATTTGTGCCCGGTTGATGGCAATAGGCTCGCCTCCTATAACATGGGACTGAAGCATAACTGGCGAAATGCGGGTCTACTACACACACCTCTGCCTAAGCCTTTGGGGATAAAAGGCGTGTTGTTATTTAATGCAGGTAGCTGAAAGCCTGGGAAGGTCTGAAATCACCATCACGCAGTGCGCAGAAGTGGAGATTTCTGTTTACTTCACTTTTCGAGGCGATGGTTCAAGTTAATCTTATTTATTTACAAGCTTTTATTTGTACTGTTCGTAAGTAAGTTAGTATGTACGTAAATAAGTAGTCCTTTAAAAAATTGCAAACCATTTTTCGACCATTTATTGCTATTCGATTGAGCTGAAATTGTACATAGGTACATCTTAGTTCTAGTGACAATACAATGTCCAATAATAAATATTGTAGAATTTTAAGTTAAAACTTGGCTACGCTGATGGGTACTACACTGCCCGACTACCGCTCTTGTGGTGTCAGTGTAATCTATAATCTCCTATTTTGCTAGGTAATGTGTGCAGCGGCCTACTCCTGCTTTGTATCGCAGTATGAGGAGATAAGATGAGACAATGATACAATTAGTCAAGCAAAGGGCTTTATGATGTCATTCATTCAACGGACTTAGGTGTTTGCGTGTTTCTTCTTTGTAGTTAATGATGGGAACCGGTTTCTCAAGTTCAATGCGAAGATAGACTTAATTATAGTCCACGACGTTTCACGTGAATTTATTACCATTGCTCGACGGGAGCCATCTGTGTTTTGATTAAGAATAGTTACCTACCCATTTTCTGTGTGAGGCCCATTGAATATTTTAGTTGACAGTAGGTACCAATAGGGCGCTCCATGAATTAGAAATTTTAGCCATATTTTGATCGATAAGTAATATTTTTCTCGATTAGGTACATTTTGCGTAGTGTTTTCTCAGTAGCAGTCTCGGAGTCTGGATTAGAGCCTGGTTGGTGGTAAAACGCTTAATTACATGGGACTTGGCGAATCGTGGGTGTATTAATGGGTACACCTCTGCCTTACCCTTGGGTGATTACGGGCGTGATTTTGGGTAGGTATGTATGTGAGTTATAAAATTAAACTCACGAAATTTTGTACATAGGAAATAAATGATTGTTATCCTTCTCTGCTATCTAGAAAATTGAGTTTTAATTAAGTACATCAGACAAAAAAAAAAAAAAACAAAATCGGTTCATCCATTCGGCAGCTACGACGCCACAGACAGACACACACACACAGACACGTTAAACTTATAACACCCCGCCGTTTTTGCGTCGGGGGTTAAAAATAAGACTCGACTAGTTGTGCATGGAAAGAAATGTATCTCATAAACACAAAGTGCTGGCTGACTGGCTCGGCCAGCCAGACTATAAGTACTAGTATTGTAGGTAGATAGGTACTCTAGCCTACCTTTTTATCGCGACTCTGTAATGGTATCTTCAAGACTATTTTGTTGGGAACAATATATAGTGATTTGACATAGCATACGCTTGACCAAAATTTGATTAAAGCACTATCTTATCTAAATTAGAATTTGTATTCATATCTATGAAAATCCACGGCTATTTTCTCTGCGTTTTACCTATTGTATCTCGTTCCACTGAACCTTTTCATTTGGGGATACGTTCTCGTCACTTCACCAGTATGAAAAATGCCAGAGACTAGTTGGTGGAGATTATCAAGGTTTTTCCTTGGTCTGTAGTTCTCAAAAACGTAGGTATGGTTGCTAAACTTATAATGGTTCCACGTACCCTTATCTATACTTTTCAATATTTTAATAATATTATAAAGAAGAAAGATTTGATTGTTTGTTTGTATGTATTGAATAGGCTTCGAAACTACTGAACTGATTTAAAAATCTGTTACTGTTGGTGCTACACTATCCTCGGGTGACATAGGCTATATTATATTTATTATATTAAAATTTTGTATATTTAGTGTCAGCATTGTATGAATTTGCTGCTATCTACCAAGCACAAATCTATACTGAGAAATTCCTGATGGAAAACCCAATAGGGATTGCCTGGGAATCGAACCCAAGATCTCATGCTCGGCAGTCAAACAAGGCAGTTATCATCGGCATCAGAAATGTGCAATTTAACATGCTGTGAGTTAACTATTGATAAAAACTAAACGTTACGACACACCGCTGTAGAGCAAAGCTACTTATTATCACTAACAACATCTTATAAATAGATACTTAATAAATACCTTTACGCGTATAAAAAACATGATATTTTCCTTTATCTTTATATTAACTCGCATAGTCGGCTTCCGGCCAGTCCGTCGAGATCTGTCCATGTGACTTGTGCTCTTGAAGTTATCTGGGACCCGAAGATCCAGTGGTAAGGATTAAGTTTACCTCAATGGTGCAGCACTGGAGTGAGATAGACTCGGAGTATGAGCCTAAAAGTGTTCGTTTTCAGGGCTCCGTTCCAAACGCATACCAAGGGGTCACTGGAGGTGATCACAGGGTTTTCTTACTCCTCCGTTATTATTTTCTGATTAATTTCATTGCGGGACCCAAAACAGTTGAACCGTTTCTCTGGGACTCGGCGAGCTTCATTGCCTCGGCGCTTTTCTGGTGGCCTTCACTGTTGATTCTGGCTTTCAGGAGTTGCAGTGGGTGGGAACAGTGTGGCGAGCTTGTCCCATAAAAAATAAAGAAAGGGGTCATGGGATCCTACTAGTACTTCCGCAGTTTGTTGGCTGTATCTCATGAACCTTAATACCTAGATAGAGAGTTGAAATTTTTACAGTGTGTGTTTCTATTGCTGCTATAGTAAATGGATAATAACGATAAAATAAATAATTAAACAGGGTATCCAGGAAAAGTGTCTTGCGGCGTGTATGCAGTATTAAATAATTATAAATATGGAGTGGAGAGTGGTATGGATTTTGAGATACCTACAAAATAAAGTTACCTTAAATGATTCAAAACCATCAAGATATCGTTGCGATCGAACACAAAGTTTACAAAAAAAGCTTAGATTGTCGTTGACTTTGTAATAAATGGTAGGGTTTAGGTATAATATTCGTAGATAACTTTCTACAAACTTTAAGACTTAATAATAGAAGGATATAAATCTGCTTTTATCTACGTTAATTTTATTACAGTAGGTACCTACAGTCTACGGTATTCATTTATAAGCAGGTAGAGATAGGTAGGTACCTCATTAATAAACAAGTGAACTCGTTCTGTTTTACTTGCCATAGCGAGTAGCAATTATTTGTTTCATTTGTTTTTCAATTGATGGCTGTTTTATATTTATGATCAAGTTCAAGGCGATAAGGAATTAATTGCTTATAAGAGCTGTAGGTTACGTACCTACCTATTAAATGTTTAGTTAAGTGTTTTTTCTCTTTTCTGAAGTTTTATTAGTGCCAGAAAGTTTTAGAAAATTAGGACTTATTCAAGGGAAATTCCAGCGGTTTATCTCGCACAAATCTTCAGAAGGGAGGTCTATTTTATTTTCTCTAATATATCCTAAAATCTGTAAAAGCAAATGTGTCACAGAATAGTCAATGGATCGATCTTAGACCGTACTTAGATACAAAGCCTCTTTTAATCCAGAAAATATAAGCAACCAATATTGAGGTAAGTTAGGCTAAGTATCTTCATTATGACCTGAACTTTAATAGTTACCTAATTCAATGTAGGTATTGGTCTATATATTATGTTTTGTGTTCCTAAATAATTGAATACATCCATTACTTGGACATAATAATAATAATAATTTGTGCTTTATTAACCGAATTTAGTGTTAGACTCGATTACTACTAAGGTAGGTACTTAGTATGGTTCTGGCTTTTAACGAGAGTTGAGCAAAGTAAAGGAATGTCAAATTGCATCGTTTGTGACTCTGTTGCAAAATATGGTACGTGAAAACATACCCTAGATCCGAGGAGGGGTGGCACAATCCCGCCCAGCCCACGAAGATTACCTAAAGATCCTTAAACCATGTTTCAACTCTGCAGGTCTATCAACATGTTCCGTCTGGTGCTCCTGATGTCAGCGACATACCTGTCCACCGCGGCTGCTCAATTCGGCTTGTTCAATTCTATCAAGAATGGCGTCACCAAGGAGATCTCTGCCATCGCTGACCCCATTCAAAAGACAATCGTGTCGGTTGGGTTCAGTCAGTGTGAGTACCTACCTTCATTTTGACATCACTATCTGTAACAGGCCGGAGTGTGGAAGTTGTGACTCTCCTGGAAAGCATACCTTTAAAACTGTTTTCTCTGCGCCTGATATCTCCGTCCAAAGAGACCATAAAAGTGAGCAAAAGTGCACTGTGTCTGCGTACACACTATTGCACTATGAGTAAATAACTCCTGCGTACTTGGCTTTTTTCCATTTTGATTGGCTACCATGACAAAAATTCGGACGAGAGATTATTATTACTTACTAGAATACCAAAGAAGAGAACAGCAGGCGTTTTGGAGGTTACCTTCTGACATAAAATACTGAATTCTCGTTCGAGAGATAATCATCTATTTATCCCCATAATTTAATTAAGCTTGTAAATAATGTACTTAAATAAATTAGCCATTTTTTCATCCCCACTGGGCGCCTAAACGTACAATCTCTTGAACTTAATCCGTAAACATAAACTTGCAGGAACTAAAAACATGTTTTATTTCGATATTCCCAGGTAGACACGTGAAGAGGTTACTAGGAGTGGACTACGACTCGTACAACAACAGTGAACCTGACATGAGCGAGCTGAAGCTCAACTTTATCACCAGGTCAGTTTTGTCACCTTCTTGTTCTTAATTGAGCACTTGACACCATCTTCTTCTTACTAATAAATGCGAAAGTTTAAATGGATAAATGTTTGTTACTCAATCACGTCCGAACGGCTGAAAGGATCAGGATGCAATTTGGCACAGAGATAGATCATAGTCTGGAATAGGACATAGCCTAATTTTTATCTCGGAAGCAAAAAACCATATTTGCTCTAACAACAGTAAAATAAGATTTTTAGTTCCGTTAAAATCAATAAATAGTTAATTAATTGAGTTGACTATTAGTATTCTTGTTTGTTTATTTTCTAAATTAGTATCATACCTAGTTCGTCTCTGCATATAGGACCTTTTGAAGAACAAAGTAAATTTTTATTTAAATATCTTGTTAAAATCTAGTCTTCCAGCTTAATTCCCAATTGTCGACTTGAAAAACAAGAAGGCAACGGGTCATTCTGCTCCAATTTCAGAAAGCTAAACGTTCCTAATAATCTCGTTCTCCAGAGACGTGAACATCTCATACAAACTGACAGCTGCGGCCAGTATGATCCCCCGGTCGGGCTGGTTCAACCATCAGAGGCCCCTCAAGATCTACCTGCACGGCTTTACTGATGATCCTTCTAAAGGCAGCTTCACTAGTCTTAGTTCTGCATTTTTGAATGAAGGTAAATTAAGCTCTCTTTTCCATTACTATTCCGTCGTTCTTTACTGATTATTTTCGCAAGTTGAATCGTTTCTTTGTGATTCATTAAGTTATCATTGCTTTGTTTCTTTTTTGCCGGTTTGCCCGTTTGTGATTTCCAAGTATGGTTGCAGGTGACTACAATATCGTGGCTCTGGACGCGAGCTCGTTGATCAAGTGGATGTACTTGCGCTCCACCACTATGGTGCGCTTCATAGGCGAGCAGCTAGGGAAACTACTAGCTACACTGGCTTATGGTGAGTTCAAAACTTTAAACATCAGAATTAAATAATTATGTAAATTATTTCTTAGACAAATAAACATGGGCTTCATGCCTGTCATACAAAAGGTTTTAACTTTGCTCGATGAGTAAAAAGCAGCAAACACCAATACCCGTGTGTTGAGACATTTTGATGTTACGATAATAAAAATAAACACACAAACATCGCCAATTCATAGCAATGCTCCACATGACAAATAACTTAAGTTTCTAATTGTCTTTTCAGCTGGTCTCCACCCCTCCAACATCCATCTAATAGGCCACAGCCTCGGGAGCCACATCTCAGGGTTTGCAGGCAAGACCTTCATATCCCTGACGGGTCACCGTGTCGGCAGGATATCCGGCCTGGACCCGGCTGGACCTTGCTTCTCTGACGTCAACGCCACGTTTAGGTTAAACATCAACGATGCCAACTTCGTTGACGTTATACATACTGATGCAGGATCCTACGGAATGGCTGAACCGACTGGTGAGTGGAACTCTGAGGGTGCTACGACACACTTAGCGGAGCTGGTTGATTAGGGATTTCTCTAGGGACATAAATCTTTTATGATGATAATATGTTGGAAATCAGGGAAATCCATTGAAATCTATATTTGTCTTCCTTCAACTAACTCATTTTATTAAGAGTTCACATTCCGGTTCATTATTATTGTAAATTAAAATCCGTGATGCTTGGCAATCTTTGCTTTTCCCATTGGTCTAGTTCTGTTCTGTGTTCTGCTTGTTTAAAGGGAAGTAGAAATTTTGTTTTTTCCTTCTCCACCGCTGTTCTTTTGGGATTAAAGTCATTGTGGGAGCCAAGACAATTGAAACGTTTCACCGGGACTCGTCATGCATTGTCTCGGCACTTTTCGGGTAGTCACTATGTGTGGCTTGTCACGAAAATCTCATGATAGTGCTTCTTTTAACAGATTCTTGAGTTCCAGATTGCCTCTTCCATTTTTTTTAATTTTCACCGGAAAATTTCTCTGTACAGGTCACGCAGACTTCTACCCGAACACCGGTTCCAACCAGCCGAACTGCCTCCCCACCTTGCTGCTTGCGTCATGCAGTCACAGCAGAGCGTGGCTGTTGTTTGCGGAGTCTGTCAGGAACCCGCGCGCCTTCATCGCCGTGCGCTGCGCAGACTGGCAGGGCTTCAGGAATGGGCAGTGTGATTATAATAATTTGAGGTAAGAACTTGTAACACTGAGATAAGATCTTCTCTTTTTTGTGGAAGACTCTTTGAGTACCAGATTGTTTGCAAGGCTTCTCTGGTGGGCTGCTAAGATATGAAGCTGTAATGTTGTCTGTTGATTATAGACCAGATAAATTAAAGACTTGCCCAATTTGCTACTGTGCCTTACTAATAAGTGCTTAAATAGTTTGGCTGCCGATTTGGCATGATAATAATTGCAGTCCATGTTACAATCGTGTCAGTGTGGTATGGGACCTATAAATAGTGGAGAAACTTTGAAGACATTAGCCCACCGACCTTTTTTGAAGGAATTTAAGGAAACGGGATTATATTCTTACCTTGAAGTTTAGGAATCTTTTACATTTTCCACGGATGTTAATTTTAGTTAACCAGTCTTACCAAGGGGTATCGTATCCCAGTTTTCGAGGTCAGATAGGTATTCGCTCCATGTAAAATACTGGTATTTAGCTGCGTCCGGTTAATCTGAAAGCCAACCCCAACATAATTGGGAAAGGGCTAGGCAGATGAAGATGTTAATTTTAGTAAAATTTTTGTTTCCAGCGTCATGGGCCTCGCGACCCAGCCTAGTGCGTCGGGTTCCTACTTCTTGCAGACGGCCGAGGAGGCGCCGTACGGACTGGGCATGTTCGGTGCCCGGTACGCCGACAACGAAGGATATGTTAAGAAAATAGGAAATGTAATCGGTTGACTGGTAATGGAGTAATCGGGTTCTAAATCTAAATTCCATCTCTGTGAATTTAGAACATTTTACTTATTCAGTTAAAAAAATCTGTTCATTTTTAAAATTTTTGTTATACAAAGAGCCTATAATAAATTGGTTCTGTATATAATGAACACAAAAAAAAGCAATGTGGTACAGTTGCACCTACATACATTTCGGCATTTCGTAAAAAGATTCGCTCTAGGTAAGATCGACATAATTCTATTTCAACTGACAGATATATTAATGTTTTTGCAAAATAATACAGAAATTACCCTGAGCACTCAAAGTCAAAGTCAAATCATAAGTACACTGATCTCAATTACCCCACAACTAATATAGTTGGGGTAAATAAATTAATTCGTGAGTATTGAGATTGTTAAAACGCATTTTATTTTATGTATTGTATAGTTTAATTTAATTTCTAAGTAGGCAATAAGATTAAAAAATTAAATTACCATTGAAGTAAGTTTGTAGTTTTCTTTTACCAGCCTACGCTGTCCCACTGTTGGCCTGAGGCCACCCCTAACTTCTTTTATTTATTAATGAAGCATGGAAGACTTAGGTACAGCTTAAAAACTAAGTAAAAAAGGAGACCATAGATGACAGGGAGACAAATACAAGTCTTCGCGTGTAGAAAGAGAATAGAAATTTACTTTATGGAACTGTTTTCCGGCTCCACCTGGAAGCAGGCCTCGTGGTACGCGTTCAGGTTATGTCACCATCTTTATACACACATTGCGCGGAGACTCTTGCCCCGCGGTCACTGCGCATGCGGATGATGTACCCAATGCCATTAGGCACTTACCCTTATATCTTTATACGTGCACTAGCTGTCACGGCGAATTTCGCACTGTCTCAGCATCAATAAATGTTTTATTGTATTTTTTGAGAATTTTTCCTAGTTTTAATTAGGTGACATACCGACAGCAGCGCCACCTACCGGTTACAATAATTGTGTTTTCAAACCATATGTGTTACCAACATTATGTGTATATTGCAAAGGGTTCCTTCTTATCAATGTACACACAAAATTTCATCCAAATCAGTCCAGCTGTTTAGGAGGAGTTAAGTGATATACCTACTTAATAATATAGGGTTCCCTTTTATTTCTTATGTTATAGACAATCATCAGGATTATGTAAAAAGAAAAAAAAAACCTTAATCGGTAAGTATATATTTTATGCGAAGATTTGGACATCACAAATGTACTTACGTTTATTATATACTTATATATTTGGCACACTGACTTACAAAAATAATACATTGTAACTGTAAGCACATAACTAACATTATAATTACAGCCATATTTTGTCATAACACATACTAGCTCGCCTACAGCTTCGTTCATTGTTAATTTGATGTAATCTTTTCAATGAACTGGGTAAAGTGAAAAAAAGATAAGAAAATCCATCTTCAGTTTCAATAAGTCCTGTAAACTCGATTAATTTTCATTTAAGTGTGAAAATGGATTTAAATTGCTTCAAAATCAATAAATAGTTAGTCAATTGAATTGGCGAAATCATTTTACAATTAATTGAAAGTTATTCCAGTTTTCAGAGCTAAAATAAGTTATGTTAGTTAGGGGTAACGATTTTTTTAAAAGAGATAAATGTTAAGATGGCGTAGCTGTGGCGACTCTCGGATCCTGGTCTTCATACAGTACTTAATAAAAATGAATTAATAGTACATCAACCAAGCAAATCAGATAAAGAATCCTTGGCGTTCCGCACGATTCCGACGTTGTTTTCATAATGCAGTCCCCGCTCGCCGCGGCCGTAGGGCTCCTCGCCACTGGTCTGCAGGAAGAACACGCCATGGTCCTTGCTCGAAGCGCAGTAGCCCATTAAGCTATAAAAGTAAATGTTTGTAGTGTTAACTTATTTTTCAGTAGTTGTGTTATGTCGAGAGAGACTGTGACACTTAGGCGATTATACACGGCATCGCGCATCGCTACGGAGGGCGATGGCGGTAAAGCGTATTGCACCGCTCGACCGCGCGGTCGGGCGGTGTACGTGTGTTAGGCATTAACGGATTTCTTAGAGGCCAATGCGACATGAGATCCGCTTCATCGCCTACCGCGGCGGTGCGCGGTGCCGTGTGTTAATCGCCTCATGTCGTGATGTCCAAGATAATCTAACATTTGTCACGTTGACCTAGTACGAACCGGAACCGATTGCATGAGAGGCGGGCGCAATAGTTAAGAAACATCATTTAACATTCATTTTGGCAGCAATTTAAACTTTAAAACCATGACTTTTGTTAACGCTTAAACGACCTAAGCTTGTATAAAGCGCGTAATACCGCGTATAGACTTACGCAACGTAACATGAAATGAAACAATTTGCCGTCCACATCAGTGCAATGTAACGCACTTTGTAACCAATCAGTCTGGATGCCTTGCGCGTGCGAGCTGTTAGTTACATGCGCACGCTACGAGCATTTCAAGTCGCGCGTGAAACGTACACAAAGGTCGCGCAGTGGGCACGCGCTGCGTCCACACTGATGTAATCCTCCTTTCACGTTACATTGCATGTTGCCTCAGTCTGTTCGCAGCATAAGTGATATCATTCAACAGCAACCAGCTTCTAAACAGCTTAATATTTAACCTCGTGACGTTGTAGGCACATTGGTTCTTCCTGAAAGCCTCATAGTCGTCGCACTTGACTGCTATGAAGATCGTGCAGTTGATCACGGACTGGGCGTAAAGCTCCCACCCGCGGCTGTGACTGCAGGTCGGCAACAGGCAACCCGGCTGCTCCCTGCCATCGTTCGGGTAGAAATCTACGTGACCTGCAAAGGAGTGTCTTTAATAAAAAATCTGAAATGTACTTTTTAAGATCATTTACAAGAACAAGCTACAATATTATTCATCATCTGCCTCGCCTTTTCTCAACTATGTTGGGTCGGCTTCCAGTCTAACCGGATGCAGCTGAGTACCAGTATTTTACATGGAGCGGCTGCCTATCGGACCTCCACAACCCAGTAACTAGGTAATACGATACCCCTAGGTAAGACTGGTTGTGAGACATTCAAGCTTCTGACGACTTGCACAACAGGCAACAAGTTACTATAATTAAAAATTTAAAAAAAACCCGACTGCAAGAACTGCACATATTTGTACTTTGTTTACTCGTAATTTTTTTTACGACGTTTTTATTTACAGTGTTATATATATTTTAAATCTACTGTCAAATTCTAGACGATGAACATAGCCACGACCAGTATAATTTAAAAAATAAATTGAGGCTGGTATTTATTACGTTTTAAAGTGACCATATCAGTTTCTTTAATTTTTAGTAGCCTATGTTACTCGGAACGATGCAAGGATTGTAACGATACCCCATACATCTAAATCGGCTCAGGCGTTTAAAAGTTATGGTGGAATAAAGAAACTCACATACACACATACATACATTAATCCTGAACACTCCTTTTTTTGGAGCAGTCGTGTAAAAAGGGAAATAGGCAGAAAAAGGAACCGGTCCAGCCCCGGCAGACTTACGGTAAGTCAGAACAATAGAAAATCAATTGTGTCTCATTACGTGGGACTTGAGTAATTAATTAAGTGACAAACAGACTGACGTAGTCAATGGTGGATTTACGGATTTCAAATTCACACACAAACACACACGTCACATTTCACATGTTCGCAGTAGAAGTCTCGGAGTCTGGATTTGTGCTCGGGCCTATTGCCGTCAAGGCAAGTGGCTCGTCCCCTATTACATGGGACTTAAGTCTAAGTCCCATGTAACTGCCGACATGTACAATATGGTTACACCTCTACCTAACCCTTCGGGAATTACAGGCGTAATGTTATGTTATAATCATGCCGATTTATATTAAATGGTTGACGTACATTCGTTTCGAGTAAAGCTATTTTTTTTACAAACTGCAATGAGGCAACTAATCAACTATATCTAACTTACCTAGTCGTTCCCTCAATCCAAGGACACCAGCATCACTATGTAAGACGTCAACGAAGATAGCGTCATCCTTGGATAGCCTCTGCGAGACGTTGAGCACGGCGAAGCACGGCCCGGCCGGGTCCACGCCGGAGATCCTTCCTAGGCGGGACCCCGTTAGCGCCAGGAATGTCTGGCCTGCAAACCCTGCGATGTGGCTCCCGAGGCTGTGGCCGATCAGGTGGATGTTTGCGGGATTGAGGCCACCTGGAACGTGAATATAATAATTCTTTTAACAAATAATGTGTGAATAGGAAGTTGTTTTACTATAGAAATATACTATATGGGGTGTAAAAACACACATCACAACTAAGTATACTGTCCAACAAACTAAGCAACATTGAAAAACCAACTTTTTTGTGTAAGAACTTGTTTCTGGTCTGAAAAATTAATGTCTACGTAGCTGGATCATTTAAATCTTATTTTCGTAAAAAAAACGTAGTGAAAAGTTGTAACTTTGACCTTTAATTTCTCCAGAACCAGTGGATCAGGTATGATGTAGTTATAGAAAATGGTCGTAATAATAGAAAGAATATGTGGTTTTTAGAAATGTGATTGGTCTCTTTAAATCCCTTAGTAGAAATGGTTATAAATTCAGAATTGAACTTACTTAATTTCACCAAGGCGGCGAGGATTTCTCCAACCCGCGCCCCTATGAACCTCACTAAATAGGAGGCGCGAAGGTAGAAGAAGCCAATGAGCGAGCTCGCGTCCAGGGCCAAGATGTTCACAACACCTGACAACACAACACATTCATATTAAAACTCTCCTCTCAGAATATCCACAGCTAGCTACTGCACACTACTGACTAGCTCATTACAACAGCAAATTATTGTTACACTGCAGGGCAAAGGCCTCTTCCCATACAGAGAAGGCACAAGCATTGATCACCACGCTTGCACAAAGCGGAATGGCAATTTCAGACTTGTATTAACTATAAGTCCAGGTTTCCTCACTATGTTTTCCTTCACCAATGTCAGTGGTGCCCAAGATAGTTACTAAGTAAGTTATATTTCTTGGAGGCCACGCTATTACAACCCCACGGCGTCGATCGCTAAACGATTTAGGTATCTTACCTTCGTGTGTGAATACGACTCGCCATTGGCCGGTTTTTAATAAATTTCATGAGCAAACTTTGAAACTCATAAAAAAAATGATTTCTTAATTATTCGACACTTTAAAAACATCGCTAAATTGCATGAATCTTGGATCATCATCACCTGCCTAGCCTTTTCCCAACTATGTTGGGGTCGGCTTCCAGTCTAACCGGTTGCAGCCGAATACCAGTATTTTACATGGAGCGACTGCCTATCTGAACTCCACAACCCAGTAACTGGGTAATACAATACCCTTTGGTCAGACTTTTTGTCAGACTTTCGTCCTTCTGAATCTTGGATGATTAGTTAAATTAGATACCTTTTTAGGTTTTTAGGCCCTGGGTGGGGCGGAAGGGACTGTGGGACTTTTAATGACTAGAAAACCACCCTGTTCCTTCTGTTGCCCTTTACGTTCCGGGGCCACGGTATCCTGTTCATACGTCCCGCAACCCCGGCAAAAAAAAGCCCTTAGCACTAAAATGACGGCCAAACTAGGTAGGTACCTTGTGTAGCGAATGCGTCGCTCATGGTCTGGAAGCTGATCTTCGTGGGGTTGTCGGTAAAACCGTGGAAATAGATCTTCAAAACATCCGTCTCGTTGAACCACGTCTCCTTGGGGATCTCTGTCGCGGCCAGGGACAGGTTGAAGGTTACGGTTTTTGCGCTGAAGGGAAAATGAAGATTAAGGGTCGGTTCACATCTGACGGAAGATACGTCGACCGTATCGTCTTTAGTATAGTCGACGAACTGACGCATCATTGGTTATGTGTGTACAGACTGTATGGTTGGATATTTTATTATCTATTAGACTGTTTCTGCGTTACGCGACTGACGATACGCGGCGTATCTTCCGTCGGATATGTACCGACCCAAGACCACACTGCGCTCCAAAACACTGATCACTGATGTGGCTCAAAAGGCTGCCCAGCTACAATGGGACTGCCGCATGTCGAACGACATGTCGCATGCTGCATGTCGAGGGCCGCGGTGACGCTTTGAACATATTCCGTAAGACAGAGACTAGTCTGGTAGAATCTCACCTGGTCTGGAAGACTAGAGTTAACTTGCTCATATCCGGTTCACTATGAATACTGTCATATACTTTTATAAATGCCGGCTGCCCACCTTTACCTGAGAAAAAGAGAAAGGCATTTGTTTCTTAATAATAACTTATGTATACTAGTTCAGTTTTATTTATTATCAAAGAAAATTTCAGTTTAGCAGATCAAGTAGTTTTCGATGTTTGATCAGCGAGTGAATATTGTTTTTCTGCTTTTTAGTTCAGTTTTTTGACACAGCAGTCATGATTTTTTTTTTTTGCCGACTGAGTTAAGGACCCGTACGGAATCCTAAAATATGAAAAAAAAAACGTGAAATGATTTGTGGTGTTAAAAATCCTTGTATTTCAAAAATAGTGTCTTTGAAAGCTACCTAATGCCTACAAAAAATTTGAAACGTGATAAAAAGTCTTCTTGTATAACTTCCACTCACATACAACTTCTCCAACGACCGCGACGCTTTGCCCCACCGGGTTCAGGGCAGCCTGCACCTCTTTAGTGCCTGCGTTCGTGATGTCTTTGAGGAAGCCGAACTGCGCAGCCGCCGACGACACCCACAGCGCTGTGAGGAGGGAGGCTAGTCGGGACATGTTGTTGGGTACCTGGAGATGGAAACACTAGATTACGGCTTACAACAAGTTTACACACGTACACATACAAACATAAAATCACTCCTTTTTCCCATGGGGCCATGGGGGTAGGCAGAATCCACAGAACGCCGCCACCTGCTAAGATCCTTACATACTCCTTTCGCCTCATCCTCGTTCATACAAGCACGCCGGTTACGAGTACTGCGCACCTGACCTTTCTTAGGTCGTAGGTCTTTCTAGGGCGACCCCTCCCTGCGTTGCCACTCACCTCTGCCATATACCTAAATAGGTACCTTTTGTTAATCGTCTTTCACTCATCCTCTCAACATGACCGAACCATCTAAGCATACCCTTTGGCCTTTTCTATCTTTGTCACTACATCCTCTTTTTATCCAACGTAACAAGTTTATAGAAAGCTATATCTTTCAGCCCTGACTGCCTCGTTGGTCTAGTGGTCGCAAAGTGCGACTGCTGAGCATCAGGTCTTGGGTTCGATTTCCAGGTCATTCAAAGTGTTATTGGGTTTTTCCATCATGAATTCCTCAGTAGCAGCACCGGAGTTTGGATTTGTGCCTGGTTGATGGCAATAGGCTCGCCCCCTATTACATGGGACTTAAATATAACTGGCGAAATGTAGGTGTACGGGTTCTCCTCTGCCCTACTCTTTAGGGATTAAATCCGTGATGTCATGTTATGTCTTTCAGCCGTTTTAGGTTGAGACACTAGTGCCAGGACATCCGAGTACCGACTCATCTCGTTTTTCGGGACATCGCCAAGCGGCCAGTCGATTTTTCACGTGACCAGATTGTTGGCCTATTCTTGGGCCAAAGAATAAGTGTTGCCATACAACGTGGCAATGTTGCCAACTTGCCATCCTTTTGGTACTTGTTTAACTGTCCACATATTTAGTAACAGCAGTTACTTTTAATTCTAGAGCTTAATGGTCGAGTCGCTAAAAGGACTAGTATAGGTACGATGAATTTCTTGTACGTCGATGAGTACTTTTCCTACTGCTTTTTAAAAATTAAACTTACAAATTCAGCAATCTCTTCAAAAAAATTATATCCTTCCGTAGTTTCCATCGCATCCATTTTCAACCTTATAATTGCTAGGTAAGAACCGTTTTGAACACAAAAACACAATTGAAATAACTAACCAAGTAACAACACTAACAGTATAATAAACTCGACGTTATAATTATATTTTCAATCGAACAACAATTAAACAGTTTCAGTAACGTTGTCATTACGCCGCGAATATAAACAAAAACATGAGTTTATCTTTCATTTTACGCTAACTACGTGTGAATTATGTAATTAAGGCAATTGACGTGGTTGACAAGCAATTAAGAGAACTTATCCGATGTGAAATATTAACCAATCAATTGTTGTTATTATTCCACGCTTGTAATGTGATAAAAGAGCGAAAGACTCTTCTTATGCGTAGAACAAACATTGTCATCTATAATTTGGATAGGTACAGTCACGAGTAAAAACAAGTATGCACTTAGCAAAATTCAAAAGTCATTTTCTTGTGAAATAATGGTTGTTACATAAATATAAGAAACTAGCTTTCGCCCGCGGCTTCGCTCACGTTAATTTAGAATTTTCCAAACAATTCGGGTTGTACTTTGCTTGAGTGCATGAGTGAACCCTTCATTTTCTGATACCCTAATACTTTTTTCGATAAACCCAGAATGTTGACCTTTCTACTGTGACTAAAACTTTTTATTCCTATTGCCATACCTTTTTTATGACAACCTAGTACTTTTTTTCTTAGGTAATCGTAAATTAGTTGTAATAACCCCGAATTATCAATCATCGATTTTATGACATCCTAGTTGAAGCTGGTCCATCGACACTCAAAACTCACAAAGTTTATTAGGTACTTAAATTTAAAATTCGAACATGATTCCTAAAGACATGTGGCGCCATCTATCACTATAAGAAGGTTATTGTGATTTCCCTCGGGAACAGTACTTTTTTTTCGGGATGAAAGGTACCCTATGTTTGTTCCTGTACTACACCTGGCAACGTATATGCAAAATTCCAGGATGATCGGTTCAGTGGCTTAGGCGTAAAATGGTAACAAACAAACAAACAAACAAACAAACTTACTTTCGCATTTATAATATTAGTTAGGATTCTTAGATTTGATTCACACTGCGTAAATATGTTCCCAGATTTCCCTCATATGGAGACAATCCTGGCTGCAGCATCAGCTCGAATCAATTAAAAAACGAGTGTGCTTATGACCACACGACTGAAGTGAAACTTCTTTCGCTCCATCTGTATGTATATACTAGCTTTTACCCGCGGCTTCGCCCGCGTTTGTTTAGAATTTGACAATCAGTTTGGGCTGTACTCGGCTTGTTGTTCGGCCAGATCCAGAATTATTAAATACCTATGGACCAACAGATTGTGACTCATAAAAGTCCGTCGGCGTTCAGTTTGCATTTCTGCAAGAGTGGTCCTTCTCGCCTGCGTCTGTTTTGGGGTTTCAGTAGCTGTAATGGCTTCTTTTTTTTAGGTGGTAAAAATCATCAAATGACTCCTTCCACCCTGGGTGGGGCGGAAGGGACTGTCAGACTTTTACTGACTAAAAACCCACCCTGTTCCTTCTGTTGCCCTTTACGTTCCGGGGCCGCGGTATCCTGTTAAGACGTCCCGCAACCCCGGCAGGCGTTAGCCTCGTTGGGGGCCCCGTCCCTGTGCTGACAGCTCTTTGAGACGCGCCCGAACAGAACGCGCCGTTGACCCGGGCTTGGTCCTTGATCGGACGGCAAGCTACCCATTACTCGCCGTCCGCAAGCCCGCGCCTACGGTGGCCGGATGTCGCCCCGCGACGTCCGACGCCCTGGGCGTCTCCCGCGGCGGCTGGGGCATAAGGTGGTTCTCTCCCTCACGCGGCCCGCCTCCTCCTTCGCTAGCATTACTGCTTCGCAGAAGGAGGTGACTGCATCCCATTCCCTCTCGCCTCGGAGCATGGCCTGAACCAGGTCCGGACGCGAGAGGGCGCCGCCGCCTATCGCCTCCGTGAGGACACGGCGGAGCTCTGCCCAAGCGGGGCAGTCCTGCACCGTATGCTCCACCGTGTCTTCCGGGCGATCCACACAGTGGTGACACCCGGGCGTTTCCTCCCGCCCTATCCGACACAGGAACCTCCCGAAACAATCGTGTCCGGTGAGGACCTGCGTCAGGCGGTAGGTGAGGACGCCGTAGGACGGAGTGGCTGGAGAGCCACTCCTCAAAGAGGGATCTTACAGCTATAATGGCTGAGCTTGTTCTCTGAGACGAAGTCGTGTAGCCGTGTGTGTTGTGTGTCGTGTGTGAATAGGCGTCTCAGTTGCTCTTACAGCTCTCTGGCTTTCGGCTTGTTCCTCCAAAAGCAATTGCGTTTAGAAGGGCGTCTCAGTCACTCTCAGAGAAGCTTGGCGGGCGGACAGTTTGGCTCTCCAGTCTTTCCTGGCTTTAAGAAAATGTCTCATCAGCTCTCAAATTTGCTTGTCGCTCCGGTTGTGCTTAGCTTCTTAATGCGGCATGAACGGAAGATTCCGGGGATTGAGCAGTAATTTTTGCTCGGGCTCGCAATGAGCTTTTGCCTGAGTTGGAGCTGTGAGATATTTTAAAATAAAAAAAAGTATCGAAGTTGACTGCCTCGTTGGTCTAGTGGTCGCAAGCGCGACTGCTGTGCATGAGGTCTTGGGTTCGATTTACAGGTCGGTTCGATTTCTCAGTAGCAGCTTCGGAGTCTGGATTTTGCCCGGTTAATGGCAATAGGCTCGCCCCCTATTACATGGGACTAAAAAAAACCATAACTGGCGAAATGTGGGTGTACTAATGGGTACACCTCTGCCTGACCCTTCGGGGATTACAGGCGTGATGTTATGTATGTATGTAAGAAAAAGTAACCTACCTACCCTCATTAAAACACACCGAACATACCTCTTACGAAAAAATAAACAGTACTGAAGGACAAACTTAACTTTGGCGTTGGAAAACTGTTGTTTACATACATCGACATAGGTCACGGTTTGTTTAGCAACTAACCTCCTCCTTCAGTCATTAATCGACTACACGCATCAAACAAAGCAATTTTACTGTTACGACAGTTCTGCTGTGATCCTATGAGGAGTTCCGTTCCATATCTCCAAAGTTCATCATCAGATCATGACAGCATTTATATGGGACCATCATCATCTGCCTAGCCTTTTTCCAACTATGTTGGGGTCGGCTTCCAGTCTAACCGGATGCAGCTGAATACCAATATTTTACATGGAGCGACTGCCTATCTGACCTCCACAACCCAGTTACTGGGTAATATGATAACCCTAGGTAAGACTGGTTGTCAGACTTTCGGGCTTCTGACGACCCGTAACGACTGTCAAAGATCCACGTATGACAGCCGGGACCAACGGCTTAACGTGCTTTCCGAGGCACGGAGGAGTCTCGGTGTGTAAAGATGGTCACCCATCCACGGACCAACCCCGGCAAGCGTAGCTTAACCTGACGGATCGACCCGTGCGGCTGTTGTTACTTAGCCACGAGCTCCTCACAGTATTACAGTATTTATATGGGACCAATTCGGAAAAAAATAAATAAAAAAGAATCATCCAAATCAATTCACAATTGGCGGAGTGATCGCAGAGTATGCTTCACTGACGGAGCGTGTTATAAGTTCGCCTTTATTCTTCCATGCATCCTCTATGAATGCGTTTACACCTGTCAGTGTCAGTGACGACACAGTGATGTCAGTGTCAATTACGCAGTTTTTCTGTATCCCTGACAACGTATATAAAGTGGGTCCCAGACAAACGCGGAATGTTGTGGCAGCCGCGTCAGTTGCAAATTTTAACAACAGGCCGCGTGTACTGCTTTGTAAAATGACACCAAATATGGAAATCGTAATAGAAATAGTTGAATTTAAATAATAATATCAATTTAACCCACACTTCTCTATTCCTAAGAGTAATATGCGATGCTAATGATAATATAGGTAGAGATAAACTACTATAACTACTATAACCTCACACCTCAAGTGTGCAAATAAACAGTTTTTTTCTACCTTTTTTCTCATCTTCTGAGAGGGCTAATGAGTCATGAGAATCAAAAGACAACTTTACGGTTAGCCATATTGACTGACGTCCGATTGTAGCACAAACACCACGCTAATGACACTTCAGGCTGCCACTGTGACCGCGGTGGTGTGTTTTTACAGCGGTTGGAGCCGCGGCCTGCGGTTAGCCGCAACCGCAGGTCCGTCCGTCTGGTAGCCACTTTATGGAAAATGTCAGTATGCTCTTCAGCGGTTTTGGGCATAAAAAATGATTAAGCAAACAACTTTCGTACTCCTAGGTTGTTTACTTGAAACTGGTCTATCGACAGTCTAGACTCAAAATGTATTAAATGCTTAAACTTAAAATTTGATCACGATTCGATAGACACGTGGCGCCATCTACTGTCATAAGGACGTTATTGTGATTTCCCTCGGGAACAGTACTTTTTTTCGGGATTAAAAGTACCCTATGTTTGTCCCTGATCACCTGGCAACGTTTATGCAAAATTTCGGGATGATCGGTTCAGTGGCTTAGGCGTAAAGTGGTTACAAACAAACAAACAAACTTACTTTCGCATTTATAATATTAGTTAGGATTTCATTTACTAGCTATAAGAGAAAGAGAGAAAGAAAATGTGCGCGCGCACTGCTCTCTCTTGCTCCTACACTGTGATACAGACAATAAGCCTGCAGTGTGCTTAGATATACGGAACGTATTTGGCTATGAGAGGAAAAGAGAAAGAAAATGTGCGCGCGCACTGCTGTCTCTTGCTTATATCCCCCACTTAACTTCCGTTCGCCTTGCCCGATCACACTTTTCGTAACGCTTACGTCACGCGTTCGCCAGCTTACTCCCCAAGTAGAGCGTGCGTAAAGAAGTTTCACTTCAAAAATCTATCGTCATCTAAAATGGATGCAAAGAAGTTTCATCAAAATAGGATGAGTGTTGTCCAAAGTTAGGTTAAAAGAATTCATCTTACCAGTTCAAAAGTACCAGGAGCGCATGAACGACCAAAAGGTATAAACTTCGTAGCTAGGTACTCACGCACACATACCAAGTAATACGTACACATTCATTCTATCTCGTTCTAGCCTGTGTTTGTCCTTGTCGCACGGTGACAGTTCAATGGCACGCACACTTCTGCAGTGCATATTACTACAATTACGAGAAAGAGCACACGCACACATACCAAGTAATACGTACACATTATTTCTATCTCGTTCTGGCCTATGTTTGTCCCTGTCGCACGGTGCACACTGCTACAATTACGAGAAAGAACAATGCACACTAATAAAATTGCGAGAAAGAGAGGTCAGAGAGGTTGTCTTTTCTCAGTTTTGGCCAAAAAACTATGTTTGTCCCTGTCGCACGGTGCACACTGCTACAATTACGAGAAAGAACAATGCACACTAATAAAATTGCGAGAAAGAGAGGTCAGAGAGGTTGTCTTTTCTCAGTTTTGGCCAAAAAACTACTAGGATTGTATGCATGGTGGTCGCTGGCAGTTTTTTGGAACGGCTGGGCAGAATTGTCTGGTTTTTTTTTCTGTTTTGAAGTATCTGGTTCTTATATTTGATTTAAACTGTGTAAATAAGTTCCTAGAATTCCCTCGAATAGAGACAATACCGGCTGCAGCATCAGATCGTATTAATTAAAAAATCAATTGTCATCTAAATGGAACGAGTTTGCAAAGTTTCATCAAAATATAGCGAGTATTCTACAAAATTAGGTTGACAGAATTCATCTTATTACTTCAAAAGTACCAGGAGTGCATAAACAAGCAAGAGGTATATAAACTTCTTAGCTTGGCGCACACATACGAAGAAATAATTATATACACATTATTATTATTCTCGTTCTGACCCGTGTATTTGTCTCTGTCGCACGGTGACAGTTCAATGGCATGCACACGTCTGCAAGATTTATTTATAGTCAACTAGCTTTCGCCCGCGGCTTCGCTCACGTTAATTTAGAATTTTCCAAACAATTCGGGTTGTACTTTGCTTGAGTGCATGAGTGAACCCTTCATTTTCTGATACCCTAGTACTTTTTTTGATAAACCCAGAATGTTGACACCCTAGTAGAAGCTGGTCTATCGACACTCAAAACTCGCAAAATATATTAGTTACTTTAATTTAAAATTCCAACATGATTCCGAAAGACATGTGGCGCCATCTATCATCACAAGAAGGTTATCGTGATTTCCCTCGGGAACAGTACTTTTTTTCGGGATGAAAGGTACCCTATGTTTGTACCTGTAAACCTGGCAATGTATATGCAAAATTTCAGGATGATCGGTTTAGTGGCTTAGGCGTAAAGTGGTAACAAACAAACAAACAAACTTACTTTCGCATTTATAATATTAGTTAGGATATAAGAGAAGTGACTGCCTGTGTAGTGACTGCCTCGTTGGCCTAGTGGTCGCAAGCGCGACTGCTGTGCAAGAGGTCTTGGGTTCGATTCCCAGGTCGGGCAAAGTGTCATTGGGTTTTTCTATCAGGAATTTCTCAGTAGCAGCCTTGGAGTCTGGATTTGTGCCCGGTTGATGGCGATAGGCTCGCCCCCTATTACATGGGGTTAAAACATAACTGCCGAAATGTGGGTGTACTAATGGGTACACCTCTGCCTAACCCTTCGGGGATTACAGGCGTGATGTTATGTTTATGTTACCATTATAACACAAAAACATAGAAGAGGAAGTTACGTCTTTGGTTACTGCTCCGCTCCAATGGGGCGTAGCGTGATATTATATAAGCTATACTAGTCGTCTGGTTGGCTATGCAGAGTCATTGAAAATTTACCAGAAACCTGAAAAGGGGTCATTGACTCATCATTATGATCAACTTTTACAACTCTGAAATCTTGAAATTATAGTATAGCATTCTTGTAGGGAACAGCAGATTTTTTCTATGTTTGTGTTGCGCATAATAACCTCTTTTCAGGTTTCTGGTAAATTTTCAATGACCACGTAAACAACAAAAAAAAAACCATCCGATTGGCAGTTCCAGAGAATAGCGCGTTTGAAAAACAAACTATTATGAACTATACCAACAGCTGTTTGAAATATTCTTTTGTAATCCTTCACGTTGTAATTAGCATGACAGAAGGTCACAGGTGGCGCCTCACGAATTAGAAAGAATCGCTGGGTATGAAAATATTCTTGTTGTTATGTAAATCTTTCAGCGATCGATTACTTTAACATAACATCAAGCCTGTAATCCCCAAACGGTTAGGTAGAGGTGTACCAAATAGTACACCCACATTTCGCCAAGTCCCATGTAATAGGGGGCGAGCCTATCGCTCAGGCACAAATCCTGACTCCGAAGCCGCTGCTGAGTAATTTGTGCCCACTGCTGAGTATGAAGTCTTCGGTTCAATTCCCAGGTCGGGTAAAGTGTTATTGGGTTTTTGTAAAATATTTAATCTTCAGGGCACAACAATTTTCCACTGGGACCCAACTTCCCTAACAAAACGGTCCTTTTGCATGGAGATAGGTTAAGACCCGGGGAAGGACATAGAATAGTTTTTATCCCGAAAGCGGTGAATGCAAGTACGATATCAACAAGTTCCACGCGGACGTAGTCGCGGGCTAAAGCTAGTATCATAAAATATTAAGATCCTTTTCTTAAAGTAAAAGTAAAATCATTTATTTCAAGCAGATGATTGGAAGCACTTTTAAACGTAAGAAAAATAATCGAATGTAGTGGCTCTATTCCAAAACAGTTTCGTATGGAGAAGGGCATGAATTACCATAAATAACATAACATAACATCACGCCTGTAGTGTGCCCGAAGGGTTAGGCAGAGGTGTACACCCACATTTCGCCAGCCATAAACCACCATAAATTACATATCTTTAAAAAAATGTTTGGTGTGCCAGCGCTGGTTCCTAGTCCTTGTGAATATGTGCTACTAAAAACAAAAAGATTTTTCCAATCGGATTGGTAGTTCCTGAGATTTGCGAGTTTAAACAAACACATCAAAAACTCTTCAGCTTTATAAGGTTATTAGTATACCTAGTGAAATGAAATGATATTTATTCTAGGTTATAAACATACATACATACACAAACTCACGCCTTTTTCCCATGGGGGTAGACAGAAACCTTATTGGTGAGGTCCTTCAGAAAGGTCAGGTGCGACGAGGTATGACGACATGTAGATGACGTAGATGATGCGAAAGGAGTATGTTAGGATCGTAGCAGGTGGCGTTCTGTAGTTTCTGCTTATAGTTATAAACTAATAGTAATTCTATTATGATAAATGTTAATAATATTCAGTCATTAAGGCGATTAACACACGGCACCCCACGACGATCCGGCATGCAGTGATGCGGTTCTCATGTTACACTAGCTTCTATGAAATCCGCATAAACCGGACGCCCGCGTGATCGTGCGGTGCTTAACACACAGGGCGCCGCATTGCCGTACGGATCATCGTGCAGGGTTCCCAATTTAGGGGTTTTCTCCCCAAATTAAGGGGGTAAATATATGCAATGGCATTTTTTAAGTTGGTATCCAAGCGTGTATTCGCAGTTGCTATTGTTGTTATTGTGATAAATGGAACGCACACATAACAGTTTGTTCTCTATTCCGCCACCTTCCGGGATGTCATTATTTGCGCACTGCATTCAAAAATCATTTTTCCCCAAACTTTTGCCAAAAAATATTATATTGAGTATTGAGTGTTCACCAGAATTTTCCACGCAGTTTTAATTAAAAAAAAAAAATCCCCAAATTGGGAAAAAAAAACCCAACCTGGACACCCTGAAAACTGGTCAAAACCTGTAAAAAATAACTGGTTAAAACCAAAACTGGTTAAAATCGATCCGTGCGGTCATGCGGTCGAACCGCATCACCGCGCGGACAACCGCATCGAAATCCGCTTCACCGTAACCGGATACCGAAGCGGTGTGCGGTGCCGTGTGCTAATCGCCTTAGTCATTTATGTCAATAAATATGAAAACAATTCTACAGTAATGCGTCATTAAAATATTCATCAATTGTATTTTTTTTTTCTATATTAATTGAAATCAATCTAAATAATCGAATCGAAATAATCGTCAAATCAATTATTTTTCATGAGACAGATAAAAAAAACTGTGCCCAAAATAATAGATGGAAAACATCATCATAACGCCATAACATCACGCCTGTAATCCCCGAAGGGTTAGGCAGAGGTGTACCCATTGGTACACCCACATTTCGCCAGTTACCTATGTTTTTAGTCCCATGTAATAGGGGGCGATCCTATTGCCATCAACCGGGCACAAATCCAGACTCCGAGGCTGCTACTGAGAAATTCCCGATGGAAAAACCCAATAACACTTTGCCCGACCTGGGAATCGAACCCAAGACCTCATGCACAGAAGTCGCGCTTGCGACCGCTAGATGGAAAACAATAAAAAAGAAAAGAATTATTTAAAATCATCGACTCGGAAAGAAAACAAGAATAAGACTAAACTACAGCGCGGCGTGGTCGGGTGTAGCTCGAGTAATAATAAATATCTCTTTGTATAGGTATATTATATTAAATTCACGAGTTATATAAACACTGACGTGATAGTGGCGATATACATGTTTTGCATCAATAATCAAACTTTACAATTATGTATTTACTTATCTACCTACAGGAAATTTTACAAAATGTTTATATATTATTGTCGAAATAGTTTAGACTCTGTAATAGAGAAGAGAAACTGAGGGAAACTCAAGTAGAGAGATCGCGGGAAATAGAATTTTAGAAAAAGTATTTTTAACCTTATATCTTGATGTTTTATAATTATTGTTTTCAACAAAATAATGCTCGTTACATGTTTACACAACAAGAATTTGAGAGATTCAGAGTCAATTAAGATAGAATAAGCATTGCAAACTTCTATAGTTTCGCACCTATAAAGCAAAAAAACAGTTTTACTTAAAAGAAAAAGTCTGTTCCTTTCTCGAGGATAGCATTATAAAAAGTCTGTGATTAAACTTCTTTTACTTACAAGAATATTATTCAGGGTGTCAGTATAATGGTCACTATAAGATCACTGAGCTGCTAGCCTGTGTGACAGGCCGGGTCCGACTGGACGGAAGTCATCCGACAACGTATTAATATCTTGAACTTGTATAAGACTAATAATTATGCGACACATAATGTAGATAAACAATATAAGTCAATACTGCTAATTTTTCATTGTTATTATGTAAACTAGTGGCGCTTCGCGTCTCTGTTCGATGGTACTACTTGTAAAAATGATCATTGAAAAACCTGTTTAATTTTTTCAAAGAATTTTGAGTTAAAATATTTATCTTAATAGATATAATTCCTCTGAATGTGTGTTTATCACCTAAGTCCTTCTTAACAGCTGGACAGAAGTCAAGTCAAGCTTGTAGTACAGAGTTCAGTTTTCAGGTCGGGTGTTTTCTTATTGGGCTTCTTTACCAAGAAATCTGAAGGAAAACACCGCAAGGAAACCTGCATTTATAGTTAATGCCTATAGGTATCTATAAGTCTGAAATCGCCAATCTGCCTTGAGTAATCGGTTCAGTGGTTTAAACGTCAAAGCGAAACATACAGACAGTTATTTTCGCATTTATAATAGGTATTAGTGTGTATAATGAAATGTTGAAAAGTTATATTTTATATATTCAGCAGGTGAGAAAATTTGAAAATTACACGAGTTTCTCTTATTTCCTGAAATTATTTTTTAAATGGCCTTGAAAATATTTGGCGATCACAATCATTCTACGCATTAAATATTCGCTTGTATGATAACAACGGGAGGACAGTAGCGTGTGAATATTACTTTAAACTTAAACTTTATCACTATCAATAGCAAAGTCCCTCGCCGGTTCTGCCTGTCTGTTCGCGATAAACTCAAAAACTACTGAAAGGATTTTCATGCGGTTTTCACCACTAGATAGAGCGATTCATGAGGAAGGTTTAAGGTTATAATTTATCAAGGTTTAGCAAAAATTGGTTGAGTGTTGGAAAAAGTCCAAGCCGCCTGGAGCTTTGATTGAAGATTGCACCCGTGCGAAGTCGGGGCATGTCGCTAGTTTAATAATATTTTGGAGTGCAATTAAAATTGCCTCCACGTGTGCTGATAATAAAGCCTAATTTTAGCAAAACGAGCCAATCAACAATATCTCAACTGTAAATTAATTATAACAGACTAATTAAATAATCCAAATCATACCTAAATAATTATGATTATGTTGAAAAAATTTTTTGTTTGTTCAAACAAACTTAGAACTTCCGGTCGGATTGGAAAAAATGTTTTTAATATGGCAGTTACATTAATGAGGAATAATATAGGCTATATAACATCACGCTACGACATATAGGAGCGGAGCAGTAACCTAAAAGACGAAGTCGCTGGCAGAAGTTAGTGTAACAACAGTCAAAAAATTTGATGCTATGCATTCGGCTTAGTTAATCAGCGTTAAATAACTATCCCGCGCGTTAACAATAATTTATTGATAACTTTGAATTTGAGAAATTTTCAACTAACCGCTGATCTGTGGAAAATAACTTTAAATCATTGGAACCATGGTCAGTTCATGAGAACAACTCATAAATAATCAAAACAAACTAAAAATTAAACCAGAGGTCAACACTAGGGCTGCTCACGTCCTAGTTTAGAGGGCGTCCGGCGGGAGTCGGTCTGAAGTGGTTTTTAAAAATCGACCGGACTGCTTATATTATAGGGAAAATCGCGATTAAGTGAAAGATAAACAATAATACTAATAAAATAAAACTGAAGAGTTTTTGTTGTAGTTAATCACTCGACGTCGCGAGGCTACATCCGGCCACCGTAGGCGCGGGCTTGCGGACGCCGAGTAATGGATAGCTCGCCGCCCGATCAAGGACCAGGCCCGGATCGAAGGCATGTTCTGTTCGCGAGCACCTGAAATAGCTGTCAGCACAGGGACGGGGCCCCCGACGGGGCCAACGCCTGCCGGGGTTGCGGGACGTTCTAACAAGATATCGTGACCCCGGAACATAAAGGGCAACAGAAGGAACAGGGTGGTTTTTAAGTCTGCCCCTGACAGTCCCTTCCACCCCACCCAGGGCGGAAGGAGTCACTTGAAGATTTTTATCGCATAAAAAAATGTTTTGCATAATTATGTAAACAATGTTTTTTATTTTATTTAAAAGTGTCCAGGGAAAAATTTAAATACCTTATCCATTTATTTTTTAAAATTTTAGTGCGGAGTTGGTCTTCTAGGTAATGACAACCCTAATCACAAGTAATAGGCTAGTAATCTCACTGACAAAGTCAAGATCACGCTGCCATTATTATTTATAGAACACGATGACCACTTATAGTGATGATGCCCTCGACGGTAGCATGTTAATAGTAGCGTGGAATCCGACTGACATGAAATGATGACAATTTATAATGTTTACTTGCGGTCAACGCAGTAGTCATGTCATGGCGGATCCGGTTTAGGTCCTAGCTTAGGCATGTGTGTAAATATCTTATAATCAAATAGATTATAAAATATCTAACCATTCACACATATCCGATGATGCGTTCGTGCGTCGACCATACTAAAGACGATACGTGCGACGTATCTTCCGTCAGATGTGAACCGACCCTTATTGATTCACTACCCCTGCTGCGTCAGCCGTGTCTATTTAACTATAGGTACTACGCGTTAACGCTACTTTAATACATCGGCTATTATTACGAACGGTTTTCCCAGTTAATAGACATGAATGGCTGTTTTTCTCATAGACAAAGTCGTAGGCAATCAGTTTTAATTATGTTACCATACTATTTGTTGTTACATACATAAACTTTGGATCCAGGATGTTTGTTACTCAGTATCGCCAGAACGACTGCACGGATCTGGATGAAATTTGGCACAGATGTAGTCTGGTTCCGGAAAATGCTCGCGTGGCATTTTATCATCAACTATGACGCGGACCAAGTCGCCAGCAGAATCTTGTATTATAAACGAGAAAGTTTGTGAAATGGATGTATGTTTGTAACTCTTTCAGGGTTAAACGGAATTAGGTGTGGTTTGGCAAACATTAGATATCGATCTAGCTTAAAACATAGAATATTTGAGTCCTCCTTTTGGGGTTAAATACTTCAATGAGATAATTTGTGACTTTGGTATGCCTCATTTTGCAATTTTATAGACAAAGTCGGGAGAAGAAGACAGTACTCCAGAAATAACAATCTTTAATTAAAAAAACTAAGGATGCCTACTCCATAATATAAATAGCTCACATAGTAATCAGTAATCATAAGTAATGACTAATAAATATGCGATAAAAGCCGCAGGGCATTAACATGCGAGGTTATTTTTATTCTATATTGTACTTGTGAAACCGGTTTACGATTTTTATTGTGTTAATTTATGCTAATGTGTGTATTGTAGTAGATTAAAAATAACATCAGTAAACTTATTAATTACGGAAAAAATATATTTTTCCTTCCTATTTGCGTAACATTCAGTTGTGTTAAAAAATCTCTGTTCTTACAGCCATCCAAATTAATATTTTAATTTGGATGGCTGTAAGAACAGAGATTTGTCTTCTATAAAGCGTACAGCAAAAGAGTGGAACTCTCTTCCTGCGTCTGTATTTCTGAACGTTTTTAACCCTAATTTTTAAAGTTGTAGTGAACAGGCTTCTTCTGTGTAAGCTAAGTCCATCGTAGACTTTGTCTCTGTCACCTCTGACCTACACTAGAGTCAATAGCAAAGTTATATTATACAGGGTCGATTGGTACTATTTTTCAACGTCAAAAACATTTATTTCAATTAGACCGATTACAGGCAATTTTGAATTGTCAAGGAGTCGGTCAGTTAGTCCGAAAATTGAAGCTAGTTGCTCGTTCCAAAACGGAGGTAGGCCTCTATGGAGAAGAACGAGCAAGAAACTCCACGGCACTCTTTTAAGTTAGGTTTTTACAAAATCCTGGTTACATTATTCTTGTTGATTTTACATGTGAACACAATGAAGGTGAATATAAAATTGAAGTTAAATATAAATTAAAGATGAAAGCCATAGCAGTTAAGAGATGACCAATCCCAACTGACAGCACCCGTTCACGAGCATGACGCATGGATCAGCACCACCTCGCTCAACCATCATGGAGGGAGCCAAATGATCCAACACACGCGCCACCATCAGCGAGACATTTGAGTGAGCATGACAAGCTCTCAACTGCCATGCTCATTAAGCCAAAGCACATAGTAACATAATAAATAAAAAGCTCCAAGGTACTCACATTTACAAAATTAAAATAAATGATATTAAATTATACAACACTAACACTTCAGTGTACTTAATCGTTAGACGAACTGTGGTATGTAAAAAAGAAAAAGTAATAGTATTGATAACGAAACAAGTTATTCAGGTCAATAAAAAGGGGGTAAGAAACATCATTATCTTAAAAAAAACTAATTAGTGAGCCCGAGTGGCTGTGGAGCAGGACTAGCATAATTAAGCCAAGCATTTTTATCTGTCATATAATCTTCTAACTTATAGTGTGCTCGACTTCATAGTGTGCGTTTAATGCATGTTTTAAATTTTCCCTCATTTAGTTGGACAATATCCAGTGGTATTCAGTGGTATAATGGTAATAAGTGGATTTATTTCATGATTTCAGGGATAGTCCCAAAGTAAATGTTGTTCGTAATGACAACGAGACACAACATGACAATGACAAAGATGAGATGACATTGATGAGTTGTTGTGTTGTGTACAATGACCCCTTTTCAGGTTTCGGGTTCATTTTCAATGACCTTGTATTAAAAAAAAACCTCTGCCATTTTATCTGTGTCATACAAACATTGATGAGGTAGGGTGTCTTAGCTCTTATACAGAGAGAACCAGGAAGGTAACCAGTTCATATTCCATTCTTCTGACTTCATATACATTGAGCGTTATCGCCCTACTTTTTCGTAATAAATAAACAGATTTTGACAGCAGGATAGGTATAAAAAGTTAGTTAAGAACACTTTTTTTTCATTTCGCTCTTAAGGAAAACTGAACTAAAATTGCGCTCTTAACTTCAATTTCGCATATGGAGACTTATAAAATAGAATATCGTAATAAGGAAATTCTTGGTAATAACCGATAAATTATGTTGAACAAAAAAACCACATAATTTGTATTCAAAACATGCCCTTCGATGTCTTACTGATCTTACTTCATAGTAGTTTGAAGAACTGGTTTATACGGTGACGTATTTTGGGTGTATGTTTTATCAAGCTAGGAGACTCAATGTGGCCTCGTTCATTACCTACTACTACAAAAAATCAACTTATGTTTTGCTCTTTGTATATTTTTAGCTGAGCGATTAGCTGCTGCACTGCTTGTGAGCTCCATGCTAGATTATGGGTTGAGGCGGCGGTGCGACGGCGGTGCGGCGGCGGCGGAGCGGTGACGCTGCGGCGTCCAACATATAAAAATATTTAATGTGGCACACGGCGCCGTCCGGTGCGCTCCGGCGCTGCACCGCATGCGCATCGAATTCGAGACGAGGCGGGGAGGGGTGTAAGTCTCGCGGCACCGCACACACTGTCATCGTAATGGGGCCAACTCCCTCTTCCGTCGCGCCATACGCCGCAACGGTGCGGCGCCGTCGTGCGGTCGCTAGTCCGGCGAGATGACCAGTGCGGTGCGGCGCCGCAACGCATCGTGTGGCATGGCTCTGTCGCGGGTTTCCGCATGATACAAATATTTGTATGGCCTACAGATACTTGTTCCGGGTCTAGCTATTTGATGTTTGTAAAAGACTGCTTCTGTAAAGCGCCAGAAATACTTTTATTTATTTATTTATTATTAGGCTTTTCAACAATGAGTACACTGTTACTATATAATTTGTACATTGCAAACTTAAATCTAAGTGCCTCATCACTTACAGAAAAGCACAGCATGCACTACATTATGCGCAGATAAATTATAGATACAATTAATATAATATATTTAAAACCAGTAATACCCAAACAAATATACAAAATATGAGAACTAACGAAAATAATTATTGATTGTTGAGTTAAATTAAATTAAATTACATATGAAATAATAATTTCATAGGTAAATTGAATTTTAAAAACATTGGATCAAATTAAATAACTAAGATTCCATGGAATAAAATTAAATTAAATTAAAAACTTCACTTCACTATCCTTACTCGTGGACATTCTTTTAATATGGAAATCAAGACGTATGATTAAACCAATAAATTGACATGCATTACATGGCAAAGTCGCATGGTTTTGATGCGTTTCCGATAAATTAATATCTAATGTATAAATGCAATGGCACTGATGACTAATTTCTTTGCATTCGTACGAGAGTCGCATGCGTACTAAATAATTACTGTCTTGACACGCTGATTTGTTAATCCTATTATAGAAAATGACGTTATAGTACAGTAGCTTAGGTAAATATAATAAGGAAACATTCTCATCTTTCTGGACAGCCTCGTTGGTCTAGTGGTCGCAAAGCGCGACAGCTAAGTTTGAAGTCCTGGGTTCAATTCCCAGGTAGGGCAAAATGTTTTTGGATTTTTCCATCAGGAATTTCTTAGTAGCCTCGGAGTATGGATTTATGCCCGGTTGATGGCAATAGGCTCGCCCCCTTTTACATGGGACTTAAACATAACTGGCGAAATGTGGGTGTACTAATGAGTACACCTCTGCCTAATCCTTCGGGGATTGCAGGCGTGATGTTATGTTAAGTCATCTTCCTAGTAAACAATTTAAAAAAATGCTTTTTATTTTAGAAAATATTTTATTCAAAATATAGTTTATTCTATTACTAGTTAAACAGTATGCACTTAGGTACTAAATATGTATAACTTAAGTAGTAAATAGCTATACCTTTTTTTACATGCTTTTGTCATTTAGGGAACACTGAATTTTAAATTACTTTCTAAACTATTATTACGAGTAAAAGCCTGTTAAAATCTAAGCGGTGTTCGCTACCGGAGGCTGTAGCGGCAAGCCCCTCTCTCACTAGGCACTCTGAGCAAGTGCCCAGGGCCGCACTAAGGTGGAGGGGCCTTCCCGCAAAAGCAATATTAACTCTATTAGTACCCGATTCAATGACAAAATATTTAATTTGCACTGCGATTTACGATACATTATAGCCCCAAACTTATAAAATATTACTAATATTATTATGTTTACTGTGTAATGGCAAAATGTGGGTGTACTAATGGGTACACCTCTGCCTAACTCTTCGGGGACTACAGGCGTGATGTTTTGTTATGTTATTATTGTGTTTTTTTAACGTTCATTGAAAGAAATTCAAGTTATCAACATATATAACATATATAACAGCATTACGTTCCCAAGGCCTACAATCAAACAAGCAACTAGCTTCAACTTTCGGACTAACTGACCGACTCCTTGACAATTCAAAAGTGCCTGTAAATGGTCTAATTGAAATAAATGTTTTTGACTTTGACTTTGAATAGTTTAAAGACGGTCCTGCTTAGGTATCACCACAATAGCGCATTTCGCTTAGATTTGAATAGGCCTTTAATAACTAACGATTTCTTGCTCAATAAAAAATAGCATGTAGAACAAACCTATCTAGTAAACCACATAAATGAGACAAAAAATACTTAAAATATATTTTAAAGTCTTCGTGGCAATGGCTTCCGATCTTATTATTTTAATATTTAGTCAAAGTAAACGAATAATATTCAATCAAATAGTACTTAAAACATAGTAGGTATTTGTTTAAGATTATGTACCTATAAGTATTTAAAAAATATTTATACAAGTGGTTAACTGAATAAATAACATATCATACGTGTCATTATTATAATGGCATTTATGTATTAATTATTCGTTCAGCTTCACAAACCGACTTATTTCAGTGATAGTATCATATGCACAACGCACATGTAATTCTTAACCCAGGAACAAAAGCTGTGGGTCATATCATATTAATGTTATGTTGCCAGGGCCGGATTATACATTAGGCAGTGTAGGCAATAGTGGCCCGCCCTGCAACGGGTAGGGGCCCGGATCCCGAGAAAAAAATATGTTTATAGGTATACATATTTCAGGCACGTCTACAATTTCTTGTCTGGTGCATTTAGGATGCATTGACTACATAGCTTCAGTGGCGCCATTGTTTATAGTTCTCATGCCTCACAGAGATGTCGCTATAGCACACAGTCAGGCGGCGGTGGGTAGGTCGTGCCTCCTGCGTGAGGTCTCGCGGCTCGCGGGCGAAGCTAGGCAGGTGGTGCTTGGTCAGGCGGCGGTGGGCGTGTGCTCGTGCTGCGCGCGCAGCTGGCGCAGCGTGCGGCGGCACGACAGGCGCCGCGAGCCCAGGCGCGCGAAGCCGGGGATGCGCTCCACGAGCACCGGGGACTCACGTCTGGAACCGAAAAGAATATCATAATTACACATACCTATATAAATGAATCCAGTACTGGTTCTCTAAAGAGGAAGCAGAGACATTAGACACAATGCTTGCTCAATGACACAGAAAATTAAAACACGATATCGCCGTCAAGTATCATAGACACCAAGAAATCTGTAAACCACAGAGAGCAACTATAGATTCAATAATTTTTTCTTGTAATTATATGACTTTAAAAATTGTCTTTTTTAACAACACCATCATCATATCAGCCAAACGAAGTCCACTGCACACTCCACTGGACATAGGCCTCCCCTAAATATAGCCACAAATGACCGGTCTTACGCTGCCCGCATCCAGCGGTTTCTTGAGACCTTCACCAGGTCGTCGGTCTACCTCGTGAGGGGTATTCTCAATGGTCTAATTGAAATACATGATTTGATTTTGAGACAAAATGGCGATAGCTGAGTTGCGGTTTTTTTTTAGTACGTGAAATCCTTTACCCTTTGTTGACCACTTAAGTAGTGTGATCACTACATATGTGCTCTAAAGCAATAAACAAACATAATAAGATTGAATGCAAGTCTAACTTCTAAAGAAGAGCAGGACTAATTTTAGGATATACGAATATCCAAGGTGTTACCTGAAGAACATGTGATGCTCGACACTGCAGCGCCACAGCTTCTTGCAGGCGCTCGTGGCGGACAGCTTGAAGCTGAGGATGGTCTCGTACTCATCGAACTCGCCAGCTCTCAGTCTCAAAGTGAACAGTCTCTTGTTGTAGCAGATCTTCGTGATCTTCGCCCAGGGGAAGCGGTTCATCAGTAACCTGGGAACGAAGGTAATGGATTCAGATATATTGTTTCGGAAAATCAAGGTATTGAGCTAAGACTACATATCAATGATGTCCAGTATCTTTTGATGGGATCTTTTATGGTATGGCACCATTTTTTACACGACTGCTCCAAAAAAAGGAGTGTTATGTGTTCAGGGTTAATGTATGTACGACCTATGTGAGTTTTTTTATTCCACCAAAAGTTTTAAACTCCTGAACCGATTTAGATGTATGGGGTATCGTTGCAATCCTTGCATCGTTCCGAGTAACATAGGCTAGTTAAAAACAAAAAGATGATTTAGACACTGATTTAGACAAAGCTGAAATATCTCATAAGCTTGGTATGGTGAGAGAACTTTCTCGGACGAGTTCGTTCGTGATGTAAGAGAGAGGGAGAGAGGGTAAGAGTTAGGGTATCTATCTCACCCGTCCCTATACACAGCGACCCCACTGTGGCACACGGCGAGCACGATGGGCACCTCCTGGCAATCAGTGGCGGCGTGAAGCTCTGCGCCGTACAAGGACAGGCGCTTGGCAGTCTCCAGATAGTTCAGCTCCGCCTCTGCTGGGGTCTGTCCTCTGAAAAGACAACACAAACAGATTAGGCTATAAAAAGGAAAGGGATTAATTCCGCTTCTCGGTGATGTTGAGAACGGATTGTCGGAATAATGGATCTTTGCCTTTCTGCCGTTACGTAGCTTGCAGAAGGATGTGACGATATCTCACGCTCCTTCGTCCCCAACTATAAATACGGCCACGGCCGGAGTATTGTAGTTTCAAACCGAACCGAATCCGGGGAATTCGGTTCCATGTTATTATTAAAAATGCCCGCACATATCTATTTGTCATGTAAACGTAAGATTGACAAAATGCCGCTGAAGGATAGTCGTGTTCCAATTCGAAAATCGACTTAAATCGAACTTTTGACGAACCTTAGCGGGCTCGTGCTTGGTTTCCTGGCCTGCAAGCACCTAAAGCAACGATGTGTAGCTTAGACTGTGTTTACTAGAAGGTAGGGATAATACCTACCACATTATCCACCATGTTGAATAAACAAGTAGGTTCTTACCTGTGTTTCCGGTACAGTTCGTCAATATTCGCCTCAAGCTCGGGCGTGATGGCGTTGACTGGCACCGCCCTGTGCTGGTGCAGCGCTGTGGTGATGTCGTGGGCCTCCTCGAAGTCTCCCAGCTCCGCTTGCAGCACGTACGAGGACAAGAGGGCGTAGGTTATCTGTGAGCACGTGAGGCGACCTGGAACCGAATAGGAATTATTCTGGAATATTTAACAATATTCTCCCGACGGAATTTCGGTCGCGGCCAATCTGAATGATGACTAGCCAAGTACAGACACAGGTGCACTCCCTCTTTCCTCACTGTCATAGTTCGTTGGGACGGTAGTCGGCAAGGGTTGACTTGGGGCGACTTGTTTTGATATTTGTTTTTAATGATTTTAAAATTTCATATTTGATTATTTCCTCATGTACGTTTTTTTGCACCTGCTTTGTTATCTCTTCACCACCTCTGGTTGACTGTTAGAGAATGCCTAAGCCATTAAGTCCGCCTTTGTACTTTTTTGTTGCATAACATAACATCACGCCTGTAATCCCCGAAGGGTTAGGCAGAGGTGTACCCATTAGTACATCCACATTTCGCCAGTTATGTTTTTAGTCCCATGTAATAGGGGGCGAGCCTATTGCCATCAACCGGGCACAAATCCAGACTCCGAAGCTGCTACTGAGAAATTCCTGATGGAAAAACCCAATAACACTTTGCCCGACCTGGGATTCGGACCCAAGACCTCATGCACAGCAGTCGCGCTTGCGACCACTAGACCAACGAGGCATTTTTTTGTTGCATAAAGTTTAAATAAATAATAAATAAATAAGGGGAGATCACACGCTAGACCAACGGCTTTACATGCTTTCTAAACCAAGAGGGTAGTGTCTCACCACCAACTTCCAATCTCTAAGCTGCCACAAAGAATTTAAGAAATTCGTAATGCCATGCCATGCCGTTCCATGCCATGTTATGTAACTCATGTTTCCACAAATAAATCAATCAATCAATCAAAAACCCAATTACACTTTTTGCTAGATCTGGGCATTGAATCTATGATAGGATCCACGTTCAGTCGTCGTGCTTGCTACCAAGAGATCAACGGGACAGCCAGGAGGAAGGATAATTTTTACTGTTGACTAAAAGTTCATTTCATCAAAATTTTCGTTAAACAGAATCAGTTGTCAAGATGCACGGCATGTCTTACCTTCCATGAGGTCTCTTCTGACGGCTAGAGCTATCTGGTAGCGAGTCGCGTCGTCCTTCAGCTCGCTCGGCTCCGGAGGGTAGAACTTCACCGCTAAACGTACGTCCCATGGCTCGTCTGGAAAATATGATATTACATGTTAATTGAATAATTAATTTGTAAGCGCGAAAGTATGTGAGGTTGGATGAATGAATGGATGGATGTTTGTTGCCCTTTCATGTTTTTGAGTGCTAATTTCTTACCACTGTGATCATTGAGTCACCATGGTCAATCCCTCCTGTCATCATTCAAGTCAAAGCATTTATTTTAATTAAACCACGGGTACTTTTGAATTGTCAAGGACTCGGTTAATTTGTCAAAAAAAAAATAAGCTTGTTGCTCGTTCTAAAACATAGGTAGGTGTCTATAAGAAGAACATGCTAGACACTCCACGGACACTATTTCCACCTCAAAAGAGTTTGGGAGAGTCAGTACTTACTCCTAAAAGTCTTGGAAAGTCTCCTGTTGAGGTCGACCCAGACCCTGGGGTCCCCGCGCTGGGTGTACAGCAGACCGAAGTAATCCGTCTCCACCAGGTCGAGGGACTCGCAGATCTGGTCCAGGAGATCTGCGCCGCGGGCTTTGCGCTGGAAGACAGAAATGGTTTAAATTGATTACGATGGCTGACAATTAGTTTTTTGTCTCAAATGATAGTGACATCTACACTAATATTATAAAGAGGAAAAAAATTGTATTTTTGTTTGTTTGTAATGGGTAAACACAAAAACTACTGGACCGACTTTAAAAATTCTTTCACCATTAGAAAGCTACATTATCTGCGAGTAACATTGACTATATTTTATTTTATTTTTGCGCGGACGAAGACACGGGCAAAAGCTATTAGGTTATAAAGAGACATGAACAATTGGACATCTATAGACCTGAGCAATTTCGTAAACTGAAGTCCTATCGTTTATCACAATATTAGAACATCAAAAAGCACTACATAATTAAATGTCATATACAAATAAAATAATTTAATTGCCCCTAACGAAAGGTAGTTTTGTATGGAGAAGAATAGGCAAAAAACTCCAAAGGTCATACGACTTACATACTTTTCTAAAATATTTTTTTTTGTTGAGTCCTCGACCACTCGTCTGCTAAGCTCATTTAAATTGAATAAACCCTAATTTTACAAGTAGAGGGTCCAAATTCGTTTGTTTTTAAGAAGGGTCAGATATTGTTACTAACAAACTGTACAATATTTTGTATACCAGGATCATATACGTAAATACGATGTATATCGTATCGATCGATACACATCGTATCGTATATCTACTTAACATTGTAATGACTGTATTTGTAAGTTGAACGGTGTCTGACGGCACAAGTTACTTGATTCGGGTGAGCTGTTAACTTGCATTCCACACACGTCCTTCATGCATTCCTTAAAGGACAAGTAACTGTAGTTAACGCATGTCAGTTAACGTGCGCGGCTGCATTATTCATTGAACTCTCGTTAACGAACGCGAAGACGATAATCAATGATGAATCAAGGTCTTAAATTGTAGTCGAATCTAACAATTAAACAGGTGAACATAAAATGTAAAAACACTGTTGTCGCGTGTTCGATTTTCGCACGGAATATTTTTTTGAATAACACCCAAGGTAGGCAATTCTACTCAGTGAAAACGCTCAAAATCTAGTCGCAATTTCATCTCAGCGATAATCATGTCAATCAATGCGTCATGCTCGTGAACGAGTGCTGTCAGTTAGGATTGGTCATCTCTTAACTGCTATGGCTTACATCTTAATTTTTAGTATTTTTTACTACTGTTTTATATTTATCTTCATTGTTTTCACATATAGAATCAACAAGAATATTGTAACCAGGACTTTGTAAAAACCTAATTTAAAAAGAGTGCCGTGGAGTTTCTCGCTCGTTCTTCTCCATAGAGGCCTACCTCCGTTTTGAAAGGAGCAACTAGCTTCATTTTCCGTACTAACTGACCGACTCATTGACAATTCAAAAGTGCCTGTAAATGGTCTAATTTAAATAAATGTTTTGACTTTGACTTTGAATAGTTTAAAGACGGTCCTGCTTAGGTCACAAAAAATAGGTAGGTGACAAAAAATGAATGTTTAGGGACATTTTTGACGGATTAGATTGTGACTGACTGACTGATAGACCCATATTAGATTGTGATCGTCCTATAAGTAGTATATTATGTATAGATTTAGTAAACTTAACTGAATGCCTCTTTGGTCTAGTGGTCGCAAAGCGAAACTGCTTCTGTTCGATTCTCAGGTCGGACAGTGTTATTGAATTTTTCCGTAGGAATTTCTTAGTAGCAGCCTCGGATTAAGGACTTGTGCCGGGTTGATCGCAATATGCTCGCTTCCTATTACCTACATGGGACTTAAACATAACTGGCGAAATGTGGGTGTACGCCTCTTCCTAACCCTGCGGGAATTACAGGCGTGGTGTTATGTTAAAACCGAAAACTAAAATACTTTAAAATAAGTACCACACAAACGAAGATGTCAGTGTTTAGATACAATTCATCTACCCACACATGCAAAGCGTTTGAAACTAAACAATTCACCGGCTGCGTTGTGTCACTGCATTTACATTTAAATAGACGAAGTATCAACACTGAATTATTCCATTTACTTTAGTGCAGTTTGATGTACTAAAAGTGAAATACAAGGTCATCGGTTGTAGCTGATCCACGCGTCATGTTCGTGAACGAACGCTGTCAGAGACAGGTCATCTCTTAATTACCATGGTTTATCTTTATTTTTTGACATTATCATAACATCACGTTCACACTTCGAGGCTTCGAATGAGAAATTCCTGATTGAAAAACCCAATAACACTTTGCTCGACCTGAGATTTGAACCCAAGACCGCATGCTCAACAGTCTCTTTCAGTCAGTTTTATATTGCTATGTACCTACATTGTTTTTACATACAGAAGCAACAAGAATAATGTACCTAACCAAGATTTAGTAAAAACTTGTTTGTCCGTGGAGTTTCTTATTCGTTCTTCTCCGTAGAGATCTACTTACATTTTAGAACGAGCAACTAGCTTCAACTTTCGGACTAACTGACTGACTCCTTGACAATTCAAACGTGCCTGTAAATAGTTCAATTGAAATAAATGGTTCGACTTTCAATGGCTACGACAGATGGCCGCTCTAAATTGAGTGATGGAGATTGAGATGATAGTAATTTAAACACAATAGGATGTAAAGTGTTACTGTTGTGGACAGTTCTGCAAAAGATATGAGTAGGTATAGTTTATCTTTATTGATACTCAAAATGCACCTAGCGTATAATTTAGCAAACTATAGATTAGGGTAAAAATAATGCGAGTCTTTCTAGAACCTTAAAATAAAAGTATAAAGAGTTATCACTCCTAACTTTTGAAAATCAAATCGACATTCTAGAACTAGTTACTTCGAATTAGACGTTCAAAAGTGCCTTATAATTGAAATACATGATTTGACTTAGACTAGGTATAGTTGTGAGTCAGGCTTCATAACAATACCATCAAGACCTTATGAGGTTGCTTGTGCCCATCACCTTGCTTTCTCAGCTGCTGTGATATCCAAGGCAAGAGTATTGTTTTTTACTGTTTTGCCATATGCACAATTGTACGTAAACTTAAATGAGATAAGCGGAGGATGCTGTCATCATCACGGGTAGAACCTAGATGAAGCGCAGAGAAGATTGCCACAAAAAGAGGCCTGTGGTCAACTGTGAGGCCTGGTTCACAATAGTGCTGTCTGCTTTGTAACAACGCGGAGTCGTCAGAAAGCCGTTGTGAGTTGGCTGTAGTAAAACGACAGTAACGATGGTGGTGTTCATATTAGGTCGAATCGGCAGCTTCTAGTGAGAACAGCAACACCCGGCAGTCGGCCTAAGGTAAAACTGTCGGTCTGACCTAATGTGAACCAGGCCTGATAGAGTTAAGGCTGGGAATAATGTTGATGATAATACGCTTATAGATTTACAGATAGGTAGATCCTAGACAATCCAACAAGGTCCAAGAACGCTTTAAAAACTCTGCTCCGCAAGCAGTTAAGCATCATCATTCAATTTAGAACAATTTGCTGCAACATTTCGCGCAGTAAATAAACGTTAAATTGTATGAAACACATAAACGCCATCTGCGCTTTACGAGTCTGTAAAATATCCGTAATCCGTGAGACGCGCTTAGTAAAACAGTACTTCAAAGAATTAATCCTTATGTTGAATTTGACGGATTTACGCACATTACAGTGTGCCCACGCGCAGCTGAAGCTCAAACAATGAAATTTAATGCTTATTAAAATGGACTGTGAAATATGCGAAATGTTAAAATTATGATATTTAAAACTCTTTTTATTTTGTTTTGTACTCTACCCGATAGAATCTATTCTAATCCAATCTATAATCTACCCTGTATTGTATTAAGTAAAAAATATGTTAAAAACAAATGTTTAATTAAATTTCAGTAAAATAATGAATAAAAAAAAAAAAATGAAAAAAAAAATGCACGATATGGTTTCAGCAACATGTTGCGCGATATTGTGTCGAGAACGTTTCATGTTGCGGACAACAATGCACCATTGTTGCTCTCATTGAATAATACGCAGCTCTACTCACTTAAAAACAAAAAAAAACGAGAACCGGGTAGTTTTTTATCCTCCGCATCCATTTTACTTTCGTTGTCCTCTTAATTACTCAAATCCAAAGTAATGAGACACAATTAATTAAGTATCTTTTGTTCTGTTATTCCAGGATGACTGTCCGGCCTTTAGCAAAGCCTATCCTTTACCGAACATTATTTAAGTGTTGCGCCTACGCCGATGCATGCCACTATACTAAATTTTAAGTATGTTATAATACTTACATCTACATCCACTGTGATGTGGTCATTCAGCATCAGCTCCACCCTGACTCGTCGGCTGCCCGCGATGCGCCCGCGCCTCTCCATGGCGTTGCCGTCGTCTGACGCGAGCCGTCGCAGACTCTCGCGCATTGTGCAGCACTAGAATAAAAAACAGAGATTGTGAGCTGGTGACGTCATTTCGGATAGCCTAAAGACTTGAACTGTGATAAGAAAACTTGAAAATATTTGTAATTGACTGTCACAGGTCTCAATGCATTGACCTTAGGATTTTTGGGATGTACTGTCGAGAGTATTCGAGAGCATAAACATGTAAACACTTAGCAAAAAAACTAAACCGATTTATCCGGAATTACTTACTCAAGTTCCACGAAATGAGACACCATTGATTTTCTATTGTTCTGTCATACCAGTATGACGGACGGGCCTTGAGCGGTTAAAGAATCCAGAATATAATAATTCCTAACACTATTACATTTTAAATAATCCTTTAGATGAGAATCGCTTTAGAATATTGCTATGTGTATCATGTTTACTGTTTGACTATACAGCTTTTACACAGCAAGAGCGGAACAGTACAGGCTAATAGAAAAAAAAAACTGTGCGGTCAGGAGATTGAGGCGGTGATTCCTGACGGAAGGTTAGGAATGAATGAATAACACAAAAAATAAATAAATAATAAAACATGTAATATTGAGTTTACACAGCTGGCTGCGCACAATGCTTGCTGCTCGAATCTCGATATTCACACGCACCCTTAATACAAAGAGACAAAAAGAAAGAGAGAGAAGGAGAGAGATTGAAGGAGGAGGCATAACGCTTTTCCATCGACGATTTCTGTTAGTTTATTCCTACCTCACATTAAGGAATTCCGTTACAATAAAGGTGTCAGCTGTTATTGATCACACGTCGTGTGTACACTGCAGAGCGCCACACACACGTAAACAATAACACTAATTTCCTATTCTCACGGTAAGAAAGTTCTAAGAATCAAGTAATGTGATATCCAGTGATAGAATCTAGATAGCTATGGGTATGCGGCCATGGGAAGCATGTGAAAACCAAAAGCCGGGGTTGCGGGACGTCTTAACAGGATACCGTGGCCCCGGAAAGCAAAAGGCTACAGAAGGAACAGGGTGGTTTTTTAGTCAGTAAAAGTCTGACAGTCCCTTCCACCCCAATTTTTTTCTTGCTCCTCCACTATTCTTTTCTGATTAATTTCGTTGCGGGACCCAAGACAGTTAATCGTTTCTCTGGGACTCGTCGAGCTTCATTGCCTCGACGCTTTTCTGGTGGCCTCCACTGTTGATTATGGCTTTCAGGAGTTGCAGTGGGTGGGAACAGTGTGGCGGGCTTGTCGCAATTTAAAAAAAAAGTCCCTTCCGCCCCACCCATAGCGGAAGGACCCACGTGATGATTTTTACCACCACAAAAAATAAAAAAGAGGTTTCCAAACTGTGTGTCGACGTCCTGGGGTCTGCGGCGTTGTGGAGGTATAGGTTATCCTGAAGACGTCGTGCGACGATAGGCGCGGGTCGCATTGATTGTAGTACTGTTATATTTAAAAAAATATAGTCTTCTACTTTATCGTGTGGGCAGTAAGGTCTACGACCCCACACACTCTAGTGTCAGAGGTTTTATACGTCGCAAGGGCCTCTGACATGGTTTGAGTGAAATAGTAAGTCCAGGTAAATAATAAATAGTAATGAGTAAGTTTATAATCTCTGCAGTTTTCGTTAATCTATGTTTAAAAGGCAACCGTTACTGACTAACTGATCTGTCAACACACAGCTCAAACCGATGAACATCGGTTCAGCTGTCCTGACTAGTGACACCAATTCTTTTTTTCCAGGTCGTCAGTCGAACTCGGGTGTCGTAAGAGGCGACTAGAGATATGCTTCAGGGGGCGGGCAGTAACGACCCCTGAACAATTGCGACCAGCCTACTAACCCCCCAATCATGACAAACATACTTCACGATAACTTTAAATATTGTCACGAAGATCGTTTAAAAACCTTTCTTCGCGTCCCAATTATGGCTCACGCTTCCCTTTCAAAATCTGGCCTATAACTGTTATGTCATGATCGAGTGGTCGCCAGACTGGTGAAAGCTCATCTGGCGCCCAGTCGAGCGTGGCGACCCCTTGCTCTGATGAGGCGGAACTGAAGGTAAGCGGGACGAGATGGAACTGTTTACTTTTTCTTGAAGAAAGTTTTGTGGTTTTAGGGGGACAATACTACTATTTTTAGGAACGGTTGCGATCAGTGTCAATCAGTCAAAAATTTCTCTAATTTCTCAATTGCGGGTGAGGTGTTTACAGCCAAACAGCTAGACATATTTTTGAAAAAAAATGCGATAAACTAAATTTATTCTGTAAAAGGTGATCCTGAGATGAGCTGTTAATCCTTGATTATTATAAAAAATGTTTATCTAAATTTAAAAATAAATAAACAAAGTTTTCATTAAAAAATTAAAAAAAAATCTGTCCGACACCGTCCGAAAATTCATGGATACTATGCGCCCGAGTTACGTAATCACCGCAAAGGGCGTTGACCTGCTGCACTGGCCGTCCATTATAACTACCCACATAAGTTTTAACTAATTACATCATTGTAATATAGGGTGAAATAATTTTGAGGAAAAATGGAGATTTTACCTACTTTAAAATAAAAAGTTTTTTTTTTTTTCATTGAATTTACGTTCTATTAGTGAAACTAAACCACTGGTTTCAAGGATAACGGTGTTTACACTAACACTCTGTATAGTAGCGTTGAAAACTCACTCCATCAAAATCAAGAGAGATTTTTACAACATAAACCTTGAATGTAAATGTTTGAAAAACAGACGTGCTAAAAGCACTGATTGAAGACATGATTAATTACAACAAACATAATATTTACTCAACACAAATGCTTGCAGGTGTAACGTCGACAGGAGATGAATAGTTTACGTGTTTCCAACAGTTTTGTATACCTACCTACTCTTGGCAAAGAGCCGACATTCATGAAAATGTTTCAACCAATATAATATACTTAGGTAAGAGCTTACAATGAAAACTAGATCATGGTTTATGGAATACAAGCATTTGCACGCGACTTCGTCCGTGCAAAAATAAAATAAAATATAGCTTATGTTACTCGCAGATATTGTAGCTTTCTAATGGTGAAAGAATTATTAAAATCGGTCCAGTAGTTTTTGAGTTTATCCATTACAAACAAACAAATATACATTTTTTTCCTCTTTTTTAGTGTAGACTAGCTTCTGCCTGCGACTTTGTCTTTAAAGAAGTCAAAAATACCATAAAACAAGAGTAGGTAGGTACTCTAGGCTTGTGGATTTCGCAGTTTCCCGTCAAATAGGTACCTAATAAGTACGTCGTTTTCTGGAAGCTGACTAACTACAAACCTAGATATTATAGTCCCTTTATCCTATCTATAAAATCTATTTGTAGGTATTTAAAAATATGACTATTTTGTACCTACGGAGCGCGCTGTTTGAAAAGAATTTTTAGAAGAAAATGTTTGGTTTTTTTTTCTACTCCGTGGTACTACAATACCTTGAATACACAATATATTGGGATGAAAAATGTTAAGGGCGACGTTAGGGACACAATGTACACGAAAAAAAAATGAATAAAATTACTTCGAATGTCTTAAAAATCAATACAGGACCTACATAATTTTCATAGTATAAAAAAAAAAATCTGAAATGAATATTGAAGGTTGGCAATTATTGTTGAACAGGATATACGTGCAGTTCACCAGTTCATATCATGCATGTCGAGGTATACCTAGTTTGTTTCAAGTAAAACTCAATTTGATAAAAAAACAGTAAACTCATTACTTTTGTATTTATTTACATAAAAAATTACAAACAAATAAAACTGAAGTCTGTTAGTACCTAATGTCTAAATAACACATGCATAATATAAAGATAAATTATTATTGTTTACGGTATAAATTTATAACAAAAACACATATATTTTTGTTTTTCTGTTTGTTTGTTACGGCTACTCTCCTAACCGGCTGAACCAATGTTGACGAGACTTTCACTGGCAAAACAGCTAATGTCATAAGAAGTAACTTAGGCTACTTTTATTTAGAAAACAAAAGAAAAATACATTGCTGATAATTTAAGGTTAATTTAGTTTATATAATCAATGACTATAATATCCTTGAACCTACCTGCACACGTAACTTACAAAAACAACAACAAACAACACACAACAACAACAACAACAACAAACAACACACAACAACAACAATAACGACAAACAATTTGTATGAGTATCTTTAGAAATAAAAATCTTTCTAAATAAAGAAGTAACCGGCATTAATGCGGACGAAGTCACAGGCATACTCTTGTATACGATAAAAGTCTTAGGTATTCGCAACCATCAAAAACCAATCCTAACCACGCAGCACTTTACCTATAAACCATGCACCCGCTTATAGGTTACAAAATATTTGCTCCAGTTATTTCTAGCTTTATCCATCCACTCTGGGATGATCACTATAAAACTAATGCAAGCCACACACGTAACGATAAACTTGTGCAAATGTGGACTTGCACAAGTATGCATCGTGTGTGAGATGAATTAGTTATTTAACCCGGACACCACGGCGTCGTAAGGTTTTGAATTTATTTTCAAAATTTCTCCTTATTTTCAAAGTCATTCGTCAGAAAGTTAGTCGTTTTGATTTTTTATGCTGATTAATTTTAAATTTAATTAAAAGGCGTTAAGTTTGAGATTTAAATTCAAATGTTTTTACTGGCTTTTAATAAATCATAAAATATACAAAACTTCATAACATCGCGCCTGTAATCCCAAAAGGATTGGTGTACCCAATACGATGTATGTTTGTCGTTATTTTAGAGTGTTGGATTAAATTGACTCTATTAATTAATTTATTGAGAGATTTTGGATTGGCTTATTTTGCTAATTTATACTAAACCGACTTGTGCAAGTCCAAACTTATAGTAGTAGGTTATAGTGCCAATAGCCTTCAATATCGCTCAGCAAACAGCTTGGTATGTGATGTGCGTAAAAACGAAGATTTTACGATTCAATCTCTTACGTCGATATCCATTGATGATTATGTACATAAAAGTTATGAGTGTCGTAAAAAGTTCCTACTTGAACGTTTCAGACATTTACAAAATCCTGTATTAGATTAGAAGGTCAATTTTACTAACTAAATTATGATAAAATTGAAGTCACAATCTAGCCTCAGTATCAAGAAGGCCAATCCTCTTCTCGTAAAACTTTCAAAATCTAGTCACAATCTCATCACAGCGACAATCAATGTCAAAAACTTGTTAAAAATGTAGTAGAAGGATTTCTGACAAATAAGTAGGTACAACACAGACAGATAAGAATGCGATTGTTGTTAAACTTACGGAAATTGAACCTCTGTCATTCGGTGTGTTAATGAAAAAATCTCTTAGACACATTACAATTATAAAATGTGCTAAATTATTATTTTTTTAGTCCATGGTTTTCCTTTTTTCTCACCAAACAGAATGACGTATCGGACAAAAAACGAGGCAAAAGGAAAGAGGATAATAAAGAGAAAAAAAAAAAGAAACCTTACGACTTTTGAATACAGTATAATTGTTACAATCGACGGAGGGTAAAATAGTTTTTACTTCTACAAAATTTTTAAATGAACTAGGTATGCAGTAATACCTACCATTAAATTCCACGCTTTATCACTTTTCACAGTCTTACCCATCACATAGAAACCACACACCACACTAAACCAACAAACATAATACTAAAAAAAATATAAAATTACTGCAAGCATTTTTTGATTGCCAACTATCAACTTAAATATACACAAAATACGCACAATTAAAAAAACAAAAGAATGTTCATTCGCAAGATGAAGTTGACGCACTAGACGGCTAAGAAGCTACTGTTTTCTGGCGGTTATTTGAGCAACAAGACGGGCACTTACTTGAAACATCGGCTTTACATTATGTGATTTATTTCACGCTACAATTTAGCAGAAGAGCCGAGGTGATTGGCTGGCGTTCAGACGATACTATTGATACAATAAAGTTGTGAAACAGACAGGTCGGGGTACTGTGTACCTACCTAAAATAAAACTGATTTTTCACGCCAAAAAGAAGTATTTTCCTACCAATCATTTGCGCTCTATTTAACTTAGTTTCAATGGGCAGTATGCGTAGGTAATTCATCAATCAGTCAACTACAATTTTTAAACATATTAATTACTGTAAAATAATAATAATAAAGCTTTAATGATCCCACCGCTATTTTGGAAACAGCGAAACAGGGTCTAAGTCACCGGGCGGCTGTCAGGGTTTATTATTCCTACAAGTTGCGTTTACCACTCCAAAAAAAACCGACGCGTCAAGCTTTCCTTGTGCGTGACCACCCAAAAATAAAGATGCAAATCGTTAAAGAAGTGTTATCGAAGTTAATGTGAGAATTACTGGTGTTTAAACAAGACATCTTTGTTTTACAATGATTTACATCGCAAACAATACTGTGTTACTAATCTGTGTGTTGACTTTGAATTTTAAATAAGTTCTAGCTGTTTGCAATGTACAATGTGTTAATAGAAAATTAGTGAGATAAATGAAAATAGCTTTGCATATATTGTTTGAAGTTTAAATGCGAAAATTTGGATAGATGGATGTGTGTTACGTGACGCCAGAACGGATGAACGGATCTGGATACAATTTTGCACAGAGATAGATAATAGTCCAAAATAGTACACAGGCTACTTTCTATCTCGGGAATATATACGTTTCCCTACGGCTTCCAGTCTAATCGTATGCAGATGAATACCAGTACTTTATGGAGCGGCTGGCTAAGAGTACAGACGGCGGGAAGCGGCTTGGTTTTATATTAAGTAAAGAAGAAGAAAGTCTTGTAAGAAGTCGAGGTTAGTACTTATCACCGGTAAATGATGAACACGGCACAATGCTCACCCAAAATAGCAAAGCTTAAAACAATACAGTCCAATTTGGAATGTAGGTTCTAAACACTCATTAGGTATGCTGTCTGACTGAATAAACAATGCCTAATTGAAACCTTGACTTGGAACAACAAGGAAGTCTAAATATAGCACCCAAGTTGATTTCCATAGAGTGAAATAGGTCACTGTAGTGCTAATGGCAGACAGCTAATAGTCCGTCAGTCAATATTTGAAATTGGGATTTATTCTTCGTTCGGCCCACTGAGTTTCGTCCCACATAAAAAATTCCTGGTTCGTCCTACACAATATGCTTCCTTCGTCCCAAATTATAATTTTAAATATTTTATTCTTGGTTCGTCCTATTTTCTATTCCTTCTACGGCCCATATTTTTTTTTGTATAAGCTAAACTTACTTTTATGTACAATCTGCAAAAAAAAAAGAAATATATCTCTTAGTTTAGTTTACTGTTGATTAAATTTTCTAGTTTATTAATGCTGTTTTTTAAAATGCTTGTTTTATACATGATTGTTAGTAATAATCACAATTTTTTCGACTTTTTGTTAGTACTTTTTACCAGTACTTTTTACTACCAGGAATACAGAAATTAACTGGAACTAGATCCTTAAGCGACTTACTACTTAACTCGATAATGGTTAAAATACAGGTTTTGAAATTTGACGTATTTGTAAAAATTTCAAATGCGTATCTTTTTTATTTGTTGACCGTACCTTTAAAGTACTTGTAATTTGGGACGAAACACCACTTCAATAGTCATATGGGACGAACTAAGATTTTTTTGGAATGTGGGACAAAACTTTGGGACGAACGAAGAATAAACCGAAATTGGCGACTCGGTTCGCACAGTGGGTGAGCGCTTGGCTTCAGTATTGCGTGTCGCGGGTTCGATTCTCGCGAGGAATAGGGACATTCTTGTTCCGGGTCTGGCTCTTCGTGTATGTAAGTTTAAATGTTTGTAAACACACCCACTATACAGGAGAAATTTCTAGTGTGGGGCAACGTTTTTTTCAACCCATAAATGACAATACGATCAATCCATGATTATAATAAGTGCAGTAGATATAGGTAATTCACAATCTTACAAAAAGTATTTGTCATCTATCATCAATAATTGTTTTGTTATTTGTGTCTTTTTGTACTATTTCCGCTTCAGTCTGCAAAATGCATTAATGTCGACTATTTTTATTTCATATTGTGAAAGAATAATTAAAACTGCTTCCATCAAACAAAGGGAGCTCGTTATTTAACTCCTAAACATTAGTCCTAAAAGACTTTTGATCTGTTTACTGTAGCGCTGTAGCGTAAAGATCTTACGCTTTTTGGCGATATCAAAGGAAAACCTTTTTTTAAAAAAGAAAAAAAAATAGGAAAACCTTGGGTTGGTTTTAGATGACTATACTTTGAACTTGATTCCACTTTATCGCTGGCACTGGCAGCTCAGTCCAGTGAACATAGCCGATCGCAGCGAGAAACCTTCCGAAAGTAATCTGTTTCGGCCAGATGGCAGCCGAAACCGAAACTAAGCCGAAACACTTTTTTTACCGATACTAGGCCGAAACCGGACTCTAACAATTCAGCATTGAATTCAGCACAAAGGTCAAACCATTTTAAAATGAATGACGTGGTTATGATACCACGAATTGAACCCACGGTGTCCTTAATCCAGACAATTAAGAAAGCAATCTGACATAATTACAAATTACACAGCAACATGGCGACGCTGCGCGCGCGCGGGTCAGTTTCGTCACACTTACAGGAGTTGTAGGGCTGCAACCTTTTGTAACGGGTTTTTTTTTTATTTACCGTTATAAAGGCTTGTCTTGTAAAAAAGATTTTTAGTACACTGACCGACTTTTGAGCCAAAAGAAGCGCAGTGTTTGTCAGTGCGACGGAAAAAATCTGTCATCTCGTTTCTACTTTAAAGTCTTGGAAATCAATTGAATTGATTTCAATAGCGAGTCTTGATTCACGAGTTGTCGATGTAATCTTACAGAAAGTGTGTTTTTGGCATCAATGGCTTATCACTGTACCAGCTTTGTAAAATAATAATAATAAATAATAAATATCTTTGGACAACTCACACACGGATATCCTGATCCCAAGCTAAGCAGAGCTTGTGTTATGGTAACCAGACAACTGATATACATACTTGTATAATTTATAAATACATACATATTACAGATAAATCACACCCAGACGAGTAATACAATTGTAATACGAGTTAGGAAACACTCTCACCAATATTACTTTTTTTTATATCTAATGAAGAGATCCAAAGAGGTCTTTGCAAAACCATTCTTTAAGCAACAGAACGTAGTTGAAAAATGGAACTAAGTTTTAGCAGTTTTATAGTAGATAAGTTTAGTATTACTATCTTTTGCTCGCGACTTCGTCAGCTTAAATGTCATTTATCGCGGAAAGAGACGAAGTCGTGAAATAAAAAGTAGCCTATGTGCTTTCTTAGGGTTCAAAGTTACCCCGTACCTTTCATCAAAATCGGTTCAGTGGTGTAGTCGTGAAAGCATAACAGACAGAGTTACCTTCGCATATATAATATTAGTATGGGTTGTAACTCTTTCCACATCAACTTTTGAAGTGTTAGAAAAGTAGTTGTTTTTCTGCCTATCATTATGAGACTGTGTGGCATCCCTGACAGAAGTGGTCACCTTAGCCGTATCGTTTACTTAGCGTTATCTATCGCGGTCGACGTGAGCAGCCCAGCCGGGATTTATGGCCACTTCCCGTGCTAAAAAGATTAAAGGAAACTTGAGAGTACCTATCATTCGTGATATGTAGTTGTTAGGCAGAGGTGTACCCAGCATGAGAGACGAGCGCCTTAACATAGAACATAGGACTATAGACTGGCAGGGCCCGATCTAGCTATTTAGCCGCTCCGGGCAAAAATGATATTCGCCGCCCTTTACAAGATGGGTTCATCTATTATGTGTTATGGTACAAAAAATTATGAGAGTATGTTGGACTTAGTTCCACCGCCCGGCACCCTTAATTTTGCCGCCCCGCGTTTCTGCGGCCGCTCTGGGCGTTTGCCCAGCTGGCACCCCCTCAGATCAGGCTCTGTAGACTGGTGAAGGGTTTATCCGTTGGATATGGGTAGGATACATACCGGAAGGCGCAAAAGGGAAGGAGCCCCAGGTCTCGTGGGCGATAGACCGTCTGTTAAAAGTGGCGAGAAACCGCTGGATGCGGACAGCATAGGACCGGTCATTGTGGCTATATTTAGGAGAGACCTATGTCCAGCAGTGGCCGTCGCTCGACATAATTATGATCATAATATGATTATGATAGAATATAGAATACTAGCTTTTGCCCGCGACTTCGTCCGCGTAAATTTCGGTTATAGCGGACACAGACGAAGAAGCGGAAAAAATTACCCATGTCCTGTCATTTCAATTCGAAACGACACGTGGCGCCATCTATTATCATAAGAACGTTAATGTGATTTCCCTCGAAAACAGTACTTTTTTTCGGGATTAAAGGTACCCTATGTTCGTTCCTGTACACCTGGCAACGTATATGGAAAATTTTAGGATGATCGGTTCAGTGGTTTGGGCGTAAAATGGTAACAAACGAACAAGTTAGGATAATGAACGTAGATGAGGCGAAAGGAGTATGTAAGGATCGTAGCAAGTGGGGTTCTGTAGTTTCTGCCTACCTCCATGGGAAAAAGGCGTGAGTTTTGTATGTTAATGATGTGGGAATTGATGATGATGTATAATGGAGCCATGGAGGCCTATGTCCAGGTGAAACATAATTAAAGTCAGAAGATAAAACAGCTCTTCTGTTCTGGGGCCAAGTTATTAAAAGATTTACTTCACTTTCACTTGGTTTCGATAAAAAAACTGTAGCAAATTGATCAATTGGAAAATCTTTCACTATGTTGATTTGAAACACTTTAAATAACGTTTTTATTCTTCTACATCATGCAGAGACTATCGTCTTCTCCAGCCTACTGTGGTGGGAGAGAGTACTACTTTAGGTCTACAAGTGTACCTATACAGGCTTTTGAAATCAGCTGTTCTATAATTATTTCAAACTTGTTCATTTTTGTAGGGACAGCTGATATTTTTTCATGTTTTAGAATTAATTCCGAGTAGTCCCGAATTTGTCACAGAGTTAGATTATAGTCACATATTAAGCTTTTAATCCAAAGCTTAATTATCAATTTTGAAGCGGTAAATGTCGAGGGCGGAAGCTAGTAAATGTACGAGCAGTATATTCACAATCTTACAAAAAGTTGTTGTTTGATTTTTTTACTGTGGAATTTTAGCGTGTTTTCTGACATTATCAAAGTAAACGCGGTGGCGGACGAAGTCGCGGGTAGAAGCTAGTCATGTCATATTGAGATGAGCTTGACGCTTCCATGTTAAGATTTCACCTCTTTACTAGAAAAAACATCGTAATATCTGTCAATTAAAATGTATTGTTTCAGACTCAATAAATCGATTAGACGCACAATTTTATGGGATTCGTTCCAGATATAGAATTACTTAGTTACAACGTGTTTAAACGCACGTTTTAATTAGCATGAAACCTTATGAAGTTTATCGCCTTTTGAAGTGAAATAAGTAGGTAAGCCGTAGGGTAATCTACGTAGGTACTTAAAGCAGAAAGGTTCTTAACATTATGAGAAGACAGTCCCTAAAATACGATTTTGAACTTTATAATAAAAGTAAATAGACATAGAATTATACAAAATGCTTTCTGGATACATTGTCCCATATAAACCAACATTCATAGTTAGTAAAAACATCAAAGCACTTTCCGATTTATTATGGGACCGAAGACAGTTCCCTGGGGACCCCCAAACGACTTTCGTTAGTGTTTACGAAATGGGCCATTATTATTTTGTGGAAATACGAAGTGGGGTGAATTCTTTTTATAAAATAACAAAAGACGTGAAAAAATGAAGTTAATTAAAATAGAAGAGACTTTACAAATTGTGTAGTCACGTCGTGTCAATTGCTTTATTGGAATCTACAGGTAACAATCGAAGTTAGTATCAAGTTCATTACTATTCCACAAACTCGAAAGAATAATCACAAACACAATCAAACAAAAAACCGTCTTAAATCCTATACAAATTAAGTTTAAAATCGTTTCAAGTTACTGGACGCCTGTAAATATAGCGACATTCCAAGAAATGGCGGGGAATGAATTTAAAATATGCAGATATTTTTTTATTCGTGTAGGCACAAGCCCAATCTCGTACAGCCTATGCGAGACCACGAGATGAGGTCTAAAATCAGGTTTTGCCTTTTTTCGAAACTATAGGTATATTTATTGCCGCCTTTTCTTTTAGCCGTTTCTTTTTTGTTGTTGTTGGTCTTAAAACATGACTGACTAGAATAAAAACTCTGACGCAATGACTCGTAAAGAAAGAAAGAAAGTATTTTATTTAATTATTTAATTGCACTCTAACACCGTCATAATATGGTTTAAATTCTGTTGTTTTCTAATAAGAATCTAGCTAAAATTTCGTCATTATTTTCATAAGTTTACCTTGATATTTAAGTCTTTTTTTCTAAAGATGCATTGCATGAATATTTATTAACCTACAGTAGCGTGCATCTTCATGCAAGTGTAATTAGCGGAGCTATGCCAGAAAGTCAAGTAAATAACACGGCGCGCGTGTCACAGTGCGTTGAGGATCGGTCAACGCCTTCTCAACTAGTCACACAACTTTTTAACACTAATTTTATATCATGATAAGTACCTTATTATTTGTCCAATGGCCACAAAACTGCAAACAAATCTTGACATTCAAAACATTGCACCAAAAAGTTCGGTAAAATTAGAAGGTATACAAACTTTTTTAGGAATTAAAAAAAAATATATTAAAAAATTTTTTTACAACGTTCCGTACACTTTACTCGACATCTTCAGAATGTTGTTTTTTTATTCGTATTTTTTTTTACACTTTATCGAAGAAAATCCAGGTTTTATTTCGACAATCGCGCAGGCGTTGTATCGAGCGCTGGCTACGGTTGCTACCCCGCTCGCCGGCGGCAAACTAGTTTCGTTTGCTTGCTTGGTTTCCCACCGCTGCACCGCATTTCTCTGGCGCCAGACAGAAACGACTAGGTACATGCCTCTCTTTCTGGAGCTTTTTATAAGCCGTTGCAAGTCTGAGGAGCTTATCATTTTGATATTGATGCTGATTCATTGAAATAATAGACCGGTTTTGTATGGCGATGAAGTGTGACGAACAATCGAAACTAGTCGATAACATAATGTTATGTAAATTATGTTAACAATGTATCAGTCATGTAAGGATTTGAATTTTAATGGCACCAGGATGCACTGTAGAAATATTTTCAAAATCCAGGTAAATCACAAGGCAATACACAAAAAGTTGCAAGTAATTTTTAACTGGAAAATAGGTTAACACTTTTATTTTTTAGATATTAACATCTGTCAGTGAGTCGATGCTTTCTTTTGCTGTGATGTTAAATATAAGGTTACATACTTAATCTCTCATCGCTTATGCCGCAAACATGCATAAAATATTCAATACAATTTCTCTATCCGAGAATCAAACCTGCGACTCCTTGCACACTGCACAGGAGGCAACCGTCTGCTATTGCTAAATTATCTAGGTAGTAGATAGCCAAAGTGGTGCAATAGTCTAAGTTACTAAGCTAAGCTAAGTTTACATCTGAACATAAAGTTAGGAAGAGGTTTTTATGAAACAACTAATTTAAATTTGAAGAAACAAGTACCTATGTTAAGTATGTACGTTTAATACACAGCAATGAGAAAATTAAATGGTATTGTAAATTTTATTTGTCAGGATATTTTGGTTTTGTTACGAATTTTATTAAAACTGAAAATTAAAATTAACATAACATAACATCACGCCTGTAATACCCGAAGGGTTAGGCAGAGGTGTACCCGTTAGTACACCCACATTTCGCCAGTTATGTTTCAAGTCCCATGTAATAGGGGGCGAGCCTATTGCCATCAACCGGGCACAAATCCAGACTCCGAGGCTGCTACTGAGAAATTCCTGATGGAAAAATCCCAAAAACACTTTGCCCGACCTGGGAATCGAACCCAAGACCTCATGCACAGCAGTCCCGCTTGCGACCACTAGACCAACGAGGCAGTCAACAAACATAAAAATTAAATTTGAAAAGAGACGGAAATTATTATAATGTGCCCGTTATGATAAAAAAACAGAATTTATGCTTTAATTTACACAAAACAGTACAAACGTACAACGGAATGCCTCAAAAGTCAATACCGCATGAGTTTGACTTTGACGTTTTGGTTTCTATAACCTCAAAATCCACCTGTGTTTTTGTTTGTATTGTTTAAAACAATTTAAAATGAGTGAAGAAAACGTGGATAACAATCCAAACAAGAAAAGATCGCGTAAGAAACGCAAGAACTTCCTCGCGAACGCTAAGAAATATGCCAAGAAAGGTCAGATGGGTCGAGGAACGAAGATTCCTGAAGAGTTGTACCAATATTTCGTTGGTATCCTCGATGTTATGAAACAAGGCATTGAAGACAAGGAGGAGAGACGTAAGTGACTCCATTATAGTTGTTATATATCTTCGATTACATTGTGCAACTGTTTGTGAGTGAATTGGGCGTTGGATCTGTTTATTTTAAACTAGCACTCTCCTGGCGTCTTCGTTCTTACGGATCCCTAATTTTTTGATAATAAAATATAGCCTACATACCTTAAACCCACCCCCTTCAATCTCACAAGCTTTACCACTTTATAATATTAGTATAGATGTAAGAGTATTTTCAAATTCTAGAAGTAATAAAATTTATCATCAATACTGTCCGTTGAACCTCACTCTAAAGATAATAATCAGTTATTTATAAGTAGTTCCAGATCTCTTATTGTGAAATATGACTGATAGGTATATTATTATTATAAAGTACTAGCTTCTGCCTGTGACTTTATCCGCATGGGATTTTTACTCGAGTTAAGTTACCTCTTTGATTACTGCCTCTCTCCTGTCGTTTGTAGTGTGATGTTATGTAGCCTATACTATTCCTCATGAATCTAGTGTTCATACCAAGCAAAAGAAAGAATCTTTCCAGAGAGCTGTTAAACAAATAAACAAAACATTGATTCAGCTTTATAATAACTTAGTTAAGATTATCATAATAAACAATCAGGCTATTTAAATATAAATAGCTGTAATAATATACTATTAATAATAAATGTTGCCATAGTTACCCATAGGTACTCTTAGTATAATAGTATTGTATTGAATTTTCCAGATTCCCTAGTAAACAATGTTCTTGAACGCACTAAGGGAGAAGAACACAACGTAGTTGGCAACCAACTCGGTTGCCGGGTAATAGAACTGTTGCTGCCCTTTGCTTCAGCCGAAGACTTAGAACGGTTCATTGAAGTACTGTCACCAGACCTACGTAGACTCTGCGCTGACAACTTCACCAGCCATGTAGTAGAGACATTACTGAGGGTAGCGTGTGAACGAGCTACAGAACATTTACAGACTGAAGGAGGTAACACATCAGATACTGAAGAAGAAGTGCCCAAGAAAAAAGCAAAAAAGGAAACGAAAACCGAATCAAAATATAAACAAGAACACATACAAAAATGTCATGAATTTACTATAAAAATATCAAAATATGCCCTCAACAATTTAGAAGAATTCGTTTGGGACCAATACGCAAACCACATTCTACGTAGTGCATTAAAATGTCTCAGTGGCATCACACTACTGCCGGGCGAGAAGCCTAAAGTGAACATTTTCAAACAAACCGTTGACGACGGTAAAGGAATACCACCTCGTACAACAAAAATGTCTTACAAAGCGGTTCCAGAAGAGTTCAAAGCTATAGTCAAAGATTTTGTAAGCCGTTTATCAATGTGGCCACAGTTTAAGGAACTACCGTATCAAAATATCACCTCAGGTTTACTTCAAGTTTTGCTGTACGCTATTAGAAACGTAGATAAGAATGCAACGAAGGATTTGTTACGGAAGCTGTTAGATGAGAGCTTTGCGCCTGAGGACTGGGTGGCGAATGGTGAGGATGATAAAAAAGATGTTAAAGATGACAATGGTGTAGAAAATAAGACGCAAGGAAGTAATCTACCGCCAGTGTTTAACTCGGAACCAGCTGTGAGGTTCGTGAAAATTAATATAAATTAAGCGATGCCTCTAAAGCAGGGGTTCCCAAACTTATTTTGTCTACTGCCCACTCTGAGAATAAATTATTTTCTAGCGCCCCCATTTTTTTACCTACTAGTAGCCTACTACCATCTAGTAGATGAAATAACAAATCGCTCGCCAAGCCTCTACACAACACCCCGATTTTTATTCTGGGTCTCTTACCGCCCCCCTTGAGGACGCTGCAGGCCTGCAGGCGTTATCGCCCACTTTGCGAAAGGCTGCTTCAAATTCAAATGTCTATCAAGGAACTACACTCTAAAGTGTAGTTCCTTGATAGACATTTGAATTTGTGTAGGATACGCTAATGTTAAAGGCATAATACGATACAATTTATGTTTTCTTATTTTAGTAAAGTCAGTCATTTTTACAAAACATCCAACTAAGATTTATCTACGTTAATCATTGTTTTTACACCATTTTAGGTCTTATATAAAAAGAGATACTAGCACATAACAATAACTTGATTTTTAGATAGGTACACATTATTTGTCATAGACATAAATATCTCTTTGACTGCCTCGTTGGTCTAGTGGTCGCAAGCGCGACTGCTGTGCATGGTCCTGGGTTCGATTCCCAGGTCGGGCAAAGTGTTATTGGGTTTTTCCATCAGGAATTTCTCAGTAGCAGCCTCGGAGTCTGGATTTGTGCCCGGTTGATGGCAATAGGCTCGCCCCCTATTACATGGGACTAAAAACATAACTGGCGAAATGTGGGTGTACTGATGGGGTACACCTCTGCCTAACCCTTCGGGGATTACAGGCGTGATGTTATGTTATGTATGTTATGTTATAAATATTTCTAAATATCCACAGACTTCTAGAAGCAGCCCTATATGTATCAAAAAAGAAGACCTACACTCAAATCTACGCGCGCTGCTTCATCAACCGACTGGGGCAGCTAGCGAGCATGCCCATGCTCAACTACACTGTACAGCGGCTGATAGACAACTGTGACGTCAAGGAAGAGGTGAGCTTCCATTGGCTCGATACTATACGAGATCGATGTAACATCATTCCCTGTAGTTTCTCTCACATTCAGTTACGTTTTTGGTCACTGCTCCGCTCCTGTGGGTCGTAGCGTGATGTTATATAGCCTATAACCTTCCTTGATAAATGGGCTATAAAACGCAATAAGTTTTTTTTAAATCGGACCAGTATTTTTTGAGATTATCATGTTCAAACATAAACAAACAAAAAATTCTTCCAGCTTTATAATTATCATTGATGTAAACTTTCTTCCATGGTTTACTGAAGGTTGGCATGAATTATCGACAGTGGAAAGAATAGTGCGGATTTTCGGCTTTTGTGTAGAAAATAGATCATACTGTCATATTTTGTAGTCTCCTCTACATATACACTTTCATACCTTTTATATCCTCCATGTATTATGTTGTCAGTTCGAGCCGATGTTCGAGGAGCTATCGGACAAGCTCCCCGCCCTCCTTGCGTGCGGGAACACCGGCGTGCTGGTCGCACTCGCCAAGGCGTGTCTGAGACTGAAGGCTAAGCAGGCGCAGTATCTAAACGTAAGTACCTTACCTACCGGCAGTAACGGTATAAAACCCGTTGTTTTTGAACTAAAATGATTTTTTAATGACGAAATGGTTTTAAAATAAAGGTTACAAGTTCAACGTTTATTTTCCTTACAGAGCCTAGAAGCAGCCTTAAAATGTACCTCCCCTGAGCATCAAAAGTACTTCGCAGTACTCTGCTTGCGCTTGCTTCCGATAGACCGAGTAAACCTGGACACTCTGGACAAAGAGTACTTCATCAATGTGCATGGCTCTGTAATACTGCAGTGTATACTTGACTTTCAAGTAAGTAACATTACATACGCAGGTCTACTGCGAGTAGACCGCCGGCGCCGTCTACTCCCAGTAGACCGTCGAATACTCCCAGTAGACCGAAACACAATTTGTTCTTTACTAACATGCAGGCTCCGACTTACTTACTATACATATATTAAACTTCATTATTATCTGCTCTATATTCCCACGCGATTGTCTGTCCTTTGATTACCTCATTAATTAATTTTGTTACTTACAAACAGTGTAGCTTATTCTCTAGAGACGAAAAATAGGTTTCAAAATCTTCGTTATTCTAATAATGTCATAAATCGAACTACCCCTCCACAAACCCTCCACTGGAGGCTGGACAAAAGTCCTAAAGTAGTAAAATATTCTTCTTCTTCCGCCAGCGTCCAGCTAAAGCAGTGAACGGTCTTCTAGAGCTAAGTCCTGACCAGCTGATGGTGATCCTCTGCGACGCTAAGGGATGTCACGTGGCAGATGCGCTGTGCAAGGGGCAGTACGTGGGAGTGAAGGCGAGGGACAAACTTATGTGGAGGCTTAAGGTATGTACAGTATACCTTCATGCAAGTATTATGCAGTATTCATGCAAGTAATCTTGGGTGTGTCCTGTGCACTTTAGACACGTGATCCCGGCTACCAACTTGGCTGACTAGCAATACTTTTTATATAGCGTTATACTCTATTCAATATAAAAATGCAAAATAACCGTTATGATGCTATCGTTATTCCAATATTAGCGTATAATAAGCTTCTTTATTACACGATAAATATATAGCAACGTAGACTATTAGCCATTTACAAAAAATCCAGTAATTTCAACAGTATAACATTGTAAATGCCGCTATTTAGCGGTCAGTCGTTATTTTTCTTCTACTATAACAATTTAGATTATTTACAGAACGCCTATTTACTAACCTATGTCAAAATATTCTTCTATTTTTCGAGATAATTGTAATGATTTTGGAATTTTTTTGCTGATTATTTTTAATATCTATTCTAAGGATAAGTTTCGGATGTGCATTTAACAGTTAACAAATTTGATATATTAAATTAATTTGTTGTAATTAATTATTGTGTTTATTATTCTTTCAGGGTTACCACCAACAGCTAGCCCTCTCCCAGTACGGTTCCCGTGCCCTCGAGCAGGTCTTCCAGGTCGCCTCGCCCGAACAGAAGATAAAGATAATGACAGAACTGTCGGAGAAGAGCAACCTCCTCAACAGTACGCCGTACGGTCGCCTTATCGCGAGCAAACTTGAAGTGGAGACCTTCAAGCTATCGCAGAAGAAATGGGAACAGACGTGGAAAAAGAAAGAGGAGAGCAATAAATGATTTGTAAAATATAGATGTGTTTTTTATTCTCCCTGTCTCTCTTTAAGATTTTTTCTAGTATCGTGGATTCGTTTATGAACATACACAACATCACGCCTGTAATCCCCGTAGGGTTAGGCAGAGGTATACCCATTAGTACATCCACATTTCGCCAATTATGTTTGTTTAAATCCCATGTAATAGGGGGCGAGCCTATTGCCATCAACCGGGCACAAATCCAGACTCCGAGGCTGCTACTGAGAAATTCCTGATGGTAAAACCCAATAACACTTTGCCTGACCTGGGAATCGAACCCAAGACCTCGCGCTCAGCAGTTGCGGTTAACATATAAACGCACATACTTAAACAACCAGTTCAAACGTACTTATTTTATTTTCTCTGAAGACAGGACATTCCATGTCATATGATAGGTAAAAATAAAAAGTTTTAATATGGCGGCAAACCCGAGGCAAAATTCTGGACAACTCAATGTAGACTGCCAGCGACATGCTAAATGTAAAGTTCGTTTTCTGATTGCCTAGTAGTTAGTTCAAAAACATGAATAATTTATTTTGAAATTAACAATTTTATTTAAAACACTGCCATCTATCAGTCATGTAATACAACTTCATAATAGCGACATCTACTGGCTAAAAATGAAACTATCAAATTTATGTTTATATAAAATTCTTTAATACTATAAATTATTTATTATAATGTTAGATAGGGTATTGACAGATACCATTGCATCCTTCAGGCTCCACTCCTGGCTGCAGCTTGCAGATGCTGTTCCCGCAGACGTACTCACCCTTCCTAACCTTCATTTCCAATGGTGTAGGTGGCGCTGTAATCAACAAAATTACAATTATGTTAAGTCTGTTTAAATGAAGATGAGCAGTGGTCTCTAGAATGGGTGCCGGCTAGGATTACTTTCAGGGAGGTTGGTTTTGGTATCAACAATATAACAGAATAACTACCGTTATTTGGCCGTTGTTTAAATAATCCTAACTAATATTATAAATGCGAAAGTAAGTTTGTTTGTTTGTTTGTTACCACTTTACGCCTAAGCCACTAAACCGATCATCCTGAAATTTTGCATATACATTGCCAGGTTTACAGGTACAAACATAGGGTACCTTTCATCCCGAAAAAAAGTACTGTTCCCGAGGGAAATCACGATAACCTTCTTGTGGTGATAGATGGCGCCACATGTCTTTCGGAATCATGTTCGAATTTTAAATTAAAGTAACTAATATATTTTGCGAGTTTTGAGTGTCGATAGACCAGCTTCTACTAGGGTGTCATAAAATCGATTATTGATAATTCGGGGTTATTACAACCAATATACGATTACCCCAAAAAAAAGTACTAGGGTGTCATAAAGAAGGTATGGCAGTAGAAATAAGAAGTTTTAGTCAGAGTGGAAAGGTCAACATTCTGGGTTTATCAAAAAATCATGCACTCAAGCAAAGTACAACCCGAATTGTTTGGAAAATTCTAAATTAACGTGAGCGAAGCCGCGGGCGAAAGCTAGTACTATAATAAATGGATTGTAAGTTACATGACCGCCTTGTTGGTCTAGTGATCGCAAAGCGCGATTGCTGAGCATGAAGTCTTGGGTTTGATTCCCAGGTCCGGCAAAGTGATATTGGATATTTGCATCAGGAATTTCTCAGTAGCAGCCTCCGAGTCTGGATTTGTGCCTGGTTGATGGCAATAGTCTCGCCCTCTATTACATAGGACTTAAACTTATCTGGCGAAATGTGGGTGTACTAATTGGGTACACTTCTGCCTAACCCTTCGGGAAATACAGGCGTGATGTTACGATAAAAGTTACATTATCTTATATTATGTTATCTGTACTTTCAATATAATTTTCTACAGAATGTTTACGGCCTGGATTGTTAACAGATAGTTCCCCTAATTTAATGACTCATGTACTATTAAAAAGAGGATGTTACCTGGTACAGGTCTCTGCCCCTTGACCCCTCCCCCGGCCCTCGCCCAGGGCCACGGCGCACGCTTCTCCCTCGGGCCGAACACGTCGATCTTGGGCCGGTTGATCAGCACGTGCCGCTTGTCCGAATGGTTTCGGATAGCTGACACCAGGCTGGCGGCCAGGCATAGAGCTAGGAGTAAGAGCTAGAAATAGACAAGAATACGTTAAGACGCAAGACAAAAGGACTTGGAACAAAGGTAGGTAAGTAAAAAGTTGAAAATTCAATGACAAAGACGAAACAACACACCTAACTACATAATACCTACCTGCCTAGCCAGTCATATACTAGAGAAGCAATTTTATTAACTTTTAGGAACGAGAACGATCGAAATCTAATCTTACTCTCAATCTGTCAAAAATTTCTATAGTAATTGACTGATTCTTGCTGAGATTAATTTTTATATATCTAGGTATTTTTTACTTTTATAATAGTAGAATTTTGGCCTTCAGTTATATTAGTTAGTTAGGTTTATGTTATGTCGTCAATGCTTTTACGAAAAAGTCTCAAATATTTATTTCAAAAACCCTGACAAGTGCCAGTAGGACTCGCGCCTTGCGGGTTCCGTCTCAACGCCGTGCCCAGCTGCCTGCGGCTTTACTCATACAAACTTAATTTGACAGTTGCAAAAAACCTTCTCCTATACATGGTTTTACATCCTGTCGATTCTTCAAGTACCAATGTAACTTTGTAATCGAAAAAACTAATATTTGGAACTGCAAATTTCTTCAATTTTCGGGGATTTTTGTACATGTGCCGTATGTTTTTAGACTTACGTACTCTAACCGATAATATCAACTTCATATCTCCACGCGTACCTGAGAAAAAGGGTCTTGACAATCAAATAGACAGACAACGAAGCGTTCCTAGAACGATTCTTGTTTTCCTTTTTACGTACGGAACCCTAAACGTACCTTAATCCTATTCCGACTAATCAGGTATTCAACATGTCGATCGCATTAAAACAAACCAAACTTCCTTGAATTGACAGCTAAACCAGTTTATAAACATAACACAATAACGAAACACGACCTTATTACCTACTACATAGGTATTAGCACTATTTCCTTAAAATATAATTATACTCAAAAACGTATTGTTTATAATAATTTTCTTACCGTAATCTTCATTTTAATAAAATCTGTGGTCTCAAAACACGTCAGTCGACACAGAACTTCGATTCTAGACTGGTTCATTGTATTTCAATGTTTACTAAGCTCTCCGACCACAGAATAAGATAATGCAGTGGACTAATAATAATTTTCGAATACATTAAATACCTATTATGGTTGGACAAGGGAATTTTGTATTCATAGCAGCGCTTGGCAAATTTTTGAGACTGCAGATTTTTAAAGTAGGTATTCGATAAAAAAAAGTAGGCTAAACGGATCTAGAAGGTGTGGTGTATTAATAGTGCAGCATTCTTTCAATTTGTAACTTACAAGAATAATCTATGTACATGTTCTAGTAATGTATTACTAGAACATGTAGATTACGATTTAAGACCTCTTTTAAGCAGCACTATTTTTTACACTGTTCTCACATTGTACTATCCCTATGTCCAACACAAATGGTTAGACAATAAGTTATATTTTATTGGTTTTAAAAGAGTAAGTACAGCCAACACCTGCAGTGCTCCAGATTGTCCATAATCTAGGAGACAACTTTGGAGCTTTCGCAACATGTCGGTTGCATATGAGGATCTCCAACCAAAAACCTAGTTCCATTAAATTTCAATTTTTTGGACATCCGTCTGTCATTTCTTACAAAATTGGAAACACAAATACTTACGTAAGTACGTACCTATATGTATAGGTAGGTACTTATATGAAAAAATATACTAAAATAATTAAGTTCTTTAAAAAAAAAACAACTACAACATTATAAGTTTTGTTTATAGGTATTTAAAGTATGGATATTTAAATTATAAAGTTTCATCTACCAAAAAAAAAGTGGTCTAACTTATTTTTCTACTCTATGGCCAGCGAGTGGGGAAGCAGAGATCCTGACTCATCAATTCCGGCATGAATCACAGCACAGTAATGACACGCCGTCTGCCTTGTTGGTCCACTTTAAACAAGAACTGACACATTGGTACCATCGCGCAGTAAGCCTGTAACAGGATTGGCAGAAGTTGAACTGTCTGGTAGACTTATTATGTGACGATGTCTGGCTTTTCACTGTCTCATATTTCATCCAGACGTTTGTCGTTTTGGTGTGGTTGAGCATCAAACATACATCCATAGAATGTGCGATTAAATAAAAAAGAAATCTTCTACAATTATTTACCAACTAAATTAACCAATCGTTATTAGAAATATGAAATAACTTAAGGGACAATTTACAACAATGCCCCTTACATTTGGTCGATACTTAGATTTTTTACCAAATGTCCCTTACGTTATTTCATATTTCCAGTATCGCAATGTCGATTACACAGTTGGCGCAGTGGCTGAGCAATCGGCTGCTGCGCTGCATATCGTGGGTTGAATTCTTCATTTTTATGTCCTATTGATAGTTATTCCAGGTCTCGCGTCGTGTTTGTGATTTCATATATGTTTACAAACGAACCCAGGATAAAGAAAAAAAACGTTTTTGTTTTTAATCGATAGAAAATCCAGTGCATTGAACTTTAAAGTTTAATAACAGTGCAATAACTGTGTATTTCCATTAAAAATTGCCTTGTACTGGCATTGAACTTAAGATCTTCGCAGTTGCGGTTTCAACCACCTTATTAATAAGACAATTGAAGTACAAGGTAAAACCAATAGACATATACATAATTAAAAATGCTTCACCCAAAGTTTCCAGATAATCCCTAATTGGGTCACATAATTCACAATTTCCTGTACCTACTTTTTGCGCTGGAGGGAATTACCTACGCCACACAGTAGGTAGATGGGACCTAAGGTACCCACGTAAGGGAACTTTTGTAGGAGGGTTTCCCGGCAAAACAATAGCCGGTATAACACTATGACTCTAGGTTTGTTTACTAAGTGCTGTCTATATTATTATAAAAAATGCGTTGATGAAATATAATTATAGTACCTACGCAAAAATACTCTAATGAAGGTAGATGGTTCAATTTTTATTTTGCAATATCGAAAGTACTAGTAATAAGTAAATTTCTCACTCGTTAAAACTACCATTAGTTTTTATAAAAACAAATAAGTAAAAAATATATCCGATATAATTTTTTTCTTATTCTCCCCTAAATTTTTGTAGCGTGCTATTTTATTTTTCATTTATTCTGAAAAATACTATAATTAGCCGGAGAAATGTTGGCAACCCTCGGCTGAACGGATCTGGATAAAACTTGGCTTAAAAATAGATTGATTAGATTATAGTCTGGAATAGCACATAGGCATCCCACATACTTTTTATCCCTGAAAATTGTACGGTTCCCGTGGGATAATATATTAACTATGACGCAGACGAAGTCGCGTTAGGGATATTATAGGGTCCTGATAATGCTTCAGGCAGGCAAGTAAATGGTGTATAAACACCTGTTTCATTTTCTTCCCATCATTGCGATCATATTTTTTTTCAGGTTAATGAAGGTCAAAGTTTCAACTGCTTTTAGTTTTTTTTTTACAAAAACCAGCTTGAAAACTGTTCTAATTAATCTTTAAATATCCCCATAACCCCTGTAGATACCGTTGCACCGCGTAAGTACGATGTTTTGCGTGCGCTATCATAAACAGTGATAGTCACACTAAAACTGAAACCTTCGCAGCAATAATTGCTCAATGTCTCTTAGCTGATGGGCAGTATGCGGATATGTGATACGTCATTATACACCTCAAAGTGAAATTTAATTAATTCCCAACTATACTTGTAAATTCGGAGATAAAGTCTAATGTAAGAAATCACTCCAAAAGTGAATCACTACGGTTTTCGATAATTTTTGTTTATTACGACAAACTCATTAGCTATGACAAATTAATGTGTTATCATCAAATAACATTACTATCTAGTCATTAATCAACAATGTCAATGTCAATATTGATCACACATTTAGTACCTACAATAGGTACATCTAAAATCATTACAATTACTTCGAATAACAAAGAGAAATTTTGACGTGGTTTGGTTAGTTTTGGTAGAATTGGGCTCAATTATAAAGTAAATGTAAAGCAACAGACTTAACGAGTAGAAAAAAAAGAAAAAATAAATAAAAAGCGTGCACTAAAAATTGCATCAGAACTCAAAATCGAATACGGCTGATAATCTGTGCGACTGACGTCAATTGACGACTCTTTGCCGTGCGACAACGACAAGCGACAAGTCGTCCATGTTATGGAGTGACGTGCGATGATTAAATCCGGCGGTGAGTGGGCCGCTTTACGTCGAGTACTTTTCGGATCGTGTGTGGACACGACGGACGACTGGGGTGACTGTGAGATAGAAAATTTGAGGCCAATTTTGAATTGACTTATGATTTAAATGAAACGAAATTAAGAGCTTCCAATTTGCGAAAGAATTTTCAGAATTGGTTCATTAGATTCAGAGACAATAATCTCTCAAACTTTACTTCTTTATAATATTAGTATTGATAAATAAATAAATAATTTATGTAAGATTCTGATTGGTTGTACCTATGATGATCATGTAACTTACGTAAGTCCTGCAACGATTGGGTATTAAAACCACCAATCAAATAAAATATTTTTTATGAGCTGTCAAAACGCGATTTCCCCATAAATCTTGAATGGTAACAGCAACCAGTGCCATCTCGGTTGTTTAACTGTTTATTGATTTCAAAGCAATTAAAAATCTAATTTTACAGTTCTAAAAATCTAATTAAAAATTAATCAGGATTACAGAGCTAAAATAAAGTGTTTCTTAGAAATTTCTGCCTGGAAATTATTGGATAAAGGTATCAACAAATCAATTCGATGTTATCGATATTTTAATTGATAGTTTCATTAACAAAACTCATTGAGTACCTAAATACTCAGGATAGAATTTAAAAATCCTAAAATAAGTTTATAATAAAATTATGGTTACCCCACATCATAATGGAAGTCCATCGCTTGGCGAATGGTGCTTGTTGCATGACAGACAGACAGACGTGTTGCCATGACAACCTTTAATTACTGTGCTTCACTTGATCAAAGTGATGGGCGCGAGCTTCAAAGCGTAGAGCCTTCAGGCGAAATCTGTAAAGGAACTCTTTAATTTTGTGGCGAATATTGGATACTTAGTAAATGTCTACTTTCAAACAATCAAGATTTTCCTCGATTTTCTTTAAAATATGCTTTTAATATTTGAAATACCTGCAGTTAGCATTGAAAATAATTAAGTGATGAAATGTGTACATGCCACTTCCAGCTGCACATGTTCCATGTATGTTTACGTTTTAGATGTGCTAAGTTATTAGCAACTACCCTACACTTGTTAAATATTTCTGTTATATTGTAAAAAGTTTGCCAAGAGTAGATATTAATTGTTAAAGTGCGTAAGTTTTTAAGTGTAAACATATGTTAATATTAGTTTTATAACATTTCTCATGTAAGTGAACGTATACTTATGGGACATAAACATCTCAATCTCAAATGTTGAATGTTTTTTTTTGTCGTAAAAGAAAACTAGCCGATTATATTATCAACGGCGTTTTTTAGCTTTGTCCAACCAGGGCGCCAACCGTGTCATCATACTCGGAAGCATTAGTATAGAATCTGATGATGCTTCTAAAATTTACAAGCGCGTCCAGAAACAAATCATAGTATTTATGTTCTAAGCACTGTCTTTTCATAACACAGTAGAATAATTTTACGTTCACAAAGAAACCAGTAACATTTCAAAAGAATACCACAGAAACAGTTATAATACCGTTCTCAAAGCTGATTGGCCGCAGGCGAGCGACGTATTTCAAATTGCGAACAAAACCGCCACAACGTTGTCAGCCGCCGTGACGAGCAGACGTCTCTGCAAGCGCTCGAATTGCTTCTGGCCATCGCTTTGTGTACTGAACAAAGATGCGTCAAATGTCATAAAAGCGAAGGCAAGCTTTGTAATGTTATATCAAAGAGTTGTCAGTTTTCAGGAATATTTAAGACGTGACGTTTCTTCGGTAGAGGGCGCTCGAGGCGGCTGTCCGCGTTAGGTGAGCCTTTCATCCTGATTTTGGTTAATAGTAACTACTTTATTACAAATTTTATGTAATAAATTATCAGTGTAATTATTTTTAATGATATAAATCTGGGAGCAAGGAAAAGCTATATAGCGTTAATTTGTACACATACATTGGATATTTTTGTATACGTATGTACCGGCTGGAATACTGGTAGCTAGAGAATAAATACCTAAAGAGATTTAAGATTCCTGTAATATTGTACATCATTAATTGAAATGTCGTGATGACCCGACACATCGCATCGCATCGCGTCCCATTTGCGACTTTTCTATTTCTTAAGTATGGACTTTCTAAGTTTTTCTCCGACATAACTGACATCGATGAAGGAAAATATTGTCATTCAATAAACTTTGCATACAATTTCGTATAATTACGACTACTAATACTACCTATTAAAGTGACTCACAAATTAATTATGTGTTCTAGCTGCTGAGCTATTATCTGATATTATAATTTTGTTACGGGGAACCTAATGGATGCTATTATTTCTTACTAGGTCTTGTTCGCGACTCCGTCCGAGTGGAACTTGTTTATATCGTACTTACATTCAAACTTCAACCCCCTTTTCACTGCCTTAGGGGGTGATTTCCGGAATAAAAATATGCTATGTCCTTCCCCGGGTCTTAAACTATCTCTATACAAAAATTCACCTAAATCGGTTCAGCGGTTTCAGCGTGAAGAGGTAACAAACAGACAGACAGACATACACACCTTCACAATTAAAATATTAGAATGGATGATGATTTTCGATGTTATTCACAAACGCTAACAGTGTTTAACACGACTTTATAGTATAAATAATAATTTGCATGAATGTCTTAGTTCATGAAGTATTTATAAATAAATGAGAAATATTGTGATGAAGAATTTGAAGGGGATTCATGACTAATAGATGATGTTCTGTGTCTCATGATGTTGTCATACTTAGTTTTAAGATATGCCAAATGATTTTCTGTTAAATAACTTCAGTAACTGAGAATTGAGAACCTTCTCCTTTTTGAAGTCGGTTGAAAATACCATTTTTCAACCGACTTCAAAAAGGAGGAGGTTCTAAATGAGGTTGTAAATTAGAGGCATTTCTGACAGAATGAACCTGAGACTATAGTAACATTTATTAATATTATTGACTGTTCCGTTGGTCTAGTGACTGCTGAACATGAAGTTCTAGATGCGATTTCCAGGGGCCTTACCACAATCTTTTACAAAACATTCTTATTTCGATAACGTTTTGTTTCAATCTTATAATAACATTACTCATATTCGTACCATGAACTTCAACTTTCAATGTTGTTTTATTCCTGCTAAAGTGCTGGGAAAGAACGAACTATTTCTAAGATTTGTCTATTGCTTGCAATAGTAGAAAAGAAACAACGCTATATGAACTGTATAACGCTGTCCCTCTCACACATCGGTCCGAATTCCTACTATGAAGTAAGTAAGTTCCTAATATTGTTTTAAGAGCTTGTGGTTGGCCTCCTGGTCGGGCAATGTGTTATCGGATTTTTCGATCAGTAATTTTTCAGTAGCAGTCTCTGAGTCTGGATTTGTTCCCAGTTGATGGCAATAGGCTCGCCCCCTATAACCTGGGACTTAAAAAACATAACTGGCGAAATCTGAGTGTAGGTACTAATAGGTACAACACTCCCAAACCCTTAGGGGATTACAGGCGTGATGTTTATGCTTTGAATAATATTATTATGTAGGTATATTCTTTTGCGGTTTTCTTATTCGTATTTGGACTTATTTGTTTTTAAGGTTCATTGTTATTTTGGACTTGTTTATAGCTTCATATTCTGAGTAATTAGTCATTCTCCTTTGTTTAGTATTTCTAGGTCATTTGTAAATATAGTGTTAGCATATAGTTTTTATGTTTTCAGACCTTTCCACAGACTTGTGATATCATCAGGGGAGATAATATGTTGGGTTATGAACGTGGCCTATGTGAAGAGTTGCAAGAGAGAGAGATATATCACAGAAATTTATCTACGGATAAATATCTCAACATAACATCACGTCAGTAATTCCCAAAGGGTTAGGTAGAGGTGTACCCATTAGTACACCTTCATTTCGCCAGTTATTTTTAAGATGGGGGCGATCCTATTGCGCTCAACTGAGCACAAATCCAGACTCGGACTGCTACTGAGGAATTCCTGATGGAAACACTCAATAACACTGCCTGACCTGGGTATCGAACCCAAGACCAGCAGCTCAGCAATCACACTTTTCGACCACTAGACAAATAAGGCACTTTTTTATCTAAAGCAATTTAATTTTTTATTACTTTTTGTTTTTTTTTCAAATACTTTTGTTCTTCTTTTGTGAGGTGTAGGGAAGTTAAGCATAAAATGTTTGACGCAGGAATTGAACCTACGACAGTTTTTTTTTTACATTTCAAGAAGTTGAGTTGATTATACTTCATAGGAAAATGGATAAGTGGAATTGGTTGGAAAAAAAAAACAAAAAATATTTTTCTAACACTTTTTATTTCATCAATACGACGCAAATACGCAATTATTTTATTCAGAAATAAAACATAATTTTGCTAAATCTTATTAATTATTAAATTCGAAATTTTATACACCGATTATTATTAATATTGCACTTTATTAGATACATAAGGAAATACTATGGTCTTACAATAATTTACATACATCATTGTTACAGTAGGTATATACGTCTCCATGGGGTAAGTATTAGCTATGTAGATTTGGTTACTAGAGATATTATATGGGGTGGAAGCGACCTCGTAACGAACGGTTTTACTACGGATTCTGTGTGTACATTCAACTAAAGACAATCAGCTGTTCAGTACATTTATGTTCGTCTAACTCGTCAAAGTGTACTGAACAGCTGATTTTTTTTATTGTTACTTTTTGAAAAAAATAGTCCCAATCGTTTCGAGTTCGATGATCGAGTTTATGGCTTTCGGTTCGAGGACGACTTAAAAGTAACCGTGTAGTTGAATTTTTCTTAGAAAAGCATCCATCGGGGATGCCTTTGAAATGTAATTTAATTAAAAAAATAGATAATAAACAGTCCACATACACACATAAACTCACGCCTTTTTCCAATGAGGGTAGGCAGAAACTACAGAACGCCACCTGCTACGATCCTTACATACTCCTTTCACCTCATCTACGTTCATACATCTCGTCATACAAGCACGCCGGTTACGAGTACTCCGCACCTGACCTTTCTGAACAAACAGTTCATTTATTAAATGAAGATGCAATCGATGACATTTCATCGATTTCTAAGAAAACTTCAACTGTATCTGACGACCCTGAATACCTATGTCTTTTGTTTACTGTACATAATTGAGAACTAGACACCACAAATCAATTAACGTACTTTTTTAAGCTGTCAACACGTTCGTAGATTTTGTAAAGCAGTGTAAACTGTGAGTCTGTAAAGTCAATTTTTCGCCAATTTTTTTTTATTAATTTGGAAGCAACTAAAAATCTATTTTTACAGTTAATTGGGATTACAGGGCTGAAATAAAGTGCTTTTTGAATGTAACTGCTAATTTTTTTCAAACATCTTGTGTTACAGGTCACCGCATTGGTATAGACAGCTTCATCATCAATTAACTAAATCTATGGTAAAACTTTTCGTTACAATATTCCTTCCATCCATTAATAAAGTGTAAATAGAAAAACAGACTCGTACAACGACTATGAAGTGTGCTAGGGACATAATGTGATAATGAAGCATATTACACACATGTGCTGAATAAAACATTATAATATCGACAAGTGCTGACAGATGCATTATTGTTAAACACTACTACATGTACAAACTTCAACGTGAATAGATGTATACAAGCAAATATCAAAATGTCGAGATAAATATATTTTTTGATGTGAAACATCTCTTGGTGCGATACTAGTTTGCCGTGACGGAAAACGGCATGACGCTTACTTATGCCAGCGCTCGCGACACGCCTTCCCAACTAGCAAAAAGTTGTTTAATATTTGAATTCACAGACAGACATGTAAAGGTTTTATAATGGTTTTGTAGCAGTTAACAGTTTTATAGTAGTGTTCAATTCGATGGATTAGTTATATTATTATTTATTTAGCTAGTTGGGTTGTGTGCGCCGCGTACCACGCTGTTGCTTCTTTGTATGAGCTGCTTATTTTTTTTAAATTTGGTTTTTATTCTTTCGAATTTCGAATCTTCATTGAGATGTTTCACACCTGCCTGGCGTCAAATGGCGGCCATCTTTTGTTTTTTTCTTAAGCAACAAAATAAATACACGGTCTCTATAATTTATCGTATACTTAATTTTTACCTAATATTATTATTTTATTTTACATTTAGATTCGAAGATTTTAATAATTTATTAATAAGTGACCATGTATTTATGACGCTGACTGTACTTCCTAATTTTAATTATTTATTATTACGTCTCACTGAAAATTAAAAATGATTTTAATAACAATAAGAAATAAATTACTAGGTACATACATTTTTACACAATTTTAAGATAATAAATTGTATTATTATAATAAAACAAAATAAAATACATAACGTGTCACAACTCTTAAACATTTAAAAATTATTTGCATTTAATTACAGTGAAAAATTGAATTAATTTCGTACTTATTGCAATTTCTAGAAAAATATTTACAGTATCAAATAAATTTTCGACAAAATGGCGGGTCTATTTATGATCTACTTTCTTCCAATGATTTAATTAGATACACTGTTTTATAATGATTAATAGTAGGTAATTTACTGACAGTATCAATGAGAATAGATAGGACATTTCTGCACAGTAAACTATGATAATATATCGTAATGGCCCAGTGGTTAAGGCGCCCGCCTCTCATACATGAGGCTGTGAGATCACAACTGCACGGGCTATTTCATTTTGTACTTTCAAAGTTTATCTTGGACATCATTGACATCAGTGTTAGAAAACATTGTGAGGAAACCTGGACTTCTAAGGGTTATGAATCTGAATTCGCCAATCCGCCTTGAGCAAGCAAGGTGATCAATGCTCGTGCCTTCTCTGTATGAGAAGAGGCCTTAGGCCTGCAGTGGGACAGTAATAGACTGGTATTATTATTTATTGGACCTGTCCCAATGTTTTCAGATACGAAGAGTTAGTAGTGAGAAGATATTGTGAAAAGTTTACATAAATATCTACATTATTCTACATCTTACAGTATTCTTTGGTAGGTATTTCATATTAAATTTACATAAAAAACTTAGGTACTAAAATATTATAAAACTGTAACGAGGAACTTTAAAACAAAACAATTAACAAACTTGAGAGAAAATATTTACAAAAAAAAAATCTGTATGCACGGCAGAGCACAGCCAAGTCCTTTAAAAAGTTAAATAAAGAATTAATTTACAAAAACGTAAAATTGAACCCAAATGCCGAAACAATATCACTTAAACGTTTTTTATAAGATGAGATATGTTGTGGCATTACAGGGCCCAATTAATAACCGTCGTAACCAGCAGTCTACCGCCGAACCTTCCTAGGGAACCTCACACTGTTCGCAAAGGGTTCCTTACTCAGGCGTCATTTTTTCCCGATGCCTAACATCCCTTGCGCTGTCGACAGCGACGCGAGGGTTATTCTCTCTGTCCTGTCAGAGTTGAGCAATCGCTCAGCTGAGTTGAGCGTGGTGAGCGAGAGCCGAGTGTCCGCGAGAGGGAGAGGGGCTGAGGGAACAGTCGTGGTGGAGGCTATGGGAGTAGTGGAGCGAGTGAGGGGTTTTGGGAGGGATGGTTGAGTCGCTGGTGGGGATGTTCGGAGAGAAGTGGGCTTCTGGTCGCGGCCGCTGCAGACCTGTGGAATGAGAAAGAATTACTGGTGGAACGTAAAGATGAAGATTTAGGGTCGTACTCTAAGATAATGAACTGTATGCGATCTTAGGATAATTATACACACTTCTGAAATGTATTGAGTTCAATCTGCATTTTTCATTTCGAAACTTAAGATGTAAGTGTTGTCTTTAAGCCCAACTGCAAGACTTTGTGTGAATATTTTTTTATTAGATAAAACATAAGGGATAATTTAGAGACCAATCAAAATAACAAAGTATAATTCCTCCATGTCTGTTAACCGCAAAGGTCGTTAACATTTAATCGTTTCTTAATGAATTTATAATGTGGAAAAATTGGCAAGCATTTTGTATTCTGCCTACCTGATGATGGTTCTCCCAGTCTTTATGCTGGCAGAACGCCCCGCAGTACCGCGCTGCGTTGCACCCGGAGCACGTCTCCTGCGCCTTTCGGCCACAGTTCCAGCAACACTGCACAATACAACGTATGGATTCAAAAGGAATGAACTACAATTATTAAAATTTCTATCTTCGTCGTCCTTATCCTAATTCTCCCTAAAATAGAACATATTACTCACATTCTGCTGGCTGCTAGCATTAGGGCTGAGCTCCCGGCCGGGTGGAGGTGAGTGCCGGCGCTCCACCTTGCCGCGCTCCGCCGCCACCAGCTCCAGAGCTTTGGACTCCGCTGCACCCACCGCACGTTGGAGCTCTAGCAGGGCTTGACGTTTCACCTGACAAGTGGTTAATTATAAATTAAACTGGCAAAAAGATTGACTTCGACAAAGTAAGCAAAAGGTTAAAGATATGAAGAACCTAAGAATATAAAGCAACCTAAGTAGCTCCTAGCTCTTCATCTAAATATTTCCATTATCCTATCAAACAGTACGACAAAATACTGTCTATAAGAAGATATGACCTAGTTCTAATTGGTTACCTGGTTGACAGCATCCTCGGCTCGTCTCCGTACCTCGGCCACTCTCTCTTCAGTCTGCCTGACTGCTGTCGCCATGATCTCGCTCGCGGCACGCTTTATGTCATTACTCTCTGTCGGCTCTACACCTTTAACCAGATAGAACTCAATAAGAGGTGTGAATAAAAATTGGCGTTCTCTGAAAACCATGTCATCAATACAATATTTCTTTTTAAATTATTTTGTACTTCACTAACGTCGGTGATAAAAAACGTGACGAGAAAACCTAGACTTGTAAATAAAACAAGTCTAAAATCGCCAATATATTTTGAAAAAGCGTGGTGATCAATGCTCATGCCTTCTCTGTATGAGAAGAGGCCTTTACCCTACAGGGAAGGCCCTTGGCCTTAGGATAATAATAGGCTGATATTCTCAAGGATGCCCTACATATTCTAAACAAAATATTTAGAATGTAATTATTTATTTTGCATACACAAAAGTACTAGTAGTCAGTAGTCCGAACTTGTCTGTTAAACTACCGTGCACCTCGCAACATTTCATCAATCAAAGTTCTCTGTCGATCCTTACCTCTCTGCTGTAATATCGCAAGCGCTCTCTTAGTCTTCTCCACCATGCTGAGGATGCAGTTCAGCATGGTGTTGATGTTCTTCCACTCGTCGTCTGTCTTCAGCAGGCCAGAGGGCGCAGCCCCCAGGCCGCGGGGCTCCGAGAACGGGGCGTTCATTGCGGAAACGTCACGGACTGTTATGCCTCCTAATTTAAAAGAAAAAATATATTTTGTATAGCTTTTTGTGTGTAATTTTTGTTCCTCAATATTCCATAGAGGTCATGCAGATTGTAAATTGGAAATTCGTGGAGTTTTACATAATATAGTTCGTAAAAAAAAAAAATGGTTTTTAGTAAAAAGCCGTAAACACTTTTAATTCTTTTGTTTTTTATTACAAGTGCAGTACTTACGGAAGTCTGTTTGTTATTTGTTTATTTAACAGGTAATCTCAAGAAGTACTAGGTAGTCCGTTTACAAAGAAAGCTACACTATTGCCGAGTGCTAGAGACTATCTACACATGTTTTATATTATACTTGACATCCACGTTGACTATGTGGCGACTGGCGAGCAAAAGATTGTAAAATACAAAGAAAACCAAGGCATAATGTCCGCCTTTGTACAGTGTATTTACGTGTGCATAAAGTTTTAATCTACACTAATATTATAAAAAGGAAAGATTTTTATTTTTGTGTGTGTGTAAGTGTATGTTTGTAAACTTAAAAACTAAACTGCTTAATTAGGAACATTCACCCTAAGTATAACATAGGCTATAATTATTATATTTTCAAAAAAGTAAGGGATCCGTAAGGAAAATCACGCGAAAGAAGTCGCGGGGAGAGTTCTAGTAAATAAATAAAGTAAAACCATGAGATAATTAAAACTCACCATCCCTTCTCTCGTACCCCCCTTCGTGGTTGCCATGGTAAGCATGATACGGGTGCCCGTAATCAAACAGGCTCGCGTTGCTAGGCAACGGATACAGGAACGGAGACGGATTCAGGAACAGGCTGGAGGCAGCCCGCTTGGCCTGTGGGGGGTACTCCTCGTGGGACCCGTTCGTTTGAGGGGGGTCGTAGAACCTGGGGGGAAAGAGGGGGGTTAGTTAAGTTGTTCCATGTCGGTGAGAAGTTGGGGTACAATCGGTTGTGTTGTGGTGATCTGAATGCTAGCTAGTTAGGTTAGGCGCCTCGATTAAATTAGCGCAATTAGCATTCTATTAAATCAATAATGAGAAATTCTTAGTAGCAGCCTCGGAGTCTGGATTTGTGCCCGGTTGATGGCAATAGGCTCGTCCCCTATTACATGGGACTTGAACAACATAACTGGAGAAATGAGGGTGTACTAATGGGTACACCTCTGCCACACACAACTCTGGAACATATAGACAGAACATGTTTTTTTTAGTTATAGTTCCGTGTTATCATTCGTATACATTTAGTCAAAACCATTTTGTTTTGACACTACAAACAGACACTTCAATCATATTTATTTATAATTCATTACCAAAATATTAAACAACAAACCTTTTAACCAATTAAAAGCCAACTTAATCAAAGCAGCGAGTATCGCGAACTGCTGTGAGCCAGAATACGAACAATTATCGAGGACTATTATTAATAATGCGAGCGAATGAACTAGAAAATAAAGACAATGCAAAACTTGGAACAAACGAGCGGCCGTTCATAAATTTGACGGTGGCCCAAGTTATAAGCGGGGGCGATGCTAACCCGTTGACTGCGGACGCGCATTCGCTACACCAAGCCCGTAGTGGGGCTGGCTACACAGTTGGTGTGTTCGCCGTAGAAAAACCCATTAGTTGTGTTTGCGCTGAACTTCCTTTTTTTAGCAAAAGCACAATGAGTGTGTTTTCCCGCAGTCAGTGGGTTAATTATAGCAACAACCGAGGGTTGTCCTTTGGCGCATTTGCATAGAGCATACTGTTGTCTCATTTCATCTTAAACCCAAGGAGCTTTTACGAGTTGGCTTCAGCCACCTGTAACGACCGTTTTCGTTTTACGGATGATAGCCAGGACCAACGGCTTTACGTGCTTTTTGAGGGTTGCAAGTGCCACATCGACTCATTTTTTTGGTGTAGTAAAAATCATCAAATGAGTCCTTCCGTCCTGGGTGGGGAAGGGACTGTCAGACTTTTACTGACTAAAAGACCACCCTGTTGCTACTGTAGCCCTTTACGTTCCGGGGCCACGGTATTCTGTTAAGACGGCGCGTGATCCCGGGTCACACCGACCCTTCGAAACTTTTGCCCGAACTGGAAATCGAATCTAGCAGTCGAATTCTACCTGAATTACGAATCGAATTCAGAACTTCATGTACTACTAAAAACCATGTTTTATCATCAAATTATTATTATCATAGTTAAATTATGCCTCATCATTCATCGCCAAAGAAAAATAAAAGAATTTCTGAAAAAAAAAAATCTGTTGCATGAAACCCCATGATGATATACACATATTTGTATGTTACCAATTATCCAGAAACGGTATAAGCTTTAAAACTACCAAACAATTAAACACACAAATTATCTCGATATTTTCCAATAATCCGTACACCACTGCTTCATAACTTGGACCGCGTGTGCTCCGGACGGCAAACAAGCGAACTAGGCGCGCAATGCAATCGATGCAATAAATAATAATCGGAACAAGAGACGCCCCGCCTGCCTGACACCCTGTGTTGTATGAAGGGTAGGAAGCGGCAGCGAGTTTATGAAGTTTATTTTCTAACTTAGGTACTGCTTACATAGGCTTTTCTTCTTTGGAAATGATTTGAAGCCGACATACCTATAAATAAAATGTAAGTGTCTGAAATACTGCTTTACTAATGTAATAAATTGTATCTAACTAATAGGTATTGATTGATTGATTGAGGTTCTCCGTCATTAAAATTATTCACTAATATTCACAAACCCACACACACAATAATTATTCACAAATATTATTCACAAATATGGGCTCCGCTCTTGCTATGTCGTTATTTCTCAGTAGTTGAGGCTCCTGCCTCTCATGTGTGAGTCGGGTTCGATACCGGGCAAGTATCAATGTAACTTTTTCAATTCATAATGTGCTTTTTAAGTTTATCTTAGATACTGTCGTGCCAGCGACACACAGAAGAAGAATAAGTTTATCTTGGAAATCACTGACGATGGTGAAAGAAGACATCGTGAGGAAACCTGCACTTATAATTAATATAAGTCTGAAATTGCCAATCCGCCTTAAGCAAGCGTGTAATAATTCATATTCGCCTTCTTTATATGAGAAGGGCCCTGTAGAGGGACTATAAAAGGCTGGTATTTTTATTTTGATACTGGCCCCAGTTCTCATGTCATTCATATACCCGCTACCGCCTATGGCCGACGCCTGCCCGCTGGGGTCGCGGCCGCGTTTGATTCGTACGCCCGTGTCGCAGCACTGTCGCTTGCATACAACACTATGATCTATACTCTACGCCTACCAGTTTTTGGCTTTATTCATAGCACTTATAAGCACTATTATGGTGTCCGTAAAATTGGCAGGAGATAATTAAAATGAATTGAAGTGAATTGATTTCATATTGGAAGAGAATAAGAATGGAAAATTATAGACAAACATAGCCCCCTTTTTACTATCTCAGAGGTAGAATTTCCGGACATCCTTTAACATCCTCTAAGTTTTAAGTTTATACGATCAGCGATTTAGGCTGTGCGTTGATCAGTCAGTCATGCAGGACAAAGTACGTTATAAGAAAAGAAGCCTAAACTGAACTTATTTAATTTATTGTGTAATTAAGATTATAGGCAAAAAGTAAAGTTTTAACATAATTAAAATACCTGCATTGGGTTATTTTTTAATGGCGGTAGGTAGAGTTGGTTTTGTACAGTACTTCAAAAGGGAAGCCAGTAGGAATCGAATTGTTTAGAATCCTTGCAGCGTCTTGTGTTGAATATGAAAAAAGAAACAAGATTTTAGAATAAGCATTTCAATTCGTGAAAGTTCGTTCTTAAATCCATTATTCCACGATTACCCCAATTAAATGAGCCACTTACCCACCTAGCACATCTTTCCAAACTACAATTACCAGTTAGCCATATATCAAAAGTTCAACAAACAGTAATTTTGTACGCAACATGTGTTCCCGCGGCTCCAAACTAACGCCTGACTGTTTACTGCGCGCAATTAGTCGACAATCAAACTTATGCCAGCTGCTGCTAACGCCACTATGCCAGGCGCCAGCTTGAACTTGAAAACTTTCTGTTTATACGGGCTATTAATAAATATGGGATAAATTTAATACTTTTTCTTTCAAGTTATTGTTTATTGTTAGCTGCAATACTGCCGCTGGTGCCCGGTTGTGAGAATAATTATTTCAATTAGTTGCATTTTGTGCAATGCCGTTATTTTGTTGCCGCTACAGTAATTATTGATTTTGTTACAATTTATTTCCTTTTATAGTAGCTTTCGGCCGCAACTTCACCCGCGTGAAAGTCAAATTCATTCTTAGCTAAGTATCTCTTATCTATATTTTATCTACCTGTCAAGTTTCAGCTTTTGAAGGTGTATTTCGCCTTTGTACTTCAGATTAAAACATATCTTTTACAGCTTAATTTTTTTGCGCGTTGATTTGAACTAACTGTTTTGTTTTATTGTAACTAAATGAAAGCTGACCGCCAGTTATTAATCAACTATAAACTACGGATTTCTCACTACATGTATTCATGGAATATTATATAAATGTTACCTTTACCGTCTACCACTGCTCACCCTTTCACCAAACTTCTTAAATCTCGTTAGCAATACCGTTTCGTAACACACAACCTGTGATAATGAAACAGCCGATCAGAGACATCTGCGCGCGCTATTAACCGTCGAGGCGCCTGTTGGTAACGTAATAGCAAACTCCTAATCACACAAATTGCTAACACTAATCTGGCAGGCGTTTTACCTCGTTAATGTAATTATGATTTTTACGTGTTAACTTTGGTATAAGAAGCTAATTGTAATATTGAAATTGTTTCCCGAGAATTAGAGTTACGAAACTTGTCTATGACGCTAATTGGATGAGCATTTGTTTGTGTATAAGCTACAGTAACAGTTAAACATTTGCCAACAGCTACAAATACTAACGTTAACAGCTTGTTAAGCTAAATAGCTTCCAGCTGTAAATAACACTAGTGCTGCGCTGCTGTCTGCCTCCTAAGTAATGCCAGCGCCACAGCCTAAGCTACACGCTTAATAAACAATGCCATATGCTAAAAATTTACTTTATAACTTGGCAAACGCACGAGGCGCGCCGTGTTGTAATAAATAAAGCTCATACGTAGCTCTAACGAATTGGGGTAGGCAGTATTTAAAGCTGGCGGTCGCAGCAGCCTGCCAAATTGTCCAATAATAATAATTCAATGTAACCATGGCAACCGTGGTAGCCGTGGTTAGAATCGTGGATGGTTTTTTGTTTTCCTTTTTTTTTCAATAGAAAAGTTTGGTCTTTTAGAAATTACTTATTAAGCCTATTAGAGAAGACAGGAGTTAATTGTACGACACGGACACCAGAAAACCAATAATAGCTGTAAAATGGTATCTATTAAATAAATAGAAACAAAAATATAAAAGCAGATACCTATTTCAGAAAGACATTTCTGTATTTTTAATAAAATTTGCATAATATTTTAGTCTCTATTGCTCTATAAAGTCTATAAACGTATATAGTTATATATATTTTTGACCTTCAGAAGGCCGATTCCCGTAACTGAAAATCCTCTAGTCGCAACCACTTTTCAGAGACAATCAACGACAAAAACTTGCCAAAATGTATGCCAGAGGTTATTTTGACGGATTGCTACTGAGAATAAAATGCAATAATTCTCAAAAATTATTTTACACAGTCACCAAAAAACATAAACCAAAAATCACAGCTCAACCCGCCAAATCCCCACTATTTCCACGTAGTATCACTACCAAGCAGCAAGTGTAGCAACCCTACAACCCGGAGTGGGGGAAGGGGGGGTACAAATTACCTGTCCGGACCACTCACCTGGATCTGACGGACATTATTGATAGTACCATTCATATTGTTTCGGTTTTCACCAGTTAATCAATTTTTGGTTAGAGCGGAATACATTTTGTTTGTAATTAATGTTTCATAGTTTGCGATGACGTATGACAGGTGATGTTAGATGAATATTTGGTTTTTGATGCTGTGTAGAATGATTATTAATTAAAATGATAATATGGTTTGTAAGCTAGATGAAATAGCTTTATACAAGTGGCAATAATAATTTGAGTATGTTATTATGGGTTTTATATTTTACATACAAATAACATCACGCCTGTAATCCCCGAAGGGTTAGGCAGAGGTGTAGCCATTAGTACAACCACATTTCGCCAGTTATGTTTAAGTCCCATGTAATAGGGGGCGAGTCTATTGCCATCAAAGCCCGTTTGATGACGAATCCAAACTCAGAGACTAACATAACATAGGTTAGGTAGAGGTGTACCCATTAGTACACCCACATTTCGCCAGTTATGTTTTTATTACCAGTTATGTTATCTCGTAGGTCCTAAAAAGTATAGTAGGTACTTACGGGTCACTAGCTCGTCGCTTGACGCCGGTCTCTGCCGCCGCACCGGGTGGATGAGGCGCGAAGATGTCGCTACTGTCGCCTCCTGACTCCAGGATCAGGTGCTCGTGTGATCTGATGTACTGCAGTGGAGTCTGTGAGGGCGGAATTAAACTGTTAAATCGTGACAAGTTTTTTCCAGAAGAAATTTTCATAAGTATGAAGGTTCTATCAAGCAGTATAATTCTTAGCGAGTGAGATGTTAGGAGAATTATTCTTATTATCAATTCGACATGCAGAAATCCTGTACTGGGGGCTTAGTCAAAGTAACAATTGTAAAACGATAACGAAGTTAGAAAAGACTAAAATGTATGGGATTGACATAAGCCGCGTTACGTCACGTGGTCAATCGACGAAGCGATGTTCCTTTGTCTAAGCCCCCTGGTTAGTTTGACTAGTTACATATAGATTAAATTATTGGGTAGTCAAACTAAATGGATATACAATTCATTATTAGTATCAGCTGGTACATTCTGTATACAATTTACCCTGGACTAGGACACCTTGTATCATGAAGTCCAGTCTCTTTCGCCCCATTTCAAGTATATTCTTGTAGGTCCTAGTAGGTAATGGGATTGTCGAATAAAATAATATAAAACAATATATCTGTCATTTTCAATATACTGTTAAGCTGGTGGCATGTAGCAGTTACCAAGAGAGTTGATTTTCAACTGAAACCGTGAATACCAGGTACTCTTAATCGTGTCGTCCATTTTGTTCACCTGTTTAGCCCTCCTAGCCCTCGCATGCAGGTCCCTCTGAGCGAGCGGTAGCAATGCCCTCAGGAACCCAGGTACTGAAGCGCGCAGAGGATAGTTGGTGCACTCCTGTACCCCAGCCTGAAACTCCTCGATGTTCAGCGTGCCAGACTGGGAAGAGAAAGAATGAGTTTGTACAAGGAATTGAGTAGCTTTTTATTTATATTTGGCATAGAAAGCCAAATATAAACAAAAAAAAATATTAATACACAAATTATTACACATACACCTTTTTCATGCACTACATAAAATAAAAATAACTATAGATGATTAGATACTATACTTATATGTATACAATAATATAAATAACTAGGCCTCTTCCTCTCTCCTAAATTTTAACTGTGCCCGACAGGGTCCATACCTATTGATCTTTTACTTTATTATAAATGTATGTAATAGGTTTATATGGCATACAATAAAAATTTGAGTATTGAGTATAAGGGACATAAGAAGGTAGAAAGAATTTCCTTTAGCTTTTCAGATATACGAGAAATCCCCAGTTATCCAGCGACTTTTGAACAGAAGACTACTGCTAACAAAAGATAATAGACTCTATCCCACTTACGACAAGGTTGTGAATCAGTTGACGCACTCTGTCTCCAGTATCGGCCCCCACATCAGTAGCAAACTGCTGCAGCGCTGAGAGGAACTTCCGTAATCGCTGCAGCGCTGGCGCGGAGCGGGAACCTTCGGCCAAAGGCGGGGATAGTGACTCCGTTGATGATAAAGCTGCTGGATGGAGACGAAAAAAAAAAAGATTAGTCTTCAACATCTTAGCTTTTTCAACAGTAAACAGCTTATACAGAGCCTGGATTAATCATGTATACCTATTTCTATCATTAATAAATGCACAATAACAACTCGTAATAATCTACTTTCTACAAATAAAGTCAAAGTCAAAACATTTACTTCAATTAGGCCAATATAAGGCATTTTTGAACGTCATATATAAAAAAAGCAGTGAATCTAGTTGCCCTTTCCAAAAGGTAGTTTTGTATGGAGATGAATGGGCAAGAAAATAATAATAAGTGTTGCTTATATCTTAGAGCTACCCGACACGACAGAAGAGAGATCAGAACCAACATCTTTGCTTGCATTCCAAGACATGGAAGTGTCGTCCCTACATAACTTCGGGCTGCTACAAAAATTAATATAGTCTCTTTTTTTACTTAGTTTTTAAGCTGTAAGTCTTCCATGTTTCATTAAATAAATAAATATACCTATCCTAATGGAAACACTTTGCCCATCCAGGGAATCGAACCCTACGCTTAACAGTTGGGCTTGTGAGCGTGAGATTAATAAGGTAGGAGTAGATTTATAGTAGAGCATCAGTTACCTACCTGCAGTGCCGTTGTTGAGCGGGCTGGGCGGGCCAGGAGTGGGAGACGAGCGCTGCTCCTCTTGTTCAGGAGATCTGTGCTCCTTTGCAGTTGTGGTGGCTGTAACAAGAGATACAAATAAGGGTATGATGGCACGGTTAGCGGTGGGCGATTGGCTGTTGTGCGTGTCGCGGTTTCGATTCCCACACGGAAAATGGGTACATATAAAATAAGTAATTTTTCAGTTAGCGTAGTGGCTGGGTATTTGGTTGCTATGCTGCGTGTCGCGGGTTTCCGTTTCACACAGAACAAAATAAATAGTTTATTTGTAAGAGCCAGTCTAAAAGCTTCAGTCTTCCTTAGCATTTTGTTTGACATAAGAAAGTTGTTATAGTTTTAATTGATAACTGTTAAAAAGGGAAAATAGCTTATTTAGCTGTAGGCTATAAATATTTAATAAATTAATCACTGTTTATTAAAAAATAAAGAGAGGAAACATCTTGAATAAAAACTATTTTGTTTTATGATACTTTTTTCATCATTATATTTTTTTAAAGAAAGGAACACCTATATTTTGAAATAGTGTAGTATAAATAGTGTAATACCCGCAGTTCGAGTTCTTTTCTTTTATTATATCTACTTAATTAAATAACCTTTTACTTAAAAAACCCAATCACTTATGTCACTCATAGCGCATGACGTGCGCCTAATGTTATGCGTCGTCACGGCGCGGCCGGTCGCAGTTTGAACAGTCGCCCACTTGATAGCTGACCAGGCCAGGCAAGTTCATAGAACAGCCGCGACGTTGATGCGACAGCTACGGGACTTCGTATTAAGTTTTAGCTTAGCTGTAGCCATAGAGCTAAGTTAACTTTTAAGTTTCCGTCTTTGTTATTTTTTTTTGTTAATGAATTGAACAGGTGGGTAGAATTATCAAAAAGAAAACCAAAAAATAATGACATTGTGTTCGGTATCATTTAAATGGGTTTCTCCCCTTTTAAGGGTTAATTTGTGGTGGGATTTGTTGAGCTAAAAACTTTTTGTTGATCGCTTTCACTAATAATGGTTAAAAAAAAATCTAAGTATACAGTGCACATTTAAACATAACACCACTCCTATAATCCCCGAAGGGTTAGGCACAGGTGTACCCGAATAAAATCGACAGAATCATATTTTAAAAAATATGATAGTTAATTATGTAGTTAGGTATTAATCTTTTTGCTAGATGACCTATAAGTTTATTTTTTATTAATCATCACAGATTAGTTTCATCTTTAAAAAATATTAATCTAACTACACTTTTTAATCCCACTAACTTTCCAATTCATTATCGATAAAAATGAAACTTAAAATATTGTCAAAATAAACCCAGGTGTCACGAGCCCACTAACCTTATTCAATTTTACATCCAATATCGGAATAAACAGAGCTGCTCTATGCCCGCGCACGTAGCTCATCATGGAGTTTACACAGGCACCAATACTCTATGGTACGCGCGCGGCCATCAACATGGCGGGGGAGCGCGCCAAAATTGTGGCGCATTTTGTATTGGCTATTAGGTATGTACTTTTTGTAAAGTAATGGAAAATTGAACCTTTTAGAATCGTGTAGATAGTTATTAGGCATAATATAATAATTTAATTATTTAAATTTTGTGTTTTGTCTATGACCTGGAATTTTAGTGTTTGTTTGTTTATTTATCTTCAGACCACGATTTTGTATTTCTTGTTTAAACTGTTACTGACAATTTTTATTTTTAAATTTTATTTAATGAGAATGACATAACTAATTTAATTAATGTTCCAATAAGAATTTAAATTTTAACAAATTTTTATAATGGAAATGTTTGCATGCCGAATGGTGAAATATGGCAGAACTCTGATGAAAACCTACTACTACCTACTTATGTATAACCCATATTTGCAAATAAATGATATTCTATTCTATTCTATTCTATTCGGTAAACGGGATTTGATTGATTATTCTATACTAATAATATTATAAAGAGGAATTTGATTGTTTGTTTGCATTGAGTAGGCTCCGAAACTACTGAACAGATTTGAAAAATTATTTCACTGTTGGAAAGCTACGTTATCCCCGGGTGACATATGCTATATTGTATTTATATTTAGTATCAGCATTGCACTCGTGCGAAGCCGGGGCGGGTCGCTTGTGTAAGATACTTTGCTTTTTTCTTTAGATACACAAACTTTCCTCTAATATCACTCTATCTGTTGATGAAAACCGCATTAAAATCCGTTGCGTAGTTTAAAAGATCTAAGCGTACAGACAGCGAGAAGCGACTTACTTTCATATTGTGTAGAGATATACCTCCAAAATCTAGCTAAAAACATGAGCTTATTTTATTAGTAGAGATAGTGTGGGTACCTACTTAGATTTGATGCTTTTTCCATATTTTCCTTGTGCTTTGGGTCCACATATTCAAAGCTAGGCTTCATGACGCAGCGTTAACCGTAATTAGTGCAAGTCATAAAATCTTAGCTTTAATGGCCCCACGTTATCGATCTTTTAAATATGGCCCAATATGCAGCCTATTTACCTTTACTAGTTGATAATGCATGCTTTCAACTAGGTTTAGTTATGGTAAAACGAACCAAACCACATCGAAATAGTAATTGTAGCAAGTATTTGTCTAATTTGGTACTTAAGTACCCAATATTTATTCGGCAAATCCTAAAACACACTTTAATTACAAAATAATAATGTCAAAATACTTCGTTATTATAAACGAATCTCTAAGTAATATAGAAATATAAAAATGGCGGGTGTGTGCGGCTGACAGAATAAATAAAAGTTTAGTGAAAAGCTAGTGGTGTGCCAAGTGCGGCCCGCGTGCCACGGACACGCGCCCTCTGTGCTCGGCTAGGGAGGGGACGCTGGTGACGTCGATATCGATAGTCTTGTTTATTTTGCGCGCAGTTTTCTGTTTTTAGGTTATACGGGACCGTTGCGGATTAAAAGAAGATGTAGTGACAAAGATAGAAAAGGGTACACTTAGATGGTTCGGTCATGTTGAGAGGTTGAGTGAAAGACGATTGACAAAAGGTATTTAAATGGCGGAGGTGAGTGGCAAGGCAGGGAGGGGACGCCCTAGGAAGACCTACACTGACCTTATTGGTGAGGTCCTTCAGAAAGGTCAAGTGCGGAGTACTCGTAACCGGCGTGCTAGTATGACGAGATGTATGAACGTAGATGAGGCGAAAGGAGTATGTAAGGATCGTAGCAGGTGGCGTTATGTAGTTTCTGCCTACCCCCATGGGAAAAAGGCGTGAGTTTATGTATGTATGTATGTTTTCTGTTTTACGTAACATCACGCCAAAAAAAGGGTTAGGCAGAACTTAAAATGAGTATGACGATATCTATCGCACTACATTTGAAATATAACTGACATTTCATAATTCTCCATCGTCACCTCATCTTTGTCAAGCTCGCGAGCAGCGAGGCACACAGCCAACCAGGAATCAAGGCTTCAATAATTGGCTAATCTGTCTGTTGGTTTAACCACATTCTCTGGAGTTTCTAAAGCGTTATTAAAGTTACACAACTAGAGCTGTAAATCCGTAATGGAGTTGGGAGATTGGGAGATTGTTGCCTGTAGGCAAAAAAATTCCCCAACAATCTCCCAACTACCGAACTACCGAAATTCTAAAATGACAATAACAACAATTCTCAATTTTTTAACGTAAATAATTGAACATTGTGTTATAATAACATATTAATTATGTATTAGTTGTAGTATTTCTAATGAAATACAATGAATAATGTCAACATTGTAAAAAATAATATTTTTGAAGAACTTTCTAAGAACTTCCTAAAAAAATTCTCTTAAGTAAATTGAAAAAAAAAACTTTATTTAATATTTTTGGGACAAATGATTTTTCTTGTCAAATTTACCAAAAACTATTCGATAATAACGTTAGAGATAAACTACTATAATTTGGCGCGACCTTTCACAATTGAAAACGTTTGAAAGTATTTACAAGACTTAACGCATGTGTACGTACTGAGACGGCTCTCGAAACAAAAACAAATCAGCTTGACTAGCGGAATCATTAATTACTCATGATTATTGAAATAATAAAATGGAGGGGGGCGCCATGTTATAGTTTAACTCTACGAAACATCGACATTTCAAAAACGTTTTCTAATCTCGAGTGTCACATCCCTAGCTCGTCGTGTTGTAGTGACAGGCGACACCTCGCCCGGGGCGCGGCTTTCATCTCGCCGCTGCCACGCAATTACAGCTAATATCAGATGCGACATCGCTACTATTACAGCATTGTGTGCCGACTGTGCCACCGCCGACTGGCTCATTATATCGTACTTAGGCTTTTATATAACGAGTTGAAAAGAAATAGTTTTTTTTTCGGAGCCTTTGTTGTGTATATGGTAAAAAGAGGACGTCAAAAACAATTGACCTATTCACCTATTTCGATATGAACATTGAAAGTCCAAGACCCATCAAGAAATTAGACTTGAATCTAGTTGCCCCTTTCTAACGATATTTTAGAATGGAGAAGAAACTAGTAAGTCAAATAATTTTATAATTGCTAGGCCAAGACTAAAGAATATTAGTTTACTAGTATCCTACTACTATTATAAACGCGAAATTTTATGAAAATGGATAAATGTATGTTTGTTACTTTTTACACATAAACAGCTGAACGGAATTGGCTTAAATACGCAGGCACATAGATTTTGATATTTATTTTTAAGGAAAGCTTACAGACTAATAAAAATTATAAATATCTTTTATAAATAAGGACAATTGCTAATGACAAGCTTCCACATATAAATGTCCATTTAGTAACAAGCCATTTGCGTTGGTCGTTGGTGAATCTAATTAAGTAAATGGTTACAAAAATTAACTACTTTCTATATCAAGTCGTGCAACATCAAAAATAGAATTGAAAAGCTATTTGCGACCATCAAAATATTCTTTGCTCAAATTCTTCTAATTTTATGTGCGCTGGAGCAGAATAAGTCAATTTCCAAGTGTGGTGGTAAACTGTTAAAGGCTATAGCACTATATAGTTATATAGTTCAACATATAGGATATTTTTTGTACGATTTTTGTGTTCCTATGGGATCGTTATTTAAAACTTTCAGTGGAGGTTTTTTAGTTGTTAACAAAGTGTACCCAAGGCGTGATAATGTTTGCAAAAAAGTAATATTATAATTATATCAAGTTCACTTTAAAAGCCTTAACTGCCTCGTTAGTCTAGTAGTCGCAAGCGCGACTGCTGTGCATGAGGTCTTGGGTTCGATTCCCAGGTCGGGCAAAGTGTTATTGGATTTTTCTATCAGGAATTTCTCAGTAGCAGCCTCGGAGTCTGGATTTGTGCCCGGTTGATAGCAATAGGCTCGCCCCCTATTACATTGGACTAAAAAACATAACTGGCGAAATGTGGGTGCCTACTAATGGGTACGCCTCTGCCTAACCCTTCGGGGATTACAGGCGTGATGTTATGTTTTCACTTTAAAAGTTGTCACGGAAGAACTGTGATGCTTTTGGGGGACCGTTTGAGCCTTTTAGCCTCCAGTACAGTACGATTACAGTACAGTACGATTCAAACTTAATGGCGGCTCGGAACATCGTACGTTCTAATGCGCAGAACGCAATGTTAGGTAATTAAATGGAAACTAAATTATTATTGGCTTGACTCTACCTGCGCAGACTGTACTCGCAGCTAACTTCAGAGCCGCCATTAAGTTTGAATCGTACTGTACGTAGGTACTTACGTACCCTTCTATTCACTATTAATATTTAGTAACATAGGTAAGCCACGCATCACATGACCCCAATAAATCCGCCGGCCACAAATCACGCTGTAGGACCCCGTCACTCGAGTGGAGAGCCCTCGACTCCGCGCCAAGGGCCACCTATCATTCTGTCATCGGGTATTGGGATGATCTGCCTATGAGGGGCAGGGGGGGGCGTGGTAGGATAGACTTGTCAAGAGTCTGGAGGACGCTGCAGTTAGACTTGTTAAGATATAACGTATCATCACGCCTGTAATCCCCGAAGGGTTAGGCAGAGGTGTACCCATAGTGCACCCACATTTCGCCAGTTATGTTTAAGTCCCATGTAATAGAGGGTGAGCCTACTGTCATCAGCTGGGCACTCCAGACTCTGAGGTTGCTACTGAGAAATTCCTGGAATTTCCAACAAAAAAGCAGTAATAAAGTTTAAAATTGCGTTTATATAATGTACACAATTTACAACAGTCGCTATTTGTATATATAGGAGTATGTAAGGATCGTAGCAAGTGGCTTTCTGTGGTTTCTGCCTACCCCCATGTGAAAAAGGCGTGAAACGAATAAGTACACTGAAGTGTTAGTATTGTATAATTTAATATCATTTATTTCAATTTTGTAAATGTGAGTACCTGATGGAGGTTTTTATTTATTAAGTTACTATGTGTTTCGGCTTAATGTGCATGGCAGTTGAGAGTTTGTTATGTTGCAATTAAAAAGTGCCTGTAAATGGTCAAACTGAAATAAATGTTTTTGACTTTGACTTTGAGTTTATGTATGTGTATTTGTGTTCATTAGCAATGAATAATAGGAAATGGTTATAAGTAGGTATAAACAAAGCTAAGCACTTTGATATGAAAAATTACAATCAAATGAAAGTGAGTGAAGCCTGTCCGCGATAATAATAGTCGTACGTGGTAGAGGAGCCCTACAGCGGTACACAGCAAGGCGGGGGCGGGGCGGGACGGGGCGGGGCGGCCTCTTCATCATTTATTACTGCCTCCGATTGACAATGGTGACCGGACTTGACCGTTATTTTAAAACTTCAATTCAATTCAATTTATTTATTTTGTGGACATAGGTGATTACAGGCGTTTTTCAATATAAATGTGTATTGTACAAACCATGTCTCGCCGATAGGCATACAAAATTTGATTTTTATTGTTTTTTTTTATTATTATTTGAATTTGAACTTACACCTATTAAAATATAAAAATAAACAATAGGTTCTCAATTTAATATAACATTAGAAAAATAACGTTACAAGTGTTAAAACGCTATCGTTATTTTAATATTAGTCTTTTAATAAACTGTTTTACGTTAAATAACAAAATTATACAGGGTCATTGATTTACCAGAAACCTGAAAAGGGGTCATATTGTACTCATCATTATGAACAACTTTTACTATGGGACCAACGCTGGAATCTTGAACAAAAAAAATCAGCTGTTCGCTACAAAAATACTATACAACACGATCTTAATGTATGGCGATACACTAACTGGCTATAACTCAAGCCTATTATTAGGGCTAATGCCTCTTCTCATACAGAGAAGGCACGAGCATTCGAGCATTGATCACCACACTTGCTTAGACGGTGATTTCAGACTTGTGTTTATTTATACGCCCAGGTTTCCTCACGACGTTTTCCTTTACCGATGTCAGTGATGTACAAGATAACCTTAGAAAGTACATATGAATTGAAAAAGTCACATTGGTACTTGCCCAGATTTGAACCCACCACCTGATGCAAGAGAGGCCTTACGAATAACAATGATAATAATTTTCCTAAAAGGAAAAATTTCCATCGATTTTACGTCAATCCATCCCTGCCCCAATAATTCTAGGACAATCAGTTCCAAGCTAACCGATGACCATGAGTGGGCGGCTCGGTAAACACCATGAATTAATAACGTGGGAACGTGCAGGTGCGCGTGCGCCTGCCGTGGGGAGTCGGCGCTTTTAGTTGTAACTACACGAGTTCAATGGAAGTGGGAACCATTGGATTTACGTTGAAACATTTTACTGATTGTTTATAATATGACTAGTGACCCGCCCTGGCTTCTCTCGGGTAAAATGTAGATACTGCGGAGTTTAAAAGATTTAAGACGGCGGGAAGCGACTTTTATGTACTAAGTAGAGATAAATCCAGATTTCCTCACAATATTTTCCTTAACTGATGTCAATTTTATCCGAGATAAATTTAGAAAGTACATATGCACGGACCACGGCATTATGCTGAGCGACAGCCGTTTCGCGCGGTACTGGCGCATATTTCTTATTTTGTATTTATTTGTTTTAGTTTCGTAGACTTAATACCAAGTTGTTTTTATTTTGCTTTTGTATACAATTTTTTATTATTATTTTATGTGCGTCATTTTCGAGTGCATATATAGTTTTTCTTTCTTTATATGAATGAGAAAGTTACATTGGTACTTGCCTGATATCGAACTCGCAACCTTTGCATTGCATTGCATTAAAAGCGAGATAATTACGTACAACATTTTTTTCTCATGAAATAAAGAATTACCTAAATCTCGTCTCGACCTCTTGAGCAAAAGTCTTCAAAAACATAAAACATCTAAGTAACAACAAAATAAACAGTTCTCTGTGAAAAATACTTAGGAATCAGAAGCAGTCGGTCGGTGGTGCAAATGTTCGAATTTAAGCGTTAGGACTCAGTAAATACAATGCTTTTATACCAGCCGTTACCGACAACGATGTAGAGATGCTGGATGTGGCTATAAACAAACAATAAGTAGGTATTTCTAATTGTAAGCTTGTCTACGTTTTTGGAACGATTAGCTTCAACTTTGTGACTAGTAAGTTACAGAGTTGAAGCTAGTCGTTCGGAAGTAGGGTAGAGATTAGCGCGTTTAAACAAACAAAAAATTAGCTTCAGTTTTAGGCGATTACCATACGGCACCGCGCACCGCTGCGGTTGGCGGTGAAACATCGATTATCACACGTACACCGTCCGACCGTGCGGTGTACGTGTGAAAGGCAACTACGGATTTCATAGAGGCCAATGCGACATGAGATCCGGTTCACCGTCTATCGCGGCGGTGCACGGTGCCGTGTGTAAAAGCTTTATGGATAAACGAAACTTAGTTTGTGCTGACTTGCTAATTTATCTTGTTTCGTTAGCCTATTCTGTCCCACTCCTTCCATCCTTGCTTAATAATTATTTTAACAAAAGCAACAAAAATTACAAAGGCGCACTTTTTCCTTAGGCATTCTGTAACAACCAAAGATGGTGAAGAGATAACATATATTATTATGGTAGGTGCAAGTTATTATCCCAGCGTAAAATTGTACTATCTAGGCTACCGACATCCTTGCATCCATCAGTGTATTTGGTTCGTGCCGCGCACTTCCATCGCTAGATTATGATCACGAGCAGGTGTCGACTCTCCCACGGTGTATGAACTACTCTCATTTGTTCCCGCGCCTTGTTCCGTGATAATTGTTTGAAAATATTACGAGTATTTTAAAAAAATGTTTAAAGCTTATCATTAATTTATGGTAAAGTGATTTTTAAAACATGCGAATTTAAGATAATCAGATTTCTAAGATGAAATTTTTAAAAATTCAGTGTTTCTGCCCAGTTCCTTGGGTCATAGCGATATGTTATATGCTTTTAATTTTACTAGACAAAACACAATGCAAATAGAGTTTTTTAAATTAGACCAGTCGTTTCTGAGATTAGCACGTTTCAACAAACAAACACTTTGGCTTTGTAATATTAGTACCTATGGATTGCGATGATTGTATTCTCTGGCTGTAGTCTATTTATTTTTATAATAATAGTAAAGTAATACTAAAATAATACTGTTTTTAAGAGCTGGGTGTTGGCCTTCTGTAAGTCGCATTATATGCAATATCTCTGCTACTATTGTTACTAATTGGATTGTTTTACCCTAAAATTATATATCTTTAAAAAAATGACATCAATTTCCTACTGTCGGCTCGCTCAAATTCCACCGCGTCCTTATACAGGTACGCTCACCAAGTGCCTTCAAGTACGCTCGCTACTTTCCTGCGTCTTCTAGTCTGTATACATCGTGGTATACTGGATTCGGTCCGTGCTCCGCGCCAACGTCGCTAGATTATGATCGGGCACAGTTGTGTTCACTCCCACATCACGTGCCTGATAGAATAATGCGTTTTTGTTGTATATAGTAGGTAGATATTATTGTTAATATGTTGTAGGTAGGTAAGGCTTTGATATAAGTGTTATTTTTGGTTGTAGATGATATCTACCTAATAAAAATGGGTGCTTAAGGATAAAAATGTATAGCGTGGGGTTGAAACACTGGGACCATGGGATCCAAGCGCTCACCTTGTTTTTTGGGACATCGCTAAGCGACTGGTCGACTCTTCACATGACCAAAGGGCTGGCCTTTTTTAGGCCAAAGAATTAGCATTGCCATACAACGCGGCAATGCTGTCAGCGTTTTGAGCACTTGCCCCATTGACAGCGACGCGGACGAATTTTTTGATGCACTATGAGGTTTTCTCCTTTCTGCCTTTTTTTATAAATTGTACATACTTTACATTTATTGTTTTATGTTTATAATATATTAAGTTTTATTGTTTTATATTTTTAATATATTAAGATTCAATAAAACATATTCTTATTGATCTTAATTAAGTACCAAAAATATCATAATTGCATGTTTTGATGTGCAATGCGCTTTAGATTATTTTTCTTGTCATTTATTTCTACTTTTCCCAACTATGTTGGAGTCGGCTTCCAGTCTAACCGGATGCAGCTGAATACCAGTATTTTACATGGAGCGACTGCCTATCTGACCTCCACAACCCAGTAACTGGGTAATACGATAACCCTTAGTAAGATTGGTTGTCAGCCTTTTAGGCTTCTGATGACCCGTGACGACTGTCAAAGATCCACGTATGACAGCTACGGCATAACGTGCTTTCCGAGGCACGGAAAGATGTCATCATTTCTATGTTAAACTAAGTGTAGTTGTTAGTGTGTGATAAAAATACTAGCCTATTATCGTTTCGCTGCAGGACAAAGGCCTCTTCTCATACAGAGAACGCACGCCGATTAATCGTCACGCTTGCTGAATGCGGATTGGCGATTTCATATTATCCCATGGGAACCGTAAATTATTTCAGGATAAAATTAGCCTATGTGCTATTCCAGACAGGCACAGAGATAATCTAGCTCTGTGCCTTATCGAGATCCGTTAAGCTATTTTGGCGTGATTAAGTAACAAAAATCCATCCATCTTTCATCATTGCATTTTTAATAGTAATAAGATAAGTCGAGGTTTTCTCACGATATTTAGATAGAAAAGTACATCTACTGCACACATACATACATTCACGCTTTTTTCCCATGGGGGTAGGCAGAAACCACAGAACGCCATCTGCTACGATCCTTACATACTCCTTTCGTCTCATCCACGTTCATAAGAAGCACGCCGGGTACATCTACTAATACTAATTTATACGTTACCGGGAAAACGGTCGGACGATAAGACAAACTACCATTATAGTTGGCGCCCAACGCGGGCTTACTCAACTTCCTTGCAAAAATGTAAGTAAGTAGGTAAGTAGTAGTTTGTAAGTACTTAGTTGGTAAGTATGCAGGTAGGATACTATCAGCATTGGTCACCTGATATAGTGCAAACCATCAGTTTTTATTCAATACTTACAAAGAAATTAAAAAAAAATATTTTACTGATGACCAGATATCGGAACGGTTGATGATATTACCTTAAAGTTCGAGGGTAAGTAACATAGAGTTGAATGCACCTCCTCTAAAATCCTCGAATTATAAACATGACAATTTCACTCCCTCTTCTCTCACTCTTATAACAGTCCGATGATACGGCAATCAGACAGGATTGGGGAGAGATAGGCAAATATAAAAAGCTTTTTTACAAAAAAATATGACCGCCTTCAAAAACTACAAAATAAAAAATAACTTAAGCTTGAAAGTCGGCGGCTTTGGTTTTGTTTCTTGTTATGTAGGTATTGCCACCGACTTGGTTCTAAGCTAAAGTTATTTTTTATTTTGTAGTTTTTGAAGGCGGTCATATTTTTTTGTAAAAAAGCTTTTTATATTTCACTTTTTAGTGCTTGTGTGTTAATGTTTGAAATCCTTACATAAAGCCCTTTCAAACAATACCTCACACGATATATTTAATTTTGGAAAGTGGTAGGAGGGGGGTTGACGTACCCCCTCCCTACTTCCTTCAGTCAGTCATCGACTACACGTATAAACAAAGCAATTTTTCTTGTTACGGCGGCTCTGCTGTGATTTTATATGGAGTTCCGTTCCATATCTCCAAAGTTCATCATCAGATCATGACAATATTACTATGGGACCTATTCGGACCCATTCAAACAAAAAAAGAATCATCCAAATCGATTCATAATTGGCGGAGTAATCGTAGAACAAATATAAAAAAAAAAAAAACATACGTATCGAATTGAGAACCTCCTCCTTTTTGAAGTCGGTTGAAAAGAGGTGAGCAATAAGCAACCTGCGGGCTGCTAATCAGCAATTCCTGATAGAAAAACCCAATAACACTTTTTGCCCGACCTGTGAATCGAATTCAAGACCCCACGCTCAGCAGTCGCGCTTACGGCTACGAGACCGACGGAGCAGTAAACTTAGGCTTATCGTTAAGTAATTAGTTGTTCTTGAACCCTTGACTCACATTTCCTCCTCTCTGTGGTGGTCGGCTGCGTGTAGTCTTTGTCAGGCACCTCCTCCTTCACTTTTGCTTCCATCTGGAACAATACAAGACATGTCTTGGTAAATGAGAGAGGGATATTTCATCTAATACTCGCTATACCTATACCCCTCAGTTTTAACCAAGTTCAGTTACGTCTGTGGTTACTGTTCGCCTCCCGTAGGTCGTAGCGTGATGTTATATAATAATAATAATAATAATAATAATCTTTATTGGAACAAAATGTCATTTTACAAACTAATAATGTGTACGTAAATAGCTACATTAGTTACAAAACTGTGTCGCAGCTATTAACGCCCACCTCCAGTGGGTAGACAGCGGCGTTCCAATATCCACAAATATTGAACAAAACTAAATTAAGAATAAAAAAAAAAAAGTTGGTAAACAATTAAAATATAAACAGCTTAAAAGACCAAAATACAAGTATAATAAAATAGGTAGGTGTGTGATGCATGTGGGAGTGTTTTATGTAAGTGTTGTGCGTGTCTGTGGGGGCAAGTGCAGAGTGCGCTCGTGGGACCTGCCCACGAGCGCACTCTGCGCTATGTGTGTTTGGTGTGTATGTGTACGGAAGTATGATCTTTACGGTTTGACTAGAATCTCCAACTCTTCGTATGTAAGGGTTTGGAGCCATTTATTAGTATTTTTTTTGCAATCCCGGAGTGTACATGGATAAATGGTGAGCACTTTATTCACTCTATTATAAAGCACGGAACTGCAGAAAATGAACTGGCGGCGGACAATTTCCAATTTAATACATGGTGTCGGACAAACTCTGTCAATTCTACGTTTTCGCGTACTAAACCCAGGGTCAAAAGACAAGTTTGAATGCCTCCGCAACACTGTATTTAGTACAAAAGAGTGCCTTACTCTAGGTAGCTTCCATAGCGTGTACAGTTCGCTGGTAGGGAAACGGTAGGGTTTGAAGGCCATCACCTTAAGGACAGCCCTCTGCGCTCTCTCCAGACGCAGCAGAAGACATTTACCAGCACCTCCCCAGGCCGAAATGCAGTAAGTCACAATGGAATGGGCAAGAGCAAAGTACACAGTTCTCAGGGTAGTGAAATTGGCAGAGGTCCTTAGATTTTTAAAAACAAAAATTAATTTTCTTACCCTAGAGACCAGTGAATTGATTTGCTCACCCCATGTCAGCGTGTCATCCACCCAAACACCAAGATATTTTATTGACTCCGTACGAACAACCTCAGGACAAACACAGGTGGCAGACATTACTGTATGGCACGCATGAGCTGTCAGACGGAAGGGTGGGGCTGGCTGTGATGCTTTCCTTGGACTAAAAGTGATAAACCTGGTTTTATCCAAGTTGAGGGTGAGCAAATTCTGTGTTAGCCACCTCATTGTAACTCTCAAAGCTGACTCTGCTCGAAGCCGAGCCTCGTTCCAGTCACCACCACGAACAACGACAACAGTGTCATCAGCGTAGGCAATTATTTTGGAGTATCTCAGATTAAGTTTACAGAGCTCGTTTATATAAACTAGGAAAAGGGTAGGTCCTAAGACACTACCTTGTGGGACTCCGTAGGTGAGGAATGCTTCCTTACTGACGTGGTTGTTTATACTGACGATTTGTGACCGACCTCTAAGGTAACTCTCAAATAAACCAAGCGGCTGGCCTCTTATTCCAATTCTCTCCAGTTTACTGAGAAGAAGGGGGACAGAGACAGTGTCAAAGGCTTTAGAAAGATCAAGAAAGATACCTATAGACTTTTCATTATTGTTTAGGTCATGAGCTACTGAGCTTATTAACTCTAATACAGCATCCTCAGTGTTTTTGCCTTTTCTGAATCCGTATTGATTTTTGGCGAGTATATTCTGAGAGCTAAGATAATCCAGTAGCCGCTTGTTTATTACCTTTTCAAGAAGTTTCGACAGAATTGTTAGAACAGATATGGGTCTGTAGTTGTTGACACTGTCTCTATCGCCACACTTGTAAATAGGGTGCACAACTGCCTTTTTGAACACCGTTGGGAATAATCCAGATGTAAGGGCAAGGTTGAAGACGTGCCGGATAACTGGGACAAGAGTGGCTCTAGCACTGTAGACCACAGTTGCAGGGATACCGTCCCAACCTGTAGCACTAGTTAGTCGTAGGCCACGAATAAGATAATCTATCTCTTCGTTTTCAGTGGTAAAGAGAACCATCGAGTTAGGGTGTATATCTACAGTGCCAGAGTCAGACGTGTCGGTAGGGTTATGGTTTAGGGAGTTGAGGATTCTAGACGCCAATTTTGTCCCTATGTTAGCGAAGAAGTCGTTCACAGAATCAATCGATTGAATTGGATCTGGGGTTATAGATAACAACTCATTGGCAGAGGCCTTACTCTTTTGAAGATTGGAGATAGTTCTAATGAGGTTCCAGGTAGCTTTCGGGTTCTTGCGATGTTTTTCAAATTCATGTCGTTCGTATTCCCTTTTTAATTTCTTTAATAGATTGTTACAAAAATTTTTATATCGATTATAGGTGATTTTTAGAGTGTTATTATTAGCATTCTTCCTCATTTTGCGATACATGTTGTCTCGGTTTCGAATACACCTGAGGAGCCCAGGTGTGATCCATGGCTTAATAATGCGTTTACGACTTGGGACAACAGAGACACGGCTATTTCCATCAACAACTGTGGAAACAAGTTTTACCATGATGGAAGCAGCTGTTTCAGCATCCTGGCAACTCATAACAGGAGTAAAATCAACATTCTCAAGAGCCACCACACAAGCATTAATGTCTACACGATGTTGATGGGAAGGTGATTTAGGTATATCCAAGTTCAGATGACAAAAAACCAGAACAGGGGCATGGTCAGTAATTAGAGAGTCAAGTACTAAGGTAATAGCTGGTTTGATTGTTTTTAGTATAACGTGGTCAATGCAACTGAAGTTGTGCGTCGGGAAAACATGAGCAGGCAACATGGCATGTGATGCAATAGCATTAAGATACATGTCTGAGTTTGGGTCAACGAAATTTGGAGCTATGTTTATATTTATATCTCCAACCAAAATAATGGTTCTGAATGTATTTAGTGAATAGAGAATTACATCTAGACTGGTAATAAAGTGCTGAGTATTTCTATTTGAAGGTGACCTATATATAGCGATAAGCGCTACTTCATTCTTAAATTTGAGTACGAGACAATTTGCATCAGCGAGTATGGGCTTTTCTAAAAGGAACTGTAACTCTTGTTTAGTATATACTACAATTCCATCGTTCTGGTTTGAGTGATCAGAGTGATAAGATACAAAACCCGGTATGGAGGGAAGATGAGGGCATTTGCGTAGCCAGCATTCCGATAAAACCACGACATCAAATTGTGTCTTTATGCGATGCAGTAATATTAGAAGGTTGTTAAAATTTGCACTGTTGCCGATGCTCCTAATGTTAACATGAAAAATTTTTAAGCCGCAAATAACGTTATTTAGGTATGAGCAAACTTGCTCCGGGGAGCATTGATACGCAGTTGATGCTGAGAGGTGTTCAATATCGTCTATTATTTTAACATTATCATTCATAATCGAAGCTGAGTAGAAACAGGTGATTTGATTTATTGTACGTACCATAACATAACCCAAAGTAACTAGACAAAGTATAGGAGTTACCAAGGTATCCCATTTGCCGCAGAGTTTCGACATAATACATCTTCCGTTGTGAATAAAGTGAATGTAAGGATGTAATGTGTTGTGTAGGGTTGCATGTTCGTGTATAATGTAATGAATAGGTGCATATCGAGTGTTTGGTAAGAACAATGAAGATCGTGAAAAGTGATATAAAATAGTTTAGACAAAAATAAAAAAGCATATATCCTATTTAATTTCTTATTAATCTAGCTATCATATAAAAAAGGATTTCCCAATCCGAATGGTAGTTTCAGAGATAAGCACGTTTAAAAACACAAACAAAGAAGCTCTTTTCTCTTTATTTTATTAGTTATTAGTACAGATTGAAGTCTGAAATCGCCAATCCACCTTGAGCAAGTGTGGTGATCATGCTCGTGCCTTCTCTGTACGAGAAGAGGCCTTTGTTCTACAATAGGACACTATTAGACTGGTAATATATTTGATTACTTTATTTACGCTTTACTGGATCATTGATAATTTACCCGAAAACTGAAAAGGGATCATTGTACTCATCATTATGAACAACTTTTACTATGGGACCAAACCTGAAATCATGAAAAAAAATCAGCTGTTCCCTACAAAAATGCTACGCAACACGATCGTAATGTATGGAATAGCTAATTATTTTTTCATGATTTCAGAGTAGATCCCATAGTAAAAATTGTTCATAATGATGAGCACAATGACCCCTTCTCAGGTTTCGGGTAAATTTTTAATGATCTTATAGAATCTAAAATCATCGATGAAATGCTTATAATATTAAAGTCTAGGCTAGACTATCAAACCGCAAAACGCTAGTAGTTCGTTATTGTATATAAATCCGATGTCGCTCTCGGACGCCTGGCTTCCATCCCACTGACGCAGCGCAGCTGGATTCCAACCTTACACCTGCTTACTGTTGGTTAGGCGGCGTGCACGCTGTTCCTGTGGTGTTGACGCGGCTAAAGATTGTTTGCCAAATTGAATTAGCCATTATGAGAGGTCATTTGCTATCTCTTTACTCCTAGTAACTCATTCTTTGTCACACCTGTTTTAATTTTAATTTTGTAAAATCCAAAACGCAGCATTTAAGTTTAAATAAAAAATAACAGTTATTTGTATAGTCTTCAAACCTTTTTAATTTGTATGTGTACTGTTGTATGTTTCTATCAAATTCAAAATTACTTATGCTAGTAACGTTTACTTTCGTTTTTAATAACTCGTAAAGGTTTCGTAAAAAAAAAAAACCGGTGTGACTAAGAATGAGTTATTGGGCGTTGGCCCGATTGAGCTCAGCAGTCGCGCTTTGCGACCACTAGACCAACGAGGCAGTCAAATCGAGAATCAAGAGACGTCAAGTATATTTCATATGGTATAGTGTCAGTTTGAATAGGTACTAACTCTAAACTAGTAGGTAATGATGATTTAAAATGTATGGTAGTCGAGCAGTGTGTGCGCTGCCTAAGCTCGCGTCTGTTGGTCTGCACAATGTTCCCACGTCATCCATACTCACAACATCCGCCTGAAAAATTTAGTTTAGCACCATCTAGTGAGCTTACACTGTACTAATATTAAGGAGATAGACTGCAGAAGGTTCACTTACACCTGTATCCACCAGCTTATCTTATTTAAACAGTTCTATATTTAAATATCTTTAGGACAATTGCCAGTAACAACAGTCAGTTGTGATTGGTCACCTCTTAACTTGGCCATGGCTTAAATCCAATTTTTTTTTGTAAATAGTTTTATAATGCAATTCATCGATATTGTTTTCACATACAAAAGCAACAAGAATAAGATTTTTTTTAAACTTAATTAAATAGAGTATCCTTGGAGTGCCTTGTCGTTATTGCCCATTGAGATCTACTTACGATTTGGCACGAGCAACTAGCTTCAACAGTCTGAACTCTGAGTACATGACCGACTCCTCCTTGATAATTCAAAAGTGCCTATAAAGTGCCTAGTGTTTTTTTTCTAAAATGTATGGACTAAGTCTGAAATAAATTAATTATTATTATAAATCGTTTATTTGTACTTTCACTTTGACTTGATGCTATGGGGCGCACTATCGGAAAACACCTTTAAACAGTACATTTCATGTATTCAGTCGTACCTACGCCCTGCTAGAGTTGCAGAAATTATTCGAAAGAGTCACTGCGGCCCTAGAACGCAAAGGGCATTAGAAGGAAAGTGGATGGGTTTTAGCCAGTAAAACTTTCCGCCCAGAGCTGGAGAAGTCATTTAATCATAATTTCGCATCCGTAAAAAAGCGGTACCTACGTAACTGTTTTATCTACTACTTCTTTCTCATTGATTATCCGAAGTGAACCTTCTGCGTCTTTTTCTCGCTCTTACAGTTGATGATGACGCGCCCGTGCGTCACTATTGCAGATCTACAGTTTCTGCCACCGCTGCGTGCGTCTGTGTGTGTGTTTATGTGTTGAGTGTTGAGTATCACCGGCTCATTGATATAGCGCGGCATTTCCCGTCTAATGTTTAGCTTTAAAATGCTTAAGATTCTTGTTAGACGAGTCTTAGAAGTCTAATGGGATGATAGCTTTGGTTTCTGAACGTTAAAATTGTTTTAAACTAGATGCAATTTTTGACTTTTCCGGTGAGTTTTCAAAACACATATTTTATTTGAATATTCTTACAAAATTTTTATTCAAGAAATACCAATATTATGTATTACAAACAAGACAAAAAATAAATTTCCTGGGTTCGATTTAGGCTGTTGATAGTAGACAAACGTCTTACTTGAAAAGCAGGTACTCGCATACTGACATAATATTTTATAAGGCAGAAAAGTCATATTCATATCCAAAACTATTATTTATTTCATTTTCATCTGTTTTTGTTTATTTATTACAATCTCTAGACATATACTAGTCCGATTCTGAATAATTATTCTTATCCCTGATTCCTATCTGGAATCTCCAAGAAAATTGACACAGGCAAAATCGTAAGTCAAAGCTATAGTGTTTGTGGTTTTGGGTGAAATATAAGTTTTCTTTCTGCCTCTTCCTTCAAAAATACAAGTGTGATGATTCATAGTCAAAATGCCGAACAGATGACCACGTCGTATTTTCAATTCCTGAAACAGTATAGGTAAGTGCTGGTAGTCCAATTATGTGCGAAAGTAAAGATTGTATTGGATTTGGCGACACCTGCGCTCGGAGCGCACCTGTGCAGGGAGGCAGGGGTGCCCGGCGCCACCCCCCGGAGCTACCACGAGTTCCCAAGAGGGGGAATTATAACATTGGCTTTTGTAAAGAACTTATTAAAGTTTTTTTAACTGCCTCGTGTTGGTCTTGTGGTCGCGCGTCGCGCAAACAGACAGGTCGGGCAGTGTTATTGGATTTTTCCATCAGAAATTTCTCAGTAGCAGTCTCGGAGTCTGGATTTGTGCCCGGTTGACGGCAATAGGCTTGCACCTTTTTACTTGGGACTTAAACAAAACTGGCAAAATGTGGGTGTACTAAAGTATACAACTATTATTCATATTCATTTATTTGCATACCGTAATAATATGTATAAACGATGTTACATAATGCTTAAAGCTAAAGTACAGTTATGGACCCTGTTCGAGTACAGCAACATAGTAAAACAAGTGAATTAAAATTCACAAGCGAAAATTAAAAAAACGAAAACTGAAAAATATTAAGAAACTAATATCATCTGAATTATTAATCTGATATTTAAAAAATGTATCGTGTCCGAAAAGCATGTAGCCGTTGGTCCCCGCTATAATACGTGGATCTTTGGCAGTTCTTACCAAGGGGTATCGTATTACCCAGTTACTGGGTTGTGGAGGTCAGATAGGTAGTTGCTCCATGTAAAATAATTGTATTCAGCTGCATCCAGTTAGACTGGAAACCGACCCTAACATAGTTGGGAAAAGGCTAGGCAGTTTGTTTATTACTTTCATTGAAACTCACCAGCAAATTCAATTCTGTCGAGTAGAATAGTGGTAGGGGTCGGCACACAGGTGCGTGGCGTTGAAAAATATCATATTCCTCGCCCTCCCCACAACTGTTGAGCACACCGCCGGCTTACAGGCGTGATTTACACAAGTATTTATTAAATTATTGATTGCCAACACTTTTGGAAATGTAACAATATTTTTTATGCCTTTCGGTCGCTTCTGGTGAGGTCGGAAACGATTTCAACATAGTTTGGATGGGTTATGTTTTTGTTGGATTGTCTGCGAAGACTGCCTCGTTGGTCTAGTGGTCGCAAGCGCGACTGCTGTGCATGAGGTCTTGGGTTTGATTCCCAGGTCGGGCAAAGTGTTATTGGGTTTTTCCATCAGAAATTTCTCAGTAGCAGCCTCGGAGGCTGGATTTGTGCCCGGTTGATGGCTATAGGCTCGCCCCTTATTACATGGGACTAAAAACATAACTGGCAAAATGTGGGTGTACTAATGGGTACAGAATGTAATTAAGGAAACTAAAATACTTAAAAATTAATCATAATTATGTACTTTATACAGTTTATCTTGGTTATCTTTTATATTACCGAGATCGTTGAAGTAAAACATTGTAAGAAAACCTATAGTTAATGTATGGTAAGTCAATCTGCCTAGCCTTTTTCCAAACTATGTTGGGGTCGGCTTCCAATCTAACAGAATGCAGTCTGATACCAGTATTTTACATGGAGCGTCACAAAATAGCGAGCAAGAACACATTTTAGGATCTAAAGTCTATATGTATTTACGGAATTTGTTCGAAAGAGTCATCGCGGGCCTGAAACGCAAAGAGCATTAGGAGGAACACGGAAAGATCTTAGTCTGGGTTCTGCTGACACTCCCTTCAGAGCGGAAGAAGTCAGTTGATGATGATCCTTAAAAAAAAAGTCTATTTGAATGAGTCACTCTGCAATCCCATCTACATAGACAGAACAGAAATAATCCGTGCAGTTCAAAATACTAATATTTATACTCTTTAAAATAAACTTGTATGAGTTTATCGAATGTTTTGTCTGTTTCTGTGTTTTTTTTCTAGAATTACAGGTAAGAATGCGCAGACTGCAATGATGGCCGGTCTATTAGCCAGACGCACCTGTTCTTGTGATAAATATTTATTATTAACTGGTTGAAAGGTCGGTTTGTATGTTTAATGCATAGTGAGTGAAAGGAGAAGCGATTACTTACCTATAGACGCTTTAGCGGGGTAATTCCTGTATTTTTAAGAACGTTCGCAATGTACTTAATCTCAACATCAATCTGTCAAAAATATACCGCGACCTCGTCCGTGTCAAAGTTGATTTCTCTATACAAACTTTGGATAATTTCCATACAATTAAACAACCCATAATTAAGAAATTGATTAAATTATTTGACGGGAATCTGACTAACCCAAGACTAGGCAGGCGGTCGCAGCCTGAAATGTTGGAGCAATCCATAAAATGTATTGCGGCTAGGGGCAAAAGATTGCTTTTTATGATTTTGCATTTTTTTTCAAAATTTTTCAATTTGTTGTGTTCTATTTGGGGGAGAGGTCAAATCCCCTGTGACCCTCCCCTCCGGACCGCGCATGGATATTGGTGCCCTCATTCATTAACAAAATTTCATCGAGGTCAATAACTTATATCCCAAAAGCCTAGACATAAAGCCCAAATTTGGAACAGTCTCTTATCATTCCAACACCACAATATGGTGCGTGATTCGCCAAAGACACACAGCTCCCCGGCACCGCCCACGCCTCGTGTCCGCAGCCTGCGAGCTGTGGGCGGACGTCACATGCAACCACAGGTCTTGCA